>OX376334.1:9610847-10810847 GCA_947369225.1 Hofmannophila pseudospretella
TCTCTCTTTTGGGCAGCATTAGTTCCATAATCCCTTATAAAGAATGGCAATTTCTTTTTGTATGCAACGCCTGCTTAAGAACTGCAAATGTGGAGCGCTTTTACAATGCAACGCTCAAGTAGATGAGTCAAGCACTAGTTATTTGCATCAGTAAGATTTAACGCTAACCGTTGCTGCAACGCGTGTCTCAACTCTCACCTCTGACGTCTCAACTAGAACAAATCTAGAATATAAAGGTAAGGTTACAGATATAACAAGATATGACGCTACAAGTGGGTCTAGTCTAAGTCTTTCTCTTGCTCTTCTAAGCTGATGTTGTCAAAGGTTTCGAAACAAGGCGAGAAATCACGATCGGTATAATGAAACGAATGAAGAAAATGGGAACGTATAGGTATCATATACGATAGCATCTCAGAAATCGGACTAGTAGCGCCCTCTTCTCTAGAATGATGGTGTGAGCACTGACAGCGAGCTAAAGGGTTTGTGCAAATGCACTTTATAGTTCCACACTAATGGATAGGCTATGGGAAAATGTTCACATCGCAGCGGCTTTCATTATAAAACTTCTCTAGCGAGCAATCTACATAGTAGGCTGAATAATGAATTTCAAAATATTTGGTACCCTACTTTTCTTCGGTCGAGTTTTTACTGGCTACATACTTAACCACTATACAATACCGATTATGGACGGAAAAAATACCTATTAACTCAATTTTAGGTACCTAAATCTGTTATTTTCCCAAAATCTTTTTTTTTATAAATTGGCAGGCGGGCCACCTGATGGTAAGTAGTCACCGTCGCCTAGAGACACGTGCAACACCAGGGGTATTGCTTGTGTGTTGCCGGCCGGGGAGGGAGAGGACGTTTTAACGTTCTTTTTGAAGCATCTCATGTCGTCCTAAAAGAGTGGAGTCACCGTTTAAAATCTCATTTCATTTTATATTTTATTGACCGCTCCCTTAACGGTGGTAGAGTAAAAAAATTCGTTGTAAAAATGTAGCTTAAGGTACTTACAATTAAAAAATGCGGGCTTGGGTGGTGATTGCATATTTGCGCCGTTCGGGGTGGAGACCTTGGGGCCGTGGAAGCCTGGAGCCCACTGCCTCTACCGGAAAATAGCCAAGCGCCTTGTAGAGACATCCCGGGACCAGAAGGCTGGCCTCTACTTTTCTCAGAGTATAAGCCTCGCTATACAGCGGGGCAACGCCGCCAGCCTCCTCGGGACACTCCCTGCAGGGAGCGACCTGGGACAGGTATGTTACTTGTAAAATAGTTAGGTATTTTGTAATTTTAGCTTAAGTATGTATTTTAGTGTTATTTTAGTATTACTTTATTTTGGATAAAAAATTGATTTGATTTAACCTCTTTTAACCACCTCGTTTTTTGTTTTCCTCTATACGATATAATGACACGGAGCATTTTGATGGTATATCTAGTAGTTTCTTTGACATATCATATAAGATAAATCCTGTCGCAAAATTCTCTAGAGCACAGGTTCTCAAACTTATTTCGCCCACCGCCTACTTTGAGAATCAAAAATTTTCAAACGCTCGTAATTTTTTTAAACTTAATATCTGTTGCGCATCTTAAAAACAGCTATTGCAATATATTTTTTAACATGCCATATCCTATTTCTGAGCAATATAAAGCATACTTAATCTTATTTAAGGGTATTTTTATCCAAATTAAAACAAAGTATTGAATTTAAAGACCTGTAAAATTGTGTATTCTCTGAGAAATAAATAATTGATTGATTGAAAACTTATCTAATATGAAGGATGAATTTGATGCACTTTAAAGAGTTGGTTAATATCAGGCTCCGAATTCATACTGAGCATGTTAAAACAATCGCCGATAATTCTGTCAATTCATGCACAAACAGCACACGGGCTAAGAAAGCCGGGACAAATAAAACAAAATCAGAGTAAGAATAACATCGACATTAATGATAGTTGTAGTAGGTATTTAATTTTAGTATGAAATATCAGGGAAGCATAATTTATCGCATTTCGTTTAAATCTGCTATCGCCCCCTAGACCGCGTTAACGCCCCCCCAATTTTCTATGGACCTTCTACCTTCTTCCCCATGCAGACCCCCAGCGCCCACAAGGGGGCGTTATCGCCCACTTTGAGAAAGACTGCTCTAGAGGGTGAGGCCAATGGCAGACTGCCAACATTGTTGTGTATTGCAATTTTGTAGCATCCTTTATCTTTATTGCAAGATAAAGATTAGATCAAAGAAATAAAGAAAGAAGAATTATTTAGTGTTTTATTTAGTTGTCACTCCAGGTCAAGAATAGGTCGTGGATATCAATTTTTTAATTTGTGTAAGGAGAGCAGATGAGCAAACGGGCCACTTGGTGGTAACCTAAGTGGTCACCGTCACCCATGGACATCTCACCTCACTGTATTATTAGAGGGTTTTCGATGCGCTGCTAACCTTGAGGACTAAGATGGATTGCCTCATGTGCTGGAAATTACGCTGGCTCTCTTACCCTTCAAACCGAAACACAGAAATGCAAGCATTTCTGCTTCACGGTAGAAATAGATAATGGTACCACCCCAGGCGATCCTTCACATTAGGAATTACTCCTACAATAGAAAAGCTCCCTCAAAATAAATAAAATTTGACGTAAGCCTTTTTTTAGATTTTCTGTGCCTTGCTGCTGTGGTTCTGATTGTAGTACATCTCACTACAATGTTATTAGATGGTTTTCGTGCTAACCTAGAGGACTTCGATGCAGTGCTATGTGCCTGTAATTAAGCCAGCTAGCTCTCTTGCCTTTCACTGGGTTAATAAAAAAAAACCACCAAATTGGTTCACAAATTCCAGAGATTTCAGGTAACATACATAAATAAGTTAAGAGCGTCGGTGGCGTCGTGGCTAGGACGTCGGACTCCCATGCGGGATGTCCAAGTTCGAAACCAGGCAGTGCCATGTACCAATGAGTATTTCGGTTTTTTCGAAAGACTTATGTACATTTACCGACTGCTCTGACGGTGAAGGAAAACATCATGAGGTAACCTGCATACTGAGATAACCAGTGTATGAAATGGGGAAGTCAATGGCAAACCACCCCATTAAATTTGCCACGAGAGTAGTTCTATGTGATTAATTCCTTAGAATGATCACGACCCTCAGCAATGAGGAACACGACTTATAGAGACATAAATAACAGTGGAATTAAGAACCTTCGCCTTAGCGCCTAGAGTTGCTTAAAAATAATCTAATTTCCACACCCGCGAAACTGCTGCGGGCGTTAAAAAGTTAGGTCTTACATAGCAGTATTTAGTGCTTATAGAAAGCGCTAACGTACCAAGTTAGGTCATAAAATTTGCCAGGAGTGCTTCAGATATGGTATCACCGGTAGAGTTTTACGACGGGTAGTAAAGTTTCTAGGTTGGTAGGTGTGATCGATGCTTAAAGGAATGTAGGAGTACCTGACATACTTTTTTTGTATAAGGAGAGCAGACGAGTAAACCCGCCACCTGGTGGTAAGTGATCACCGTCTTTGTATGACAATGCTCCTTTACAGCAGATATATTAATTTTATTCTTCTTCTGCTGAGACAACATTATTCCACCGCGCTCTGTCCGATGCTGTAGACTCTATGGTTTCCCAGGATACTATTAATTTTATTATTTAATAATTTTGATAAATGACAAAGCTGCTACAATCTTAATTTTTAGCTAAATTTGTAAATGTAAATCGGCTGGTCTGTTCGCTCCTGTCCAGTTATGTTTATAGTTAACATGAATTGTTTGAATTTTAAATTTGTAAAAAGCATGACGTAACCAAGAGTTCCTGGTGTCCTGATGGTTTTAATAAATGAGTATGAGTATTAATGCTTTTTCCATGTCTATGAACCACAGTAACCACTTGCCATCTGGACTCCAGACTACAAAGCAATAATCCTTGTAACTACAGTAAAAATTGGCAACATTATTAACAGAAATCCTCATACAAAACAGCGTCAATGTTACCATTTTAAACTTGAAATTAGAAGGATTACTACTTCGTGAAATACCAGAATAACCAGGTCGCGTTTGCTCGTCTTCTGCTTTTGACCTAGGGTTTATCAGGGGACCGACAAAGGAACATAATAAAGACAAATGAATGTATACTTAAAACTTATAGAGAAAACTTTAATACAAAACATTACAAAAGTTTACAACGTACACTTAAACACAACTGTCCTTATTTGGATGGTGCGGTGGTAGCTTGTTGGCCATCATTCTTTGAAGCATCGTCTTTTGTACAACAGCCAATTAGACATGGACAAATAATAGGAAGACAAGCCATAACAGGTACTATTATAAACGGAAGCAGACATGGCGCACAGCACATGACTTTTAATTACAAAGAAACCAAGCATTTATTTGTAATAACTTGGATATTTTTGCTCTGAATCAAGGCGAAATTTTCCGTTCTTATTTTGAGTTCTGGAACCAAGCTCGATTTTGGTTGGTTGATTTAAAAACGAGCTTGGTTTCCTGTCGGTTGATATTTATTTTTATCTCAATGTAGTGTGTTATTATTCTAAATAGAATACCTTTGTCATACATCAGAATATTCTTTGTCATCAGGAAGGCAGGAGTTCATGCAGCAGTCACAACACGGAATGCACGAAATGAAGGGACTCACTAATAATGGCAAAATGAAGACTAAAAGGCACATGGATCTTCGGATTCCTTCTTTGTCTATTACAGATAAGATGATTTTGAGCATATAATCGAGATAATTCCAACTATTTATTCATATTGAATTCTTGTGATTTTTATGTTCCTCAATTGACTAAATCTGCACGCTAAGAACAATATTCTTGAAGCTTATAATTTTAAAAGCAGTTCTTTGGTTTTATTGACCAAGAGTTGATTTTGCTTTCTTTAAAATAAAAAAGCTCTTGAACACTTGTTCCCTCTTTTGTTTATTTCCTCCCAATTCCTCTTTATCCAATCAATGATATTCAGTTCACCTGAAAACCAGGACACGAGAACTTATCAAGAAGGTAACAAGGGATCGTGCTGGGGTTTATTGTCCGTATACTTGTTTCTCTCAGATTATTTTGCAATCTTAGGTCAACACAGGACTACTTCCTATACTCTTGTAGGTATCTCACTTTCCAAGTATTCTTTACTAGTACGCTTCAGAAACCAACCAATATAATTTATAATCGTGCTTGGTTGCTTTCGTTAATTTATAACCAGCTTCTGCGTTCTTACTCAGTCAGTTTCACCATAAGTTGAGGATAGAGTACACAGCTTCATGAAGCAAGAACCGTGCTTGGTTGCAACACAAAGTAAAAGTAAGACCGTGCTTGGTTTCTTAGTCAATCGTCCCAATCTTTTTCGGCATTTGGGTTCAATACTTGGCACTCTTTTGGTAAAAATTTGGAGTAATCTGGACAAAGTATGGGCACTAAAAGAACGCAGGGACAGACAATTATAAAAGGTACATAAACACACCACATGCAGTAAGGGAAAAGACAACAGCACATTTATTTGAACAACACTTGTAATTTTCGTAAAATACTTGCTTGATTTTAGTATTAATTTAGAGTCGAAATGTTTTACGTCACTTTGAATACATAGAGCAC
The DNA here is from genome assembly GCA_947369225.1 of Hofmannophila pseudospretella. Taxonomy (NCBI): domain Eukaryota; kingdom Metazoa; phylum Arthropoda; class Insecta; order Lepidoptera; family Oecophoridae; genus Hofmannophila; species Hofmannophila pseudospretella. Next base: position 9,616,445 of record OX376334.1, read on the forward strand.
GGCCTAGTGTCAAGTTTTTTTTTCTTCAAAAGTTGTAAATATAGCTTACATAACAGTCAAAATTACAATAAAAAGTTGGCATAGCTAAAACAAAAAAAACTGGCCAAATGCGATTCGGACTAACTTTATGTGTCAGATGAATAAATGCAATATTATTGTGGTTAGTGGCCAACCTATTCTCATATGGCCTAACGACGGCTGCTGCAGGTGCTCTTCGAGGGACGGAGGGGTTCAGATAAAAAATGTGCTACTAGCGGTGATCTATCCTGGTTCTGAACGCCCAACATTGCTTAATCTGTAGATGCAGGATCACTTTCGGACCATGCTCGCAACTAAGCTTTTTTTATTATTATTAAATAAGGAGAACAGACGAGCTAACGGGTCACCTGATGGTAAGAAGTCACGCATAGACATCTCACCTCACTGTATTTGTTAAATAAAGAACTGAACTCAAAGGCAGAGACCATCACCAGTCTGGTTTCCTTCTGTCACTAAGGAATATGAAACCCTAGCTCACCTGAATAGTTATGCGCAGTCTAGACCATGCCATGCCTGAAGCGGATCTTGCGGACATTAGTCCATACACAGGAATTGTATTATTGGTTAGTTCCATGACTAAATGTTAGTAAGCGGGTGTACACTCACAAATAGCACAAACAATATCTTAAATTCACATAAAATAATGAAGTTTTCTTCAAAGCGAAAAAGCGCGGGAACTGAGGGCAACCAAGTACGTGTCTACGCAGGAGCCTTCATTGAACGACTGCCTTTGATTTTGCTCTTCTCGTTCAATATGGCGGACACGCGATTTCATTGTTGTTCGGTCTTGTTTTCCGTACATTCACTCGTTCCATTGCCGGTGGCGCGCGGTTTTAAGGCGAGCATAGAGCACACACTACTCATTGACCGAAAACCACCAGCTCTGGCCCAAACAGTATTAATTTTAGAGGGTTTTTGATGCGCTTCGAACCTTGAGGACTAAGATGGATTGCCTCATGTGCCGGAAATTACGCTGGCTCTCTTACCTTTCAAACCGAAACACAGAAATGCAAGCATTTCTGCTTCATGGCAGAAATAGATATGGACTACAGTAGGGTTTTTGGGCAAATCCTTTCCAAAATCCCGTCCACCACAATCGCGCGCCAGCGTTGCCAACTCTACGTATTTTACGTAGATCTACGTATTTTAGGCCCGTCACGTATTTTCCTAATCATTACCTAACTAGTAAAAAACTTCGTCGTATACTCGTAACCATGAAACGAACGAGCATTTTGCCTTGAAACAAGTAGAATGTCATATTGGCGTCGTCGACGTCTTTTCTCTTTTGAATGAATGAATGACTCGATCGAATATCGATGTCCGTCTCATTCAGTACAAATTGTGGGAAAAACGGATTTTTTTTGCTGATCGTTAATTGGTCGTGAATGAACGTGCTACATTTTATACTTAAATTTAAGTTTCGCGGCCACCGCCGAAATGGACATCATTAGTTTTGTTATTTTAAACCTTATAACACCTTAAAAATTAGTACATAGATCTACGAACTTTTCCTATTTTTTTTACATAATCTACGTAAATTTAAGCTCTTGTCTACGCCTTTTTATAAATCCGAGTTGGCAACACTGGCGCCCGTCCGGCCAGTTGCCATATTCCACCGCAAGATGTCGCCACTACTCGACGAAAAAATACTTCGCTGTGCCGGCACAAAACGCGTGTGAAAAAGTGCGAAAACAATTAAATAAAAAGGAAAAGTGATCACCAGTGGTGGATTTCCCGACCCTCGGGAAGTCTTTCGTTGCCCTGTTTTTAAATCTATAAAAAATTACATGTTTCTAGACCATTTTGGTCATTCGGCCGGAAACATAACCTCACTTCGACCAGTTACCAAGTCAATTATTTTACATTTCCACACATCGTACTCACAGAACATACTCAAATATACATATTTCGCATTGGTTTTACGATATTTATATGCACAAAGCTTTATTTATAGTCTAAAGTTGTGTAATGCATTAATTATAAATGTATTGCGTTTCAATTCAACGTCGTAATCTAGCTACATACACGCCTTCAAAATGGCGGACAAGAACGTCGTCGAGGAAGACGAACTTTCCACTTGTTGAACCCACTTATTGCTGATAAAGAGTTAATGTTTGCTCGTATACAATCTTTATACGATTTATCCAAAACTGTAGCCACTAACCCTACTGCATTTTTAACTGAATTCGAAATTCGACTCAGAGAAATGCACGGCACACGTGTTAATTTCGAAAAAGTGGTTAAAGAGATTAATACATTATGTTTACGTCATATGCCTAAATATAAGACTATTTTTCAAGAAATGAGAAATACTGTGTTGATCGGAAAAATGTCGCAGTCACCGTTCAGAGCGGTGGCAGCGGTGCCACCGGCGGCGGTGACGATGATTCAAATTCCAACTATTATCGTGCTGCAAAAGCTAGATTACCATTAATCTATACCATTTTGACAGCAAGCTGGATAACTGGCGCACTTTTATGACACATTTAACTGTCTTATGAGAGAAAAGATATAAGTAATATAGACAAATATTATTATTTAATTAGTGCGGTTAGCGGTCCAGCGCAGTCTGTAGTCAAAAGCATGCCAGTCACATCTGATAATAATTACCCCATTATTTGGAATTTATTAAAGAAAGAAAGAAAAACATTTATTTAATATTGCATATATTATTAAACTTAAAAAATATTGGAAATAAAAAAACAATTAATATTAAAAGGACACATGCTCAGCATGTGCTACGGTCCGACCGGTACGGCAGAACCGCAGCGCTGGTTTTCAACTGTGCCAGGGCGAAGGCATCATATAGTTCATATTAGTGAAAAGGTATAAAAATAACCGGGTTTTAGCCACGGGTTATTTAGAGAAAATATTTCAGTTTAAACCATTACAAACTGAGTTTTTACAGACATTTCAGGAAAACGTGAAGGCTCTAGAGTTGTTAGATATGAATGATTTGGCTGGTTTTCTATTGTTTTACATATCCTTAGCCTGCCGGCGTCTGTATTTCCCGAAACCTACAACCTTGGGATCTTCACGGCCAGAGTGAATAGGCATTTACTGGACCCGCATGCTCCATCGTCGCTTACCATCAGGCGAGATCGAGGTCAAATGCGGGTTTAGTAGTAAATAATAAAAAATCCTTACGTAAATTAGGCACTTCTACGCGCAGGGAGTTTGAACAAAGTATTAACCAAGACGATATTCCAAACTTTGATCAACTAATTAAATTAATAGAAAAGCATGTACGTGTCCTTGAAATGTCAGAATCGAAAGTTCAGGTTCAACAAAGGTCAAAGTTCATCCAATAAACCGTATACGAAAAACGTAAACAATAATGTCTCGTCGCAAATAAAGGTTCAACCACAAAAACCATGTTTATCCGCTGTCAGCGTCGATAAACCGAGTGAGGAAATACTAACAAAACAATTAAAGTCAAAAGTTTGTTTATTTTGTGTAAAATCTCACTCGATTTTTTATAAATACTATGAGTATACCAATCTTTCACCCTCACAGCGTCTCACAAAGGTCAATGAACTTAAGTTATGTACAAACTGTTTACGTGATAATCATTCGTTTTCAGAGTGTTATTCTAAGATTCGTTGCACCTTATGTAAACAGATGCATCACCATACGTTGCACTTAGATGTAGGTACTAGTGAAACGTCACGGCGAGTCAAAGTGCAAACCAATCTCAAGACGTTTAATTCGCCCCGATTTCCCTCTCCCCCAACACGTTCTCCTCCAGAGAGGTCTGAAAGTGATCGTGCAGGTTAAGCGACGTTGGCGCGGTCGGTACCTGGATGGGTGACCGCTATTGGCATATTTCATCTGAGCTCCTCCGTGCCTCGGAGAGCACGTTAAGCAGTCGGTCCCGGTTGTTGTCGTTCGACAGCAGTCGTTAAGCCATGTCAAAGACCTACGGGCGGCCTTAACAACTCTGACAAATAGGTTGGCCACTAACCATACGATAAGCAAGCAATTAATAAATAATTTGAATTTGCATTGACTTGTCCTTAAATAAAATTAGATGACAGCCTTTTTTCAGATTCTCTGTGCCTTGCTGCTGTGGTTCTGATTGTAGATCTAGGAAGACATTAGTCGTGTTTCAAAACCCAAACTTGCACTGCTCAAATTATCACCGCAGTTAGAACTGAACTTGGTGCTAGATCCTTACCTGCCGGTAATCCGGAATACAAGTTTCGGATGCCACAACATCCGTAGCATCCGCTCGTTAAAGTTCTGAACTTAGTTTCAGTTCCGAGGTTCATAACTATGTTATGTTACGTAACTTAAACTTGGTAATATTAAGTAAAATGTATTTTATGTTAACTTACAGGGTGGCCAAAAGTGGCTTGTAATTTTTTTATTTAACTAGAGATGTATCCGATTCGGATAAAAGTTGAAAAGTTGATTTAGAATATTCAAGACTGGATTTCACTACCACTCATAAAACTACTTAGCTAAACTAAATACTAAAACATAACATATTTACTTATATATACCGATACATTGTAACTACTTTGTTGTCAAATGATTGTAATAAATATGTTTGTATTTTTTTTACAAACTTAAAAAAACTAACAAAATACAAATATAAACTAAATAAAGTACAAGTCGCGCAGTGGATCGAACTCACGACCCTACGATCACTAGATGAGTGGACTATACTACTTATACACTAGTTTTATGAAAAAATTACCACTGTAAACCGTTTTAAACAATAATATAGGACGAACACGCCATGGCAGCATTAATGCAACAACATAACCTCTCCTAAATAAATCTTGGTCGTCCTCCTGACCATTTCCGTAATGTCAAAATCAATTCCTACATCACTAGACATAATATTTATAATAAAATTTGCTTATAACGTGACAGCTAGCTCCATCTATTGGGAGAGCACTATAGTATGTGTTGTTTTTGCTCTTCTTCTTCCGAGTTGATGATCCGAACTAAATTTTTCCCGACCAGAAGGCAGCCACATCGATAGCCCTCTGGTTGGCCTCGAACAGGTCCTCCCGCGTGCAGGTGGTCGGACACGCGGGACACCAGAGCAAGTGCTCCATGGTTTGAGGGGAGACACCACACTCACACTTTACTTGACCGCTGGAAACACCCCATTTGTGAAGATTATGTCCGCAACAGCCAACCTGGATTTGCAAGCGATTAAGCGTTTTCCAGGTTGGCCACGGGAGTTTGAAACCCGGTGGTAAGTCTTCTGTTGCTAGGTAGTGTTGGTAGGTTTTTTTCTCTAAACTACAGTGAAAAATTAATAATTTGTTTGGGGCAGACTATCTATGTATAGAGAGATAAATTGAGTGCTACATATTAGTTACATACTTTTAATAAACCAAAATATAAGGCGAAAATACAAGTCGAAAAACAAATCAAGGGCTTTTACAACTAAGCAAAATGAATCAACGTTTGTTTTACAACTTTTTGAACACTTTGAAACCATTTTCAACTTTCCATACAAATCTCTGTATACAGAAACATTATTTTATCAAAAACGTAAAAGTCTTAGAACAAGAATTGTTCGTTTTTATGAATTGTAACACCCCATGTAACAAAATTGATGTAAAACATCGTATCCAAGGGATCAACAATTGTTAAGATATGAAGTTACAGATTATAATATTCCTACCGTAGTCAGACGAGACTTAAAACACGCTTCCCTTTGGGTTTAAAAAAATGTTGAGAAGTCTGGTACTTTTTGTATGGGAAACATTTTAAAAAAAATGTTCCCCATACAAGACGCGTTTTTTTGCATTTTTTTTCGTAAATCATCTACAATTAATAAAATTTGACTCCCTTCGGATCTTACACCATTTTTGTCACACTTGTAAAGATAAAGCTTGACCAAGGGTAACTTTTACCGTTATCAAAACTATGAAACGATATAATGCGATGGCGTGATAAACAGAGAAAGCGCTATACCAACTCGTTAGTCTAATAGGTAGTCTCTTTTTAACACTCTATCTCATTATCATCACGTCATAACTACTCAAACATAAAAACCCTCTCCATATTGCGGAATTAAATGAAATATTCTTTTCATTGCGATCTCCATAACAAATTATCAAAGTACATATGGCACCCTTACTTCCCCATACGAATGGGTACAATCTTTTTTTGTGAACGTCAAAAAATTGTAGAAAATAATCCAAATTCTACTCCTTTCGGATTGTACACTATTTTTCTTAAATCAGGAGCGGATCATTAAATTGGGGGGGCATCCTGAAATAGGAAAGTAGTACTAAAATGGTAAAGGCGAGTCGAGTCTCGTGCCCTATAGGAACCTTACAGGTTTTTTTGAAAGGGATGTCCCCCAAAGTCACCCCCTGGATCTGCCATTGTGTTACACCATGTAAGGAGACTCAAGTTCCATAGCAGAAGGTTAAGCCTCTTACTTCACGAGTGCGGTTCCAGCAACTGTTCGGTTCGTTGCATTAAATCGCACTTGAAATCAGCTCTTTGTAATTGGATGCGAACCCAAACAGAATGGAACCGGCCTCGTAAAGTCCTAGCCTAATCCGGTGGTAAATCCCGAGGGTGTGGCACGTGTGGCTCCGCGCTGGCACTGGTATCTTCATTATCATCGACCCCGTAGTTCAAGACATGGCATTCACAGCATTTGAGGTCTGAGAAAAAGAAAATTTAGAATGAACTTTAAAGAATGAAGAATAAATCTTAATTAAAATTTTTAGTAATCTCCTACTAACCGTTGTGGAGATTCCCTTTTCCTGTTCATCATCATATCCTCAAGGTTCCATATTTATTTTAGAATATCCATAGTGTTATTCTAACAAATATATAAGAATATGAAATAGATAACAATTAAAATTGGTTAGAATCGTAAAATCCGTAAAATCCTTACTAACGAGTTTTTCTCTACCTGTTTGTAGTACCTACATTGTATCTAAAGATAAGATTAAGAGTTGTTTTGTTATTAATTTTACATTAACTGTGGAAGCTTTATAAATGGTTTTTGATTTTACATATGTATATGTAACTTGTGAATAAGGCTGTAAGCTACCCAAATAAAAAAATAGAAATGGGATAGAAATAAAGAGTGAATAAAATGTACGTTAGTAATCGTAAAAAATCCGAAAACTCATTATTACAATAATGAATAGAATACTTACTTTTAAAACAAATCGGCAAGCACGACAGACAAGGGCACAGTATAGATGGATACAAACACAGCTGTGGGATACACAAACAGAAACACATCAATTTTCACACAGCATATGTCCACAAATTCCTCAGTCTATTTGAGCAGACTCATAGGAAATCGTAGGAAACTGTAGGAATAGTAATAGGAAACAGCCTCGTCCGTTTTTTGAACATTTTTGGTGAAATTCTGGTAGATTTCATGGCATGGAAGGTTTTTGGGAGATATAGTAGCGTGTTGATGATATTTTGCAATGTGACGCAAACCACAGATCAAAGAAATGTTTCTACGTCATCGAATTCTAACCTAAAGGATCCCGGAGACGGTGAAACGGTTTGACTCAACACTAGATTTTGGTTTGAGTCAAACCATTTTGATCGTGTGAACTGGTTTGATAGGTTTGTCAAACCGTCACGGGTTTGAAGTATGTTTATATTTTTGTTGCATCGTTTGATCGTGTAACGAAAATATTATAAGTCCAAGGAACGCTTAATCTGTTAGGCTGTGTAATTTAATACCCTTACCTTGCTATATGACATAGATTTTAAAAAAATAACTGTTAAACAAGATGTCTGCTCGCTATGTGAAAGTAATACGTGTGTTCTTATTTAAAAACCGTAATATTCTCGTAAACCAAATAACATTATATTTGTCTATATATGTTGCGATCAAATCACGTTCAACCGATAATATATTGTCTGGTTTGATGAGTCTCTCAAACCAACGTCAAACCGTTTGATAAAACACGAGGTTTGAATCAAACCGTTTGACAGTCTAAGGGACCCATTAACATGCTGTTTGAAAATCGTTGTTCTACGCAAACAAAGAGAAAATCATAGATTTAAAATGTCATTGTGTTGACGTAACATTAAATGTGGGTACTCAAGAAGGTTAATTAGATAATATTCGGTATAAGTCGTTCGGTTTATCTCATTTCATCTTCTTTGGTTGTATTGTAATAATTATGTAAATAATATGTTACCAAATAAACTACTTACTTAATTTATTGTTGCATGTATAATTATAATTATATTTTTTGCGTCGACTCCCTTGCCCCGTCTCACCTTCCAGCCACTTCTTATAGAGCCGGCTCTGCGGTCGCTGCTGCAGAAACCCTCAAACGGCGCAAATATACTAATCTGGGTGAAACATTCATATTTGAGCCGTTTGGGGTTGAAACATTGGAACCCTGGGGCCCGGGAGCGCACCGCGTCTTCAAGGACCTCGCAAAGCGCCTGGTCGACGCGTCAACACCCAAGAGCTGGCTCCTATTTGGCCCAGCGAATCAGGTTAGCTATCCAACGGGGCAACGCAGCCAGTCTCTTGGGTACACTGCCGGATGCGGGGGACTTAACTCAATTTTTTTATCTTTAGTTTTTTCTTCTTCTTAGTCTAAGTTTAGTTAGCATATTTAATTTATTTATATCTATATTTTATTATCAATGTTTTACCCCTAAGTATGATATATTTTGCCTAAACACTTTAGTATTATATAGGTCACTATAATCACGTGTATATTAGTATTACGGGGACGATTTTCTTTCTTTAGTAGCTGCTATCAGTCTTGAATCAATGGGCAAATCCCATAGGAACTATTCGCCACCATGATGCGTAGAGTGAACGCGTTGGTTTATTCTCGACGAAATATCTAGACCAGGAAGCGATTGCAGACTGTTCTAACTAGATAGACGTTAGAAAAATAAGCTCCAAGAAAAATGAGTTACAAAAAGGACAAGATAAACGTAGAAAACCAGCTTTTATAAATCAAATACGATGTTTAAGTAGTTTAAGTAAATAGAGATAGTGGTGAGCGGCAATGTCGATATGTTTATCGATATTACAGTTAGTCAATAAAAATATCGACAGTATTCTTTTGTCATAGTATTACGATAATGGGTAAATAAATAAATAAAGGAGTATTTATTCATTCACACATCAAAGTAATAAGGTACAACACTGTTATTTTATTCTAATAGTAGTTGACAGTAAGACAAAACCTGATATATTTTTGTGTTGTATAGTTCTTCTTATCTTATCTTATGATAGGGGGAAGAAGAACCCGTCGTTAGACGTCCACGGTGCAAAGGTGCCCATCACGCTTGTGGAATTGCCGCGTTGTATCGCTATGGGTATCTTATCTTATCTTATGATAGAGGGCCGGTATTCCTGGGTTATTCACCCAGCGGCACTTCGACCCTTGAGGATCTTTTGTGCCTACCCCATTATACACACTGGTCATCTCAGTGTGCAGGTTTCCTCGCGATGTTTTCCTTCACCGTTAGACAGTCTGTAAATGTACGTAAGTCTTCGAAAAATACGAACTGCACTGCACGGTTTCGAACCCGGATCACCGGGAGTCCGGTGTCCTAGTCACTGTGCCACCGACGCTCTAAGTGTTGTATAGTTAGTCAAGGTCTAAAGATATCGAGAATCAATTAAAATAAACAGCATTATTTAATATTTTTGAGTAATAAATGCGTTAAAATAAAACTATTGGTCTCGTGACAGTACACACCAAACAAAGCACATGACGTCACGCCTTGCAAAACATATTTTTTCATTATACCGGTTTATAGTTCGGTAATTTTGTGCTAATAAAATATTATATTTCATTAATTGACCTATAGTTTTCAATAATACGACGACGACCTCAAATCTTTGCAATTGACTCAGGTTTACTAAAGCGTGTTTTGCAAGGCGTGACATCATTCGAGACGCCATGACAGTTGGAACGTTTTGGTAGGAAAATTTAAATTGGTTTATAAAAATGCAAAATACACTATGTAAATGTTGGATTTTCGTTGAAATATTCATATTTCGAGTAAAATACACCGTAAGATGAAATATTAACCAGTTTCTCAAAAAAATTCAACTAGCCTATTATAAAAAGTGTAAATTTACATTGAGCACGAAAAGTGATATAAAAAACTAGCAAATACCCAGATTTATATTAATTAAGTAGCTTTAGACCCATAAACTAATTCGATATGGACTGAAACAGCATATAGGTAACCATATTGTATTTCAAAACTATACGTAAAACTATAAAAGGAAGTTTACTCGTAAATTTTGCCTAGATATTTTCATAAATTACTCTGGGTAACAACAGTATTCTTTTGGTAATCAATCGAAGTGACTACATAAAAGTAAGTTTTAGTGAGTGCTTTCAGCTGTATCTATAGAAACTTTTGCTAATCATTCTGTTGAATATTTAATTATTCCAGTGTTCTGATTCTTTTATTATCATTGTCAGTTGGCCCTTAGCGAACTACGAAATAAAATCATAAACTGATATAAACGTGATTTTTTTTTCTCCATCTGAGTGACCCTATTACATTACCCATGTTGAGGAGCTTGTAGCCTAGTTGCGACCAAGGCCCGAAAGTGATCATGCAGGTTAAGCAACGTTGGGCGCGGTCAGGACCAGTGACCGCTAGTGCCATATTTCTTTAAAGCCCCTCCGTGCCTCGGAGAGCACGTTAAGCTGTAGGTCCTGGGGCCCAATTTGCCTAAATTACAACGTTTATCGATACATTTCTATCCAATTTCAATTTAATTTTCTTTCCAATTCTATTTGGACAACAAATCGCATAACTCTGCCACTGCCACCTTTCGATTTACTATCGATCGGGCAAAAGTACCTCGGGAGTAACTTATGTTCGATCGTTATATTTGACAGTTGAAGCGTTCTGTTACCGTTCAACTGCGATTCAGTATAAACTAAACGTTTTATTAGAATGCACAAATACGTTACTGTTCGATCGATCGTTGACTCGATCGGAACTTAACTGAAATTGGATCTTTAGTGGATAGTAGCATACGAAACACGTCATAACGATGCAGTTTAGATTCTATTTAGTTACGTTGTATTTAGTGGAATCGATCTCCTGGTCGTTGTCGTTCGACAACAGTAGTTAAACCATGTCAGAGGCCTATAGGCGGCCTGAACAACTCTGACAACAGGTTGGCTACTAACCATACGATAAGCGAGCAAGCCCAACCCAACCGCGACTGATCCCAACAATAGTCTCTGCTATTTTATTGGTTTATCTAATTACAAAGTATATCCATATCGATACTCAATTTATCGATATAGACAACTGAACCAGTACACCACTATGCCAGCCGCGGCTCGATCTTAAGGGAAATTAAACTGGGCCAACAACTATGTAGCCTTTGTTCTTTTGCCGCCCGTCTCAGTACATGGTTTAGTTGAAGCTTGCCTTTGTTTAGCTCGTTTTTATAGGGATCCGTATTGATGTCGCTCCGCCGTCCGTCCGTATGTCACACATCCTCAGCCTATTCGTGTCCCCACTGTTGGGGCACAAACCTCCCCTTGTACAAGGGGGGTACGGGCCATGATCCCAGGCCCCAGTGCTGATTGGTGGATTTCACACGCCTTCGGAAACTTTTAATTCCCTTAGACATACAGGTTTCCTCACGATGTTTTCCTTCACCGAATGAGCAGTCGGTAAAGGTACGTAAGTCTTCGAAAAAATCCGAAAAACTCATGGTACATGGCATTGCATGGTATCGAACCCGAACCTCCCGCATGGGAGTCCGGCGTACTAGCCACTAGGCCACCGACGCTCACACGCTTCTGTCTGTCACACGCTTCTATCTATTTCTCTACGAAAAAGTAATAAATGAAGTCGGTTAAAAATATTATATATTCGTACAAATTCAAAATACAAATATACCTTATTACACACCCAGGTCTAAAACAAAACATGCAACATAAAGATAGGTACAATACAATGTGCAGAAGGCGGGCTTATCGCTATCTTCCAGGCAACCTTCAGGTGATACTCGTACCTTCCTACTCTGCATGATAAGCTCTAAACAGCGATACTCCACACGAAGGAGCAAATTTTTTTTTTCGACCCGCTTTTTGTCTATTTTACAAAATTTTAAAGACAATATTCGGATTTGGGTCAAGGGAATACCTACATATGACATTTATGCGAAGTTTTGAAAACTATATTTTATTATGTTACGCGGGTCTAGCGTGACAGACGGATGGACGATGACGGAGCGACAGCAATATAATAGGGCGTTTTCTCCTTCGGGGTACGGATCCCTAAAATATACAAGGTGTTCCGGAGGATATGCATTAACTTCGCCAAACACTTCTGTAGTTTTAAATAATATATTTGACAATGGAAGTGCTCCTCAAAACGCTTCGTTTTCGAGTTACTTACTATTTTATTTTACTAAATTTGGATGAGTTATTCAATGAGTAAGGGTCTTCATTTACGCCCGTAAGAAAACCTGAAACAAACTATTTGCCTTTCGTTTGCACATGTCATGATTGTCAAGTTTAAATTAATCAAAATGCGACGTTGCCAGCTCGGCATACTAGGTAATTTAAAGCAAGGTATTTAGTTTGTATGAATGAATGAATGTGCTGAGGACTCGTGTGGTACCATGCACAATTTGCGAACGAAAAAAGAAAAAAACTTCAATTCGAACATGGCCGCGATCGATAACGCTTTACACGGTTTACTATAATTATTTTTATTTAAATGTATATCGCTTAAAAGTCTTCAAAAACTGCCTCTGTTCTATTGCCCGCACCCCTCAAGAAACCCTACAGAATGGATGATTTTTTTATTAGCTAGAAATATTTTTTTGAAACTAAAATATATATTTTTATTAAAATAAAAATTTGTGACAATATGGAAAATGCCTACTTCGATGTTCTGAATACATTGTCAAAGTTAATGCATAACCAAAAAAACGCGGTGTATATTTTGTTGTGGTTTAATTTAATTTATTTATTAGGTAAACACAACAGATTACAACCATAGAAATTACAGAAAAATCAATATAAAGTTATGAGCTAGGTTATAACCCTTAACGTGTAAACACACACAGCATGGTTAGGAAGTGGGAAATTGATTGTTGTACAAAATTGAGTTGGGAAAGAATACTATTGAATGTAATGACTAAAAAAACTTATACCTATTTGAAAAATAAAAATAATAAAGTAAAGACTATAAAGTAGGTGCGTGGATAGCTCACTTGAGGACATCCTCAACCCGTCTTTTAAAAACTAATGTCCTAGGATCGAATAAGTCTATCGATGGCTTATTGTTGCTGTTCGAAGAGATTTCGTTAAACAATCTACACATTCGCACAGTAGGGTTATAGAACGATGTGTTGTTCTTAAAAACATTTAATACAAATGTTTTAAGATTGCGAAGTTTAAAGTTTGTGTTGAGGTTTAGACAGGACAACAAGGAAGGTGAATCTATGGTGGAATGAAGAATTTTATGTAGGATTATTAGGTCTTGGTGTTTGCGCCTAAGATGAAGCGGGGTGACTTTCAATGTTGCCAGTCTATCATCACACGACGACAGCTGACGGCCGAAACCTTACTTATAGCTCATTATTCTAAGGGTCTTTCTTTGGACTCTTTCTATGCTGTTCCCAACACTGAAGGAAATAATAATAACTAAAGCTACAAAAGCTCTCTATTTTATCAATGAACTCTACAAAACTCTAGTTAAAGTTAAACTAGAGTTCTAAATCAGACAAAGTAGAGAATTCCCAACTTGGCCATTAGCGCTCTTACGCGCCATTACACAAATAGATTCTATAAAGTTAACAATCCTTAAAATTGTCTAGTTCCTTTAATTATGTAGAGCTAAGTCAGCATTAATTATAATGGGACACAGCATTCACTACATCCACATTCATTCACCCACTCATCCTCTCTCTCTCTCTCTCTCACACACACACCCTCAAACACACACACACGAACATTTATATTAACCTTTATTATTGTTCTTTTTTGTCTTTCTTTCAAATTTTCTTAGTTTTATATTTTCTTGGCTTGGCCAACGTCTGTTCTGTTACATGTTCATTTTCACTGGTCACAAGAGATCTGTCCGATAAATTATAAAATATGAATGTCATTTAGATCATAATACCTACAAAATAATATCTATTATTCTTATCTATTTTTCTTAGATCTGTCCTCCAAGATACAGGAACTTCCTAGTTCGGAGGTCAGCGTTTATTGTAAACTAACTTGTTGCTCACTAATTTTATTTAGTTTAATATAACCTATGCTTAATTTCCTACTGGTGTATGGACTATGAATACTTCGTCATCTTACCGCACAAATAAACTTATTCTTATTATTATTTCAGAATATTAATTTAGGTACCTTTTTTACGGGGGGAAACGCTTATGCTTTCCTCTTCGCCGCAAGGGGGAGACGAAGAGGTTATGCCGGACTTATACCGGCCAAAAACCCTCCGGTGTTCCTACGCACTGCTTCACGGCGAAGCCGCGGGTACGCTTGCGCATAACTTTCGCGACAGTAATTTAGGTACCTACTGGTGTTAATTTTTGCATCTCTTTTGTAGCATTAGAGTTCATAAATCTTTTTCGTGTTTCTAATTTTACAAATTGATACATACATACCCGTATATACCTACACACTATGTCCCTTGCGGGATTAATAGAAGTTGATCAACAACAATTTATACATATATAATTTTAACGATTAATTGAATTTTTAAATGTCTCAAAATTGGACATAGAAAGCATACCAGATCAGGTTTTACAGTGTAAGTTACTGGTCTAATATCTAATGAAAAGATTCAACAACATACTTACGCAATACCTTGCCAATACTTACCAAGATTCCCAAGCTCTCTGCTCACATTGATAACATTCTAAAAAATAATTTAAGTCAGTGCTTTTTTGATACCCGCAACTCGCTAAGGACAACGCTCTTCCACCTGCCTCTGTCGCTACATGGCTGAAGTTCAGTCTGTCGAAATTCTGTCCCGTCGAAATTTAGAATAAAGTCGTGTCGTAGTTTAGTCTTTCGAAGCAGTGTCGTTCGAACTTTCATATGCAAGTCCTACGCCCATGCGTCATCATCATCAGCAGCCTATTAACGTCCCCACTGTTGGGACACAGTTCTCCCCTTGCACAAGGGGGTTATGAGCCATGATCCACCGAGCGGGACCAGTGCTGATTGGTGGATTTCACACACCCTTGGTTTCCTCGCGATGTTTTCCTTCACCGTTAGAGCAGTCGGTAAATGTACATAAGTCTTCGAAAAATTTCGAAAACCTAATTGATACATGGCATTGTTTCGTACCCGGACCTCCCGCATAGGAGTCCGGCGTCCTAGCCACTAGACCACCGACGCCCATGCGTATTCGTTTGTTTTTTGCTAAGCTTTCTCCTCTAGCGTCGTACCTAGTGCAATGTTTTCATACAAACTTTAAACTCTGCAATTCAGTTAAAGAAGAAGTTCCGGGACATCCGCTCCGGGACTCGGGACAAGAGACTTAATAACTCGTAAAATCATCTCAAGACTTTATTAATTTACAAATTCTATTTGTTTATTATGGCGGCGGGATTCTTGTAAATATTGTATACCACCGCTGGGGTAGACAAGTTCTGGAGAGGACACCGCGTTCGATCGACGATCTGCGCACGGTGGCTGGCAGCGACTGGATGAGAAGAGCCGAAGATCGTGCTCAATGGCGCGCCCTGGGAGAGGCCTATGTCCAGCAGTGGAATAGAGTAGGCGGCTGATGATGATGAATGAATATATAATATAATACATATACGTGGTAACTTGGTAAGTGATGTATGTAATAATAGTTTATGATAACTTATCCCCAACTAAAATTGTAATTTTGATTGTTAATTGTAAAATTGTGAGCCGAACGCTCTAAGTTTATTAAGGCGATGAACATAAATTTGAAATCGCATTTTCAATTAAGTTGTGTGTAAGTTAGGCGGGACATGTCCCGAGTGGCGTGGGTGTTGACTCTAAGACAGGGACACACGGAGTCTTTTATTCGGCGAGTGTTTAAGAGTCTTTAAATAAAATCCTCGTTCTTTAACGTATACTAAAATTGCATTTACGCCACTCGGCAAATGTCCCGCCTAAGTTACAACCTAATTGAAAATTCAATTTCATTATACTCTTTCTTAGACATGGAGTCTTTCATTCGGCGAGGATTTAAGAGTCTTTATAAAAATTCCTCCTGCGCAAGGTGGCTGGCAGCGACTGGATGTGAAGAGCCGAAGACCGGGCTCAATGGCGCCTATGTCGTGCAGTGGGCTAGAGTGATGATGATAATAAAAATGACTCGTTCTTTAACGTAAAATAAA
Organism: Hofmannophila pseudospretella; assembly: GCA_947369225.1. Taxonomy (NCBI): domain Eukaryota; kingdom Metazoa; phylum Arthropoda; class Insecta; order Lepidoptera; family Oecophoridae; genus Hofmannophila; species Hofmannophila pseudospretella. The sequence continues at coordinate 9,632,811 of OX376334.1, forward strand.
ATTGAATTTTTAATTAGGTAGTGTGTGAGTTAGGCGAGGCGTGTCCCGAGTGGCGTGGGTGTAGACTCTAAGGCAGGGAGAGACGGTGTATTTCATTCGGCGAGTATAATATTGCCTCGTTCTCTTAGTTCTTTTTCCTCTTATGAAATCGTATTGTCAATTATGTTGTGTATAAGTTAGGCGGGACATGTCCCATGCCGTAGGTGTTGACTCTAAGTCTCCAGGGCCACTTGCGCGAGAGTGCGGGCTAGAGGGGGCAAACTTAGCGACAGTTTTGCCACTCGGTAAATTAGGATTTCTTTGTGCTGTCACTTCTTAAATGAAATTCTTAGGGAATCGAATTAGATAACAATGGGTTAACTTGCGAATGATTTCATACAAAAATTCAGGGTTAGTGCTAGTGCAAGAACTTTTTATTGATTTAACCCGGGTTAGGCACTAACTCTGCCTTAGACAGAGACAGACTGATATTTTTTCGGCGAGTATTTTAGGATATGTATCATTTAGGATATGTATGAGTGCCATAGCACACGGGATTAAAGTTTTCCTCCTGCATTTTCGTAACACTATTGAAATATAAGTACAATTTTTGCGATAAAAATTACAGATACAAAATACAAATACAAATATACTTACAGTTACAGTTTCAATTAAATTGTAAATTACGCGGTACATAGGTACATGTCCCGAATTTACTGTTGACTCTAAGATCGGGACACACGGAGTATATTTTAATAGTTTGATATTCGACCCAACAATGTGTAGTCAATACTGTTAACTTTGTTTGTATTGCAACATAGTTAACTATTGCTCGGAAACCTACTCTGGAACTATGACGGAAAATGTCAGTGGTGTGTTAATATTTAAGGATAGAAGGTGTTCCTGAGGTTATGCATTTAAGTCTGGTAACAAGTGCCCGTATTTTGTACCGCCTATTAAGCTGAATGGCCAAGACATTAATAGAGTAAGCCATTTTAAATATCTCGGTCACTTTGTAACTGAAGACTTAAAAGATGATATGGACTTTGGCGGTGAGAAGTAATATGCTAGTCCGCAGGTTTGCTCGTTGTACTAATACCGTTAAAATCACGCTGTTTAAAGCATATTGTCAAACATTTTACACGAGCAGCCTTTGGACGCACTACACTCAGAGATCGCTAAACGCCCTGCGAATCCAGTACAACAATGCCTTCAGAATGCTATTGAGGCTGCCTCGCTTCTGCAGCGCCTCCGGAATGTTTGCGGAGGCACGCACCGACGGCGTCCATGCGATCGTGCGCAAGAAGACCGCCTCCTTGCTGCACAGAGTGGAGGGCAGCAACAATGGCATTCTGAAGACGATAGCGGGCAAGTTTGACTGTCCTATAATCAGACACTGGGTTCGTGTGTTGACCGGGTTTGGATAGGTACCCGATGAACGCACGAACTCTTTGTCCCACATGTCTGCCTTTAAGTTTTTCTTTGTAAATAATTACTAACATAGTCTTAAGTACCTGCATTGTTACTAACAAAAATTGAACCTCTGTTGTTCCGAAAATAAATTGATTTGATTTGATTTGATTAATTTCGCCAACACTTCTGTAGTTTTTACATAATGTATTTGACAATCTCCTCATAAACGCCTCCCATAAATCCTCGTAAACGCTTCGTTATCGAGATATTTGCTATTTAATTTAATTGAGTAATACAATGAGTCTTTAATTATAAAAAGAGTCTTTATTTATGCCCGTAAGAAAACCTGAAACAAAACAATAACAAACTATTTGCCTTTCGTTAGCATGTCAATAATAATTTATATCATGATTGTCAAGTTAAAATTAATCAAAATGCGACGTTGCTAGCTCGGATAAAGAGTATCTGAACATACTAGGTAATTTAAGGCAAGGTTTAGTTTGTATGAAAATAAAAAAATCTTTATTTTATTAAAATTAAAAAAAAATACAATATGGAAAATAACTACTTCGATGTTCTGAGTACAGTGTCGAAGTTAATGCATAACCAACAAAAAACCCATAAATAACCAAAGGAACACCTTGTATAAGATACTGCAGCGCGTCGAGCATGTTCGCGGACGCCAGGGTCCCGGACTATTTCGCGATCATTAGGAGCAGGGTCGCCATGTTCTGGCAGAGGGTATGTGACACAAATAACGAACTTTTGAAAGTTGTCGGTCAGGATATCCATAGAAATAGATTCTATGGACACTGGCTGAAGATGCACCAGACTGCGAATAAAAAGTAGGAAATTCACTTTTATTCACTTCTATTATGTTTAATGTATTTTATTGTATTGTATAGTGTTCATTCACTTCTTTACTTCTACTTTTAATTTAATTTTGTTTTCTGGTTATTTTCATTTCTTTTCAATTCTTTTTTATTATTTTTATATATTTTTTATTTTAATTATTTTATTTTTATTTTATTTTTATTTTAATTATTTAATTTTTTAAGTCTTATTCTAATTCTAATTTTAATTATATTTTTGTAAAACTTTGTCACTATGGGTGTATAACCTGATAATAAAGACATTTTTTTTTTTTATTTTTTTTTTTTTATGGATTTGTGATGTACAGTGGAACACAAGCATACTCAAGCTACAATGTTGCAATACTTTTATATGACTTAATGACATTCGTATGGTATAAATTGCACATTGTAGCGACTTAATGCGAACTCAACTCAGAGCAAAGCATTGAAATGTGAGCTTTATAACGTATTATATACAGAAGGATTTCAAAATTCATGTAAAGTATTTGCCCACGTGTTGATAACTCATCGACGGCTACTTCACCTTCTACTTCTGAATTTTGAAACCTACACTGTAGGTCTTTTGAATTTTGAAACCTACACTTATACTCTAGGTCACCTACACTGAAGACCTTTTGAATTTTGAAACCTACACTTACACTGTAGGTCACCTACAGTGTAGATCTTTTGAATTTTGAAACCTACACTTACACTGTAGGTCAACTACAGTGTAGATCTTTTGAATTTTGAAACCTACACTTATACTGTAGGTCAACTACAGTGTAGATCTTGTGAATTTTGAAACCTACACTTATACTGTAGGTCAACTACACTGTAGGTCTTTTGAATTTTGAAACCTACAAAGGTTAAGTACATCGATGAGTCATAGTGAACTCATCGACGACTACTTCCCTTGAATTTTGAAAACCTACTGTTTGTAATACGATATAAAGCTCACATTTCAATGCTTTGCTCTGGGTTGAGTTCGTGTCAGGTTCGCGTCAAGTTGGTATAATATGCGATTGCCATTAATGTGTCGAACAAGCCTGACTTGTTGCCTCTGTACATACATACCTACCTACCCACATAAAAGTGCCAAGTGGCTTCATAATATCTATGTGACTGTACCAATGTATAAACTATTGAATTTAAATTATTATAATATTATTCATACCTTCATATAACATGGCCTTACATTATTAGAGTATTCCCCAAAAAGAAGTGGTAAATATTTATTTATTCGTATGGCAGTTGGAATTATACACAATATACAATAACAGTAGGTACTGCGATATGTCACAACCAAATATCCAGGTTTCTTAGCCATTCGGCGGCGTCTGAGGTTAGTAGGATGAAGTCGTCAGGGTCACCGGCGTATGCTCGCAGGGGGCACTCGCGCGTGATGTGCTCGACGGTCTGGGACTCCGCGCCGCATTCGCAGTGGGGGGACTCGATCCAGCCGCACAGATGTTTGTAATGGGTGCATCGGCTGTGGCCAGTGCGTATCCTATTAAGTGAGCACCAATCACGTCGGGGTAAGTCGGTAAGTGGTAAATAGATTATTATAAGGGTGTGTTCAATAAGAAAAGAGCAACATAAGAGCGTCGGTGGCCTAGTGGCTAGAGCGCCGGACTCCCATACGGGAGGTCCGAGTTCGAAACCATGCAATGCCATGTACCAATGAGTTTTTCGGATTTTTTCGTAGATTTACGTACTTTTACCGACAAAACATCGTGAGGAAACCTGTATGTCTGAGGAGATTAAAAGTTTCCGAGGGCGTGTCAAATCCACTGGGCCCGCTCGGTGGATCATAGGCCTGTGCCCCAACAGCGGGGACATTAATAGGCTGCTGATGAAGATGAAGGGATGTTGTAGCAATTGAAACAAAATATAAAGATTAAAATTTGTATATTTGGTACTTCGTATAGTTTTTTTTACATTTTGAGTCAATAAGAATTAATAGTATCGTATAATCTTAGATGATTATTATAATTATAGTATTTTATAAAGAACAATACAAACGTAACACATTCCGAATTTTAAAATAACAAATGCTATAATATAAGTTACAGTATAACTATTAGTGTAGTATAAATAGTTTTTTTTATTAAATTTAGAACAATTTTTATTATTGAACAAGTTGCTAAATTTTTAATACGTAGTAATAGTATAGAATAGCCACCTAGGTATAGGTAATTGTTTATATTTATTTATTATTTTCATTTTGAAATTTTCTAATCGGTTATTTATTAGTAAATAAGAAATTGGTAGGAATAAGTAGTTTATTTTTAAAAATCTGTACAATAGGTACCTGTATTTGGAAAACGTACCTAATGATGTAGGCAGATGATTGGTATTATTGAAAAAGTTACAAAATCTTTTGAATCAGGAAACAAGCATGACTACTTGTACAAAATCTTTTGAATCAGGAAACAAACATGACTACTTGTACAAAATCTTTTGAATCAGGAAACAAGCATGACTACTTGTACAAAATCTTTTGAATCAGGAAACAAGCATGACTACTTGTACAAAATTGAAAGATTTTGCCTTTTTTATTTCAGTATTTTCAGTAGAACAATATTTTCTATTTATTCTTAAATAAGAATAGACAAAATTATTGCATTCTATAATTTTACTAATTAATTGGTTCATGCAATTTTTGCAAAAGGCAAAACATTGTAAGAACAACATATCTAATTTTTTTCCAAATAGAATCCGCACAACTATCAAGGGCTCTTTGCTTAATTGTGGGATTCTAGTTTTAATACTAGTTTTAAATAATTAGAACTAGATATAATAATTGTTACTCCGCATTTTAAAACTCGATTTAAACATACAGAACTAATGTCACATAATATTTAATTTTACATAATTACAGAATCTAAGTACAGTTTAAATTCGTGCAAAGAAAGATTTCTAATTCTATTTAATTATACCGGTGTTTTTTTAAAAGAAACATTGACAGTTCACTAATAACATTCCTCGATTTATAGATCACACACACATTTGGAAGACTATAGGAAATCTTTATAATAGATGAAAGAAAAACATGCAAAACTCTATTGCTCTGAATTTCATTACACAATTATAATATCCATAATTATATTCTAGAATTCTAATATGTACATTACGGCAATGGTGTTGGAGTGTTATTATTTACTTATATACCAAGTTATCTAACGTAAGAATCTAATTTACATCTATTTAGAATTAGATAGTCGTTGTCATTTATATATTTTATAAATATATGAATATTTCAAGGTTAGTATTATATTTACAATTGTATTTATGCAGGATTAAAAAGATATATAATTATTATCAGTCGTAAATATAGTGATAATGTACGAGTATAATTAATATCTTTTAAAGAAGAAACCAAAGTTTATTTAATTCTATTCATAAGTTTCTGTCTTGTTTTTCATTTCAGGAAAGACTAATTAATTAAACCAGAATATTTATAGATTTATTGAAAGTTTTGATAGATCTTTTGTAAAATAAATACAAAATTTACAATTAAATTTTGGATGTAATTTCATAAGATTAGATAAATTTACAGGAAGTATTTGGTGTTCTTTTTGGTTTATTTATCAATAAGTCAATTTAATGTACATTTACATCTACTTTACAACTTATAAGCGATGTAAGTTTAAGTTAAGTAGGTATATTTACAACTGTTCGAAAATTAGTAGGTATTACAACTTGTAATAAACTATACATTCTTTTGGCGACCAGCGCTAACTCACGATCACGCGGAAACTCATTATTACGGACTTATTATATCTAAAATTCCCTAAACACTTATTAAATCGGATTTTATTTAGACAAATACTATTAAACATTTTTAACAAATCCAAATCAAATAAGTCTATAGGAAATTATTATTAATTTAAAATAATGGTACAAATAACGAGATATACATACTTTTAATTATTATTAATTTAAAATAATGGTACAAGGAACGAGTTATACATACTTTTAATTATTATTAATTTAAAATAATGGTACAAAGAACGAGTTATACATACTTTTAATTTATAAAGTGCATTTTATTGTGTGTAGTGCTTCATTGATAGGCACAGAGGCACAGTCATTTTTAAATCTTTAATTATATTTATACTACGCAACTGACTACCCACATATATACCGTGAACGCAGTTTGCCTAAGAATTTATTACTAAGAAAATACATAATAAATATGTACTTGCATGTATATTTTATTATGTATTCCTATTTAAAGCAAATAATGGCTGAACTTTTATTAATCATGATTAGACTTGAATTAAATACACTAACTGAACAGGCGATTGAAAGGCTCCAAGTGACACAAAGAGCGATGGAGCGTGCCATGATAGGCATTTCAGAGTGCCGAATATCGAGATCCGGAAAAAGACGAGGGTGCCGGATTTAGCCAGTATAGTGTCCAGGTCTAAGTGGAGATGGGCAGGACACGTGTGTAGAATGCAGGACGATAGGTGGCCCCGAAGACTGCTCGAGTGGCGACCCCAAGTGGGGCGCAGAAGTGTCGGTAGGCAGCCCGCGAGGTGGACCGACGACATTGTAAATACGGCGGGGCAATGTGGATGCGAACGGCTAGAGATCGAGGAGAATGGCGTGCACATGGAGAGGCCTATACCCAACGATGGGTTACGTTAGGCTGAAAAGAAGAAGAAGATCTTATCAGGGGGCCGGGGATAACCCCAGCGGCACTTCGACCCTTGGGGATATTTTATAGTAAGTAAATAATTAATTATTAAAAACAACAGCAATAATTAAATAAATTTTCAAACAAACATGGCGTTCCCAACGTGTTTACTCTTGAACACCGCATCTTTACAATGATCATTTATTTCAATATTTTAATGGAAATGTGAGAATTAATTAGTTTATGATTTAATGATTGTTTTATGTGCGATATTTAGTCATAACATATCAGCCAATAAGATTGAAAACAGAAATATATGTGACATAAAATGATTACAGTAATAGAAAGTATTCTTCTAAGTCGTGTTCCTCATTGCTGAGGGCGGTGATCATTCTAAGGAATTAATGACATAGAACGACTCTCGCGGCAGATTTAATGGGGTGGTTTGCCATTGCCTTCCCCATTTCACACACTGGTTATCTCAGTGTGTTTTCCTTCACCGTCAGAGCAGTCGGTAAATGTACGTAAGTCTTCGAAAAATACGAAAAACTCATTGGTACATGGCACTGCACGGTTTTGAAACCGGACCTCCCGCATGGGAGTCCGGTGCCCTAGCCACTGTGCCACTGACGCTCGAATATAAAAGAAAGTATTAAGAAAGGTTAATTCTGTGATTTTATTTATTTATTTTTACAAAATTAATAAACATCTAAAAATAATAATATAAACAAAACTGAAGTGATAAAAAGAGACATTAATATTGTCTCTGAATTCCCTGAATCTTTATACAAGGAAGAGAATGAACTATTGAAACTGATCCTGTGGTTCCTTTGACCATATCCAGTAAATCACACAGCCTGCCGGCGTCTGTATTTCCCGAGACCTACAACCTTGGGATCTTCAAGGCCAGAGTGAATAGGCATTTACTGGACCCGCGTGCTCCATCGTCGACCTCATCGTCGCTTACCAACAGGCGAGATCGAGGTCAAATGCGGGTTTAGTAGAAAATATAAAAAAATATAAAAAATATACTTTAGAAGTTTTCTTGGGTAGCCCCTAAAAAAACCCTACCATGTATGAAAATATTATTTTTATACTAAGGGGCCATCCATACATTACGTCACACGTTAAGTGGGAGGGGTCAACGAAGTGTGACATCGTGTGACGGGAGGTGGGGTGGGGGGAGGTTGGTCATAAGCTTCGTGACGTCCACATGCGTAGGTTAGGACACAGGAATAGGTTCAAAGGCCTTGGTCACAAGACTATTAGATTCTTAATCGTTCATTTGATTTGATGTTTTGTTAATTTTCTAAAAAGTTTGATTTATTGATGATTTTATGAAAAAATATACAAATAATTTTGGAAGTGCTGTTTTAATATAATAATTTCTATTGTAAATGTAATAATTTCTATAATTTAATTTAAAATTGCAAAATATGTGACGTCACATAGGGTAGCGGGGGGGGGGCTTGGTTTACACAAATGTGACCACCTGTGACAAAGAAAGGGGGGGGGGGGGATTTCTAATTAAGGGGGGATTGTTGTTGTTCTACTAATATTATTATAAATTTCATTTCAGTTAATTGTTTTACCAAGCTTTAATCTAATCTCATTTAATGTATCTTAATTTGTAATGTGTGTGTGTGTGTGTGTGTATTAGAAGACCATTTGTACTTCTGGAAATAAATATTTTCAATTTCAATTTCTAAAATCATGAAATCGTGTGACGTAATCTATGGATGGCCCCTAATTCAGAATACAGAAAATTTAATAACTACAAAAATAGTGACCGATATATTAAGACTTTTAAATTTAAGTATTTGTATTAAGCAATATGGATTTAGGCTGACGCGATATTCTTAGGACATTATAGCAAAGGATTAAAGAAGAATTATTATACTTTGTACGTATCTTAAGCGTATGGATGATTTTGCAAGGAAACTATACTAAAGTATAAAAATAATATAATTTTATCTAGTATCTTATGAAAACTGACTATACTTTATACAATTTGGGACGATTCTTTAGATAGATTCCATACAACGTAAATATGTCGCATTCTGCGAAAAATGACAAAATAAGAACTTAAAATTTTACGGACGACGTCCGGTCGGACGTCCCAGATACCGCTGGCGCGATGAAGTGGAGAAGGATCTGCGTGAGCTCCGGGCGCCTGACTGGCTCGAGACTGCGCACGAGAGAGAGCGATGGCGCTCTTTGGTATCGGAGGACAAGATCCACTTCGGGTCGCTGCGCCAGCGCAGTAAGTAAGTAAGTAAATACATAAAAATGATGTTAATTTTACTCAAATTATTATTTATTTAAGGATTATTTCTTTTATATCGTTTGAATTAAAATTGTTACTACGTTTTTTCAGTAACAGCAGTTACATACTACCGTCGGATCGGGGATTGACTCAATGAAATGGACAATTATTGTAAAAAAAATTCCAATCGATTATTTTTCCTTGAAATTGTGATGATGAAAAGTAAAACTCAAAAATTTCAGGACAAAAAATCAGAAATAATTAGTATTTATAAGTGTATTCCGGAAAAAATTAAACGACGTCTAAACATTGATTATAATAATTATGTTGAGAATGGAACCCTCGGTGCGCGAGTCCGACTCGCACTTGACCGGTTTTTTTACAAAATGAAATGGAAATTAATTAACTAACAATTAACTTATAATTAACCTGTGGGACGGCTCAGCTAAGTACCAACTGGCTGCCCTTGACTCAGTGGAGAAACGCGCTAAGCGCCTTATAGGTGACGAATCGCGGGTGGAGGCTAGACTGCAAAGTCTGGAACATCGGCTCAAGGTTGCCTGTCTATCGGTATTTTATAGGATACATTTCGGAGAGTGCGCATCGGAATTGCACGACCTAATTCCAGCATCTCCATTCCGCCTTCGGACTACCAGGCGCGGGGAGGGGTTCCATCCTTATGTTGTTGATATCCCATCTGCTCGTACGAAGCGATTTGCTTCTTCGTTCGTTACGCGAACGGCTAAGGAATGGAACAGCCTGCCGGCGTCTGTATTTCCCGAAACCTACAACCTTGGGATCTCCAAGGCCAGAGTGAATAGGCATTTACTGGACCCGCATGCTCCATCGTCGACCTCATCGTCGCTTACCATCAGGCGAGATCGAGGTCAAATGCGGGTTTAATTATACATTAAAAAAAATATCGAAAATATTAATCGATCTTTTAAAGAATCGGATCGGTAACGATTCGAGCACCGAATAGACATCCCTGTATGATACGTCAAACAATCTTGTAAAGATCATCCGAAAATGAATAAGGTATAGGAATAACCCCATCAAGAGTGCGCCATTGGTATTGGCACAAAATGGCGAGGGTATTTATATTCCTGGTCAGAGTTTAAATTATTTTCAGTAGACCCAAAAGAAAACTATAGTAGTAAATAAATTAAAAATTGTACCCCTAAAAGAAAAACAAATTAATATAATTCCCTTGCATTAGTAACTTCAAAATAAAGACATAGCTAGACGATAGAAATAAGCTATGGATTAATAAATACACCATTAAAGCTATTTTCTTTAGTAATAATATGATACAGTATTAATAATTTATTTTTAATATGTATAATCATTTCAAATCCGTTAGTGATTTTGCAGTTTAGTTTTGTATCTGTACACACACTATGAATTTGCTACGTACACTATGAAATTAATATATTTATCTTTACAATTTCTTTTTTTATAGCAAATTAACTATGGTGAGATCACTTCATGTCTTTCTGTCCAACTTTAAAGTTGAATTTAGAATTATTAATATTATTATTAAAATTAAAATAATACAAAATAATAACATTATGCATTATATTATATTATTTCTAGTAATCTATAACTTTTTTAAATTTATATATCAACTCGGAATATTAATTATTCAATATCAGTTATTTACGTTTGTGATATTGAATTATATTTATCTTGCGGTTCTGGTTTGTATATTATATTATAAGTAGTTCATAGCTTTCTCCGAATATAATTATGTAAGTATGTTAAGTATATGTTAAGTATATATTTAGTAGTTTATTTCTTCTACAGCATGAAGTGATCTTTAATAATATCTACAAAAAGCATAAAAAATGTTTTAAAAAGCTGACTTAAGACATTACAATCGACAATGTTATTACTATAGAGTTTAATTTATTCTACAGTTTTCGGAATGTTCTTTAGCTGAAGAAATTAACTTTTAAAGGTGAAATTTGTATGCAAATAAAGACAATTTAAAATTAAATGTAAAAAATTCACTTTAATGTATTTTTTGTCTTTATTCACTTTAGCGGCGCAAAGAAAACGGGAGAAGTACGCCGCTCTGGAGCGAAACTACGTTTTTGTCCCATTTGCGGTTGAAACGACAGGTTGTTGGGGGGCGGAGGCACAGGATTTTGTCAGGGAGGTCGGCCGTCGCCTGAGAGAGAGGGGCTGTGACCCCCGCTCCGGGTCGTCCTTGGTGCAGAGGTTGCGATTCAGCGTGGCAATGCCGCGAGCGTCATGGGGACCTTTGCGCCGGGGTCGACACGGGGCGGGATTTTTGACTAAGGCTTTTCATAAGTCTTTTTTTTTGTATGACTATGAATTTTTAATTTTAATGCAATAATGTATTTTTTATTACTTTAATGTCTGCGCGTGATAAATCGTGAAATTTCGATTGTTAATTTCTTCATATCTATAAATTTTCTGAAATAAGTAATTATATGCAAACATTTATATTGACTATCAAAGTTCATTTCTTAATATTACTTTATTTTGAGTTTATGGCGGGAGAACATTTCACGCTTTTTTACGCGCAGAGACAATCAGAGTAATGAAAAACTAGACGTTTAATAATCGTAATCTTATCTTATGATAGGGGGGCGGGAATAACCTAGCGGCACTTCGACCCTTGAGGATCCTTTGTGCCAACCCCATTTTACACACAGGTCATCTCAGTGTACAGGTTTCCTCACGATGTATTCCTTCACAGTTAGAACAGTCGGTAAATGTACGTAAGTCTTCGAAAATACGAAAAAGTTAAGAGACTGCACAGTTTCGAACCCGGAACTGCATGGGACACCGGTGAGAAGTTAACAATTTTAATTAAATTTAATGTATTTAATTTGTCATTTGTATTGTATTGTATTGTATTGTATTGTATTGTAATGCTTCTGGAAATAAATATTTCATTTCATAATACTACTCGTATTTAATGTCGGAATATAACTACCGTATTTCATTCAGCGAAAGAACAAATCAAACGAGCAATCGATAAAAAACATCTACTGATATTTCCTAAGACAGTTTGACAAGGGTATAAGCATCACATGATAAGCATAGTTTATTTCAATGATATACAATCTGTTGGCAATGATGTCGATGGTAGAGGATCAACGCACATTGTAAAGACCTGGTGCTGCCCGCCGCTGAGCCAACATGATGCGGTTGGTTACGCATCTATAGCAACACAGGTAGGCCAAACATCACTTGAACAGTATCCTTCTGAACGCTCTTCTGAAATCCTTATTAAATATCGTATATATTACAGGATTTAGCACAGAGTTCATATAGCCGAGCCAGAACGCGATAGCAAACGCGCTGCCCGGTATAACACACTGCCTACACGCAGCTTTTAATATATACAGGAAGAAGAATGGTAACCAACAAGCTATGAAACTTCCCATGATTAAACCTAATATTAAAGTAGCTCTTTTTTCTTTTTTTCTTGCTAATCTTCTCTTTTCCCTTTCAGGGTCTCGAGGTTTGTGTGGTTTTGGTAACGCAGGTTCTAATTCTGCTTTGTTTGGTTTTGATTTCTCTTGTCGTCTACTGGAGTCTGTCTTTTTAAAGATGCGTAGTTTCAATGGTTTGACCACTGCACATCTGCTGACGACTCCCGAGTCTGAAGACGAGGGTTCTAGCTCGGAGACCATGTCGGTGTCGATGGCCACGCTGGCCGCTCTCCCCCGACCGTCGAGCTCCCCGTTGACTGAGAGAGTTGAATTTCTAAGAGGACACGATGACATCACGTTTCTTTGGACTTGTGCTGAGGTAGTGACCTATAAGAGATACAAATTTTGGATTTAGATACTTTGTTAAAATATTAGAACAGCTCACTAGCGGTACGAAATGATGAACTAGGATATGAATTAGTTGTCTGTTTCTGAAAATATACTTATTTAGAATTTTCTATGCTATCGTAAATACACTCTTAACTTTATCTATGTAAATTTATCATTTGAAATTTTTATTTGTACTTCGTATTAACTAAGTAACTACTTTACTACTTGTAAACCGGAATATTTTTTTCTCTCCATTTAACCGAACTATGAGATTCCATCTTATTTTTAGTAATCTTAATAGGCCAATTTGTCGGATCTCAAATTTATTATTTCTTTCACCTTTCCAAATATCTTATCTTATGATAGGGGGGCGGGAATAACCCAGCGGCACTTCAACCCTTGAGGATCTTTTGTGCCTACTCCATTTTACACAATTGTCATCTCAGGGTGCAGGTTTCCTCACGACGGTTTCCTTCAGCGTTAGAGCAGTCGGTAAACGCACGCAAGTCTTCGAAAAATACGAAAAACTCATTGGTAAATGGCACTGCACGGTTTCGAAACCTCCCGCATGGGAGTCCGGTGCCCTACCACTGTGCCACCGACGACGCACCTTTTCAAATAAATAACTTACTCACTTCACTAGTTCATCTGTAAATTATCTACTCAAAAAGCGACAATGGCTCAAAGGCTAGGGAACGATACTGCGGCGCAGGCGCCACCGGATAGAATTTACAGGAGCATTTTGGTGGGCCACTCCAGCATAGGCCTTTTAGCCTAATTGGAGTGGTTAATGAAGAATATTGGTAATGTGTAAAGCATTACTCATTGAAGAAAGTCGGAAATTCTCCGACTATATAGTTTCGGCCTGTATCAAAGGCCTTGGATCACGGAGAGTGCGAAACGTCCGATGTCGCCGCGACGGCGTTTAGTCCCGCGCTGCGGTCAGTAGTTTATTAAAAAGAATCCTCACCTTAAGGGTGTCTTTCCTCTCGTCAGGTGGTGGTGGTATCGTGTCCCCCGCTTCACTAGTCGATATATCCGACGCTAGATCACAAGTCACTGTGGGTATCGCTACCTGTTGCGCCTCTATCGTCGATATTGGATTGTCCCTGAAAAAAATGCTGGTGATAAATCGGGGTTCGTAGCGAGATTTATTTTAAGGCTCGCACAGGGGTAGACCTTCAGGCTAGGCCTTCATGGGACTCCTCGTTTCCCCACTTGAAATCAGCGCTTTGTGATATTGGATGCAGCGAACCGAACTTGAATGGAACTGGCATCGTTAGTTTCTTTTCTGGTGGTCTTAACACTTAAGATGCGAGAGTCTTGGTTTCCATAAAAATACCTGTGGAATATTTTACGTACAGTCACGCTATTACCTATATAAAAATTAGAACCTTCACAATGATTGATTTTCAATATTCAATATTTGTGTGAAAACCTTCAAGTGCATACATTACTTTGCCCCCAATATTCAAATGATAGTATGTAGGAGCAAGTGTCGACGGTGTTCTAAGTTGCTAAATAGGTATCTAGATTATCTTCAGTCTTTATCAGACCTTTTCTTCTACAGTTGGTTTCTGATGCCACATAATCCTATTACGAGTATATTATTTACTTTTACGTGAAGACCTATAATTGGCGTTTTATTGTTTATTTTGGTTTATATTTTACTTCAAGTGCTGTTGGTTTTCCAATAAAATATACAATAAAAGCAGACGGCCGAGTTGAAGGGCCAGCCTTTCTTAATTTTTACCACTTCAACACCCTTCCAAAACCGTTGAAAATTAAAAAAAGCTCGCCCTCTCTCACCCGCCATCTTAGCTAGCTATAGCTCTCTAATTGTACAATTATACCTATTACTCAATCTATTTAACTTTCTATAAGGAGTTAATTACCTAACTGAATTATTAGTGTCGATCCCCTGAGGCATGGGTATCGAGGGAGTTGCAGGCATCGGCCGCGTGCCCTTGGGGGCGTTCGAGAAGCTGGTCTGCTGCTCGTTCTGAAATACAAACAATGGAACTGTACCCTGTGGAACCCTTGTTATTTTTCCTTGACATTCCTATGAACGTGCCACATATGTTAAAACGACAAAGTACTAAAGGGTATATAATAACAATAATTCTTTATTTAATTAAACTTTATGTTTTTATATTGGGTTTTTCATGCTTTATAAAAAACCACAATACAAAAATAAAATAAAATAATTACAAGATAAAAAATAAAAATAAATCTTTATAATTTTTATTTTATAAGGAGAGCAGACGAGCAAACGGGCCACCTGATGGTAACTAGTCACACATAGACATCTCACCTCACTGTGTTAATATTAGAGGGTTTTTGATTCGCTGCTAACCTTGAAGACTAAGATGGATTGCATCATGTGCCGGAGATTACGCTGGCTCTCTTACCCTTCAAACCGAAACAGAGCAAGCATTGCTGCTTCACGGCAGAAATAGATAAGAGGGTGGTAACACCCCAAGCGATCCTTCACATTAGGATCTACCATTACTAATTAGTTTTGTGCTACAAAAACTAAGGTAGCCTCTATGTAGCCTCCAAAATGGGAGGCTCAATATTATTTTGAGTCAGCCCTTATCTGATAATATAAAACACTCACTGTTGTTTGCTAAGTTGGCTCTTAAAGTGAGGGCTGACTCTAATAATACTTGAGCTTCCCTTCCCTTCTCTTAGTGACCCTAACGAGGCTGACATGGTCAAGGTGGTCGTGTACTAAAGCTTCTAAACTGAGATTTTTTTAAAGGCGTTTCTGCTATGTATACTCACAGGCCTGGGTCTAGGGTTTTTCCTGATCCCCCGTCTAGCTCTCGCCTTCGCCGCGTAATATATCCTGATGTATACAAACACCATGATACAGGATGGTATGTAAAAGCTCCCTAGCGCCGAGTAAACCACGTAGCCGATGTCGTCCGACACCTGTAATGGAAGAAAAACAACGCCCTGTTAATAAACAATGTACACATTGAAACACGAGGGTGGGATAAAGATGCAAGCATTGAAATTATCAAGGGATTCTATCGTGTTTTCATCTAATAAACTGTGTTTGTATTTTGGAAGTGACTTTATATTTTATAAGTTTATAATAGTCATATTATTTCTTAAACTTAAATTGTAATTTTAAATTCTAATTCTGGAATCTGACTGTTAGATTTACACATAACATTGTAAAGTGGTCAATGTGGGTATCCATGTAATCTCCACGACACAGGCAACGTCTAGTGTGGAGGTTTGTTTGTAGTATCTTTATTGCACACATAGAAAAAAAAATATACATAGTAATTAAAAACATTAAAATACGTACAAAGGCGGGCTTATCCCATAGGGATCTCTTCCATCCAACCTTTGATTAAGGAGAGTTTAGACTACTTTTATGGTGGGTAAGGTGTGGAGTACAGTAAATAATAAGTATAAATAAATTACAATAATTATATAGTAGATAAATAAAATACATACGCAACCGTTATAATGATATATACAATTTGTTATACACATATACGAATACATATATAAATATAATGAATTTAAGCTTCAGCTCAAAGTGTCAGCAACGTGACTGAAATGCTTTTTGAGAGCATTTTTAAGAGAAGGCAGAGAAGGCGATTTCCTCACGTCGACAGGAAGTTTGTTCCAGAGCCTCGCCGCATGAACCGAGAATGATTTGGTGTAGGTGCGGGAAGTGTTCGTGGGAAGGCCGAGGGTCAGGTTTTGTGCAGAGCGCAGTCGTCCGCCACTCTTGTCAGCGGCAAAATGGAACCTCTCGCGGAGGTATGACGGCGCCGAAGGACTGAACAATATGTTAAAGAGAAAGGAGAGTGTATGTGAGTTTCTTCGGAGTCGTATCGGAGGTTACAGTGGAGGTGGAGGTTATAGTTTAATGTGAAATGTGAATTAATATGTGGCAAACGAATATATTTTTTCAATTATCAATTTTTAAGTCAATTTTAATTATTCAATTTTCATATCGAAAAACTGAAAAATTGTAGGTTTTTGTTGTAAATTAGGTCACCAACAGGTGTCTTCCATACATATCAAGATATACTCTGTGGAACCCTGTCGTAATAAGTTTTTCTTATGATTCCTTGACATTCGTACGAATGTGTCATATAAGATAAAGCGACAAAGTACTAAAGGAGGTTATGTTGCGCGTTCATGCTGTCATGGCGTGTTCGGTCTATTTTATTGTTTAAAAACGGTTCACAGTGGTCATTTTTTTCGTGAAACTAGTGTATCTTACCTAAAAATCGTCCGTGATAAGTTGCTTGCTTACTTGCTTATCGTATGGTTAGTGGCCAACCTATTTGTCAGAGTTGTTCAGGCCGCCCGTAGGCCTCTGACATGGCTTAACGACTGCTGTCGAACGACAACAACCGGGACCGACTGCTTAACGTGAGCTCAGATGAAATATGCCACTAGCGGCACCCATCCAGGTACCGACCGCGCCAACGTCGCTTAACCTGCACGATCACTTTCGGACCGTGCTCGCAACTAGGCTACGAGTGAACGTTATATAAGACAGTGAAATGGGAGTGAAAAACTACTAATGGGTGTGGATCCGGCAACCTAACCAATCCAATCGCACTTGGAATGCAAGGCACTAGGCATTCCTAGTGCACACGACTCTCCCTTAATCTCGACGTTGGTAAACTGTTTTTTCAAAACAGACGCCAAAACGTTCGAATGATTTTCAAGATTGAAAGAAAAAAAGTACTAAAGGGTATGTATGTGGGTTCTGTGTTATCCACTGTACATTAATAGCAAACAATTTTAAAAGTAAACATAATAGAACATGATAAATGACACCCTAAGGGTAAAAACGCCATGTACCAAACAGACCAAGTAATAATGGAGAAATAATTCCTTTTTTAAAAGAATTTAGATACTTAAAGATATAAAAGAAAAAAAGGGATACTAAACAGTTTCTTATAAAAATACTGAAAACCACTAATCTTTTTACGTATCTATTAT
Organism: Hofmannophila pseudospretella; assembly: GCA_947369225.1. NCBI lineage: Eukaryota > Metazoa > Arthropoda > Insecta > Lepidoptera > Oecophoridae > Hofmannophila > Hofmannophila pseudospretella. The sequence goes on from OX376334.1 coordinate 9,650,754, forward strand.
AATCTATCAAATATAAACTTTATAATATATTTTTTATTTTTTTATAATAGCCTATAGGCTGTCCACTGCTGGGCAAAGGCCTCCCCTCCTCCTTTCCATTTTTCCCTATCCTCGGCGTCCTCATACCATCCTTTTTGGAAGTGGTCGATATCGTCCTTCCACCTACGCCTGGGCCTGCCTCGGCGCCGCTGTACAACTTGTGACACCCAGTGCATGGCGATCTTTGCCCACCTTTATAATTATTTGTGTAAAATTATACTACAGTTAAACTGAAAATAATACAGAAGGCAAAATTATTTTTTCCATTTCATCATCATCAGCAGCCTACTCTAGTCCACTGCTGGACATAGGCCTCTCCCAGGACGCGCCATTGAGCCCGATCTTCGGCTCTTCTCATCCAGTCGCTGCATGCCACCTTGCGCAGATCGTCGCTCCATCTAGCAGAGGGGCGTCCCACACTACGTTTGCCCAAACGCGGTCTCCACTCCAGAACTCGTCTCCCCCAGCGGTTGTCTGTTTTGCGACAGATGTGACCGGCCCACTGCCACTTCAGCTTGCTAATCTTATGAGCTATGTCGATAACTTTTGTTCTATGCCGGATCTCCTCATTTCTGATTCGATCCAGCAGAGATACTCCGAGCATAGCTCTTTCCATAGCACGCTGAGCGACTTTAAATTTTTTTCCATTTACGATTATATTATTAATAATAGAAGAATATAATAACACATGGAGTTGTAAAATAAATGATATACAATTTGAAACTATTAATGGTAACGAAGAACTTGGGTAACGAATCATATTCAAAATTATGTTGAACAAATCCAAATAATACAAGCAATAAAGGAAGCCCTTTCCTAACCTAACAATGGTACAATGTTAACAAGGAAACCATCAGTATATTGAATCGATTCTAATGTATTATTCAGCTGTCTATAGTAAAATGAAGTTCTATATAATACATCACCCCACTTGTATCCCCTAACCGACATACCGAGATGATTGGTTTTCTCCTTTCAGGTGAAAAGAAATTGCTACGCTATGGCTGCAAGAATATTTTATAATTTACCTGAAGAACTTAAGAGTCTTCCAAATAACAAATATTATATTCATGGGTTACAGATACATTTCCGAAAAATGTATCAATTTCAAAAATACGTATTTTAAAAGGACAAATATTTGCACGTCTACACATAGACAAAATACATTGGACATAATATTTAAAAATAAGAACGGATCCGGATTTAACCCAGTTTTTTCGTCCGTTATCTGTGGTCAGATCGCTTAGTTAGATCAATCTGACCACGGCTACTGTTTTGTGTCCCTGGTCAGATTGATATTTAGGTGTCCGTAGGTAGATCGGTATCCTTGGTCAGATCGCTTAGTTAGATCAATCTGACCACGGCTACTGTTTTGTGTCCCTGGTCAGATTGATATTTAGGTGTCCGTAGGTAGATCGGTATCCTTGGTCAGGTCGCATAGTTAAATCAATCTGACCACGGCTACTGTTTTGTGTCCCTGGTCAGATTGATATTTAGGTGTCCGTAGGTAGATCGGTATCCTTGATCAGATCGCATAGGTAGTTAAATCAATCTAACCATAGCTACTGGTTCGTTATTTTTGGATCTAGAATCCATAGTTAGATCTAAACTGCTAAATATAATTGAAATGTAAATTATATATTGCGTTTTGTTTATAATATTTATGGCTATTTATGACTATAGGTCAGTGCTAAAGAAGCAGTATGCATATCAAATATATAAATCTCCTTAGTGAGATCGGGAGGAAGTAGCAATCTGACTATGGATACCTATTGTAATCTGACTACGGATACATTGAATTTATAATCTGACCAGGGACACAAAATAGTAGCCGTGGTCAGATTGATCTAACTAAGCAATCTGACCACGGATGCCGGACGATTTTTTTTATCTTTAGTTTTTTTTTTCTTAGTCTAAGTTTAGTTTTAGTATTATTATAGATTTATCAATGCAAATTATATGACAATAAACAACCCTACGGAATATACATATAGTTAGCTATATGTTGTCTGAAAATAAAGAATATATTAATATTAATAACTTATTGACATATATTTTAAGCAAAAAAAAATTTTGATTTGAAGAGGGTACTCTACAAATGACGCTGTGACCAGTATCATAAATTAATTGCTGGAAAAAGAGGTTTTAATTATGAAACTAAATAATGGTGTAAATAGTGATCGTTTATTTTCGGTTTAAAGATTATTTTATTTCTCTTAAGAACATAGTTCACTTACAGAGAAAATAATGGTGGAGTGGTCAAAAACGACCAACTTAAGACACTCTAAGAGATTGGAAATGGTGGCACGACTGGATGTAGAAAAATTTACAACCATAACAGGAGTCTCATTGTAGGGGCGTTCACAGGCCATTTTGGCACTAAGAGCCTCCTACACAAGATGAGACTGGCAGACAATCCCACCTGTGACTAGTTGGCTGGAAAGCGTAAGAGTCTTCTGGGGGTCGGCTACCCGAAACCAGAGGACTATAGGCTCCTTCCTGTAAGCTGTATAGCGTCCTTGATGCAAAGCATCTTTAAGGAACAGGAAGGAGACTAAGGTAAGGGGTGAGCACAAAAGATCCCTGAGGGTCGAAGTGCCGCTGGGACTTTCCAGCAAGTCGAAAACTAAAAACAGTTCTCAAAAAAAATGTAACAGAGCAAAGGATTACATGACGATACTATACATTATTGTAAATATATGTTTTAAGATTGTTTTTAAAACTATTTAAAGATTCACATTCATTGATTTTGATTAAATTAAGCCATAAAATAAACTTAATTTCAATACTTGTGAGAACTATTTAATGTTATAAAACTAAGTTACACCCAAAGTGATCTTTAATCGAAAAGTCAGTACAGCACCAAGTCTATGACTTGTACCAAAAAAAATACTTATTTTGAAACCCCTCTTTCAAAGAATTAATCTTGAAGTCCATTGTTGGTATTCAATGGGTCTCCTTTGAAATATTGGCCGAGATAGAGTATGGAAAGCAGACATATTGTTCATATGACTGATGGGGGGCGGCCCAACTGCCCACTTCGTACAATGATTGAGCGAACTAATGTGTTTTTCATACTCATGTTTGCTAATTTGAGCGAAAGCCTTTGGAATAAGTATGGTTTGTGTGGGCTTTGTGATTTATGTATTAGAATAGAATAGAATATACTTCATGCACAAAAATTGAACACGACGTTTTCCCGCAGCGCTACGACATGGGATGCTTCAAAAAGAACGTTAAAAAAGTCCTCTCCCTCCACGGCCGGCAACACCCCTGGTATTGCAAGTGTCTCTGGGCGACGGTGACTACTTCCCATCAGGTGTCCCGCCTGCCTGTTTGTCGTAGTCAATTTATAAAAAAAACTTGATATATGACAATGCGTAAGTAATTGTAGAATACAACCTAAACCTTACCCACCATAAAAGTAGTCTAAACTGTCCTAAACCACAGGTTGGCTGGAATCCCTATGGGATAAGCCAGCCTTTGTACATATTTGAATGTTTTTATTTTTATTTTCTGTGTACTTTTTTTGTGTGCAATATAGAGACTACAAACAATCAAACAATGTAGACAATTGTTTAACTTATATTAGGTATATCAGAGGTTTAATATAACTTATTTTTAACCCCCGACCGATCGAGGGAATGTTATAAGTTTGACACGTATGTCTGTCGGTCTGTTTATCTGTGGCATCATAACTTAACAACGGATGGTCCAATTTGGATGGTTTTTTTTTAAATTTAATAGTTATTTTTTTCAAAAGTGTGTTGTTAGTTAGGTCTGATAAAAATTGGACTAGTGGTTTCCAAGATCTTGAAGTATATTTGATGACAGATAGGATCTCTGGAACGGAACTAGCAAGATGAGTCGAGTTTGAGCTCAAATGTTCAGGTTCATGGTGCGTTTCCGACTACTGAAACCTTGAGGATCTGATGATGACCAGGAAAAAGTAAGCGAACTTCAATTTTACAATATGAAACTAGAAGAATTTGATTATCAGGCCGCCGAAACCATAATAGTTAGATGGGGTCTTCTTAAACTAAAGTTGTAGGGAATCCTGATACAACAAGAGAAAAAATATATTTAAAGATGGCGGTCAAAAAATAAATGAAAATGACGTGAAGCTAGGAATTTTAAGATAGCCTTTGCGTACTCCGGAGCGTTCCCCCACCTTCAGGCGTCGCAGGTCTAACCTGTTGAATGTTCTTAGCCATGTCAGATGAAAATTGGATCAGTGGTTCTAAGATTTTGGCGTGTCGTGGGATGTTGGGGTATGATGAGATCTCTGGAACGGTAACAGTTAGGTGGTTCGAGTTTGAGGTCAATTGTTTATGATTATGGTGACCTTTCCACGTCTGGAACCTTGAGGAAATGACCATGACCAGGAAAAAGCAAGGGGGTCCGACAATGGTACGTCGGGGGTTTCTTAAATTTTTAATTTAGAGTTATAGTAAGATCTGCTATTGCATGGAGTGGTATAGACTTTATGTTAATATATTTATAACAATTTAACATGCATTTATTCATTTTAAGAACTGATTATATTAATAAAAACCCTGCGTTAAAATTCGGCGTTTTAAGGAGAACTTTTAATAGTCATCTTGTATTAACATCGATTAATGAAACAATTTATTATATAGACAGGTGTATTTAACATATAATATTATATGTATATAATATTATGTGGTCTGAGCCTGTCCGAGATCCAGAATCTAGTATGATGTCTATCTCATACTAGATACTAGGTCTCGGACAGGCTCAGACCACATAATATTATATGTATATAATATTATGTGGTCTGAGCCTGTCCGAGATCCAGAATCTAGTATGATGTCTATCTCATACTAGATACTAGGTCTCGGACAGGCTCAGACCACATAATATTATATGTATATAATATTATGTGGTCTGAGCCTGTCCGAGATCCAGAATCTAGTATGATGTCTATCTCATACTAGATACTAGGTCTCGGACAGGCTCAGACCACATAATATTATATGTATATAATATTATGTGGTCTGAGCCTGTCCGAGATCCAGAATCTAGTATGATGTCTATCTCATACTAGATACTAGGTCTCGGACAGGCTCAGACCACATAATATTATATGTATATAATATTATGTGGTCTGAGCCTGTCCGAGATCCAGAATCTAGTATGATGTCTATCTCATACTAGATACTAGGTCTCGGACAGGCTCAGACCACATAATATTATATGTATATAATATTATGTGGTCTGAGCCTGTCCGCGATCCAGAATCTAGTGTGATGTCTATCTCATACTAGATACTAGGCAGACATCATACTAGACATCATACTAGATTCTGGATCTAGGACAGGCTCGACACATAATAAGTCATCTATACCAATATTATAAAGAGGAAAGGTTTGATTTTTTGTTTGTTTGTTTGAATTGAATAGGCTCCGAAACTACTGAACAGATTTGAATAATTCTTTCACTGTTGGAAAGCTACATTTTTCCTGAGTGACATAGGCTATATTTCATTTTCAAAAAAAATGGGGATCCTTACTTAAATTACGATAAAGTGTAAAAAAATATCAAAAAACTTCCTTACACGCGTACGCTGCGAAAACTATTGATGATAGAACAAAATGATATATAACATTTTTTTAGAACACACCATTATCAACAAAAAAATCAGCGGCAGCGTGTCTCTAACTGTTATAGTCATGTCACAATAAGCGTTTTTTTTATAAAAAAAAAAGAAATTAAAATACCACCGCTACAAAAAGCTCTTTATTTGTACCTTATCAAAATAAATGATTTATTATTTAAGACTGCTTCAATACCTTTATATTACTTTTTGAATTATTCGATTCTGACATTCCATTCAAAAGATATCACGAGTTTAAAACTTTGAAAAAATAAACTCCATTCGGCTACTTATGCGTTGTAGGGCGTCACTCGGGCAGGGGTACGGGAGGGGAGTTAAGATCACGAAATAAACTTGCCGCGCGGCTCACTCGCGCGGTCGGCTCCCTACGTGATGGATGTGCGCGGAATTCATTAAAAATACGCTTGATAATAATTCGTTTAGTAACTTAACCCATTTAAAAAGTTCTTTTCAGAACTAGACCCATTTATTTTTTTTAGAATTAGACCCATTTATATAAAAATATATATAAAATATAATAAATAAATTACTTGAATATTTTTCATGATATTCAATTTTTTTTCATGATATTCAATTTTTTTTCATGATATTCAATTTAATTTTAATAAATAGTAGTTGTTTACGTTGTAATAGTAGGTAGCTTACAGTTATGCTAATTTAGTTCAAAGGCATTTTTTCTTTTGTCATTTTGAAATGCCTAAAAGATCAAGATCTCAACTTTCCAGAAATAGTTCCCAGGCCAGGGCATCAAAAATACGTCGAAATGCGGAATCGTCATCTGAAACTGAAAATCGTCTTTCAAGTCAGAGACAATATGAGGCGCAATCGCGTGCAAGAGAGTCGAGTGCCGAGCGTTCGCAACGGCTCGCTGAACAAAATATGAGAACCGCTCAAATACGCGCGCGAGAGTCCAGTATGCAACGTTCGCAACGGCTCGCTGAACAAAATATGAGAACCGCTCAAATACGCGCGCGAGAGTCCAGTATGCAACGTTCGCAACGGCTCGCTGAACAAAATGTGAGAACTTCTCGAGTCCGCGCGCGAGAGTCCAGTCTTGAGCGTTCGCAGCGTCTTACTGAACAAAATTTAAGAACCTCTGATGGTCAACTGTATGTTGGACTATCGCGAGTCGGATCCCCTGAAAATCAATTTATTTTGCTGCCACAAAATAAAACAACATCAAATATTGTTTACAGAGAAGCTCTAACATAATAAATGGCTTTTCTTTTGGGGTTATGACCTCTTTACAATAATGAAAAACAAAAACAGAAAAACCAAAAATTGAAAAAAAATATAAAAAAAAGAAACATATAAATACCAAAAAAACATATAAATACAAAAAAATCATATAAATACAAAAAAATCATTAAATAATATCAAAGAATTTAATTATTCTTATTTTTTTTAATTTACTCTTTTTAGGAGCTCGACGCAAAAAGGAGTGAATATGTGTATTATATTATTATTATTATTATGAATGTGTTAAAATTAACAAATCTAAATGTAATGTTTAATGCCCGTGCGAAGCCGGGACGGGCCGCTAGTTTTTTATAAGGTAAAATGCTTATATTAATGGGGTTTATGCACTAACATAGCAACCTAACTGGTATTTAGATAATTGGTAAATATTAAAAAATATTGTTAATTTGAATTCTCACAAATTAACCAAATCTATTAGTTATTTTTTGCTATCTATTACCTATATTTATTGGAGTTAAACTAGCAAAAATATTAAAATCGTAATGCTTGCTTGCTTATCGCATGGTTAGTGGCCAACCTATTTGTCAAAGTTGTTCAGGCCGCCCGTAGGCCTCTGACATGGCTTAATGCTGTCGAACGACAACAACCGGGACCGAATGCTTAACGTGCTCTCCGAGGCACGGAACAGCTCAGATGAAACGTGCCACTATCGGTCACCCATCCAGGTACCGACCGCGCCAACGTCGCTTACTCTGCACGATTACTCTCGGACCGTGCTCGCAACAAGGCTACGAGCTCCTCAAAAATATTAAAATCGTAATTAAATGCCGTTTAAGACTTACATTTCATAACACAATTTTGAATAAAAGCTGAACTTTTCTCTCACGATATTCTTTAAAAAGGTTAGTGCCATCTTAACCCTTAATTGGAACATTGAAACCTGCAAATGGGCGGGTTAATGCGCCGCAACGGAGTTTTAGGGTTATATTCGGAAGTGACTTTTGAATTTAGACGGCTGTTCTCTTTTGTGATTCATTTTTTTAATTAAAAGTCCCCTTTAATTATTTTTTTGATGTGACAACATCTTACACGGAAAGAAAAATCTTGTAATAGTGTAGGAACGCGCTATGTGAGGACATGGATGACGTAATGTCAGTTGTATGAAAGGGAAAAGGGAAGATCTTCCACCAGGCGGGGTGTTTTGCCTGGTGACCAGATGTCCTGGTCCAACTATGGATGACGTAATGTCAGTTGTATGAAAGGGAAAAGGGAAGATCTTCCAAAGGGCGGGGTGTTGTGCCTGGTGACCAGATGTCCTGGTCCAACTATGGATGACGTAATTGTCAGTTGTATGAAAGGGAAAAGGGAATCTTCCACCAGGCGGGGTGTTGTGCCTGGTGACCAGATGTCCTGGTCCAACTATGGATGACGTAATGTCATTTGTATGAAAGGGAAAAAGGAATCTTCCACCAGGCGGGGTGTTGTGCCTGGTGACCAGATGTCCTGATCCAACGATGGCTGACGTAATGTCAATTGTATGAAAGGGAAAAGGGAAGATCTTCCACCAGGCGGGGTGTTATACCTGGTGACTAGATGTCCTGGTCCAACTATGGATGTTTGGAACTCGTATAAATGCGAAGTCCCAGGAAAATTTCGATAGCGCGTTCTACACCGTTGTGAGTAGGTACTAATCGTAGTGGCGCGTCGTGCATCGCCACATAACGAGAAATCAGAACCATTGTTATAAGTTATAGTATCCATTACAATACAATACAATACATTTAAACATCCACTACAAAAAAAAACGTGATAGGACATAAAAAGCAAAGCATTGAATAGATGGAGCCACGTTTGGTGGAAAGGTACGTATCTACATGTTGATATTTGGCTTTATGTGCTAATTTAAAGTTTATTAAACAGAAATCTTGTAAAATCATCCAATATTAATCAAAAATCAAAATGTTTTTATTGTAAGTACCTACCTTATAGTACATTTTTACAACGTCATTCTTTTTACTCTACTACCGCTTCGTAAGGTGCTATAGCTGAAAGGAAAAAAGCGGCGCAAGAAACTTTCAGCAGCACATCTTTTAGATATCTTAGAAAGATTATAGTGTTTACTATTTTAGGCGGTAGGCTCGCCACCTATTAAGACATTTGTCCACCAAATCGTACTAGGTACCTATGATGAAAATTATGGACGTAAGGGTTATGTATTTAATAAATCTTATTACCATATATGCCCAAACATACGATATGGGTAAAATCCCGAGCTACCCATAACTAACATTATCAAAATTCTAATTCCTTATAATCCGGGAACGGCGGGAAGTCCACCCGAGATATACAAAGTTTCGAAACTTTCAATTTATGTATCAAAACTTTAATTGCATAAATAAACTCTAAATAAAAAAATGAAGAAACCCCCGACTCCTTTTTCCTGGTCCTCAAGATTCCAGATGTGCGAAGGCCACCATGGTCATAAACATTTGAGCTCAAACTCGAACCACTTAACAGTTACCGTTCCAGAGATCCCATCATACTCCAACATCCCAAGATACTCCAAGACCTTAGAACCACTGATCCATTTTTCATCTGACATGGCTAAGAACATTCAGCAGGTTAGACCTGCGGCGCCTGAACGCGGGGAACGCTCTACGCGGAGCTCGACCTTCGACTATTTTAAAATTCCTAGCTCCACATCATTTTCATTTATTTTTTGGCCGCCATCTTTAATTATTTTTTTCTTGTAATGTCTCAGGATTCCCTACAACTTTAGTTCGAGAAGACCCCATCTAACTATTATAGTTTCGGCGGGCTGATAATCTTACAATTCTTCCAGTTTCATATTGTGAAATTGAAATATACTCACCTTTTCCTGATCATCATTAGATCCTCAAGGTTTCAGATGTCGGAAACACACCAGCTATTACCGTTCCAGAGATACCATCTGACATCAAAGTTACTCCAAGATCTTGGAAACCACCGGTCAAATTTTTATCAGACCTAGCTAAAACATAAAAAAAAACCAGGGTCGAAATCGGATCATCATCATCACCGTTGTGTTATGATGCCACAGACAAAAACACAATCAGACAGAGAACGTGTCAAACTTATAACACGCCCTCCCTCAATCGGTCGGGGGTTAATAAACCTTTTAATAAGTTTCATTATAATTTATTTTTAAATTAACGACAGTTCAACAGCATAATAGTTCAATAACCTAATCGACACCCCCTCGGTTTTTTTTTAAATTTATTATAGCGTACGGCTAAATACGCAAAAACCCCAAGCCAAGTTCAAACTTGACATAAAAACGCACTGTACAAATTCTACTCCCAATATAAAATAATATAAGTTATAGAATTCATCCAGTTAAAACCTAACCAGAAATCTCTGTTTAGAGGCTTTGGTACACGACAAGGTGACCATGTCAGCCTCGTTAGGGTCACTAAGAACAGGGAAGGGAAGCTCAAGTAGTATTAGAGTCAGCCCTCACTTTGAGAGCCAACTTAGCAAACAACAGTAAGTGAATATTATCAGATAAGGGCTGACTCGAAATAACATTGAGCCTCCCGTTTAAAAACACTTTTTAATACAAAAACTGCCTTCTCCATTAATAAACATATTTCGCACACGAGTGTCGGATATAATCTAGGTTCGGGAAATAATGTTTACATTTAATATGTCGCCTCGGTTTTAATTTTACGGAGAAGCCGTAGGATTATCATACTAATATTAGACACGTGTGTTCAATTTACTGGTTCCTATATAATCGCGGGTTGAATAGCACTGAGCACTGACATCTATTTAAAAAATAATAAAAATAAAAGAGTAGAAATCGACTCCACTAAATTCGACTCTTTGTGTTATTTTTTCGTTAGTTAAGTTGTTTTTGTATTTTTTCTGTGTGTATGTTCATAGCTGTTGTGAGATGGTGTGAGGGTGAGTGTATGTGTGGGCGTGTGTGAGTGTGTGTGTGTGTATGTCTGTGTGTGTGTCTGTGTGTGAGTGTCTGTGTGAGTGCGTGTGTGTGCATGGTACAGGGTAAAATTACCCAACAGTCACGTCACGCTTGGCCCGACTACGTAATGCAAGTGTTGTTGGAGTTGTCTTCAAAATTTCAAATATCCATTAAATGTTCTTGAACCGAGCGGACTGACGCGCGACGATGGCAAGAGGCCCGACGGAATGACCCTCGTACCTTGGAAGATGGGACGGCCTTTGGTGTGGGATGCCACCTGCGTCGACACCCTTGCCCCGTCTCACCTTCCAGCCACTTCTTATAGAGCCGGCTATGCGGCCGCTGGTGCAGAAACCCTCAAACGGCGCAAATATACCAATCTGGGTGAGACATACATATTTGAGCCGTTTGGGGTTGAAACATTGGGACCCTGGGGCCCGGGAGCACACCGCGTCTTCAAGGACCTCGCAAAGCGCCTGGTCGACGCGTCCAAAGACCAAGATCTGGCTCCTATTTGGCCCAGCGGATCAGCTTAGCTATCCAACGGGGCAACGCAGCCAGTCTCTTGGGTACACTGCCGGATGTGGGGGACTTAACCCAAATTTTTTATCTTTAGCTTTCTTAGCCTTAGTTTAGTTTTAGCTTTAGTATTATTTTAGTGTAATATTATATTTTCTATTTGTGCATAACAATTCAACTATAGTGTTTTAATTTTACTAAACACAGTTGAAACCGACTCTAATAGAGTCGGTTTCTATTATTTTTTTAAGCGTATTATATATTATTTTATCATTAGTAATCAGCCTATAGAAAACGAATTACTTGCTTGCTTGCTTATCGTATGGTTAGTGGCCAACCTATTTGTCAGAGTTGTTCAGGCCGCCCGTAGGCATCTGACATGGCTTAACGACTGCTGTCGAACGACAACAACCGGGACCGACTGCTAAACGTGCTCTCCTAGGCCCGGGGGAGCTCAGATGAAATATGCCACTACCGGTCACCCATCCTGGTACTGACCGCGCCCAACATTGCTTAACCTGCACGATCATTTTCGGAGCGTGCTTAATATGAATAATAAAATTTTGTTGAATTATAGTTTAGAGAGGGCATAGAGAGGGTCATTGTTTAATGAAGTATAGAGTAGTTTATTTTAGATCACCTTAGTGTTACTAACAAAATTGCTAAAGCTAATTGCTTTATGGAACTGTCCTATGACGAAACAGAAAGGCTATATGAAATAATTATTTTTTTCAAATGTTTGTCAGACACCTCTCCGCTTTTGAGTACAAATATGTTATCTAAGGGATCTTTATGTAATTGAAACTGTGACCTATTTATTTTAATTTATGCATATTTTTTTTTTTATGCATTTATGCTTTAAATATATATTAAATAAATATACCTAAATATATGAATCTCTTCCAAGTCGTGTTCCTCATTGCTGAGGGTCGTGATCATTCTAAGGAATTAATCACATAGAACGACTCTCGTGGCAGATTTAATGGGGTGGTTTGCCATTGCCTTCCCAATTTCACACACTGGTTATCTCAGTGTGCAGGTTTCCTCACGATGTTTTCCTTCACCGTCAGAGCAGTCGGTAAATGTACGTAAGTCTTTCGAAAAAACCGAAAAACTCATTGGTACATGGCATAGTCTGGTTTTGAACTCGGACCTCCCGCTTGGGAGTCCGACGTCCTAATCACGATGCCACCGACGCTCTTTGATAATATAAATATATGAATAAGAATAGTTTATTTGTGCGGTAAGATTACAATGGAGTAGGAACTTAAGCATATGTTACATTAAACTAAATAAAATTGGTGAACAACCAGTTATCCTACTATAGGAGCTGACCTCCGAACTAGGAAGTTCCTGTATCTCGGAGGACAGATCTTTTTTATTATTTTTATTTTTTTATTTACTACTAAACCCGCATTTGACCTCGATCTCGCCTGATGGTAAGCGACGATGCGGTCGACAATAGAGCATGCGGGTCCAGTAAATGCCTTTTCACTCTAGCCTTGAAGATCCCAAGGTTGTAGGTTTCGGTTTCGGTTTATCTCTTCTTTGACCAGTGCAAATGAACATGTAAATGTATATATGAATATATTTTATACATTTATAATAGTTATATCATCCATACTTCCTATTTCCTTTAGTGTTGCATGTTTAATAGTATAAAATAAACATCAAAAGCTTTAACTTAAATTGTAATTTTCAGTAGTAATTCTGGAATCTGAAAATTAGATTGACACATAACATTGTAAAGTGATCAATGTGTGTATCCATGTAATCTCCACGACACAGGCAACGCCTAGTGTGGAGGTTATAGTTTAATGTGAAATGTTAATTAATATGTTGTAAACGAATATTTTATTACAATTTTTCAATTTTCAATTTTTCAATTTTCAATTTTTCAATTTTCAATTTTCAATTTTTCAATTTTCAATTTTTCAATTTTCAACTTTCAATTTTTCAATTTTCAACTTTCAATTTTTCAATTTTCAATTTTTCAATTTTCAATTTTTCTACTTTTTCTTATTTGACTATGATACTGAAACATTATTTAAAAAAAATCTTCATCCTGTCCACTTTTATGATAAATGCCTTAATTCAGGAGTAATGCTTTTTTTCCCGTGAGCACCGCTAGTTTCGCCTTAAGCCTTATACCGCAGGTTATCATCCCCTAACCCTCGTATTATTTGGACAGAACATTACCCGTGAGTGAAACCCCTCTGAGGTGCGAGTTAAAAATTATCGCTATGCATCATGCGAAGAGGTTTAGTGACGTGCTGAGCACGAGGTAACTAGATGTCAGTATATCGATAGTTTTATCTTCTATTTTCCTATACCATATCTTATCTGATGACCGGGAATAATCCCAACGGCACTTCGACCCTTGAGGAACTTTTGTGCCTCCCCCATTTTACACACTGGTCATCTCAGTGTGCAGGTTTCCTGTTTTCCTTCACCGTTAGAGCAGTCAGTAAATGTACGTTTTTTCCTATACCATATCTTATCATAAGATAGGAGGCGGGAATAACCCAGCACTTCGACCCTTGAGGATCTTTTGTGCCTCCCCCATTTTACACACTGGTCATCTCAGTGTGCAGGTTTCCTCGCGATGTTTTCCTTCACCGTTAGAGCAGTCAGTAAATGTACGTATTTTCCTATACCATATCTTATCATAAGATAGGGGGCGGGAATAACCCAGCACTTCGACCCTTGAGGATCTTTTGTGCCTACCCCATTTTACACACTGATCATCTCAGTGTGCAGGTTTCCTGTTTTCCTTCACCGTTAGAGCAGTCAGTAAATGTACGTATTTTCCTATACCATATCTTATCATAAGATAGGGGGCGGGAATAACCCAGCACTTCGACCCTTGAGGATCTTTTGTGCCTACCCCATTTTACACACTGATCATCTCAGTGTGCAGGTTTCCTCACGATGTTTTCCTTCACCGTTAGAGCAGTCGGTAAATGTACCTACGTATTTTCCTATACCATATCTTATCTTATGATAGGGGGCCGACAATAACCCAGCGGTACTTCGACCCTTGAGGATCTTTTGCTCCAACACGGCTGGCGCACCCGCGGTGGCAAAGGCCCGGCAGATGATGTCCGTCAGGTCGGCGTGCCTCGGAACTTATAATATTTTATATTAATAATAAATTACTTGCGATGTAATTTTATTTACATCGATAAAACCTTCACATCACTAGAAAATCGTTGCATGTCTATAGCAATTTATTTCCCAAATGCGCTGGTTTGTCCGTACGTACAGGCTTTCAGGGCGTACGCGAATTCCCGTTTTTTTATACGCGAATTCCCATTTTTATATTTTATATTTATATTCCACAGATTAGGCTAAAAGCAGGGTGATGTTGGGGGTTAATTTAGGGTGTGTCTACATTGTTTCGCGACGGATGATGTTTATCATTTTCTGAGTTACCCGTTTTATGTTGGAGAAAGAGTCGTAAACTTTTTGTTAAAAATATTCTTCAGGTGTCGTGACGGTTTTTACAATTTAGGAATTACGTGGATCTGAACCACAAAATATATATTTTATGTCGAACTATTACTGGTAATCCTGCAAGAAAATAATAACATTTTCAAAGTTAGGAGGAAAAATACAGTACCTAGGTAACTAGTATAAAAAAATCGTTGTGAAGATTTCAGTTGCTAAGCAGCAAGTTCTCAAGGCTCGCGGCGCATCGAAAACCTTCTAGCAATAACTTAGTGAGGTCTATGAGTGACGGTGACCATTTACCAACAGGCGTCCCGTTTGCTTTCCTTCAATTATTTTTTATTGAGATATGTGAGTTTTTATGACCGTTTCCTGACTGACAACCAGCGCTGCGGCGGGCGGTGGCTAGCGTCTAGCCGTATCGTCACAGCATAATGCTGAGTCAGGGACCCTTTTGACAAGTCAGAAAAGTATCTCTTTTAAGTAGTGAAATGTAATTTTCGTGTTATGTATGTGTGTGCAAATATATTTTAATTCATTCATTCACATCCACTTATATACTTTTTACCTGATTATTCTCGATTTCGATTCGTTTCGAACGATTTTTTAATTTTTTTAATCTTTTTAATTTAGGGATTGTAATCATAATTGATCATGTTAATCCCATCGTGCATATACTAAACTAATTACAATTACGTTATAAATTACTTTTCCTAAACATATGATAGAGCATTCTAGCTGCACCAGAAATTGGAGCAGCTAAAATGCTCTGAAATAGACCAACATCCAATAAATTTAAACCATAGTGTCTAATCAGTTGTTCTCTTTTTTTGCGTAAATGACACACTCCATCCGAATATGAGAAATGTCGTCTCTGACTCCACACACCTCGCAATTTGGTGAGCTAGCTTTCTGCATTAAAAAATCGAAAAGTCGAATTTTTTTGTGAAAGTAAATGGACTGTCATATCCTGTTGTGTATATCGACATACAGTATCCGTCCAAACCAGGGACTCTATAAGGGTTGGGCCAAAAAATCTTTTCAAGCACGAGATCTTTCAAAATTCTTAACCCCGAGTCCGCTAGAAAAGGTCTGAAAGCCTACACAAACAGGGCTGACACCCGGATGGGCCGCTAGATATATCCGAGTAATAAATAGCTATACATTAGTATTCATTCCCCGGTTTTTGTGACAACCCTCTTACTGGTCCAGTTGTGACTTTGTTTTTTTAATGATTTAGGTTTTGCTGGATGTGTCTCTTCTGTGTCTGTGATCCCAGCGCTAGAGTAATTCTTATCTTCTCATAATGAGGTGAATTATGCAATGGGCTAACATAATCCTCTTGAGACGTCCACCAGTAAAAGTAAAATAAAAATCCAGTACATTATCCTAAATCAATGTTAAAAATACTAAAACTAATAAATACTAAAACTGTAGAGACTTTTGAGTTTTGAATTAAGTATGCATAAGTAGTAATTTTATGTGTTTTCCTTTCATGGTTAGATTTTTTAGGATTTCTCCAATTTTTTTATTTTTTTATTGACTACTAAACCCGCATTGACCTCGATCTCGCCTGATGGTAAGTGACGATGAGGTCGACGATGGAGGATGCGGGTCCAGTAAATGCCTATTCACTCCTCTCTTGGCCTTGAAAATCCCAAGGTTGTAGTTTCGGGAAATACAGACGCCGGCAGGCAGTTCCATTCCTTAGCCGTTCGCATAATGAACGAAGAAGCTAATCGCTTCGTACTAACAGATGGGATATCAACAACATAAGGATGGAACCCCTCCCCGCGCCTGGTAGTCCGAAGGCGGAATGGAGATGCTGGAATTAGGTCGTGCACTCTCCAAAATGTATCCTATAAAATACCGATAGGCTTTTATATAGTAAATTAATTACCATTTTAATACTAAATTGTGTACGATGTCCATAGGTAATTATATTATACTCACAGCCTTATTACATTTAATTCTAGGAGCCAGATTAGGTCATACCCAGAAATAAATATTACTACTAACACCAACTACGCTCTCTATTCGTACCTCTCCACCCATATACCACTTCCAGTGAGTATCTTTAACCCCACGTGCGTTCACAGCAATCCTACATTTTGTACTGAACCCGGGGCGACAAAAAGGGACAGCCCGCGATATTAGACGCAAATTTCCATAATAGTTACACTTACTTTTCGCTAAAAGTACCCTTTTTAGTTGCCCCAAGTGGGGCATGATTGTGACGGATCTTTGGGTCTCTAGGGCTGGAAAGTAAGTTTGCCGATGAGGATGCGGATAAATGCATGAGAGATTGTCAATATTGCCCTCTCGCCCGATTGAGGGCGTGTGTGGGAGAGGGGGATACCTAAAAATCAGCTGTTATATACAAAAGTTCAGTGGTCTATGGGCTAGGACGCCGATCCGACAGGCGAGCCTTCACATCAGGATCTACCACCTGTAAATATGTATAAGTGTAAAGTTAACATTAAACATTTTGTAAAGCGAATAAGGCATACGAGACCAAAACGAATGAACATGTTATGGCAGCCCCCGTGTCACATGTATATCTACAAAAAAAATGTTTATAAAAAGTGCATTCTGGTGTACAACAAATGACCTCAGGATATGAGGTTGTTCGCAAGTGGCGGTGGCTAGGTCATGTGCTCAGAAGGGCGGACGATCATCCCTCAAAAATGTCCCTGAAATGGTACCCATCAGGTAAACGCAAGCCTGGTCGTCCGAAATCCACATGGCGCCGGTCAGTTGAAGGCGAGGCAGCTACAATCCAAATGTCCTGGCAGGAACTCGAAGAGGCCGCGCAAGATCGCAAAAAGTGGAAAGCAATTGATCGAGCTCTATACCCCAGGGGGTGACAGGAAGAGAAGAAGAAGATGAGGATGTTAGAAGGTAAACTCTTCAAAACTAAATTGTCAAAATGGCTTCTTGAACGTTCATTCTATAGCATTAAGGAGTATAATGACCATAAATATTAAATAGGTATTGTTATATTTGACTATTCATTATTATTATTTCTGAATCCTAACATTACTATAACACGTTATGTTCGTGATACAGGGTGGACCAAAAGTCCGTTAACATTTGAATAGGTCGCTGCGTCGGCGCGGGCGGGGTATTGGCGCGGGGGGTGTTACTACAAGCGAGAGCTACTAATAGGGATTTAGTACCATGGCGTCATTCAGCGGAGCGCAACGCGCATTTGGCGTACGCGAGTACTATCGAAACAACGATTCTACGACCGAAGCTAAACGGAAATTTTGTAATCATTACAATATACGGAACAGAAATCAAGCACCAACAATTCAAACGATTAAAAAATGGGTACAGAAGTTCGAAACAACAGGTTCAACTTTAAGTCAACCACGATCCGGCCGACCTAGGACATCGCGCGATCCAGTAAACATAGAGCGTGTACGAGCGTCTGTTCGAGAACAACCTGGTCTCTCTACTCGAAAGCGGTCTAGTGCTTTAGATGTGCCCAGAACATGTCTAAATCGCATTCTACACAAAGATTTACATTTACATCCTTACAAAATTCAAATTGTACAGGCTTTAAAGCCAAATGACCCTGCTCAGAGACTGCAGTTTGCTAACGAAGTGCTTGAGAGGTTTACGAGCTTCAATAACATCTTTTTCTCAGACGAGGCACACTTCCACCTAAATGGACATGTCAATCGACAAAATTGCAGATACTGGAGTGACACTAACCCGGACTTGAAGCACCAAAAACCTTTACACTCGCCCAAGGTTACTGTATGGGCCGCATTGTCAGCCAGCGGAATCATTGGTCCATATTTTTATGAAGATCAGAGAAACCGCGCCGTCACCGTTAATACAGAGCGATACATTGTGATGCTACAGAATTTTTTTGCTCCAGCATTACAGGACTTCTCAGGCTTTAATCGAAGCTCTTGGTTCCAACAAGATGGGGCAACATGTCACACCTCCAATGACTCTATAGCAGCACTTCGTGAAATTTTTGGCCAAAAAGTCATATCCAAAAGAGGTGACATTCACTGGCCACCCCGCAGCCCGGATTTAACTCCAATGGACTTTTACCTTTGGGGATATCTCAAAAGTAAAGTTTACATCAGCAACCCAGTGTCTATTGAGGAATTAAAAGAAAATATACGCGAGGAAATGCAGAACATTTCACCAACCACTTGTCGGGCGGTCATGCAAAATTTCCGTTCCCGGTTACAGGTGTGCCAGGATGAACAAGGGTCACATTTGAATGATGTTATTTTTAAAAAGTGAAATCCTAATTTGTCTACTTTATTATTAAATAAACAGTTTTTCACTAAAGTAGCATTTGTATTTTTTATAACCATTTTAAATGTTAACGGACTTTTGGTCCACCCTGTATTTGTTATGAAATTACTCATACTCATACTCATACCATTTATTGCTTTTCATGTGTTACAATTGGTCTTAAAAATGTATATTATCTGGTCATACATGAAACCCTGAATAGGGCACCGCAATATTAAATAAGAGATTATAATATTTTAAAATAGTAATAAATGCTAACGAGATAAATTAAATTAAATGTCATTATAAGTTATACATAATTGATTTTATAGTTAAGTATTGGTTTTATCATCAAACAACTCCTGCAGTGAATAGAAACATTTGTTAAGAAGATACATCTTTAATCTTTTATTGAATATCGAGTCTTTTAATTCGATGTCGATACATTTTGAAATTTTGTTATATATTTTTATAGACATAACGAACGGTCCAGAACTGTGTAGATTTAATTTTGATTTTGGCAGAGCAAGCCTTTTCTGGTATCGAGTGTTAAATTGCGTACTGTGTAGGTCCTCTGCTTTTTTATACAAGTGTGTATGTTTCCTGACAAATTTACAAATCTCCAAAATGTATATTGATGTTAAGGTTAAGATTTTTTGGTCAATAAAGTGTATTCTGCAGCTTTCCATTTGATCTATGTTTACGATAATTCTTACACATCTTTTCTGTCATTTAAAAAGATTAGATTTAGATTAGAGATTAGATTAGATAATATTGTATACATTAATATTTTGTATGCCTTTTAAATAGGCTGAATACTGTAACATGGGCATTACTATAAGACCTGTAAGATTGTGTGTTCTGACAAAAAAATATTTGATTGATTGATTGATTGAAATCGACGCTGTGGATGCGGATGCGGTACCTACCTATTCCAACACTAGCCTCGACGATTCTAAATTAGACCACGTCGGATATTTTAAAGTATAGCACGGGTGTAGGCAAAAATAAACAACACCGTGTAAGTGTGAAATGACCTTTGTTTGGGTTTACTAAATGTCGGCATCTAAGGATGTTCCTTTTTGGTAAAGATACGATATTCCATTTTTAACACGAATTGGCTTTAGATAGAAACACATTATTGTACACAAATAGAGGAAAGGTAAAAGTATAATAAAAAAGAAGGGAGTCCGGTGTCCTAGCCACTAGGCCACCGATGCTCTCTCTTTCTCTTCCGAAGGGGAAAATGCCTTTTTTTATTGACTACTAAACCCGCATTTGACCTCGATCTCGCCTGATGGTAAGCGACGATGAGGTCGACGATGGAGCATGCGGGTCCAGTAAATGCCTATTCACTCCGGCCTTGAAGATCCCAAGGTTGTAGGTTTCGGGAAATACAGACGCCGGCATGCTGTTGCTGTTGCCTTTTGCTGTCGCTCCGCCGCTGTAATTCCGTCCGTTTGTTTTAGATCGTAAACAGGACATGTATTAACTTCTTCTATATTAGGTATGTATTTCCTTGACCCAAATCCGAATTTGAACTTTAAAATTTTGATGAATTATATTTTACAGAGGGACTTTACTTAAATTAAGAAAGTCGATACACAAAATAATGATTGTACAGTCGAGCACAAGCTATAGTACACCATCTGTCAAAACCTTCGATTAAATCTCAACCTTATGCCTGCGCAATATGATACATTTCAGATTCTCAAATTTTGACGTTTTGGGTAGGTTGAAGAGTGAAATATGAAATATTTATTGGTTTATATACTTTTAATACTTATGTTATACACGAATGGTATAAGTAAAGCTCGGTATAAGTAAGAGTAAGTATAAGTATTTTATCGAAAAGGCTTTACTCGCCTCACCATAATATTAATGGAAGGTTTTTCGATGGAGTGAGTGCCTCACATGTGCCATTGGGTTTCTTATCCTTCAAACCGATACACAGCAATGCAAGCGTTGCTGCTTTGCGGCAGAAATAAGTAAAAGGATGTATACCATTACAAGTTGACTTTGCGTAGGGTCATATCAGTTTCAATATGTACTTACAACTGGAAAACATAACCGCAAAAAAATTATGTCATACATACTTACCTCTTTCTTTAATTCTCTACACAAAGGTTGTCTAGAAGATATCGCTTTCAGCGATATGCCCGCCAATATTGTATATCATATTTTTATGTACCTACGCCCAATTTTGTACTAAGTTTCGTGCAATAAAGAGTACTTATTTTACTTTACACAAACGACTGTAATTTCATTAAAAAAAATTAATTAAATTTGGTATAAATTAATATAATAAATTTATTCTTTCTTATGTTTTTAAAACAAATGCTTTTAACAAAAAATATTTACAAAGAAAATGTCTTTAAGTAAAGTTTCTTTCATACAAATCCTTCATCTAAAAGTTCTACACTCTTTCACGAGATCAAACATCAGGCAATACGTAAAGCCCTTAACAATTCCCAATCACCACGTCTCTATGGCTCTTAAGGGCTCTCTCGCGCTCTCTTTGGCTCTCACCTCAAACACAACGGGCGGTGAAACAATCGATCGAAACGTATTAAGGATTCAAGAAACGTGACTACTATCTCGGATGCTCGAAAACCACTGGTGGAATGAAGCACCGACCTCGTTGGTATTCTAGTCTTAGAACAAAAGGTTGTACCGTCAAAACTATCGTTTTGTTTTCTACCCACACTATTTTTCTTGACACATCTATTTCTAGTTCAAATAAGTGTCTAGATTGAGGGCGTGTGTGGGGGAGGGGGATACATAAAAAACAGCTGTTCTTTACAAAAGTTCGGTGGTCTAGTGGCTAGGACGCCGGACTCCCATGCGGGGAGGTCCGGGTTCGAGAAACCATGCAATGCCATGTACCAATGAGTTTTTCGGATTTTTTCGAAGACTTACGAACATTTACCGACTGCTCTAACGATGAAGGAAAACATCGTGAAGAAACCTGCATGACTAAGAAAATTAAAAGTTTCCAAAGGCGTGTGAAATCCACCAATCAGCACTGAGCCCGCTCGGTGGATCATGGCCCGTACCCCCTTGTGCAAGGGGAGGCCTGTGCCCCATCAGTGGGGACATTAATAGGCTGATGATGAAACATCTGTTTTTTTCTCCCGATTTCAGAGTTGGTCCCATAGTGAAAGTTGTTACAATAGCATAGTATATCATCTGTCAAAAATCTTCGATTAAATCTCAACCTTCTGCTAAGTCGTATTCCTCATTGCTGAGGGTCGTGATCATTCTAAGGAATTAATCACATAGAACGGACTCTCGTGGCAGATTTATGGGGTGCTTTGGCATTGCCTTCCCCATTTCACACACTGTTATCTCAGTGTGCAGGTTTCCTCACGATGTATTCCTTGACCGTCAGAGCAGTCGGTAAATGTACGTAAGTCTTTCGAAAAAACCGAAAAACTCATTGGTACATGACATTGCCTGGTTTCAAACTCGGACCTCCCGTATGGGAGTCCGACGTCCTAGCCACGAGGCCACCGACGCTCTGTAACATAAATCTCAACCTTATGCCTGCGCAATATGATACATTTCAGATGTTCAAATTTTGACGTTGTGGGTTTTGACCTGTGGTCGATTGTACACTAGTTTGTGTTGGGATTTCTATGAATGTTGTCATCTTAGACTTGTAATTACACAGGTTGTTATTTCCTTACATAGTATCCTGGTGACCCGTTTACTTGTCTGCTTTCCTTAAACAATAAAAAAAACAGCACAGCAAGCTTCCTTAATTTTTTTTCGTTTTAAAATCATCATCATCATCATCAGCCCATGTCGTCCCACTGCAGGGTATAAGCCTCCTCTCTTTTGTGCCACCCTATACGATCCTGTGCTAGTCGCATCCAGGTCTTCGATGCGACTTTGGTGATATCATCCGCCCATCTGGCTGCTGGACGACCTACTCCTCTTTTCCCCGACCTTGGCCACCACTCAGTGAGGGCTCTGATCCACCGGTCATCACCACGTCTAACCAAGTGTCCCGCCCATCGCCATTTTAGCGTCGCAACCCGCTTTCCCACGTCTAGGACTTTAGTTCGTTGTCGGATCGCTGTGTTGCGGATCTTGTCCATTAGAGTGATACCTAACATGGCACGCTCCATGGCTCTTTGTGCGACCCTTAATTTGTGCACAGCTTCTTTTGTGAGCGTCCATGTTTCGGCACCGTAAGTCATGGTGGGCAGAACACATTGGTTAAACAGTTTGGTCTTCGTTTTAAAATGAACTGTTGAATTTCAACCACATTGATATGGAATAAAACAAAATACATCGCCGTAATCGGATACAAAATAAGTAAGTACACACATCGATTTAAGTACCGTTAAATGAAGCAAAATGAATAGAAGTGGAAAAATATAATGATGGATGTGTTTTTGTAAGCAAATAAGATTTTTTTCCACTGTACCCGTGTTGTAATGAAAATAAACATTCTTTTAGGTTTCATCATGCGTGAACTATTAAGAAAAATTCTATAACGTACTTAGTTATCTGCTTAAACATAATAATATTAGGAAAAACTGATTCTTTGCGATGCCTTCGCCCTGACAACCAGCGCTGTAGTTCTGCCGTACCGGTCGGACCGCAGCACATGCTGAGCATGTGTCCTTTTAATATTGCATTGTTTTTTTTTTAATTTCAATTTTTTTTAATTTTAATTATGTATGCATAATGCAATGTTAAATTAATGTTTTTTTTTATTTTTTTATTGTGAAGAATAGACGAGCAAACGAGTCACCGTCACCTATAGACATCTTATCTTACTATAATGTTATTAGAGGGGTTCGATATAACCCTTTTTAATAATTATTTATAAGAATAAGAATAAGTTTTTTTTAAATTGGCTACGACAAACAGGCAGACGGGCCACCTGATGGTAAGTAGTCACCGTCGCCTAGAGACACGTGCAATACCAGGGGCATTGCTTGTGTGTTGCCGGCCGTGGAGGGAGAGGACTTTCTTAACGTTCTTTTTGAAGCATCCCATGTCGTAGTGCTGAGGAAAAACGTCGGGTGGAAGAGAGTTCCATATTTTACAAGTGCATGGCAGAAACGCTCGTGTAAAACGGGTCGTGGTAGACACCCAAGGCTTTAGAAAGTGCGGGTGGAAAATGAGCCTCCGACGAGTAAGTTTATTTGTGCGGTAAGATGACAAAGCATTCATAGTCCATGCACCAGTAGGAACTTAAGCATATGTTATATTAAACTTAATAAAATTAGTGCGCAACAAGTTAGTTTACAATAAACGCTGACCTCCGAACTAGGAAGTTCCTGTATCTCGGAGGACAGATCTAAGAAAAATAGATAAGAATAATAGATATTATTTTGTAGGTATTACGATCTAAATGACATTCATATTTTATAATTTATCTGACTATGATATTATTTATGTTTTATATTTGCATGCTCATTGGTGAGTATAATGTATCGGTTCATTGTTTAGAAAATATCATCTTGTAATTATGTACCCACATCTGGACAAATAAATATATCTGAATCTGAACTTAGATGAAGTACCTCTGTGCTGGTAATAACGCTGGCTCTCTTACCCTTCAAACCGGAACACAGAGTTTTTCAAAGCTTTACGACCTAAAAAGATAAAAGGGTGGTACCTCTCCAGGCTGACACTGCACAGACCTACCTGTTTTAATACTTAAATTAAATAATTCGATAACTTAGATATACAAAAAAAATACAAAATAATTTACTTAACCACAACAATTTTACAATTGTCTTTAAATTTACTGTTGGACCCCGCACTAGGCGATCCTTAAATACATTACCAATATGAATTAATTAACTAATTTGGACTCAGTTATAGTTTACAGTTTACCTGTGTACCTACTGTAAAACAATTAGAAGAATCGGTATAGTTGAGATTTAGTGTGTGAGCATGTGTTTAGAATATAGTGTCTGTGAGGTGTGTGGGTGCATCTGTTGTGTGTTTGTGTGTGTGTGTGTGTATGAGAGAGAGAGAGAGAGAGCTTATAACCGCAAAAATAATGATTTGCCTTCTTATGTAAAGATATTTCTGGCGTACATTCAAAAGCAACAGAACAGCCACCTGTTGCCTATTGTGTGTATTCTGTGCTATGTTATATTTTATGATAAAGTTATCTAAGTCATCTAGTCATCATATTAACTCTTTAAATTTTCCGGAACACCCTGTATAAACTCACTAAAATATTTTTTTTCACAAAGCATTTAATATTCATTCCAATTATTTAAAATAGCTGGAAATGAAAACCCTTTTCCCTAACAACTAAATTTCCGTTTGTCCGTTGGCACTCGACAACTACTGCCAATAAATTTATAATTATGGAGAGTTAACGTAATACAGATGAAGGTGCAGAGTCAGCCTGAGGCGGTATCACCCTTTTACCTATTTCTGCTGCAAAGCTGCCATGTTTGTATTGCTGTTTCGATATGAAGGGTAAGAAAGCCAGGGTAAATACCGGTTCATGAGGCATTTCATGCCCTCAAGCAAGCCTTGCGACCATAAAACTACACAAAAGAGCCAACATTGGTAGTCGGTTTTTTTTTAAAGTTTTCATTATCGTTACAATCCCGCCTGCAGAGCCTGCTTGCTCCATTGAGTCAATGGAACACCTGCTGCGCGAATGTGACTCGTTGGCTGGAAAGCATATGAGTCTTCAGGGGGTAGCCTACCCAAAACCAGACGACTATAGGCTCCTTCCTGTAAGCTGTATAGCGTCCTTGATGCAAAGCATCTTTAAGGAACAAGAAGGAGCTAAGGAAAGGGGTGAGCACAAAATATCCTTGAGGGTCTAAGTGCCGCTGGGGTTATCCCTGTCCCCCTGTCCCCTGTGTAAGATAAGATCGTTATAACTTTTTAAGACACGGTTGTCAAACTTGGTTATCTACGAGGAAGTCACGTTCTTACCACGGTTAAAAACGGCTAAAAACAACCCCAAACCGTGGTGAAAATCCTGTCTAATTGCATTATCGTTCCATACATAATTATGAGTTCATTGAGTCCTGTCTTTGTTTCAGGCGGCCATCTTTGATTCCGGCACTTGCTTCGATAAGGCCTCGTTCAGAGAAAACGATTATATCGCGCGACTCTGACCTATTTTCCGCATTTTTAGAAATAAAACTAAATATTCATTAATATTCGAGCACGCTACCAGAGGCGTGGGTGGAAGGGGGTTAAAAATACTTGCTTATATCAAGCAAATGTGTAAAGTTGGAGTTGGTACCTTTATCGCTGCGAATTCGTTGCGCACAAGCGTCGAGCTCGCTGTGCACGCGCAGCGAATACATTGCGCCGATTTGCGGAACATGCGGAAATACGCTCGCACTTGTACCAGTGTAATAATAAGGGCCTTATCACACAGGCGATTTGAGAGCGAGTCCAAAGCGAGGCGAGTGCGCAGCGAGCTCGCCGCGAGTTCGCAACGAGTGCGCGGCGAACATTTTGTACACTCGCGTTCAACAACCCGCCCCCCTTCAGTCGTACCTGATAGTAATTACGAGCCTTTCTTCGGGAGACACTGATGATCTTCGGTGTGTGTCCTCGTGTCTTAAGTCAGTTTGTATCAGATGCAACAACTCGTAAAATGTAGGTCTTGTCATTCGCAGGTAGGAACGAAATTTTAGGATTATTTTTAACTCGTTTGCAGAACAGCACACAATAGTCGTTATCTCCCAGTCGATTACTTGGTAATGGATCCTCCCATTTCCTGCGTCTTCGAACTAACAAAGCTAACAGCAGCGTTTCCTCGTCGGAATCCATTCTGTCACTGAGTGTTCAAAACGCGGATCGCACGCCGCGGGCTCGCTGCGCGCCCGCGGCGAACTCGCGGCGAGCACGCAGCGCACTCGCCTCGCTTTGGACTCGCTCGCAAATCGCCTGTGTGATAAGGCCCTAAGGCCCCAACTTCGCTGGCGCGAGGCGGCATCATCTCAAAAGTGTCGCGAACAGCACTAAATTCTTAAATATTTTCTTTTGTTGTTTGGTTAATGAATCCGTTAGCGGTTCAACTTCCGACAATGGCACGAAGATTTTAGAACGGGAGCCCATGGCAAGAAAATTTTTGTTTGCAACAGAACACTAGTTTAGTGATTGTATCCAAACTTTAAAAAGGTAAAAAATTGCGACTTCCTGTTCGACCTTAACCACCTATAGTGGAACACGTTTCTCTATATTTAATTCTAAAATAATTAATTTTATCGCCTCTATAAGGTTATTTAAACATGTGTGGTGTTCAGCATCTTGTGCTTCAATACAATGCTAGAAATCGAAACTTCCTGTTTCCTACCAGCCGCTCTACACATTGTGAGGAACAGCTTTCATCATCGAATATCAAAATTCATCAATTTAGATATAGTCAGACGATCTCGCCGCCTGTGTGCGGTAAAATCTACGCAACAAAAAAATCAGAAAAAAGAAACGTCATCTGTAACTGTTCTAGTAAAGTGTTGCTTACTATCGATTTTCATTTTTCTTTACTATAATGGGTTGCAATAACTAATTTGATAGACTCTATTTAAGGCGAGACAAACCACACTAGCACCGGCAAACGAAAAAATACATATTAGTTAGGTACATTATTTATTACATTTATTTACAGAATTGTAGGCTCACATTGTCCCACTTCTGAACAAAAAAAGGTCAACCAACTCGCTTAATTTATCGTACCTTAATTATTTTTTTTAAATTGTCATCAACGGGTGCAGTCTGGTGTTTATAATTAAGACGCAGCCAGACTAGACCCAACAGTGTACTCGTACATAGTTGTCGCGGACATAAGAAATTACAAAAAAAATAATTATACATCGCTGTCAAATCGCAATGACATTGTAGGAACGCGCTATGTGGGGACATGGATGACGTAATGTCAGTTGTATGAAAGGGAAAAGGGAAGATCTTCCACCAGGCGGCGTGTTGTGCCTGGTGACTAGATGTTCTGGTCCAACTATGGATGTTTCGAACTCGTATATATACGAAGTACAAGGAAAATTTCGATAGCGCGTTCTACGCCGATGTGAGTAGGTACTGTATCGTAGTGGCGCGTCGTGCGGCGCCACATTTCAAAAATTTTTGTAGTAAGGGTTATAATTATTTCAATTGATCTCTTTATAATTATATTAAATATAACTATATACTTATAGTACAATATTTTGACGGTGGTTTCCCGGACTATTCCAGCCAGCGCCCATGGAAGTATGCGCTCCTTTAGAGATAATTAGTTAGAAAGACTTTGTTTCAGCTCAGAATTTTCTCCGCTCCAAATCTAGTTAAGTAGGTAAGAATGCAATTACTCTAAGTGGGTACAAAGAGAGCATTTTAATACCTCAGCAAAAATATGATTCATTTTTTTTAATCATGTTTGAAAGTGAAGTTAAAATCTATAGATTATGTAAGACCACAAATGGGATTCAAACCCGAGACTGACTTGGAGCCTTCTCCGAATTTATCACAGTGTCTTAGTTTTAACTGTATACCTACATAATTATGTATATCATATTACTTTTATTTTACTAACTTTACCGTGTATTAAGTAATAGTAACCTTTTTCATATCCTCACACTACACTGTCGCTAATCTCTTTAATGTCCAATTAACTTCAGAGGTTGCCTGGAAGAGATCGCTTCAAGCGATAAGGCCGCCTTTGTACATATCGTGCTACTATCCCTGTAGTTTTACTTTTCCTGTATTTGTGTACAATAAAGTGTTTCTATCTATCTATCTACAGTAAATTATCATTATATGATATCATATGATTGACATTATGATAAACTTGACATCATGGTAATTAATAATATTATTTGACATTTGGTTTTATAAATAGAAATTATTGCGATTTATTTGATTTGGATACATAATTTAATTTTATATTCATTAGGTATATTTAGTTTTGATATAATAACTTAATTTAAATTTATTTTATTTTATTTTTTATTTTATTTATTTATTACAAAATCTAAAGCACTTAAATTTAAAAACAAAAAAGTCCATTAAAAAAACATACTGCCAATTAAAGATGTCCTATTTTAAAACAACGCCTATAGGGAGAAATAAGTTTTGGTGTGTGTGTATATGGATGTGTTTATTGGAAATGTGTATGAGCGTGTTTGTGTAGAAGAGAGTGAAAGGGTGAAAGGGGTGTGTACATTTGTATGTGTTTGTTCGAGTCTTCACTACATGTATCCAGCTACAACGCCACATCAATATTATCAATCACACATCATTATTATATCTTTATTTGCTACACCCGTTGGGTAAAATCGTGTTGAAACGTATGTATATGTTTATAAGACCCACAATGTAAGTACTCGCGATTTATGGCAAAATAAATGAAATGAAATTAAAAAAATATTATTGTTATGTATTCATATCATTTATTCAATAAACAATCATAAACTGTGTTTGAACATGTCAAAAATAAAATAAATTATTAAATTTAAAAAAATACAAAACAAAATAAATAATTAAAATGCATGTATTAAATAAACAACAAAAATATCTCAATCTAAGCATTATTATGAAATCACATACAATACAATAAAATATTTCCAGGGTAACATCTATAGATTAAAAAAATAACGACAGGACAGATTAAAAAATACACACAGGTCGGTCATCTCAGTGTGCAGGTTTCCCTCACGATGTTTTCCTTCACCTTTAGAGCAGTCGGTAAATGTACGTAAGTCATCGAAAAATACGAAAAACTCATTGGTACATCACTGCACGGTTTCCTCACGATATTTTCCTTCACCGACCTTGTATATTTAAATGTGACCTTGTATATTTAAAAGTGACCTTGTATATTTCAATGTGACCTTATATATTTAAATGTGACCTTGTATATTTAAATGTGACCTTGTATATTTACTCACAAACAACAATAAATAAGAAGAAAAACACTTTATTGTCCCAAAAAATTGGCAATTTTACTCCCCTTCTTAAGATACAAGGATGTACGTTTAATTCAAGTCGAAATTCGTATGAATTCAAATTCAAATTCAAGTTTTATTCAAAAGCTTACATAATACATAATACTACAATACAATACAATAGAATATAAATTGAAACAAGTAGGTAGGTAGGTTTCTATCTAATTTCAATTTAGTTTTCGTTCCAATTCTATTTGGACACCAAATCGCTTTTTGCTGACGCATAACTTTACCACTGACACCTTTCTATATACTATCGATCGGGCAAAAGTACCTTGGGAGAAACTTATGTTCGATCGTTATATTTGACAGTTGGAAGCGTTTTGTTACCGTTCAACTGCGATCTAGTATAAACTAAACGTTTATTAGAATGCACAAATATGTTACTGTTCGATCGATCGTTGACTCGATCGGAACTTAACTGAAATTTGATCGTTAGTGGATAGTAGCATACGAAACACGTCATAACGATGCAGTTTAGATCCTATTTAGTTACGTTGTATTTAGTGGAATCCATCTCCTGGACTTAGATTCTACACCACTTCTATTACCTATGCTATATTTTTCCAATCAGACTAAAATTGTATACTGGTACTTATACGAGTAAGTTTCATCAACTCGTATAAATACGAGTAAGTTTCATCAACTCGTATAATTACGAGTAAGTTTCATCAACTCGTATAAATACGAGTAAGTTTCATCAACTCGTATAAATACGAGTAAGTTTCATCAACTCGTATAAATACGAGTAAGTTTCATCAACTATGCGTAATGTATATATTGTCTATATTTTATTCTAGAAAACCTAACTTATCATCAAACTAACTAAAATCACAAGGACCGTATAGACTAATCTTATAACCTTACAAATTATACTGAAACTAATTTTCAAAGCAGCGTATAAACCCCACTAAATTATAAAGGCGTGTACACACTAATGCGGACATTTTGTATATGCTAATGTTATTTTATCCTTTTCAGGGTATGCAGAACCGCGGTTTGCGGCATGCAGGTCTGGGTGCAATTAATACAACTTAATGCGGTTTAGGTTGTGGTTGTGTTATAAGCGGAGCGAGTAGCGTTTTTAATATTTGTATCTATTCTAAAACCATCGTTCATGCCGAAGTATGATAAATATACACATTAATTTTTGACATAGTCGGTGGTTGGTTAATTTTCTAAGTTTTTGTACGTTTCGAGATACGAAAACCCGAAAAAAAACCGCAAAGTAAACAGAGTAACAAAAGAAAAATTTCATTTTGTTTTATGTTCCTTTTTGTTACGTACATGTGTACAAATTGAATTTGAATTCTTGCATCAAGAAAGAAGCACCATTTTCTATTAAATTATTCACAACAGTTTATAATTTAATCTAGTTCAATTGGATTTATACGTAGTTATTTTTCCTCCTCCACTTCTACGTATAGCCATAAAGTCCACTTCCGGAGATGCTGTACCATTCCGAGCTTCTGCCCGGGCACGAGGTTTGCCTCAGGGCCCGCACCCCCTCAGGGTTTGAGTGACGACTCGCTTGCTTTTTGTGCAGGAAATTCAAAGTCAATTGAGTGGATATGCACCATACATATCCGCTCAATTGACTTAGAAGAAATTATAAACTATTGTGAATAATTTAATAGAAATTGGTGCTTCTTTTTTGATACAAGAATTAAAATTTGTAAAAAAGGAACATAAAACATAATGAAATTTTCCTTTTGTTACATTGTTTACTTGAGTTTATCGTCCTTTTTGCACACAAGCGGAGCGTTTGGATTTAATCCGCTGCTCCAACCACTAAATCATCACCTTAACAAGTGCACCCGGAAAACATTCACAAATATTTCTCCAAATGTTTAAAACGAATTAACCCTGGAGTTCGCATAGAATAAGGGTACACAAGGTGTAGCAAAATACCAAAGAACGTTTATTATACGTTCTAAGCATTACGAATATGATTTCACGTACACTGAGAACTTATAAGTCTTATAACCATCTCACTCACACTCATTATTTATGCAATTGATAATTTTTTCCCCGAAGTCTTTTCCATATTAGTTGACACAGCTCTATAAAAATAAAAAGTAAAAAAATAATTTACGATACATGTTAATAGCTCAGCAAAGATCGCCCGGTACCGCGATACTCTAGTGAGACTCGATTATCGAACTAACTGATACATTAACATTATAGTTTATCGGTCGATCTAAGACGCAGTACTGGGACCCAATTCGCCTAAATTACAACGTTTGTAGTTCTATTTCTATCCAATTTTAATTTAGTTTTCGTTCCAATTCTATTTGGACACCAAATCGCATTCTGCTGACGCATAACTCTACCACTGCCACCTTTCGATTTACTGTCGATCGGGCAAAAGTACCTCGGGAGGAACTTATGTTCGATCGTTATATTTGACAGTTAAAGCGTTTTGTTACCGTTCAACTGAGATCTAGTATAAGCTAAACGTTTTATTAGAATGCACAAATACGTTACTGTTCGATCGATCGTTGACACGATCAGAACTTAACTGAATTTGGATCGTTAGTGGATAGTAGCATACGAAACACGTCATAACGATGCAGTTTAGATTCTATTTAGTTACGTTGTATTTAGTGGAATCGATAACCTGGGCGACAGTGTACAGTGAAAGGTCTACAGTAATGTTACACCACAACTTGGACTCACGGGCATATATAAGCAACCTTAAGCATACGCGGAAAATTAATTAGCAGAATATGCACCTTTTGTATCCGTGTCTACTACTTTCTCGCTTTCGTAATAAATAAATGCTTTACCTATGTTACATATACAGAATTTGTTCGCGCCAAAGGCTGGACTTGAAAAGGGAGAAAGCGGACAACAAGAAAATGAATGTCTCACGCAGCCAGTCGGAACAGGAACCGGGAAAGAAAGGAATTCGAGCACCAACCTCGTACGTTCCAGAGCCGGTCGCGGCGAGGCGGTCCAGCAGCAGCTTCCCAGGGGCCCCTGACTCCTCACTGACTCACACTTAGAGCGGGTAGCGCAGGCTTCCACGACAGTGGTTTATGCCTTTGGCGATCATACACGGCAGAGCGCGGAGCGTCGCATTTGACAACTGATCGACCGGTGATTTGCATAGGTCGAGCGGTTCATCGTGCATCCGTATTTTTAATAGAAAGCGGGGTAGAGATGTGCCGTGAGACATATCAAATTAGTTGTGATTAAAACTAAAATATGGCGCCACCGGAATTTATTTAAAGGTACTTAGAGTAACAATCGTTTGCCCGCAGCTTTTAACTTGCGTATACTTTAATGTAATTTCTAATTCACTGAGATTGGCGTTTAGAATTCCGCCTTTTTCTGCGTGAAGTCACGGACAAAAACTAGACATTTTTGGACCCGTGGATTCCCCAATGTGAAAGCTATAGCTACGCTCCTGCTGTCCAAGCAATTATAATGCGATTTTGTATGAAAACATCACGGAAAATTGACATATGAATTAGAAGGTTAATTCTTGGTGTGAAGTGGCACTTACTCCTATAACAGCACATAATATTTGGTGTGAAGTGGCACTTACTCCTATAACAGCACATAATATTTGGTATGAAGTGGCACTTACTCCTATAACAGCACATAATATTTGGTATGAAGTGGCACTTACTTCTATAACAGCACATAATATTTGGTATGAAGTGGCACTTACTCCTATAACAGCACATAATATTTGGTATGAAGTGGCACTTACTCCTATAACAGCACATAATATTTGGTATGAAGTGGCACTTACTCCTATAACAGCACATAATATTTGGTATGAAGTGGCACTTACTCCTATAACAGCACATAATATTTGATGTAAAAAATAACACTCTATATTTTCCAATTCCATTTTGAAAAGCTTATGAAAGCAGTAAAATTATAAATATAATGTACTTCATTCGCTACACACAAAAGCTCAAAGCTCTAATTATATGAACACAATTACACCTGTTTTTACAAGCTTTTATTTAGTACGTCTGTCCAACATTAATTATGCACTTTGTACGAGTGAAGAACGTTTCCAACGTTAGTAAAACTACCTTTTATTTACAGACTGTAATAAAATTGTACAGTGTCAGGGAGGTACCACCCTTTCTTTAACCTATTTTTGCCGCAAAGCAGCAATGCTTGCATCGCTGTGTTTGGTTTTGAACGGTAAAAGAGCCAGCCAGCGGACTTCCATGCGGGAGGTCCGGGTTCGAAACCATGCAATGTCATGTACCAATGAGTACTTCGGTTTTATCGAAATATTTACCGACTGCTCTGACGGTGAAGGAAAACATCGTGAGGAAACCTGCACACTGAGATAACCAGTGTGTGAAATGGGGAAGGCAATGGCAAACCACCCCATTAAATCCGCCAACACAGTCGTTCTATGTGATTAATCGTTAGAATGATCACGACCCTCAGCAATGAGGAACACGACTTAGAAGAAGAAAAACAAACATCCTTGCCGACATTTAGGTACACCCACTGTGG
Source organism: Hofmannophila pseudospretella (assembly GCA_947369225.1). Lineage (NCBI taxonomy): Eukaryota > Metazoa > Arthropoda > Insecta > Lepidoptera > Oecophoridae > Hofmannophila > Hofmannophila pseudospretella. The sequence continues at coordinate 9,685,267 of OX376334.1, forward strand.
TACACCACCCATGTGGGTACACCCACATAAAGGCTCACACTTGCACGGTAATGATGATTTTTGCCTACACCCAAGCTATCTTTTAAAATATCAGTCGTGGTCCTTGCTTTTCCACCAAAGCTGTGCGAGGAAGCGAGGTAGTGAGCGAGGAAAAAGTCCACCAATAGGATCGCGCCATTATCACGTCATATCACGTGACGATTAAAATTGAGCGTTCCTATTGGCGCATATTTTCCTCACTCACCGCCTCGCTTCCTCGCACAGCTTTGGGGGAAAGGCAGGGATCACGACTGATATTTTAAAAGATAGCTTGGGTGTAGGCAAAAATCAACAATACCGTGCAAGTGTGAAATGACCTTTACGTGGTTTACTAAATGTCGACCAGGATGCTTGTTTTTAATTTTTTTTATAAATTAGCTACGACAAACAGGTAGACGGGCCACCTGATGGTAAGTAGTCACCGTCGCCTAGAGACACGTGCAATACCAGTGGTATTGCTTATGTGTTGCCGGCCGTGGAGGGAGAGGAATTTTTTAAGGTTCTTATTGAAGCATCCCATGTCATAGCGCTGCGGGAAAACGTCGGGTCGGAGAGAGTTCCACATTTTACAGGTGCGTGGTAGAAACGTTCGTGTAAAACGGGTCGTGGTAGACACCCAAGGCTTTAGAAAGTGCGGGTGAAAATTAGCCGCCGACGAGTGGTGCGATTCAAAAAAGTAGAAGATGGCACCAGGTCAAATAGTTCCGAAGAGCACTCCCCATTATATACGCGATAGAAGACGCAGAGAGAGCCGATTCTTAAACTGAGAGGCTCTAAATCGCTCGTGAGCACGGAATCGTCGACAATTCGAGTAGCGCGCCTTTGCACGGAGTCAAGTGGATGAAGCTGGTATTCGGTAAGGAATACCAGCTTACCTACTATACCAGTAAGGAACCCTAAAAAAGATAACCATCAGAAAAAACCTTTTAGTTTGATACCGCCTCTCGTGTCCCAGAGTTATAATTCAGATTTTGAATCATCAATGTAAAACAATTATTATAGTGTTCTATTTAATATTTTTGTTTACAAGCATAATATTACTGTTTATAAAAACAAAGTTAACAAATAAACAGTCATGGTTGGTTTATTCTTGCTTCTAACAGTGGTTGCTTTTCATTTGCCTGCGAAGGTTCAAAGATAGATTTCTTTTGTTGTAATTTGTAAGAGTTATCTATTTATTTGTTAATAAGGAAATAGTAAGTATTTTGTGTTTAATCGTATTTAATCTTTTGTGTAATTTTAATGGTATTGGAACTTATGTTTTAATATTGAAGAACTGTTGATCAGGTAAAACTCAAAGAAGAGTTCATAGTTTTCATGTTGGAGAGACACATAATTACTGTAATAATGGTGAAAAAAATATTCTTTTATGTCTCGTCTATACACGAGTTATATGAGTATCTGATTAGTACGTAGATAAGTGAGAATGAATGTTACATTTATGTTTAGATTTAGTTTTCTTCGACATAAATTTGTTCATTTAAAATTTTACACAGTATTAATTTTTCAGTGTGATTTTACCTGTTAGGTGCCCTGTATACATTGTTGCTATTCCATATAAGTATGCAGCATAATTGGGTTGGGTACCAATTAATAAAATAAAGTAATACTAAAATACATACTTAAGCTTAAATTACAAAATACCTAACTATTTTACAAGTAAAAGACCTGGCTAAGGTCGCTCCCTGCAGGGAGTGTCCCGAGGAGGCTGGCGGCGTTGCCCCGCTGTATTGCGAGGCTTATACGCTGAGCAAAGTAGAGGCCAGCCTTCTGGTCCCGGGATGTCTCTACGAGACGCTTGGCTATTATATATTTTAGATATAAGTCTTTATCAAACATAAAAATATGCTATAAAACCGTGCACTAAAATAAAATTTAATTTTACAGCTGCACAAAACTCATAAAATGTATTGGCTACCGCTAGTCATGCTCTCATTCTACGCTCGCTCGACATTCACGGAACCGCTCGCAAAAAGTGACAAAATAGCGTGCGATGGAGTGGTCTTCAACCATGTCTACTACGATAAAAAAGTCATCGTAACTAACCTCGGAAGACCTTACAATCTGGTCATGCACAAGTTCTCTGGCATACTCTTCTTCAGCCATACTATACAATCTGTCACACAAGTAGATTTTGGAATCATGGCGTGTCATATTGAGAAAGATATTTGCTCCGAAGTTAAAGGAATAGTAGGAGGATATGCAGTGGCCTACGATTCCGGTAACGATGACATATATTTCGGTGGACACGATGGAATTTACAAGTATAACTTCTTGACGAAATCAGCGGAGTACTTCGGCGAAGAAGGGAAATCTATTTGGGATATATTCGTAAGAAAAAGCTTCTACTACATAGAGTATCCAACACAAAAATTGTACGTTTTACAAGACGACAGTTTCGTTCAAGTAGCTGAAGCGATGAGGATAGAAATAGATCATTTCTTTGTTAGTAAACAGGGAGATGTGTATTATTCAAATAAGACAGCGTTGTTCAAAGTACAGAAGAGTACACGCTCATCTATAGTTTTGAATGATGAACTTATTATGAGACAAATAGTTGAAGATGGATACGGAGATGTGTATTTCTGCGCCAGTGGTGGTATTTATATAGAAGACAAACCTTACCATAGAGTGAAAAAAATCGCTGATATAGAACAAGCGTTTGGACTTACATTTGATGAGCATGATCATGTTATATATTCTGACAAAGAAAGTATATATAGATTGCTTCCAAGTAAATATAACACAGAATGTTTGAACGCACTCAGAACTGCTAAAGAAAGAGAGAATAATAAAGAGAAAGAATTTATGTAAATATGCAATTATAAATGAAGTAAATGCCAAGTTATAAATCAATAATTTAAATGTATAAAGAAAAATTTATCGCTCAAAGCCATCTCCTCAACCATTGTTATAATATAAGTTGGAAGCAGTAAAGTAAAACTATCAACCGGATCGAAAAACCAAAATATTTGTTTAATCTAAACAATAATGTTACAAATATATAACATGCTTTCAAAATATTATGATACAAAGACACAGAGATGACAAAGACAATAGAAAATCTCTACATTGTAATGGCTTGCTTATAGACGATCAGACATGACTTTGTCCACAACCCACAACGTTATAATTTACAATAGTGGCAGTGATATTAATATTATAATTGTTTAAAATGGTACGGATAATTCAGGTACGTAATATTAAATCATTCAAGACTGAATAAACGATTAACCCCAATCTGACCTTATGGTAAGTGATAGGCCGAAGATGAAACACACACATTGGTTTAGAAAGAACAGGCTCTTCTAAATACTGCCGGAACACATCAAAGGGTGAAATATTTGGTGATAACATTAATAAACTAAATGACAATAGAAGCCTGGTAGCTAGATAAGATAGGTGACCCTGAATAGGTCATACTACCAAGGTTCCTCGGGATAGTCTTCAAGTGCCTACGACATACGACATTTGACAATGCCCCTATACTAGGGATGTTACGGAGCTTCGACTTCGACTCCGAAAGGTCGGAACTTTCGATCCCGGACTTCCGAGCCAAAGTCGGAGTCGGAGGTGTAAAATCAACACCTCTGACTCCGACTTTGGCTCCGATAATATTGAATCGGAGGTTATACCGAAGATTTGTGAGCAAACATATTCAAATATCAATATTTAATTAAATAGTGTAGGACTACATAAAGGAATATGTTTTATTGCCGCAAACGTCATCATAAAAAATATTGGCCAATATTTTAGTTCAGCTATAAAAATTAAAAAAACGGTTTAAAATTTGAACTTCTTCTGAACATCTCCTCCGCCTCCGACTCCGGTTCCGACTCCAATAAATCAAATTTAAAACCTTCGGTTCCGACTCAAGTTCCGATAAAACCACCTCCGTAACATCCCTGTCCTATACAACAGCTATTGTTTTAAGTATATAATCTAAGCTATGTTTTGAATTTTGTTAGATGTTGTTTAGTTTGTTCTTGTTTTGTGGACATTGTGCATTGTGTAATTTTAATTGTATACCACCTGCTTACAATTAATAATGTGTGCATTCAGCCATGTTACGATCACCTGTATTTATATTATAAAGTGACTTAACCTAATGATCTTATAAGTTCCCCAAAGGTTCAACTAATGAGTATTTAAGTATTATTTGTGTACACACGACACACTATAAAAAATTACGATTTTTACGAATCTATGAGGCAAGTGCAAGTTTTTCGAGTTTCTAAATGTTATTGGTCAAATTAAAGTATTCATTGTGATGAGATCTATTGCCATTAAAGACGTTGGGGGTTATTTCATTAAACCCTGTTGTAGATTTTTCAATTTTTCACAGGACACAACAAAAATGCCATCAAAACTGCTGATAATACTCAACATAATCACCTCCATACAATCAACTGCCATACCTATGAAGACCTGTCACCGTATTCAAGTCAGCGACAAATGGTACGACCAGGAAATCCTATGGGCCAACATCGGAAGGCCCAACAACCTGAATGTCCACAAAGCGACCAACACCTTATTCTTCAGCTACTCAGTACCAGAAATGCTGCATGACGTAGATTTCCAACTGGCATACTTCAATTTGAACTTCCGGGACAACCAAATCATTGCTGGAGTTAGAGGAGGCTGTGCTATAGCTATAGACCAAGACCACGATGAAGTGTATTTGGGAGGAAGCGATGGAATATTCAAATATAACATGCTAACCAAAATAGCTGATGAGTATAAAGAGAAAGGGAAAAACGTTTGGTCTTTATTCTATAAGAGAAATTTGTTCTACGTAAGCTACCCAAATCAGACGCTACATATAGAAATTGATGGGAAATTTTCCACAGTTAAAGAATTTGAAAAGTTTGAAATTGATAATTTCTTTGTAGCCCATAATAATGATATTTATTATAGTAACAAATCTGGTTTATATATGTATGATAATATAAATATGAGACCAGAAGTTATTAACGAATTGTTATCAGTACGACAAATAACAGAAGATAATGAAGGGAAGTTATACTTTTGTACTAACGTCGGAATATTTTCAGATGGAAAATTTGATGGACTCAGGAAAATTTTAGATATGAAGAATGTTTTTGGAATGACGTTTGATACAGATAATAACATGATAATTTCAGATGAAGATAGTATTATTAGGTTGAAATATAATAAAATTGGCTGTAAAGACGAACATTGGTGAGCTATTAAAATTGACTAGAAAAGTGTTTTGTTTTATTTCTTTTGACAAATGAAGCTGGAGCACAATCAACACCAAACAGCCCTCGCGTTGCTCAAGGGGGTACGATGATTCACAATGTCAGTGCTGATGAATAGATTTCACATGCCTTCAAAAATTTCATCAGACACAACAGTTTTTCAACATTTTTCACTGTTGGAGAAGTCAGTCTGGTACCTAAATGTACGCAAGTCTTTGAAAAAGCCGAAAGACTTATTAGTACCCCAAATAACATCATTAATTATAAGAGTATATGGTCAGATGACCCATGAAAATAAAAACCCCATCACCAGCGCCACCGGTACTCTAATAATCTGTGTTATGGATATCACAATGATAATAACTCTAAATTAAAAATTTAAGAAACCCCTGACATACGTGGAGATCCCCTTACTTTTTCCTGGTCATCATCAGGTTCTCAAGGTTCCAGATGTGGGAAGGTCACCATGGTCATAAACATTTGAGCTCAAACTCGAACCACCTAACTGCTATCGTTCCAGAGATCCCATCATTCTCCAACATCCCAAGATACTCCAAGATCTTAAAACCACTGATCCAATTTTAATTTGACATGACATGGCTCCAGGCTTAGCCCTACGCGGAGCTCTGCCTCCGACCTCGATATGGCTATCTTAAAAATCCTAGCTCCACATAATTTCCATTTATTTTTTGGCCGCCTTCTTTTAATATTATTTTTCTCTTAAATTGTCTCAGGATTCCTTACGACTTTAGTTCGAGAAGACCCCATCTAACTATTATAGTTTCGGCGGGCTGATAATCTTACAATTCTTCAATTGAGGTCAATTTACTTTTTCTTGGTCATCATCAGATCCTCAAGGTTACAGATGTCGGAAACGCACCATGAACCTGAATACTTGAGCTCAAATTGAACCATCTAGCTATTAACGTTCCAGATATCCCATCTCACATCAAAGATACTCCAAGTTCTTGGTATTTTTATCAGACCTGGCTCTCAGTCTCAGATTTTTTTAAACCGGGTGTTAATCAATTCATCCATCGTTAAGTTATGATGCCACAGACATACTTCATATTTCACTCTACTGCACTATACTGCCGATAACCTATTAATAATTCTTCTATCGCCTAGGTTGCCTGGAAGAGATCGCTCTGAGCGATATGGCCGCCTTTGTACACTTATTCTATGTTTCCTTTCCTATGTATAAAGTATTAATCTATCTATCTATCTAATCATGCACACAAACAGACAAAGAAACACACAAACAAACGTGTCAAACACACACGCCCTCCCTCGATTGGTCAGGGGTTAAAATTAGTTTCATATTCCTAAATATGGCGAAGCTTTTATACTTCGATCAAGCTAAAACGGCTCCCTGAATAACTGTTCTAACAATTAGGTAAGTATTTTTCTTACTCTCTTAATCAAATCAGACATAATACCTCCCCAAGGCACAGAAAAAGCGTCAACCTATCCCATAAACGGATTTTCCGGCCAAAAAAGTAGTAATAAATTCTACTTACGTAATCCGTTTGAACGCAAAATTAAATCAAGAGAGGTTTTAAATCCTGCCCGAGCGTTCAGTTCCAACTCGATCCAGGCGATGTTTCAATTTTTAAATCTGGATGACATGTCCGGGATAATTGATACACGGTAATGAATTCCTTGTTTTTAAAGGTACATTGTCCGTGTCAATATTGTAGTGATTCTGCAATTTGGGAATGAAACTGAAATTTAAATCTTAATGTGATTAAAATTAATTGTATATTTCAGAATAACGGTAAAGTCGTAGATATCACCCACCTGTGAGGGATTCCAAAACTAAGGGTACATTTAAAAAAAAACTTAAACTTTATCTGCTTGAAATACAAAACTCGTTGCCATAGTTGTTTTTTTTTAAGGCAAAGGGAACTGAGCCCATACAGCCATGTCTGATGTAAACAACTCTTGCAAGTCTTCATTAAAATGCTGGTGTGACACATTTCAATGCTATCTGGGAGAATCTTCCACGCTTCTGCACCATCCGAACCAAAGAAGAAGGCGTCCCGGACGCAGTATGGCTCTTCAAAATCCAGCCAAGTACGGATCGGGCTGCAGCGTCTTATTTGACTTTATTTCACTGTCCCACACATTAATCACATTTAGTAGACGTTCTTCGAATAAAAAACACCATTCTTACTTGAAAAGCACTACTGTAAAACAATTTGCAAAACAATGAAAAAAAGCTGGTGTGGACGCGACAAAAGCGCGGGAGAAACCCCTCGTTGCCATAGACAAAGCAAATACAAGTTTCGCTGCATCGAACAGTAGTACCTATCCTACCTTCAGTTTCATCTTCATTGCTTGCTTTATTATTATTTATTTTTTCTCTATTTTATACAATAATACCCACATACCTTCCTGTATTCTAATGTATAATTTAAAAATTAAGTGCCTTCCTTCGTTTCCTAATATTTTACTTCTGTTTATTAATGTTTCCGTTATTTATTTATATGTTCCGGTAGTGTATAATTAGGGAGTGATCCCTGGCACTCAGGGGATGCCTGGACATCAGCGCCGCAGTGCTAAATCCGCTACGGCAACAGGCTGAGGCAGTCCCCTTTTCCCGGTGCTGCACACCACCTTCATCAAACTTAATTACTTTTGCTTATTTATATGTTTTTGTAATATCATCATCATCATCATCAGCAGCCTATTCTAGTCCATTGCTGGACATAGGCCTCTCCCAGGGCGCGCCATTGAGCCCGATCTTCGGCTCTTCTCATCCAGTCGCTGCCAGCTACCTTGCGCAGATCGTCGCTCCATCTATCAGGGACGCCCGTCCCACACTACGTTTGCCCAAACTCGGTCTCCACTCCAGAACTCGTCTACCCCAGCGGTTGTCGGTTCTGCGACAGATGTGACCGGCCCACTGCCACTTCAGCTTGCTAATCTTATGAGCTATGTCGATAACTTTTGTTCTATGCCGTATCTCCTCATTTGTAATATATTTGTTTAATATTATTTATGTCTTCTGTACCTAGTTGTTTGTGTAAAATTTGAGGTTTATGGTAAAGTCAACAATTTTAAAAAAACAGCCAATCGCTCTCTCTCTCTCTCTCTCTCTCTCTCTCTCTCTCTCAAAATAGCAACCGGCACTTTTGACTAAATGCTCATACTCATTTATTAAAACCATCGAATTTCTAAGTCGCAAAACCATCTATAATACTACCGCATTTCATGCAAAAAAATGTACCGTCAGAGTTCCCAGACGACTAAATTTCATTTACAAACTCTGGCAGTTTGCACAGTGCAACGACCACTGGTGTCCGCCGGCCAAAAAAACGGCTAAGTGCGAGTCGGATTCGCCCACCGAACGAAAGAAAAGAAAAATTCTTTGAAGAAATATTTTTCAGCTTTGTCCATAAAATGTCATTTGATAATAACCTATGATCGGAGTAGGTAGGGCTGTTTTTGGTACTTGCCACATACGGTCATAATATGGATAAGTATGCCCAATAATCCCGGGATTTCCGGGTTTGAATAAATATATTATTTAGATTTTTAACGTTATATTTGTTTGATACACATTTAAGATTGGTGGCGAAATATTATTTTTTAAGATTCATGGCGCTAGTGTACCTATGGTAGTATTTCAACTTCTTCGTAAGTTCACAATTTTTAAAAAATCGTAATCCGCCGAGTAAGGGCGAGGTTTATAAAAGTAATTTATAACATTTGCTCGATAACTTAAAACGGGATCCCGAAATCATATCCATATTAATATAACCTTTGAGGACATTGACCCGAAAGAGCCCTACCTACTCCGATCAGTGATAATAACCTTGAATATTTAAACTTCGTTTTATTTTACCCGGAATATAATTTACAACACATTATATCATTACTAATTGTTTCAGTTAAAAAGATAATATTTATTTTAATTTATTCAAAATTGTAAAGTAAATATAATATTATCTATAAGTCTGATTATTACAGCTTTTAAAAATTATAGTTTTGTAATTGTGCAAATAAAATCCTGTCAATTATATTTTTTTTTTGGTACCTGATACCTGATGGTAAGTGGTCACCGTCACCCATAGACACCTCACCTCACTTTATTAATATTAGAAGGTTTTTGATGCGCTGCTAACATGGAGGACTAAGATGGATTGCCTCATGTGCCGGAAATTACGCTGGCTCTCTTACCCTTCAAACCGAAACACAGAAATGCAAGCATCTCTGCTTCACGGCAGAAATAGATAAGAGGGTGGTACCACCCCAGGCGATCCTTCACTTTAGGATCTACCACTACTGCAGAAATAGATAAGAGGGTGGTACCATATGATTGCCTTTGCATTGTAATTTTTTCCAGAATAAAATTATTTTCAAATTTCTATTACCGAGGAGGGCAAGCAAGTCCCTACAACTGTGCCAAATTTCAAGCGACAGCATTATTTATTATTTATTTATTTCATAACAATATATTTTATTTATTTCATTAGTAGTTCCTGAGAAAACAGAGGTGTGTACGGACGGATTGACACCGGAAGTCTCACCATTTAGGGTTTCATTTTGCAGTTTAGGTACAGTACTCTAAAAACGAGTAAAAAATGTACAAAAATTAGCACAGGCGGCGGCAGCGCAAAACGAACTTCAATTATGCACAAATTGACCCTGTCGCACGCGTGCCCGCTGCAACATCACGGATCTGGTACCAGGCAAAATTCCCGCCAGAAATTTGTCAAAATAGTTGGTAAATTTGGACTAGGCTCGCGCAAATTTAATTTAACAATTGTAGATAGGCACGCCACACGGTCGGAATGCATCGCGACGCGGATACAGCTTTTTGTCCGCCGTTTTTTTGTTTTAGTACACTGTGCGGTATTTCATGTCAAAACAGAGTGTTAATAGTTTTTCAGGTATTTTTTTAATGAAATTAAGGGGAGCTTTTGTGTAGACGGTAAAAGTTGATACCGTAGCTGTTTTCTCTGAATGTCCTTTTGAATTCATAGTGTTTTTAAAATTGACATAAACGCCAGTAACAGTTTGTCGCTGATACGCTTCTTAGTGCCTACCTTCAGAATTAAGACTGGTTCATGTACTTCTATCATGTAACATGTAAACTTACGTATGAGGAAACCGAACACCTGCTTGGCATGATTGAATAACATTCGTTAGATCAATCATACAGAAATTGCACATATATATGATTACACACCCTAATACACCCTAACACACCCTCTCCCTCACACTCACACACACCACACATCTTCAAATACACCCCCAGGCACATGTACACGTCACTCACGCTGGTTGATGATGAAACCGCTATGTAGAGGAAGGCACAGGTTCCACCTAGTTTAGAGGTCAGGCTCTCGAAACAAATCACGCCGTACAACCATTGTGTACTAAATTTTACAATGAAGATTTTATTTACTTATGTTGGAATACATTATACCTCTAAACATAAGATCATTAATTTTGTATTATTATATTTTTAACAATGAATTTAAATTTAATTTCTACGATGCTTTGACATTCTTATACAATGCAAACAATCCCATAAATCTGCCAATAGTGACGTTCTATGTGGTTGCTTGCTTGCTTATCGTATGGTTAGTGGCCAACCGTAGGCATCTGACATGGCTTAACGACTGCTGTCGAACGACAACAACCGGGACCGACTGCTTAACGTGCTTTCCGAGGCACGGAACAGCTCAGATGAAATATGCTACTAACGGTCACCCATCCAGGAACCGACCGCGCCAACGTCGCTTAACCTGCACGAACACGGACCGTGCTCGCAACTAGGCTACCAGCTCCTATGTGGTTAATTCCATATAGAATGGTCACGACCCCAATCAATGAAGATATGACTAAAAAGATATTATTTTACTTACCTTGCTGCAACTTTCTTTTTAATGTTTCTACACCTACCTGAAACAAGGAAATATACAAATAAGTAATACATTTACAGCTTTATAAAACACTTCATGAAATAAAACCCATATTCAGACACAAAAAAAAACAGTAACAGAATTCACAAACGGCGACAGAAACATGATCGCGAACTTGTTATTTTAACACAAAGTCTGCACCGTGGTTCAAATAACGCTCGCTTTGACAAAAACTGTGAAACTAGTTCAGTTTCTTCAAATGCAATCGAACAAATTGATGTTACGGTCAACAAACACTTGATGATAAATGATCAAAGTATCCTATAGACATCTCACCTTACTATAATATCATTAGAGGGTTTCGTTGAGAACTTTGATAGAGTGCCTCATGTTCCAGTAATTACGCTGGTTCTCTTACCCTTCAAACTGGAGCACTGCAATGCTTGCAATTGGCACAACCATGCAGACTTTTTGTTCCTTCATTAGTCGAAAGCCATAGCATCCTCAATTCCTCACCAGCCGGGAATAACCCCAGCGGCACTTCGACCCTTGAGTATCTTTTGTGTCTACGCCATTTTACACACTGGTCATCTCAGTGTGCAGGTTTCCTCACGATATTTTCCTTAACCGTCAGAGCAGACGGTAAATGTACGTAAGTCTTTTGAAAAATCCGAAAAACTCATTGGTACATGGCACTGCACGGTTTCGAACCCGGACCACCCGCATGGGAGTCCGGTGTTCTAGCCACTAGGCCACCGACGCTCTCAAGTACCTTTAACTAGTTCCGAACTCCGAGATTCTTCGTCGAACAGAGGTGAATGGCATGGAGTGCTTACTAATGAGAGGCCAACTAAGATGGTGTGGACATCTTCTGCGGATGAATGACTCGAGATTGCCGAAGTCGGTATTCTACTCCGAGCTGGCGAGTGGAAAATAACAGATTCGTCATCCGTTTCTCCATTTGCCTTTTGAATACGGAACCATTAAAAAGACTGTCATCATCATCATCATCATCAGCAGCCTACTCTAGTCCACTGCTGGACATAGGCCTCTCACAGGGCGCGCCATTGAGCCCGATCATCAGCTTTTCTCATCCAGTCGCTGCCAGACACCTTGCGCAGACCGTCGCTCCATCTAGCAGGTGAGCGTCCCACACTACGCGGTCTCCACTCCAGAACTCGTCTACCCCAGCGTTTGTCGGTTCTGCGACAGATGTGACCGGCCCACTGCCACTTCAGCTTGCTAATCTTATGAGCTATGTCGATAACTTTTGTTCTATGCCGGATCCCATCATCCTCCTCCAAAAGACTGTACCCCTTATTCTCACACCCAAAGAAAAATAATCACTGTGTTTAATTAACAAACGAATAAGCGAAACAACGACGTCAGAGACCGTAGACATCTTAATTACATTACAGTCGGCTAACGCCTGCCCCGGTGATTAAAACAAATGAGATCCCCCTAATTTGCCACCAGCGAAAATAATTGTTTAGATGTCGGGAATAGACCTTTTTATTTCTAAAAATGCTACGTGGGTGCCTGCCCTGAAGAATGGAATAGAATAGAATCACATTTAGTGCCAAATACATTATAACAAATTTTACAAAAAAAAACATTATAATTTAAATGGTTAATACTTGCGGTTGTTGGTACTTGGTGAAACTTGTAGTACATGATTAGACTTAACATACTGTTTCACGGGTTTTATTGTATTCTATTAATTACGACCGGTTTCGTTTACAACGTAACGTTTAAAAGTACGTAATACCTGAAGATGTGTAAACGAAACCGGTCGTAATTAATAAAATACAATAAAGCCCGTGAAACAGTATATTATTTAAGTCTAATTATTAAAATTTAATGTAGATTGAAAAATTAAAATAAAAAATTCCTTTACCACATATTGCTGTGTGTGAAATAAACGTATTACTTACTTACTTACTTACTTTATTAATTAACATTTCATATTAAACTATAACCTCCACACTAGACGTTGCCTGTGTCGTGGAGATCACATAGGTACCCACATTGACCACTTTACAATGTTATGTGTCAATCAAATATTCAAATTCCAGAATTACAACTTAAAATTACAATTTAAGATAAAGCTTATGATGTTATTTTATACTAAACATGCAACATTAAAGGAAATAGGAAGTATCGAAAGAATATATACATTTATACATTTAGGTATATTTATTTAATATATATTAATAATATTAAAGCTAATTATGTACCTATACATGAAAATATACGCATAAATTAAAACTAAAAGATGCAGATACTTGCAGATCAGATCTACTATGCAGGTAAGTATCTATGCATATTTGGCAAAAGGGGGGAAATCAGCAAATATAATCGGGTACCAATTATGCAGCGCTGTTTTTCATTTCACCCCTTATCCCAAGATGTTAGTGGGAGCGACAGCCTTGGGGTAAAAAAATTAAAAAGATTAAATATGTTAAGAATTTAAAGGAAAAATGACTTATTCTTAGGATACCCACTGACCTGTGGACACCCGGCGTGGCATTCGTCTAGGCTTCGTTTACAGCTCTTCCTGCAGGAACATTCACGGGCAATGTCCAGGCACCACACATGGTCTTAGCACACAGATTTCAGCGGGTTTCAGATGTTAAATAGCGGAAAATGAAGTAATTAGCGAGAGCGGTTACAGATCATGCGATCAAATCAGATGTCGAAGTCCAACTGGTCGGTTAACGACCAATAGTTAAAGCCGGACGCGGTGACGTCACATCAGGCGATAACGTATAGAGGTACGAGGGCTGTTCTGAAAGTTATTAGCTACTTCGTTAATATTATTCAAATATCCCTATGTTTATAACCGTTTGCAGGCTTATTTCAACGTAAATCTCTATGGTAAAAATCACTGGCCAGTTTCGATTAGTTTTTTTTAATGAATTTTTGGTGGCAAGATGTCATCAATAAATTGATTGCAACAATGGACGTGTCCCGTGAAGCATTTCGTGCAATGATTTTCTATGACTTCAAACGAGGGTTAACGTTTAAGGAATCTCATGAAAATTTACAAACTGCTTTTGGTGAGTCTTCTCCTTCGTTAGCCACCGTCACTTACTGGTATCGCGAATTTAAACGTGGCCGGAAAAGCCTAGAAGATGATCCTAGATCAGGAAGATCGCCGACTGCTGTTACTCATGAAAACGTCATCATGGTGGAGTGGTTATTAAAGGAACATCGGAACATTACACACCGAGAGATTCAGGCTGAGCTAAAGATCGGATCACAGGCAGTTTCGAATATTCTGCATGAACATTTTCGTGTCCGGAAGGTTGCCTCGCGATGGATACCTCATTCTCTCACGGAAGAGCAAAAATTCCGACGTGTCGATTGGTGTAAATTTATGCTCGAAAAATTCGATGGAGGGAGTTCACAACAAGTATCCTACATCTTAACTAGTACCTAGTAACGAATCTTGGATCTACAGCTACGATCCCTTTACCAAGCAGCAATCCACACAATGGGTGTTCGAGGAGGACGAGTTACCTACCAAAGTTGTTCGCGGCCGAAGTGTAAACAAAAAAATGATTGCCGTATTTTTCCGGCGTAGCGGTCCAGTTGCCATTATTCCACTACAGGATCGTAAAACGATTACTAGTGAACGGTACTGCGAAGTTTGTTTGCCCAAAGCCTTAGAGGAGCTGAATGACAACCGTCCAAGGAGCGGCGCCCGTGGCATTCTTTTTCATCAAGACAATGCTCCTGCTCACATGTCTGCTAGAACCTTGGACTTTTTGGCAACCACGGGACTTCAACTGTTACCCCATCCACCCTACAGTCCAGATCTGGCCCCGTGTGATTTTTTTTTATTTCCCACGGTAAAAAAAATGCTCCGTGGTCGAAGATTTAGGACTTCGGACGAGGCCGTCGATGAATTTAGGCGACTGTTTTTCGACCTTCCGCAAGAATCTTTTTTTAAATGTTTTGAAAGCTGGTTCAGTCGAATGAACAAATGTATTGAGGCAGGAGGGGAGAATTTTGAAAAACTGTAAATACATTTTTACGATAAACTTATAACTTTCGATTTTACTAAAAAAATTATAAATAATCTATTTAATTTAAATTTATAAATAATTTATTTAATAGTTAAGATGACAGGGAGAATGACCACGCATTGGCCGGTAGGTATGCATTTATAAAAATGAAGCGCTTGGCGCGACCAGCATTGAATATTTGATACTTGGAAACTACCCTATTTGGTGTTCTAAGTAGGTGCTGCCATGGTGCTGCCATGAATCATGGAAAACGATAAAAGAAAACAAATTACTGGCCGCTCTTTTGCTAATTAAAACAAATGAGACTTCGTAAACGAAAGTAATTATGTTCTGTCCGTTAATAGAAAGTTGGGAACAAACGTTTAAAAATAAAATTTGGGAGTAGCTTGGGTAATTTTCGCTAATCAGTTCGTGATTACGTTAATTTTTATTTTTATTAAATAAGGAGAGCAGACGAGCAAACGAGCCACCTGATGGTAAGTGGTCACCGTCGCCCATAGACATCTCACCTCACTGTATTATTGTTGGAGGGGTTTTGATGCGCTGCTAACCTTGAGGACTAAGATGGATTGCCTCATGTGCCGGAAATTACGCTGGCTCTCTTAGCCTTCAAACCGAAACACAGAAATGCAAGAATTTTTCTTCGCGGCAGAAATGGATAAGAGGATGGTACCACCCCAGGCGATCCTTCACTTTAGGATCTACCACTACTTTGTTTATTATCCGGAGGTTATTTTTCGCCCTAAAATTTTACGCCCTGTGATTTACGTCAGTATTATACAGTGTGTCAAGATGGGGGATCTTGACACATAGTCCCAAAAGGCGGGTGATCAGTACCCATAACTGAACAACTTTCACCATGGGGGCCAAGTCTGAAATCTCGAAAAAAAATATCAGTTTTTCCATACATTTCGGTCGTGTAGGTATTGAGCTATTGTATGGAACAGCTGATTTTTATTCGCGATTTTCTGAAATCAAGATGAATTGATGAAATGATAAAACTTGTTGAATAAAAATGAGTAATTTTTATTAAATGTATTTAATTATTTTAGTACCCCCTAGTGAAAGTTGAACACCCCTTTTAGGACCATTATAGTACGTTGTGCCTATATCTATCTATCTCCTCACTGCTTTTTAGAAGACGAGTCGAAAAAATCTCTTATAAAAATCATCATCATCAGCCTATTAATGTCCCCACTGTTGGGGAACAGGCTTCCCCTGGCACAAGGGGTACGGGCCATGATCCATCGGGCCTAGTGCTGATTGGTGGATTTCACACGGAAACTTCTATTTTCCTCGCAAGCAGGTTTCCTCACGATGTTTTCCTTCACCGTCAGACCAGTCGGTAAATGTACGTAAGTCTTCGAAAAAAAAACGAAAAACTCATTGGTACATGGCATTGCATAGGGCCGGGAATAACCCAGCGGCACTTCGACCTTTGAGGATCTTTTGTGCCCATCCCATTTTACACACTGGTCATCACAGTGTGCAGGTTTCCTCATGATGTTTTCCTTCACCGTCAGGGTAGTCGGTGAATGTACGTAAGTCTTTGAAAAAATCCGAAAAACTGGTACATGGCATTGCATCGTTTCGAACCCGGACCTCCTGCGTGGGAGTCCAACGACCTAGCCACTAGACCACCGTGGTCATCACAGTGTGCAGGTTTCCTTGCGATGTTTTCCTTCACCGTTAGAGCAGTCGGTAAATGTACGTAACTCTTTGAAAAAATCCGAAAAACTCATTGGTACATGGCATTGCATGATTTCGAACCCGGACCTCCTGCGTGGGAGTCCAACGACCTAGCCACTAGACCACCGACGCTTATTAAAATACTTAAACCTAACTCGCAACTCATGTGTGGTAAAAGTTTAAACTTAATAGTTACACTCGCCGTGGGATGAAAGCACTATGAAATAAAGCTCGAATCGCCTCCAAGCGTACGAAAGTTCGTCTAATGAGCACTTTGTTTAAATACCAAAGTTTTTCTCACACATGGGGTCACTTAGAAGAATAGAGAAAAAGGTAACTTACTTAACTATACTACTGAGGATCTCGTATCCTATACAGTTGCGAGCATGGTCCGAAAGAGATCGTGCAAGTTAAGCAACATTAAGCGTGGTAAGAATCAGGATGGGTGATCGCTAGAAGTGGCACTTTTCCCAAAAAGTACGAGTCCCTAGATCCGTACCCTCAAGGGGAAAACGGAGCCCAATTGCTGACGCTTCCTCATCCCTCCGTCCGTCTGTCACCCGGGCCTAGCTAAATGGAATAAGATATAGTATCTTCAAAATTTCTTTATTTATTTTATTTTATTTATATATTAGGTAAACACAACAGATTACAACCATAGAAATTACAGAAAAATCAATATAAAGTTATGAGTTAGGTCGTAACCCTTAACGTGTAAACACAGCATGCTTAGGAAGTAGAAAATTGAGTGTTGTACAAAATTGAGTTGGGGGAAAAAATACTATTGAATGTAATGACTAAAAAACCTATACCTATTTGAAAAATAAAAATAATAAAGTAAAGACTATAAAGTAGGTGCGTGGATAGCTCACTTGAGGACATCCTCAGCCCGTCTTTTAAATTTCACACAAATAAGTATGATCTCAGAAACAAAACCGAATTAAAACTAAAACAATGTCGATTGCAAAAAACTACCAAAACCACGTCTTAGGGACAAAAATTTACAATAAAATTCCCAATGAAATTAAAAAAAATCAGATAGTGTAATTATTTTTGAAAATATATTAATAATGTGGTTGCTAGGCTGTGCATTTTACAACATAAACGAATTCTATAACTATAAAAAATCATTAATAAAAAAAATTAAAAAAAATTGAAATGAAAACACAATTTTAATTGAAATTGAAAATATTTCCAGAAGCACAAATGGTCTTCTAATACACACACACACACATTACAAATTAAGATACATTAAATTAGATTAGATTAGATTAAAGCTTGGTAAAACAATTAAATTAACTTACATGAAATTTATAATAATAAATTAATAATTTATAATAATATTAGAACAACACAAAACATAAATATTGTCGTCAAGTAATTGGCACATGATAACTGGCCCATTTCCGATGTAGTGGGCTAGGAACCCATTCTCTGGTCGCCGTGATGATGAGGTTGACCGAGCGCATGATCCGCTCGCGGAGCCCCGCCGTTCGCTGCCGGAGCAGCGCCTGCCAGGCGGGCACGCGGCCCTCCATGAACATCTCGCTGGCGCTGCACCACCTGGGCAGCCGGTACATGGCGCGCCACGCGTCGTTGTACTGCACTCGAATAATAATATTTGACATGTAAACTCATTGTAAAATAATATATAATACTTATACTAAGAACATTTGACATGTAAATTAATTTTATGAATAAATTATGATTATGTATTCCCTTGACCCAAATTGGAATATCGAGTGACATCCGAATTTCAATATTCGGGTCGATAACTGAACATAATATTCAGGAAAAATATGGGAAATGAATTGGACATTATTTCTTATTTTAAAAGACATCTTGAAATTTAGCCTCGCAGTTCACGTGTCCGGTTCCCCCCAACCGGACCGGAACCTGAGCTGGAATCGGACTCGTGTAGTGCAAGGGTAATACCTCTGTAAATTATCAGGCTAGGCTCTTAATTCCAACCTGTATAACAAAATAAATATTAACACACAGCCATAGTTCATTTCGATAACTATTGGTAAACAATTCCTCTATGCTTATTACATTACTCGTATGGTCTGGTTTGTTCCACCGTGGATTAATAATATAAACAAACAACTTTGCTAATAAACAATTTTAGTTATGGACAAGTGTAGTAGGTCTACTCTTATCTTGTGATAGGGGGCCGGGAATAACCCAGCGGCACTTCGACCCTTGAGGATCTTTTGTGCCTACCCCATTTTACACACTGGTCATCACAATGTGCATGTTTCCTCACGATGTTTTCCTTCACCGTCAGAGCAGTCGGTAAATGTACGTAAGTCTTCGAAAAATACGAAAAACTCATTGGTACATGGCACTGCACGGTTTCGTACCGCATGGGTACGGTGTTCTAACCACTAGTCCACCGACGCTCTAGTAGGTAAAATAATATTATTATTATAAGAGAAAAAAAGGATTCTCAAGGATATTAGAAGGGCCCATAGTTCGGTTAGATAAAGTCCTACCAAAAACATAAATGTGAAAAAAGGGGCTAAATTCGCTACAAGGAACAGTGGGTCTGTCGGCTTTGCCGATAAAATAATTGGATAATAAAATAAGTGCCAAGTTCGGTTAACCTTCAAAATGTTTGTTTGCTACACCCATTGGGTAAAATTGTGTTGAAACGTATGTATATATTTATAAGACCCACATGCAATTTATGCCAAAATAAATGAAATTAAATGAAAAATGAAAACATAGGTACCTATAACATTATTTAATAACTCTTAATTTAAGAAACCCCCGACTTACCATTGTGAAGATCCCCTTACTTTTTCCTGGTCATCATCAGGTCTTCAAGATTCCTGAAGTGCTGAAGTGGGAAGGCCACCATGCTCCTAAACATTTAATCTCAAACTCGAACCATCTAGCTGTTACCATTCCAGAGACCCAATCTGACATCAAAGATACTCCAACATCTTGGAAACCACTAATCCAATTCACATCAGACATGGCCAAGAACACTCTCGAGAAAACTCTCCGTTGAATAAGAAAATTAGGTCAAAATCGGATCATGTTGTTAAGTTATGATGCAGAAACAGACAATAAAAAGTGGGATCTTTTTTGTTTGTCGTCCCCAAACCCCCCCCCCCCCCCCCCTTCCGGCTCACATCCTCGACGTCAGGACTTTTAGTATGTTCACTAAGCACCCTGAACAAGTTTCTGAAGAAATAGCTTAGGTCCCTCACGCACTCTAAAATCCCTTTATTGATTGAACTACTTCCTCGATCGGTCGGGGGTTCTTTGCGGGAGCACATCAGGCTCTCCGACTACAATATTTTGTACGTCAACCACAGATATTGGCTGGTGGCTCCTCGCACGGACGCACATCGTATTAATAATGTGATCGCTTGACTCTACTCCTTATTCTGTGCCTCTGACATTGACATCAACGATTTATCTATATCTCATTTTTTGTGTGACCTACCGACTGATATTTGTGTTCTTTTGTTTTTGTTTTTTAGGAATCCGTACCCCCAAGGGAATAATTGCGGGGTTCATAGTTGGGATGTTACGGAACTTCGACTCCGACTCCGAAAGGTCGGAACTTCCGATTGATTTTACACCTCCGACTCCGACTTCGGCTCCGATAATTTTGAATCGAAGGTTATACCGAAGATTTGTGAGCAAACATATTCAAATATCAATATGATATTCATTAGTGTAGGACTACATAAATGAATATGTTTTATTTCCGCAAACATCATCATAAAAAATATAGGCCAGTTCAGCTATAAAAATTTAAAAACAGTTTAAAACTTCTCTCTTCTGAACATCTCAAATCTCAACAAATGTACACACCCATTTCACCCTTTCACTCTCTTCTACACAAACACGTTCACACACATTTCCAATAAACACATCCATATACACACACACCAAAACTTATTTCTCCCTATAAGCTTTATTTTAAAATAAGATATCTGTAATTGGCAGTATGTTTTAACGGACTTTTTTGTTTTTAAATTTAAGTGCTGTGGATTTTGTAATAAATAAATTAAGAAAAAGAAAAAAAAAAACTCTCTTCTACCTCCACCTCCGACTCCGGTTCCGAATCCGGTTCCGACTCCGACAAATCAAATTTAAAACCTTCGGTTTCGACTCCGGTTCCGGTAATCTAGTTGTAGAGTTGTGAGTACTTGGGATCATGGTCATAATGTGATAGTGTGATTGGGCGAGGAGGGAACCAGGATGAGTGACACAGGATGGATAATGGCACACTTTCACCCCTCGTCTTGGAGAGCACGTTAACCATTTGGTCTCGGTTGTTGTAGTTGGACAGCTGAAGCCGTTAAACCAAGTCAGATGCCTACGGGCGCGGGTGGACTGAACAACTTTGACTGAACTGAACTGACAATAGGTTGGCGATACGATACACAAAAACAGGGAATAATTCGGATTTGGGCCAAGAGAATACCATCTTTTAAAAAAAATGTTAAATAAATTGTAAAACCTTAATATATTTTTTTTTAAATTGTAAATAAATTGTACTTCACTATTTCCTTTTCTATCCCATGTTAGTTGTTTTATATTTACTTTACTCTTTTCCGTTTAGGCGTTAGACCTACGTGACGGACGAACGGAGTAGTGACAGCAAAAGGGTTCCGTTTACTCCGTCGAGGTACGGATCCCTCAAAAAGAAAGAATAGAATAGAATAGAATAGAAATATATTTATTGCCAATATACATAACAATTTAAAATTTAAAATTATAGTACAAATAATTATAATATGATATATATTGAATATGTAATGTATATTTGGCAAAAGGGGGGAAAGTCAGCAAATGCTGACATACTCGGATACCAAATATGCAGCGCTGTTTTTCATTTCCCCCCTTATCCCAAGATGTAAGCTCGCCTTTCTGCCCGTTCACCTGCCCGAGGTACGTATTGAAGGTTCCTTCATGATAAAAAAACGTGCCGAAGCACTATTTTTTTCCATCCATGCTTTTTATACTAAGAGATGAATCATAAACAAAGGTTGGGAAAAATAAAAAAGATTGTATATTTTCTCACCGCTGTGCGAAGCCCACTAAAAGCCGAGCTAATGGCAATTGATATTAGCAAACAACGTTTCTGCATCGCTTGCGAGCTTGCTATTAGGGTTAGGACTGAGACGAGCGGAGCGGTATGCGTTTAAAATTTTGTGTGACAAATCTCTATGAAATATCAGCGCCGCAGTGCTAAAAGCGCTCCGGCAACAGGCTGAGGCAGTCCCCTGTGTCCGGTGCTGCACGCCACCTTCATCAAACTTGGTTACTTTTGTTTATTTATTTGTTTTTTTTTAATATATTTGTTAATTTTATTTGTCTTCTGTACCTAGTTGTTGGTATATGTGTGTGTCGGATATAAATAATCTTTCATTCTTTCTTTCTAAATAATTTTGGCATTTTTTTTTTTTTTTTTTTTATTAAATAAGGAGAGCAGACGAGCCAACGGGCCACCTGATGGTAAGTGGTCACCGTCGCCCATAGACATCTCACCTCACTGTATTAATATTAGAGGGTTTTTGATGCGCTGCTAACCTTGAGGACTAAGATGGAGTGCCTCATGTGCCGGAAATTACGCTGGCTCTCTTACCCTTCAAACCGAAACACAGAAATGCAAGCATTTCTGCTTCACGGCAGAAATAGATAAGAGGGTGGTACCACCCCAGGCGATCCTTCACTTTAGGATCTACCACTACTTTAGCACACTGCAGCTATTTTGAAACGGAATCAGACCGTAAGTCTAATATAATAAGTTGTTGGACCTGTCCGACCTATAGAAATTTTAAAAAAACGCACACTGACAACGTGCTCTTTGTGACAACGTGTTGTTATGTTGGTAGTTGGGACATTTTTGTATGAAATTTTGTTGCCAGTGAGGAGACGGACGCCCACGTGTTGTTGGAATGCAGTGAGGTGACCAGCTACCGGGCGGGAAGCCTCGGCACCCCAGGATCACTTCCCGAAGTCGTACAGAACATTAAAGGACTGTTGGACTTTCTGGAGAGGTTGGGGTTGCTCGAGTAAGTAGTTGTTCCCATCACACGCAAAATAGGCGCTGAAGACGTCGAGTTGCGGAAACCAGCCCGTTATTGCATTACGAGTACATCTGTTTTATAAATATCTTAAGAGTCTGTCTGTGCTATTGTGAGAGTGTGATCCTTCCGTGTAATGAGGATTTTATATTCTATGAAAAGGTATTTAGACGGATGCTCCGGCTTTTTCTAGGGAAGGAAAATATAATTCTCCAATTGGAGAAGAACTGCATTCAGTATTTCTCACCCACAAGTAATAGGGTTTCTCCGCTTCCCGCTCCGCTAGTCTTAGCTCCCCTCCTTAAGTAAGGTAGTTTGCTTAAACACAGTCACTTAGTATTCATTCGCAGCTGATTTCCAGTTCGCGCCGGTTCTGCCGATATTGCAGCTTCAAGTAATGGCGTTTCAGTCGAAAAATTAATTTTCTTCATGAAGAAAATTGCTTTTGTTCATGAAGAATTTTGTTAGTGATGGAGAAAATATTCATGAATATACATGGAATATATTACCTAGGTACCGGGAAAATATAGAAAGTTTAAAAAAATAATTAAAAACCGATACTACACGTTCGTAGATTTAGTAGACCTCGATTTTTCAAATCGTAATTTTTAATGTTGTCTCGTCATACGAGGCGACTAAACCCAGTAACTTGCTTCTGCGATTATGTGTTCGGCAGTGTTATTAGAAGAGTCAGTACTTACTAAGCCCGCGTGCTCCATCTTCGGCCTCATCGTCACTTACCACCAGGTGAGATTGAGGTCAAACGCGGGTTTAGTCGTAAAAAAATATCTCATTGTGTATTTTTCAGTTAGTCTCTTATTTGATATTTTAGTCACTAATTCCACAGAATACACACAGTAGGTCCGCTCAATTTCATTTCATTTTCATTTCGTTGGAGGACTGGAGGAGGAGGACAGGTTCGTCATAAGGCACTTTGGTTTTTAGGGGATCCCTATTTAAGACATCATGGATTATGATCAAACGGTCTAAAAAACAAAATTATTATCGGTATTTTACCTTTGTTAATATAATTATTTAATTATAACTGTTTCGTAAGTAAGTGTTAAGTAAATAATACCTTTATAACGTACGTTTACTTTGTAAATAACTAAGTAATAAATAAACGTATTACTAAGTTATTTACAAAGTAACAATATAGTAAACTGTGTAAAAGAGTAGGTTTCCTAAAAGTCTTCAAGATCGAAAAATTAGCTGTGGTATTTTATATAGAAAAAGTTAAGAAAAATCTGAAAATGAAATAAGTTACTTTGCCTACTTTTGTATTAATTTTGGTTTTCAAACTCCCCCGAAATCCATTGATCCACGCCAGTAACCTCAAACCCCCCCACCCCACTCTTCCCCCAATAACGTCTTTAAAATCACTGCAGTGTGCTAAAGAAAGAAAGAATTTATTTATAATACACACATTCAAACAATTAGGTACAGAAAATAAATAAGCAAAAGTAATTAAGTTTGATGAAGGTGGTGTGCAGCACCGGAAAAAGGGGACTGCCCCCGCCTGTTGCCGCAGCGGATTTAGCACTGCGGCGCTGATTTTCAGGCATCCCCTGTGTGCCAGGGATCACTCCCTAATGATACACTACCGGAACATATAATTAACGGAAATATTTATAAACAGAAGTAAAATATTATTGAAATTGAAAATATTTATTTCCAGAAGCACAAATGGTCTTCTAAGACACACACACATTACAAATTAAGATACATTAAATTAGATTAGATTAGATTAAAGCTTGGTAAAACAATTAAATTAACTTAAATGAAATTTATAATAATATTAGTAGAACAACACAAAACATAAATATTTCTCTATATTGTCGTCAAGTAATTGGCACATGATAACTGGCCCATTTCCGATGTAGTGGGCTCTGAACCCATTCTCTGGTCGCCGTGATGATGAGGTTGACCGAGCGCATGATCCGCTCGCGGAGCCCCGCCGTTCGCTGCCGGAGCAGCGCCTGCCAGGCGGGCGCGCGGCCCTCCATATTAGGAAACGAAGGAACGTACTTAATTTTTAAATTATACATTAGAATACAGGAAGGTATGTATGTAGGTCATCATCAGCATCATCAGCAGCCTACTCTAGTCCACTGCTGGACATAGGCCTCTCCCAGGGCGCGCCATTGAGCCCGATCTTCGGCTCTTCTCATCGTCGCTCCATCTAGCAGGGGGGCGTCCCACACTACGTTTGCCCAAACGCGGTCTCCACTCCAGAACTCGTCTACCACAGCGATTTTCGGTTCTGCGACAGACGTGACCGGCCCACTGCCACTTCAGCTTGCTAATCTTATGAGCTATGTCGATAACTTTTGTTCTATGCCGGATCTCCTCATTTCTGATTCGATCCAGCAGAGATACTCCGAGCATAGCTCTTTCCATAGCACGCTGAGCGACTTTCAATTTGTAAACCAGTCGCACCGTCAGTGTCCACGTTTCGGCTCCGTAGGTCATTACTGTATGTAGGTATTATTGTATAAAATAGAGGCTAAAGGCTTAAACTACACCTAAATTGATCCTGAAGGCGACTGAAGATTAATACCTCATCTAGATGTCGGTAATTCTCGTTCATACATATTCATCCACTCATTCGCACCTTCCAACCGTTTTGCATCAACTATGAAATATTATTCGGCAACGGTGTTGAGGGGTTTGTGGATTGGGTTCTGTATAATTTATTGGCTTTTCTTATGCCTTGATGTTTAGGGCGAGGTACGAGTTTACGAGTTTACGATCCTGATGTGAAGGATCGCCTGGGGTGGTACCACCCTCTTATCTATTTCTACCGTGAAGCAGAGATGCTTGCATTTCTGTGTTTCGGTATGAAGGGTAAGAGAGCCAGCGTAATTTCCGGCACATGATCGGCAATCCATCTTAGTCCTCAAGGTTAGCAGCGCATCAAAAACCCTCTAATATTAATACAGTGAGGTGAGGTGTCTATGGGCGACGGTGACCACTTACCATCAGGTGGTCCGTTTGCTCGTCTGGTCTCCTTATTTAATAAAAAAAAATTAGAATTTGTTTTTAAAATTCTATGGGATCTTTCTGTGATTTCATACAAAATAGTAATTTCCTTTCAAAATTAAGTTAAATGATTAAGTTACCAAACAACTTGATTAAGTTATATTATTCTGAAATAACAGAAGTGGTTTGGTTTTTTTTTTACAATAATATACAAACAGTAGTGGATTACATAGGTTAGATCAAATCTCAACCTTATGTCAGCGTAACATGGTCAGATTCACTTGACATTTTGGATAGGTTGACCTGAGGTCGATTGTACCAATTTTAGGACTATAGTTTATTTAATGAATTCATTCATTAGAATCAGTTTTTTCAAAGTTTGTGAAAATTAGTAACAATCCTCGTAATTTATATGTTTTTTAATTTTTTTTGTAATCTATGTGTGTAAGTTTTAGGACCTATGACCTATTTAAGAGCGTCGGTGGCGTCGTGGCTAAGATGTCGGACTCCCATGCGGGAGGTCCGAGTTCGAAACCATGCAATGTCATGTACCAATGAGTTTTTCAGTACATTTACCGACTGCTCTGACGGTGAAGGAAACCTGCACACTGAGATGAGTGTGTGAAATAGGGAAGGCAATGGCAAACCACCCTATTAAATCTGCCACGTGAGTCCTTAGAATGATCACGACCCTCAGCAATAAAGAATACGACTTAGAAGAAGGACCTATGTATTCCGTAGTGGATTACATAAGTTATAAAACATACTCAAACATTCTGGCCCCTCTACTTGCAATTCCCTTAGGAGTGGTCAGCTCCACTTTACCTAGGTCTTAGGTATAGTACCTAGGGGATCTTAATACCTAGTATCGGATTAGGTATCGGTCTAGAAGCGATTTAGCACACAAAGCCTAGGCTAATAGAACCATTAGATGATAAACGTGAGTCTAGCTTTGACGGCTGAGCTTTGGAATCACATATCTAATTGTACGGATTTACATAACTGATGTATACCTACATCTCAACATATTGTTAACACTTTATAGTACACACACAGAATATGTTACAAAGTGAGACAAAAATATGTGAAGCACAAAGGGCGTGACTTATCTCTAAGAGAGATCTCTTCCAGCAAACCCTCAATCATAAAGGGTGTTATCACAAAATAGACATGACAAGACAAGACAAATATAGAGTAGAAAAAAAGATAAATAATGAGGATTTTTACTAATTTTCGATATATATAAGAAGCCATCAATAAATGACGTTACACATGTGGTCACATTTGTGTGACCTACCCTGGTGTGACGTCACATATTTTGTAATTTTAAATTTAGAAATTATTACATAAAAACAGCACCTCCGAAATTATTCAAATATTTCTGTTTAAAATCTTTTGTTCATAAAATCAACAATAAATCTAACATTTTAGAAAATTTACAAAACATAAAATCAAATGAACGATACAAAATTTAATCATCTCGTGTCCATGGTCTTAGAACCCGTTCCTTTATATTATTAGATTTACACATGTGACGTCACGAAGCTTATGACTCGTCCCCCCCCCCCCCCCCCTTGTCACACGATGTCACACTTTGTTGACCCCCTCCCTCCCCCTTAACGTGTGACGTCATTTGTGGATGACCCCTAATTGTAAGATATATTTATTTCAAAAGATATGCTGCTGAAAGTTTCTTGCGCCGCTTCTTTCCTTTCAGCTATAGCACCTTACGAAGCGGTGGTAGAGTAAAAATAATGACGTTGTAAAAATGTACTATAAGGTACTTACTTACAATAAAACCATTTGGTTTGTTTGGTAGATCGAGGGATTCGAGTCTTTAACCAGTGCATCCTACCAGTAATGACCTCCGGAGCCGAAACCTAGACACTGACGGTGCGACTGGTTCATTCACAAATAGAAAGTAACTCAGCGTGCTATGGAAAGAGCTATGCTCGGAGTATCTCTGCTGGATCGAATCAGAAATGAGGAGATCCGGCATAGAACAAAAGTTATCGACATAGCTCATAAGATTAGCAAGATGAAGTGGCAGTGGGCCGGTCACATCTGTCGCAGTACCGACAATCGCTGGGGGAGACGAGTTCTGGAGTGGAGACCGCGTAGTGTGGGACGCCCGCCTGCTAGATGGAGCGACGATCTGCGCAAGGTGGCTGGCAGCGACTGGATGAGAAGAGCCGAAGATTGAGCTCAATGGTGCACCCTGGGAGAGACCTATGGCCATCAGTGCACTAGAGTGGGCTGCTGCTGTTGAGATCGAGGGTTTAAAATGTATCTAACCACTGTTTCCTTTATTAAAACCTCGAGTCTGTCGGCGAGTGTGGTAGCCGGCTGAACCGTGCAAGGTATGCGTTTGCTACGCGTTTGTAATAGGTACAATACTCGTAATAAACAAGAACAGTAGCGACTCTGTAGTATATGGCTACATTTATTTTAGTGAAACGAATTAAAAATTCATTTTAAAGTAATTATTTAGTTTTATTAACATAATTTTGCACTGTTCCCTATGATGATCACAAAAGACAGAGAGCGATGGTTTGCTTGTATGTGCCAGAACGAGAGGGAAGATTTGACGTGTGCGTTTAGTTTAACCATAATATTTATAATCTATGCTGCGTTTCGCACAGACTTTTCGTAGCTCTCCGTATTACTTTTGTTTATTTATCATTTTTGTCTTATATTTGTTTAAAATTATGATCATTTTTATATTGTTAATTAAATTTTTTTTTATTGTTTGTATGTGTGTTAATTTAATTAATTTTTAATTGTTTGTATGTGTGCGCTCTTGGAAATAAATTCTTTTTTTCTTTCTTTCTCGCCACGCGAGACTCCACTCGAAATTCCATCCTCAGAGTTCAAAGTACAGTGGACTATATCAGGTACTTAGAAATAGAAAATCCTTTATTAATAGACCATTTTTGGCATAAAATACTGCACCATGCGAATACATTTTTAAAATGATTTTCTTTTAAATTTTTTTATTTACTTCTAAACCCGCATTTGACCTCGATCTCGCCTGATGGTAAGCGACGATGAGGTCGACGATGGTGCATGCGGGTCCAGTAAATGCCTATTCACTCTGGCCTTGAAGATCCCAAGGTTGAAGGTTTCGGGAAATACAGACGCCGGTAGACTGTTCCATTCCTTAGCCGTTCGCATAATGAACGAAGAAGCAAATCGCTTCGTACGAGCAGATGGGATATCAACAACATAAGGATG
This sequence comes from Hofmannophila pseudospretella, assembly GCA_947369225.1. Classification (NCBI taxonomy): domain Eukaryota; kingdom Metazoa; phylum Arthropoda; class Insecta; order Lepidoptera; family Oecophoridae; genus Hofmannophila; species Hofmannophila pseudospretella. Next base: position 9,714,393 of record OX376334.1, read on the forward strand.
GAGCCCCTCCCCGCGCCTGGTAGTCCGAAGGCGGAATGGAGATGCTGGAATTAGGTCGTGCAATTCCGATACGCACTCTCCGAAATGTATCCTATAAAATACCGATAGACCGATAGATAGATATGGCTTAATGTAGTAAACATATGATCTATTAAAAGGGCACAGTTCAGCCGAGTGTCGCTAGATGTATAGATACTTTTTAGTACTTTAAGTAAGTAAGTAAGTAATACTTTGTCGCCTTACCTTTTTTGACACATTCATACGAATATCAAGCAATCATAGAAAAACTATTTCATACAATTTCAGACATATAAGTATTGAGGTTTTGTATGGAACAGATGATTTTTTTTCGCGATTTCAGAGTTGGTCCCCTAGTGAAAGTTGTTCAGTTAAGGATACTGAACACCAAACTTTCGGCTCTATAGAGGGTTTTTGTTACACCCTGTAAAAAAAAAGATTCATCAGTAACGCGAGTATGTGATTCACACAGCGACCGGTAGTACGGGACATTCTTTACTGTTCCTATTTATGTTCTACCTTGAAGCAATCAACATTCCGCAGGCTCCGTCGTGTGTAGCGAGCCTTAACTGCCTGGAGAGGTAAAGCGTTAAGTTTAAGCTTTAGACACTTTGGAGGTTTCGAATTCTCCCCCCACAAACCTACTCTCTTGGTAGCTAGCCTTATATTATAGTTGCAAAATTACGTAAAATTACCTAAATGACCGGTCATTTTTGGTTAAATTTCGAAAAATTACGCACGACCTTGGATATTTTTAATCATTTGTTTCTGGTTTTTCCTAATATTTAACGAATAATTAGCTAGATTTACATAGCAACCAATATTAGAGAGAAGGTAATGATAGTAGATAACGCGACCAAACGCGAATATCCTAATAGAACACTATAACTGATCTATTTCTCCTACATTCTTACTATGGTCGGATATTCCACGCAGTCATACGAAATAAACGAATGAATTATTGAACGGTATAATCAGACTTATTACTGTTGAATAAATTTTTGATTACATTTCATTTTAAAATGACTATTTTTTAAGAATATTATTCAGTCTTTGTAATTGGATTCATTCAATCCGAGGCGAGTCATTACATTTCAAAGTTTAAGGATACAAAATTTTTTTTTGGCGTGGTCTCGGTATTTCATACTGTCATATTTCAGCTCAGACTTGGCTTAAAATATGACTTGTCATAACTTGTTTTGTTTGTGTTCTAATTTTCTATAAACTTAGCCACATGTGATCGGTGAACGCGCGATAATATAGACTCCAATTTTACCCAAAATCTTTTATGAAAAATTGAGTATATCTCGTTTCTTGTACATCTAAACCAAAAACTTTTGGAAACCAATGTGTGGATCTTAACACAATTTTACTGAATGAAAACTAGTTATTAGGCAAAGCTATTGGTAAAAGCTAACACTTGGAATGTCGTCAATTAACACTTATCAACTATACGGAGGGAGTCTCTTCAACTTGTAACCCCATTTATGTAACATTTATTATTGGACAGAACTGAAAACAATGAACAAAAACATACAGCAATAGGCTGAACATTGTTATGGTTACCTAAGCGAAGCTAACATCTGCAGCGTATGCGTAGATTAACATGTAAAATTAGAATTTTACCAAAAATGAGCGTCATCTATTTTAAATGACCGTAATTTACCTGGCTAATTTTACCGCATTACATCTCTACCTTATGGTCTATCAGGTCGATTTCGTCGCCCGTGTAAGGGACTAAGGGTGTTATTACATCTGCATGATCGACATAGATCGGTGGTAAGGATCAGCTTCGATTATAGACCGTTCAATGTCGATCATTGTGTGCTATTACACCAAACCGATCTGCCATCGATTGATCATTGATCCGAGTCGATCGTGCGATTGTCGATTGATCGATGAAAATATTCGGCTTTTGTTGATTGATCGCGACAACTTGCATAGCTAAGGTTGATCAATTGTCATTCGACGTTTTTCACAAGCCGCAATCATTGATCATCCTGAGCTATTACACCTACGCGGCCGACGTTTATTAATAGCATCTAGATTCGACATCGATCGCGCAGGCGCAATAACATCCTAAGGTAAAGAAAGAAAGATAAACATTTATTAACATTGCATTATGCATACATAATTAATCTTAAAAACATTTGAAATTAAAAAAAAAACAATGCAACATTAAAAGGACATATGCCCAGCATGTGCTGCGGTGCGACCGGTACGGCAGAACCACAGCGCTGGTTTTCAGCTGTGCAAGGGCGAAACAGCAGGGACAAAACAGCAGTCAGGGACGAAAACAAAAATATATTAAAAGTACAAATAAATACCTAAAGATATAATAGATAACAATTAAAACTAGAGAGAAAAGGGAGAGGAATACATAGTGAGTGTCTGTCCATTATGCGGCTCATCATTCCGATGGGAAGCGGTTATGGTATTGTAACACTAACTAAAAAAAATATCCAGAAGGCTGCCTTATCGCTTTAAGCGATATCTTCCATTTGTTTTTCCAAATTTATATTTTGAATAAGGGTAACCCTAGTTACCCCATTGAGTGTGCCATGAATAAAAGGCCAAGGAAGACAATAAAAAAAATCCATATGCACAAACTTTTTTTTCACGGAAAAGTCCTTAATGTCCCCTTTAACGAGCATTTGCTTTTAGCGACGCCATTACTGCCGAAAAAAAGAAAAAAAGTACTTAACACAAAAATGTGTGCACACTGACACAGTTTTCTACGTGAATATAGGGCACTGGTCACGGAAATACTGATAACTTTCAATCATGAATCAATTAAAATAAAAACATTTGACTTTGCTAAAAAATAAGAGCTTTGAAAAATCAAATTAGAAAATTCAAGTTCAAAATTTCTCTTGTGTTGGTGTCGGTTTCATCTTATCTTATGATAGGGGGCCGGGAATAACCCAGCGGCACTTGGACCCTTGAGGATCTTTGTGCCTACCCCATTTTACACACTGTTCGTCTCAGTGTGCAGGTTTCCTCACGATGTTTTCCTTCACCGTTAGAGCAGTCGGTAAATGTACGTAAGTCTACAAAAATACGAAAAATTCATTGGTACATGGCACTGCACGGTATCGAACCCGGACCTCCCGCATGGGAGTCCTGTGTCCTAGCCACTGTGCCACCGACGCTCTTTGTTGGTGTCTGTGCATCCAATTTCTCCACACATTTATATGTCGTCTCCCCCAACACTAGATCTTCGCGTTTTTCTTTGACATTCTTCATTCCGGACCGACGTCCGGCCGGACGTCCCAGATACCGCTGGCACGATGAAGTGGAGAAGGATCTGCGTGAGCTCCGGGCGCCTGACTGGCTCCAGACTGCGCAGGAGAGAGAGCGATGCCGCTCTTTGGTATCGGAGGCCAAGATCCACATCCAGTAAGTTCAAAATTTATTCGAGTCGAGAAAATGTTTTGTTTTAAAACCACCATATTAATAATAATTAGGAAGAGTCCGTGCCTCGGAGAGCATGTTAAGCTGTCGTTTCCGGCTGCTGTCGTTCGACAACAGCCGTTGAGCCTGAGACCTACGGGCGGCCTGAACAATTCTGATAATATTATGGCCACTAACCACGTGGCAGGAAGAATCAAAATTAATGTTTTGTGTACTTACTTATGTACAATGGAAGACACTATCAAGCTATATACTGTGGAACCCTGTCGCATATAAGTTTTTTTACGATTTCTTGACATTTGTATAAAATTAAATAAGTTAAAGTGGGGGTTATGTTGTTGCGTTCAAGCTGTTATGGCGTGTTCGTCCTATTTTATTGTTTAAAAAGGGTTTACAATGGTAATTTTTTTCGTAAGAACGTTATATAAGACAATGAAAAGGGTGTGAAATACTACAGACGGTGTGATCCGGCAACCTAACCTCCAATTGCACTTGGAATGCAAGGCACTAGGCATTCCTGACGCATACGACTCTCCCTTAATCTCGACGTTGGTAAACTGTTTTTTTTCAAAACAGACGCCAAAACGTTCGAGTGATTCTCAAGATTCTAACACGGTCATTAGCCAAATTGCAGTGTTTAAATCACTAGCATTCGGGGCCATTCATTAAAGAAAAAAAAGTGTAAGTGACAAAGTACCTAGCCTGATGTGTTGGCCACTTTACCTGCTACATATAACATTTCGAATTGAGAACAAAAATGTGAGCATAGCGACACAAACAACAAAAACACTCCAATGCTTCAAATTCGCACATAAAATGCCCTCTATTCATCCGTCTATTTTCACGCAAATGACATTCATCATTCATTCGTTCATTCGACGTCGCCCATTCATTCCCTTTCTAAATATTTACTCTAAAATCTGCATGTGAATGTATTCAACGCTAATTGAATGATAAAATGTGTATACAGAGGTTAAGCTTATGTTTTCAGATTTGATTTATTTGGGACTAGATTTTGAGACACAAGCACTTTCGTAAATTGCTACGGGATTTGTGGTAAAATCTACATAATGGCAACAACAAAACATAGTGAAATAGAAACGAACTTTGACGATTGTTACCATGCAGTATTTTATTATGTTTGTCATAGTCATTTGGGATGACATAATTTAGCATTGAATAATAAAACAAGTTTACTAACGACTTCACTCACCTCCTAATAGAGTGTGACCTGGAGAAAATTTAAAGAAAGAAATTTGGCCTCACTAGACTCCAAAATGGGAGGCTGAACATTATGTTGAGACATCCATTATCTAATAATATGAAACACTTACTGTTGTTTGCTAAGTTGGCTCTCAAAGTGAGGGCTGACTCTAATAATACTTGAGCTTCCCTTCCCTTTTCTTAGTGACCCTAACGAGGTCACCTTGTCGTATACCAAAGTCTCTAAATTACTGAGGCTTAAAAATAATAATTACTAACGACTCGAATCTATTATACCTATTATATTCATGTCTTACACACTCACTTTATACTTGGCGGGAAATGTGTCAAGTCACCCTGATGAAAATGTGTACTTACAGAATACCACTAGCTCTTGAAAAATGGAAGTTGTACCATTGGATAGAGTGAAGCGGCCCTGTTCTAACGATACCTAACAATAACTGAAACATTGTTTCCCCGCTTAGCTACAGCTTGGCGAAGTGGGTCCCTTTTTTGTCCCAAAAAAATTACCGACATTATATTCTCTACAACTTTGAAATTATTATAGATATCGAAACACAATTAAATCAAATCAAACTTTTTTATTGTAAGTAAGAACCTTAAAGTACATTTTTACAACGTCATGTTTTACTCTACCACCGCTTCGTAAGGTGCTGTAGCTGAAAGGAAAGAAGCGGCGCAAGAAATTTTCAGCAGCACATCTTTAGAAATAAATATATATCTTACAAATTGCTTGAATTACGCTACTTAAAACCAAGTCTCACTTCGCATCTGGTTTCAACAAAATAAGCCGCCTAGGGGTAGGAAATAAAAAATTAAGAACAGCTAAGACTTTTATTGATTTTCCCTCTGTCCTGAACATGTTTCGCATAAGTTTGTTCTAGTTTTTAATTTCTTTGCCAGTTTTGAACTACATTATAAGGGTATAGTTCAGTCAGACGAAGCTTTAAAAAAGTCTGTAGAACTACGGATTTTTCTAGGGGCAATCTACGGAATTCTACGGATATTTCAGCCTCGCCGTACGGATTTTTAAAAATCAGATCTGGCAACACTGCCTCTGAGCCAAGTCACTCCAGCTCTATTCTTGATGTCGTCTGACCACCTATCGAGCGCTACGAGCTAACTGGCGACTCTTCGCGTGTTGGTCCAAAAATGTTACGAGTTGCAGAATAGATTCCATGTTTCAGGAGATCCCTGGCAGGTTTTTTTATCTATAGGCACTTTAACAAATTGCCGAAATAACTTACAGATGGATCGTTACTGATATAACGATTCTAGACGTCGGATATACCGTCGTTAGCAGTAATCGTTTAAAACAATTCCGATCTCGCAGATAAAGATAACCGACATCGCGTCGTTTACCGCGAGCTTCATAGATTTTTATTATTTTTTTATATGATATCTTCTTGGGTGAATTTAAAATATATTTTTGCAAGTAAGTACTTGAAACAAGTGCTATGAATTGCCTCGGGAAAAGGTGATACGGCAGTGTGACCCGCTTTTTTTGGCTCAATTTGTCGGGAGATAGATAGGAATTTTCAATGTTTTTAGTGGTCCGTATTTTATTGTAATAAGGCGAACAGACGAGCAAACAGATGACCTGATGGTAAATGGTCACCGTCGCAGTGGTAGTGCCATGTACCAATGAGTTATTCGTATTTTTCGAAGACTTACGTACATTTACCGACTGCTCTAACGGTGAAGGAAAACATCGTGAGGAAACCAGCACACTGAGATGACCAGTGTGTAAAATGGGGTAGGCACAAAAGATCCTCAAGGGTCGAAGTGCCGCTGGATTATTCCCGACCCCTTATCATAAGATAACATGGCTGTGAGGAGCTTTTTAGCTGAACAACAATAATCTAACACAAATTGTTCAAACATAGACCGTTATAGAGGTTTGAAGTACGTATAAAACTTATAGGGTCAAGCTAGAGCTTGACAAAAAACCTAATTGGCGTCTGTAGGCCCCTCAAGATAACCTGGCAAGAACTGACTGTTTTACCGACACTGTTAAAAGCGACACTGTATGATTTCTACACAGCTGTAATAGCGCACTTAGCTCAGAGAGCGGAACACGAGGCACGCAACAGCGCACGTCTAATGACGTCATCAGCGCTTTCTGGAACGTTCCAGCACAGTCCAGAATGTTCCAGTTTGAACCGGTTCCGTCTAGTACACTGGGTGGCAGAAATGGCCGGTTATGGAGGCCATAAAAATTATATTTACAATTTATCTATTGGATTTCAATGAGCTGTGCAGTGTTGGGGTCCTATTTTATTACTGGCAAATATTTCTAGGGTTTCATCTATAGGTTATAAGAATATAGGGCAAAAATAAAATTATAAGTTTTCGAGAAAAACGACTAAATTGTTTGTTTGAAAATTCTACAAATGAATGAATTATTGCTATTCTAATACTGAAATAAGAAGTATTAATGAAACGTTTCATTCATAACGACATGGATGAGTTTATGTCACCAAGGCGCAAAATAATGGGGTTTATTTTTCTTTAGCATGGAACATTTTCATACAAGTAACAGAGTTATTTTTTCGTGTAAAGTGGTACAAATGACCAGCCCATACCCCTCTCCAAATATTTGCTACTAATAAAAAAGGACTTTATAAAAGTAAAATGAGAGTTGCTCGTAGTCTAGTTTCGAGCGTGTTCCGAAAATGATCGTGCAGGTTAAGCAACGTTCGGCGCGGTCAGAACTAGGATGGGTGACCACTAGTGACACATTTTCGTTTGAACTCCTCCGTGGTTTGGAAAGCACGTTAAGGTGTACGGCCCGGCTGTAGTCGTTAGGCTATGTCAGAGGCCTACGGGCGGCCTGAATAACTCTGACAATTGGTTAGTACTACGCATACGACGTGAAGAAATCGCGTAAATGACTCGAGTAAATGGCACCCACCATATAAATGTAATGTACGAATGTGGATCATGGCCTGTGCCCCAACAGTAGGGACATTAATAGGCTGCTGATATAAATTAAAGTCCTTCCCTCAAATAATCTCGGTACACCCAAACCGATTGCGGGACTGCAGTGCGGGTGTTTAAATACAAAATATGAAATTTAATAATACACAAACGGAAGCAATTGGCAGTTTGCATCCTCTGTTGTCGCGGCGGCATCGTTTGACAAGTGGCGGCTGCGCGAGCGCGGGCGGTATTTTCAAACAGCGAGCTTATTTCAGCGAATGGACGTGATATGAGATAGATGACATCGCATGGTTTCGAATCCGGATCTCATTCGAGTTGGCATCCAAACCGACGCTCAAGATGAAGGTACGAGTACATACATAAGAGTAGAAAAGTAAAACAACCATAATTATTATTAAGATATAAGAGTACGAAACTAAGGGGGAAGTTAATCCCGGGGAGTGACACAAAAGTCGCCTCTCATAACTTGTTCCGCGGAACTGAATGGGAGGGACAATGCGGACGGGCGAGCGGGCGGCGCGAGCGATGAGCGGCAACGGGTAATATCGCATCTTGAATAACTTAAAACATCCCGGCTTACCATTGTGGATAACTCCTTACTTTTTCCTTGTCCTTGAGGTCCTTGAGGTTTCAGATGTAGAAGGGCTCCATGGTCCAAAACATTTGAGCTCAAACTCCACAACCTGACATTAAAGATACTTCAAGATATTGGAAACCACTGACCCAATTTTTATCAGACATGGCTAAGAAGAAACTCGACAAAATTCTCTATTTAAAAAAAAAACAGGTCCAAATCGGATGATTGGTTGTCAAGTTTTGATGCCACAGACAAATAGATAAACAAATGTCAAACTTATAACACGCCCTCCCTCGATCGGTCGTGGGTTAAAAATATATAACCCATCGGAAATATCTATGGGGTATTGACAGTATTGATTATGACAGTAACGACATACAAAAATCGAAACTACATTTTAATCTATGTCATTCACTCCCATAGACACGGACATCATGTGTGAACGTAACAAAACATTCCTTGCGCTCGAATTAGCTGGAGGATATTTAATTTTTTGGCTACTTTTTTTTATAGAATTTTTCAGCCTAAATACAACAATTTTTAGGCCATATATTTTGATAAAAAAATATTTAGACCATAGAGAGACAAACGTAAGCCACGCTTTTGAATGCGCCGTAAATGTGCAACGGTACGGAAGGGAAGAAGGAGAAGTAGAAGAAGTCTGGGTAGAAGGAGGTCCGGAGGTTACGAGAGACAGTAAGGAGCATTTAGGAAAATTGTTGCTAGACTAGCTCTTCTAAACCCTGTCTAAACATATGTCAGTTCAAGAGGGGATATAATCAAGTATTTAGGATCTTTTTATAGAGTAGGGTAGTCGCTAGATAGAGCATGGCTATGAAGATCACGAAGTTGTCAGTATTATATTACATTTCGTATCAAAGTAATGCGGTCAACAAAACTACAAACACACACACACACACATACTACACTGCATATCACATTACTTACAGTACATTTAGGTACAAATCACAACACACACTCACCACAGCGCCCACGACACAGGATTACCTAGTGTGGGTGCTAATCGAAGGCTCGTTATTAGAAAATATGTATGTTTTTTATTTATTTTTATTGTAGTATTCATTTTACTGTACCTTCCATTGTATATTTGCATACAGTGTTATCGTGAAATAAATTTATTTATTCGCTCCCGCTTCCGCTTTCGCTTGCTCTCACCCCCGAGTCCACAGCCACGAGTACGTAGCGGAAGAAACTAATTCCTTAACATGAACAGAACTTTATTCGTTAAACTTTCGCGAACAGACGTCAGCACCACGCTGCTGGTGATGTGAACGAATCCAGTTACATAACTACCGCAGGACACTACTTTATATCTATTATAACCGATCTGGGGGCTAGTATTGCATTGTAGTTATAATCGATTTGGGGGTTATTAAATCGAATACAATTGGAAAAGCTGGATTGGAAAAGCTCAAGACCGTGTTGGACACCGGTTGAAGAGAGATATCGAATAAAAAGAGAAATGAAGAAAACATTTATTTGAACACACAGATAATTTGACATTGATGACTAGAATTTGATGGGTGACCGCTAGTGGCATATATCATCTGAGCTCCTCCGTGCCTCGGAAAGCACGTTAAGCAGTCGGTCCCGGTTGTTGTCGTTCGACAGCAGTCGTTAAGCCATGTCAGATGCCTACGGGCGGCCTGAACAACTCTGACAAATAGGTTGGCCACTAACCATACGATAAGCAAGCATTTGACAAAATAAAATTAGCATTTTTTTTTATTGACTACTAAACCCGCATTTGACCTCGATCTCGCCTGTTGGTAAGCGACGATGAGGTCGACGATGGAGCATCCGGGGCCAGTAAATGCCAATACGTATAATGCATACGTGTATGTGACTAAAAGGCAAAGTACAGTACTGCAGAGGCCAGTAAATTAGCCATTTCCGGCAGTGGAGCATTTTGAAAGGCCCTTTAAAGTTCCCAGGTCGAAAATGACTATTTCCGCCGAGGCTTGTACGTATTTTTTTTCAAATAAGAAATTTCATGAAATGTAGTTCTTTTCAAATAATTACGGATTCCAACATGAAAGTACTATTGGAAGCAAGTTAATATATCACTATTTTTGCTTCATTCAGGATATCTGGTCGCATATAAACACAGTCTTTATTATTCTATCTCTATAGATCTACTCATTTTTAATAGTACCTTTTTTTGTTAAGGGGGGGAAATCTTCGAAAGATACCCAACCTCCTCCCGGGAGAGACTGGGTTATGTGAGATCTTTACTCACTATAACTCGGAGGGCTCCGGGATCTCCAGAGGAACGCACCGGTACCCTCCTAGCATTTGCCTTGGGCTCTTCCTGAGAGATGTATATTCCACCTCCCGGTTCCTCCCGTCACAGCAGCGTGCAGCGATGGCATGTTGTTGTTCCCTAGAGTCGCCAGCCAATGGACGGCCAAAGCCCCCACTTTGACCGCCCGTGACCCTGATCCCTCCTTTTAGCCCTCCTTTTAGTTTTTAATAGTACCTACATTAACTGGACACTATTCGTATCAATTTCAATTGCTTCGGTGTCTATTGTATTCAAAAACCTATTTACTTGCGTAACGTGACAATAGTACCTTAGCTGTCACACTTTTTGGTCGACACAACTGTCAAAATTCATGCATTGAACTTCAATTGCAACAATATTTTAATGACTTTTTTGAAACTGCAACGTTTTTCTGAAGAATCGAGATAAGTTTATAACTTATTTTTCATTATTAGTCATGATTGAATTCGTTACTCATAATCATGACTAAACGCCAGTAATAATTAAGTAGTCATTACATTAGTCGCGTAATAGCGTCATAAGAGCGTCGGTGGCCTAGTGGCTAGGACGCCGGACTCCCATGCGCGAGGTCTGGGTTCGAAACCATGCCATGTACCAATGAGCTTTTCGGATTTTTTCGAAGACTTACGTACATTTACCGACTGCTCTAACGGAAACCTGCATGTCTGAGCAAATAAAAAATATATTCCAAAAGCGTGTGAAATCCACCAATCAGCACTGGGCTCGGTGGATCATGGCCCATAACCCCCTTGTAAAAGGGCCAACAGTGGGGACATTAATAGGGTGCTGATGATGATGAAGTCTATAACTAGAATGTTAAGTTCAAAACAACACATATGATTTAAAACTGCTTTTGATAGTACGATGAAGCCCATTTCGTTCCATGAAATAGATGAATAATTTCAAAAAGAGTTTATCCTTGCTATTTCCCGTGGGTAAAGTACGATTTTAAATTTTAAATTCCTTTTTCTCTTTAAAACAACGCTGCAAACATGTTCTGATGCGAGTGATTTATTTAAAAAGGTTTTTAAATTTTAAAATAATGATTTTCGGGTATTATAAATTGCAGTGTTCGATGTCAGGGTAATTAATGCAGGGGTATTCTGCAGGCTGTCCCAGAATGTATGGATCAAATTAAACAGGTTGATGCCTGAGGTAATTACCAGTCAATTAACCCCACATGTGGTAATCCGATTTTAGACGGTTTAAAATTATTTTTTTTGGAATTTTATCAAAAATGACCTAGTGAGAACCCACTAAAAATTTTATTAAAAATATTAGTAGAGAGTTAGCAGATTTTATGTTTGTATTATGTTCCTCGTTGCCTTTCCATGGGAAGCATTAAAAATCCTTGCATTAACTAAATTGCATTCATGATTTTGTAAATCTTTTTTGAACCATTAATAAATGAACAACATCTATAAATGACGGTCACCGAATAATTATTTTTTTCGCTTATATCTCGAAAACGGTGAGTCGTAGAGAAAAAAAAATCCAATACCAAATGAGCTCATAAAATGTTCTGCAACTTTTATTCTATACACTTTTCAATTTGAAGACTCCAGTGGTTAATTTCGAAATTTAAAAACCCTATTTCGCCCTATCCCGTGGGAATATTAAAAAATCCTGAATTTACGTTCTAGAGAATATGATTGTGATAGTGATTCCACTTCAAAAATACATCCGCAAAATTATTTGATACCAACCAGATACCAACGCATACTACCCCAAATCATCAAGAATTCCAAAGAATATAAAACAGAATCGACAGACACGAGTTATAAATATAAAACAGCCTGCCAGTTAGGCTCTGCACGAGGCATATCGCCCCCCAGGGGCTATCTCTCTCTAATGTCAGTTAGTATGAAATATAGTCGAGGAACGGTCCCATTTGAGAGTATTTCATTTCAAACTTACCTATATTCTTTTTAAGTGAATTGTATTATTTTATTTGATCGATGATGGTGTTTTATTACACCTTATTATGCGGATATTACGGCTGAAATTTAATTGACTTTAACTAGGTCGTATTTTTTGTCAAAAGCACATTTTTAGGGTTCAGTAGCCTACTAGGAACCATTGTAGTTTAACATGTCTGTCTTTTTGTCATTTAGGACACCTTGCGACACAGTTGCTATCGGTAATTGACAGTTCGTGGTTAGCCTATTTCTAGAGCAATGGACTAATCTAATCGCGGGCTGCCAGTCATCTTATTGAACGATATGCCAAAATTGATGAAACTCATACATTGAAGAGAGATAGAGCTACGTACATATATTTGACTGGAGCTATATCACTTTACAATATAGTTCTTTGCGATTCTAACCTAATTCTAAATAGGTAGGTTAGGTATACATTATTTGCAACTTATAGATAAAATTTAAAGTATTAGAGATTGTATACCTGGCCGTGTGGTGCCACTCCAACTCTTCTCGTGGGTGTCATACGAGGCGAGTAAGGGTCTTAGTGGATACTAATACCTAGAGACGCGATAGGCTCGCCACCTATCACGTTTGTAGACCAAATTTTCTGCGAAAAGTGGGAACTACGAGAACCTATGATTAAAGGTGGTTCCTCTCTCTACCCTCTCGGGGATTATGGACGTAAAGAAATATAGAAATTGTATACCTATATGCCACAGCAGTGAAAAAGTAGCCCTTTAGCGTAATTCCGAGAAAACCCGGTGCTAATTTTTAGTCTGTATGTCATTTTTGAACTCTAGACTCATGGGAATTTTCGTTACTCCGTCCATCCGTCCGTCTAGCGCCTAAACTAAGTAAGATACAGACTTCAAAATTTCTCAGTAATGCGAGTACAGCTTATTAATATCTGACGTCTACGGATAAACCACTAAGTGCGCTTTCAAGGTCGCGCGGTCTCGTCCGCTCTCGTACGGACCGCAATACTCTTTTCTAAAGCGGGCATCCGCATGCGGCTTATAATAACAACCTGACCGCGTCTGCGGAGCGTAGCGATAGCGGAGGTACGCCTACGCACCACATCCGCGCGACACAGAAAAAGCACTAAAACCAAAAGCTCTCACGCTACAGGTGTATCAACCTGGCTGCTTTCCAACTGTTGTTTTGCGGACTTTCGCGAGCTTTTGTAAGCTCTGGGCTAACATCGATTACGTGAAGTTTACAGGTATGAAGTATGGCATCATTAAATTGTTTCTGAATTCAATTTAATTGTAACCAAAGAAAATTCTATGCGTTTGTTTTGAGTTTGGTAATAGTTTGAGAGGGCGAGTCCAAGGGTGAGTGGCGGCGAACCTTCCTTGTTTTCATTTCAAGGGTAATAGACCCCCTCAAAAATGAAAGTTTTTGACTTATCACTTTTCCCATTTTTCCAGATGAGATTTAAAAATATTAACATACCAGTTTTTACAATAGGCGGTGACCAAGTAACAACATCAGTTGAATGTATTTTTTGATATCTTTAGTATTTACAAAATAATCGTCAGCCATTTTGAATAAAATTAGAATCATCACAGATTATTATAATACTGATATTTTCATTATTTTGTTTGGCACTAAACAATTTATGTGGAAAGAGTTGTTGAGCTTTCTATGGAACACTTGATTTTTTTCGCGATTTCAGAGTTAGTCCCATAGTGAAAGTTGTTCAGTTATGGGTACTGAACAACCCCTTTCGGTTTTTTTTATTTACTTAACCCGCATTTGACCTCGATCTCGCCCGATAGTAAGCGACGATGAGGTCGACGATGGAGCATGCGGGTCCAGTAAATGCCTGTTCACGCTGGCCTTGAACATCCCTATGAAGATCCCAAAGAAGTTTTATGTGGGATTTTTGTTACAGCCTGTATAACTAAACACTTTTTTTCTGAGTTCTTCCAACTAGGACAGTGCACATAAAGTATGTGAAGCTCTCTATACGAAATACAATTAATTTAAAAGGGTATGGAGTAAACCGATTGATCTTCTAAATAGATTTACTGCTGAAAAAAGTTTGTAAAAGATGAAAAAACATTTCCCCTATACGTAGTGTTAGAAGAACCTCAATTTATAAGATTGAAAATGAACAAGTTTATTTTTTATCTTTATAAAATAAATAAATAAAATAAAAAAGCCTTTATTGACTTCATCAGTTCCAAATTATATAATAAAAGAATTTAAATTAATAATAAAAAAAAACTTAAAAAAAATAAAATCTTATTAGTTACCTTATTATAAATTTAATTGTTAACGCTTAATTATTAAGTTCAGAAGTCCCCGGTTTTCGGGTGTAGGCCTCCTCCAAGCGTGCCCACTCGTCTCTGTCGTGCGCCCTCTGCGGCCAGCGCGCGCCCGCCGCCGCCGCGATGTCGTCCGCCCAGCGCTTGAGCGCGTGCCCGCCGGCCCGCTCCAGTCGGTCACGGCTCTGGTCCACCTTCCGTCTCCCATGCGCATCACATGGCCTGCCCATCTCCACTTCATAGTACGGACGTGTTCCAATACGTCGGTTAATTTTGTTAACATTCTTATTTTTTATCTTCACAAAAGTGAAACTAAACCAAATGAAAAGATAAGATATACAGGGTGGAAACCGTTGTAGCTACAGGAAAACGTTTTTAAGAAAATAATGGCTACCATAAAAAGAAAACGTGAGAACAGCTCTTTTTCTGCTGACTACCATTTTTACAAAATCTGTGAATACACCTAAATAACTCCTAAAGTTAGGGAATTCCTGGAGCTACAACGGTTTACGTAGCTGCCTTTACTGCCCTGTCTCAAATTTCCACCCTAAATAGGCTGTGTAAACCTAGAATACACCAGAAAACGGCTTGGCAACGTTTCGAAAGTAAAGTATGAGTCATGATAAAAAAATATTTCGTGAAAACTCGCGGGGCACATCTATAAATTCCCCAAACCATATCAAAAATATGAAAGATTTAAAAAAAAAGTTAAATCGCGGAGCCTCACTTTGTATGGGAGCGAAATCCATCTTCTTTCAATATATAATTTAACGTTATCTTTTTGGCTAACTGTTTGGGTGAATTAGTTCACCTTAGGGGAACTGATTCACGAGTGAACTGAACGTATCACTATTACATTAAACATGGCAACATTATTTTACAAAATGACGTTAGCACATGTCGGTTTAGTCCGTCTAATAAAAAAATCTACTTCACGATGTGTCTCCCTTACAACGTGAATTGGCAGAATTATTGTGCCTTAAAACACAATACCAAAAGCCATTAATAAAAAAAAATCTACTTCAGTTAAGTCTTTTTATTTTATTTATTTTTTATTTTATTTATAAGGAAAATCTACAGCATTAACAATTATAAAATTACATATGTATTAAACTTAAAGAAGGCCAATTACAGATTTCCTCGTTTATATATGACTTGTATACCTACAGAACGCGGTTAACTTTAAGACTAATAATGTAGTATTAACATGAATATGTCATACATATTTACCGCGAGTATTAACTGTTATTTGTAAGTACTTGTTAATCAAGTGCTGGCTAAGTGACTAAGATTATATATATGAGATATGTGGAGGCGTGAGAGTTAGAGGGTGTGTTGTGTATGTGAGTATATGTATGTGTGTGTAAAAGGGTGTGTAAATACCGACTGTTTAAATACCAAATCCATAATGCTGCATTGGTATTTAAACAGTCGGTATTATATATATGTAATTGTTTAGTGACCAAAATAAAAACAATAACAATCCTCAGTCACAGCTCCATACATGCATGACAGGGTGAAAAACAGTTCCCAGTTTATGATCTAATTTATCTTGGATGAAAGAATGAATAGTCATAGTTTGTTCCTTCATATACTTTATGATAAATAAATGAATGAATGATTGAATGAATGATAATTTATTTGCACACACATACATAACAAGATAATTACATTTCACTACTCATTTCATTTTACAAATATAATTTTAATTATCATTTTAATTCTTTACAATAGAATGAATGAATGAATGAATAAAATAGGTAATTAAAAAACTACATTACAAGGTATAAAGCTGTATAATTTTTTCGACTCCACAAATACCACCTAAATACGACTCTAAAGAAAAAATGGCGTAACCGAGAAAACGCAATACTTTTTCACCGTGACACTGACAGACTACTTAATTGCAGGCGGCTTAGAAACGTTCATTTAATAAACCCGGCACACCTGAGTCCGTCTTGTTACCCTGGGGCCGTAGGTAGGTAAGGGGAAGGGGTTCAAACCCTCCCCCCCTCATGTATACAAAGTTTTGTGTTTTTTGATATGAAAATATCTTATAATAACTCGTGAAATATGGGAGTCTGGGTGCATGTTTGTTCGGGCAAAGTGTGTCACACTTTATGCTCGCCTTTCAAGAGCTAAATACTTCGTCAATTTTATAGATATGTAAAAACCAATAGTATCGTTGAAATCATCGATAAACATAGCTCATTTTGGAAAAAAAAATATTTGGCTAGAGTAATCATGAGAGATGAGGAAGAAGGTCAAAGTTAGCCATAAATTTATCATGACTTGTTCGGATGCGGATACACGCATTCTTAAGGCGCAAGATTTAAATTATATTGGATTTTTTTTTCTTTTTATGTCCATATTAGTTATTATCATAATTGTAGTTATTGGGCTTTAATTTAATTGTTAATTTTATTATTATTTTCGTAAACAGCATTGTCTATTTGTATAACGTTATTATGTCATCATAATATAGATATATCGGAAGAGACTGGCCCCCACAACACAGGGTATTCTAGTGTGGGAGCCAGGGAAATCTGAGAAAATGTATAATACACTGTTTGCATGATATTTTTATATTTTAGAGGACGTAATTCTTCGAAAAAATCCGAATATCTCATTGGTACATGACACTGCATGGTTTCGAACCCGGATCTCTCGCAAGGAAGTCCAGCGTCCTAGCCAGTACCAACCGTTCGCCGTAAAGTAATAAATGCAAGCAGCAGCTCAGTATAATTTAGTAACTAGGTTGACAAGGAAATTGGTGGGTGAATACAGGGTGAATATATTTAAGGGGAATTATGTAGAAGTGCCCAAGGGTAATGGAAATTGAAAGCGGGCTGTTGAAAGCGGTTTTAAATTTTTAAGGGTCTTTGTCGCCCTCAGGGAGTAAGGGAAAATCGAATTGATGTCGGAACAGACTTATGTGCCGGTACGTGACTACGGCAAAATTTATAACGTGCGATACATTTAGACTGAGAATATACTGCTGGGAAATGTTATGTCAAGAATTATACGTATTTAGAATCGTAACGCAAATATTGTTTGGACGTTTATAACCAGGAGATCGATTCCACTAAATACAACGTAACTAAATAGAATCTAAACTGCATCGTTATGACGTTTTCCGTATGCTACTATCCACTAACGATCCAATTTCAGTTAAGTTCCGAACGAGTCAACGATCGATCGAACAGTAACATATTTGTGCATTCTAATAAAACGTTTAGTTTATACTGAATCGCAGTAGAACGCTAACAAAACGCTTCAACTGTCAAATATAACGATCGAGCATGAGTTTCTCCCAAGGTACTTTTGCCCGATCGATTGTTAATCGGAAGGTGGCAGTGGTAGAGTTATGCGTCAGCAGAATGCGATTTGGTGTCCAAATAGAATTGGAACGAAAACTAAATTGAAATTGGATAGAAATAGAACTACAAACGTAGTAATTTAGGCGAATTGGGCCCCAGATTGTTGTAAATGACTGATTATGAATGTTAGTTGGGACTAGGTCTACGTAATTAATTATATGAGTATAGTATAGGTATGTGAACAAATGTGTAATTTTAGGAGGTTTAACTGGCAACACTTGGTCGGTTTATTGTTAATAAAAAAAATTTACGAGTAAAACATGTCAGTATCAGGACAGGTAAGCTTGTAACACATTTCCATCTGAATCCCTCCGTACCTCAGAGAGCACATTAAACTGTCTGTCCCGGCTGATGTCTCTTAATAGTCAGGCCATTAGATGTCAGGGGCCAACGGGTGGTCTGAACAAACACAATAGGTTGACCATATAAAAAAAAATACAACCTGTATATTTTTCCTCAAACCTCATACCAACTTGTAAAAAAGCAAATTCTACCAGAACAACGTCATAACCACTTACGGAGACTAATTCAAATGCTTCCGAAAGGAACTGAAAATAAATGTGGTGTCTTCAGCAAAAAGGGGTAAGTCACGTCTCCAGAATTTAATATCTCCGCACGTCCTCTTACATTATCCACCGCAGTCTATGAATGCACATTTTCTCTCAAGACTGAGTTATGAAGTTTTACATGGAGTGCATGGAATTTTAGATTACGTACATACAAGGTGCATTACTCCTTTTGTGTTCACGCGGTTAGGTTGTGGGACGCACTACCCCCCAATATTCGTGAGAGTCCAAAAATTCCCATTTTCAAAAAACAAGTGAAAGAACACTACCTTTCTCAATTTTGGTTCCTGTTATGTCATCCATCTTAGTTTGTTAATATTTATTTATACCTATATATGTATGTACGTATATGTATAATATCTATGTATATTATGTATTGTATTTTTTAGAGATAACACATATAAGTACAGATATGCAATAACTATAAAATAAATAATAAATTTATTTTATAGTTATTGCATATCTGTGCTTATATGTGTATATATTATATGTATATATATATGCATATTTATTACAGTTGTCTTTATATATTGTATTTATTTTTATTTGACGTACACACTATGTCTGTCTACCTCTAAATTATAACGCATCTTTCACTTTCGCGGGTTTGCTGGAAGAAATCTCTTTTAGAGATAAGTTCACCCTTTGTACAATGTCTCATTTTAATTGTTTTTATTAAGTCTATTGTTGTACAATAAAGTGTAAATAAGGTATTTCTAGTTAATATACAGATTGTCAGACTAGTTCAGGCTGCCCGTAGGTCTCTAGGTAATTTAAATAGTCATTTATTTTATAATAACCCTTTTTACATAAGGTCCGTCTTATATGGGTCTCAAATGTTTTCTCTGTCATATTTATTACAGTATCAGGTATCTTATTATAAAATCGTACACAGTGACTCATAAATGATGTGTTTACTTTACTAAGTCTAAAGCGTGGGACTGCAAGTTTGTTTTTGTTTCTAGTGTTGAAATTAACAACTGTAAGTTTTTGCGTACATACATTATATTTTCATAAATATATTGTCCCGCGACAGTCAGTATATTTTTTTCCCTGAACAATTCCCTTAGAGAGTCCCTGCAACGTAGATTATATATTGCACGAATTTCCCTCTTCTGTAGAATGAAGGTGGTTTCAATATCAGCCACTCGATCCCATAAACGAATGCCATAAGACATTCTCAAGTCTCTCCATAAGGATTCGAGTTGTACTGTTTAGGTACGGAACCCTAAAAATGGGGTGCCATAACTCATTTGATACTCTATTTATAACTATATCGATACTCGAAGCACAGAATATACATAATATAAAAATACTACACATAGAAAGGAAACATGATAAATGTTAAGGTCGAAATAAAAGACAAATTAAGATAATATTAATCTAACCATCAATAAAAGACAAATTAAGATAATATTAATCTAACCATCAATAAAAGACAAATTAAGCTAATATTAATCTAACCATCAATAAAAGAAAAATTAAGATAATATTAATCTAACCATCAATAAAAGACAAAGTAAGATAATATTAATCTAACCATCAATAAAAGACAAATTAAGATAATATTAATCTAACCATCAATAAAAGACAAATTAAGATAATATTAATCTATCCATCAATAAAAGACAAATTAAGATAATATTAATCTAACCATCAATAAATCAATCTCTCAAAGAAATTCAATTCAATTCAATATATTTATTTCAGACCGAGTCCATACAAATAAAGTTAGTATATTATATATGAATTGTACCTCTTTACTGATCTAAGAGTTCGGCACGTATCTACACCTACGTCCTAGCCAGGGTATGTCTTCGAGGAGTCATCTTCAATGAGACACTGGACTTGTTAACCGATACTTATATTTACAAACAGTATACCATACACGACGGGGGTAGAGACACGACCAGCCTGACGCGGGCGCAGCCGCGTGACATTTAAAACTGCTGACATAATAATTCACAATGTAGAACACAGTGTGCACTGTGTCTGTACACAGTGTCCCTACATTAGTAAAAAGGTAATGGCCACAGCCAGGTACCGACCCCAAAGCACTGGACGACTACTTCGCATTGACATGCAGGTATATCCAGTGCCACAGAATCGAGGAGTAGTGCCACAGAATCGAGGAGTCAGGGGACTCCACAAACGTCAACAGAACGCTGCTGGGACTGCTATGTATACTGTGCATCAGGGAAGATGCGCTAACATCGACGCTACTATGCCTACTGCGCCTCGCATTACGACGATCGAATAACTCCGCTAATTCCATCATAGATTTAAGTATTTATATTTTATTGTCAACCTTACTGTAAACAGGTAATAATACGATCGATTCGTTACTGGCGCACAAGCCCTGTGGCTTATGCCAGTATTATGTTTTACGACAAAATTAGTTTTTTTTATTTAAATAAAGGAAAAAAAAAAGCAACCTCTTTCGGATGATGCGAAATAAATTATTTTTCTTTTAAAAAATATGTACGTAACTCAATAGAGTCTATCTCTATTTATAACTACCGATACTGGCAACACTGCATATACATAATATAACAATAATTCTTATAGAAAGGACACCCCGCCGTCTGGCTACCTTCCAACGGGTCACAGGTGCACCCCTCTATTCAATCACCTCTATTAAATTACCGTTACCGGAGAATCTTCCTCGTGTTCCCTTTTGTTACCACAATACTTTCAAAATAATGTGTATTGTGTAGAATGTTTACTGATTTAGTTGTGCAGTAGGTATGTGAGCACGGACGGACAAACACAAGTAAAACCACGGCTAGCTGGTAACACACTGACGCTTCATTAGAATCAAACCCCAAAAGTGTGGTGGCGCAGTACGCACACATATATAACATTTCCTCACCCTAGCTTGACAACTACAGAATTAAAACTAAGCTACATATAAAAAATGGTTTGTAATTGACCTTGGGACGATTACCCTTCAACCTTGGAACCTCAGAGAGTAAGTTATCTTCGTCTATCTCATCGTCACCTTCAATGGCTTCGTAGAATTCTTCGTCATCGGACTTATCTGAAGTTACTTATCTTAAGTTTCTTGGCGTTCGCTCTCAATAACCTCTGAAGGTGTTGTCTCTCTCTTATAATGGACATCTTATAGAGTCTATCAAGTCAGGGAATCCCATTTTTGTAAAGGAAATAGGCACGGCGTACCCGAGGTGAACTAATCGAAGCATACAAAATCTTATCCAATAAGTATAACTGCCCGGACTTGCCCAGACTCTTCAATATGAATACTATACACAGAGCCCGGCATAATAATGACTTGCAACTGAAGACCACTCGTTCAAACACCTTGGTCGGCCATAACTCTCTCAATAACAGAGTCGTGAGATTATGGAACAAGCTACCGCAACAAGTAGTGGATGCATCTTCAGTCAACGGTTTCAAAAATAGACTAGATAGGTTTTTAAACAGTGCATAAGTAGTGGTGGACTTAATTAACTATGAACAATGACTAAGTGCTATAAGTGAATGAACAATACACCAGCTTAGATATGGGCGCATCAGCTTAATGCTGCCTGCTCTTTAATAAATAATAATGATAATACATAAAAAATCCCTAAACTAATACTTGTGACTAAACTTGTATCTATGTTTTTTTATTGTCATATGTAGATTTTACCATTTTACCACTCACTGCCGGAGTAACTGACTTGACATTCCTACTCGTTCTTTTATTTGGTCTTCTACTTCCATTTGTTCTTATACAACTGTTTAAGCAAGAAAACACACGATGTATATGTTATGCACCATTTATTTTACATACATTCATTTACGCTTTGTCCCTTGCGGGGTAAGCAAAGAGAACGGAGCGGCACGAATCCCTGTCTTGGCACGCTTCTTCAGTCCTTCACTGTTCACGCTGTACGGCTGTGGAACTCCTTGCCAGTTTCTATCAGACTCGCTAAATATATGGAGATCTTTTAAAAGGCAAGTGAAGGCTCACTTTCTCGAACTTTGATTCCTACCTCTTTAAACTTTCTTTTCTTTATCTACCCTGGTTGTTATTCTGCTTTTCCTGTATGTTATGTACTCATTATATATTTAAGTATACATATATATCTGCCTATTTATTTTATGTCCTTAGTAAGTATACTATAATAATTAATTGCATTGGTATTTATATGTTGTTGTAAATAAAATTATCTTATATAACGTTTTCCATAAACCTTGCACACCTACCTCTTTCTCGAAATCATTTCCTCTGCCCGAAGGTTACCTGGAAGAGATCGCTTTTAGCGATAAGGTTGCCTAAATTGTACTTCACTATTTCCTTTTCTATCTCTTGTTTGTTGTTTTCTATTTGTACAATAAAGTGTATTTTACTTTTACTTTTGCACTTGTTACGCCATACTCTGACCATGAATGAAAAAAAAAATAGAGGCCCGGTGTTCCTTCCTTCATGGTTCTGACTGAATAAATAATCATTCGACATACATTTCGCTACACTCTGTAATACAAAATTATGATTAAACGTCAAGCAAACCGCATTTCGAGACGGAAATTATAATTTACGTATGACTCAGGCAGGGTCTACGTAAAAGCGTAGCACCGTCTACGAGGCGTAGCGGGAACACGTAGCTGCGGATCTCACACTGGAACGCACACCGGAGCGTGATGCGGGGCTGCGGCTGCTCATTTTGTGGTATTTCTTACATCATTTTTGACATATGTACCTATATGGTCTATTAATAAAGGATTTTCTATTTCAGCGGTTTTAGCGTTGCTTGTGAGTACCATTTATTCGCATGGTTGTAGTATTTTAAGGCAAAAATGGTTTATTAATACAGGTTTTTCTATTTCTATTTTACCAGTTTGTATGAAAAACACGCATTGTATGACATACTGATAACGCGTACGGAAATGAGGCGCGCGCGACGTTGCCGCTCTTCCGTACGGAGTTGCGTCGAGAACTGCAGGGTAAGACAAACCAAGCTACGCTGCACCATGCGTTTTTTATTGTAATATGACGTTTTCATGATGGATCTCGACATAGGCGGATCTCACACTAGAACGCTTCACGCTCCGGTCTGTGTGAAGCGACGGTGATCCAGCTCACGCATCTCCGTACGGTTTGCCCTGCACCACCGTCCCCGCTAGAAATAAATCTAGCTTGGTGTGTATTACCCTGTGGTTTTCGATGGAGCTCCGTACGGAAGAGCGGTGAATTCGCGCGCGCTCCATCTCCGTGCGGGGAAGCGTTG
The DNA here is from genome assembly GCA_947369225.1 of Hofmannophila pseudospretella. Taxonomy (NCBI): domain Eukaryota; kingdom Metazoa; phylum Arthropoda; class Insecta; order Lepidoptera; family Oecophoridae; genus Hofmannophila; species Hofmannophila pseudospretella. The sequence goes on from OX376334.1 coordinate 9,738,249, forward strand.
TCAGTGTGTCACGCAGTGCGTGTTTTCATACAAACTTCGGTACTTACAAGCAGCGCTAAAACCGCAGCCGCTAATCACGCTCCGGTGTGCGTTCCAGTGTGAGATCCGTAGAGATGTGGCTACGCTGCATCATTAATCATAGCGTGCCGCACGTAACGGTTTAAATTGTGCTTTGTCATATTCCTGTTTTAATTTCGGGAAATTGGGGTAAAGTTGAGAATAAAATTACATAACAAAATTGAGTATTTTTCAATTTTTATTTATTAAGCATTTAGTCATGCTGGGGGTACCATAAATAAATTAGATAAAGTGGTTGAAAAATGTTTGCGAGCAGGATTTGAACTTTTTATTTTTATTTTTTTTTATTTACTTCTAAACCCGCATTTGACCTCGATCTCGCCTGATGGTAAGCGACGATGAGGTCGACGATGGAGCATGCGGGTCCTAACTTGATGAACTTGCTACTTTTCAACCACTTTTTCTAATTTATGAAAACGATGTGGTTACAGTCTGTGTTCAGTTATCCTCTATGCTAGGAGTTCAAGGTCTTTTAATGGAGAAATTATATTAAAGATGTTGTAATTACGTACTTCTAATTAATAGTAGCTAATGTATGGATGAGCGAGCGTCGGTGGCTAGTGGCTACGACGCCGGACTCCCATGCGGGAGGTCGGGGTTCGAAACCATGCAATGCCATGTACCAATGAGTTTTTGAGATTTTTTCGAAGAGTTACGTACATTTACCGACTGTTCTAACGGTGAAGGAAAACATCGTGAGGAAACCTGCATGTCTGAGGAAATTTAAACTTTCCGAAGGCGTGTGAAATCCACCAATCAGCACTGGGCCCGCTCGGTGGATCATGGCCCGTGCCCCCTTGTCCAAGGGGAGGTCTGTGCCCCAACAGTGGGCACATTAATAGGCTGATGATGTATGTATGCAAAAATTAACTATTCTTATTCTTGTTCTTATGTATAATATGGATCGCTCACTCTATAGGGTTCTATTTCATTAGCGGCAAATATTTCTAGGGTGTCATCTATAGGTTATAAGTATTTATAACAATAACGAGAAGGCAAAAAAAATTTTTTTTCACTTATCAAATTTTCGAGAAAAACGACATAATTGTTCGTTTGAAAATTCTACAAATGAATGAATTATTGCGATTCTAATACTGAACCTTACATGGATGAGTTTATGCCACCAAGGCACAAAATAATCGGGTTCATTTTTCTTTAGAATGTAAATTGAAACAAATGACCAGCACTCCAAGACCTCCAAATATTTGCTACTAATAAAAATATTATATATAGAGATATCACGACATGAACTGCTTTAGTTTATTTTTTTATTTTAGCCCTTCCTTTCTCGCAGGTGTAACAAAAACTATCGTGTCTATCACGAGCAGAAAGACCACGTGTCGCACTAACACTCGCCTACGGCTCTTGTCGCAATATAACACTCGTAGCGTTTGGTCCTTCCCGCGCTAGTTAGACAATGTATTATATTATTTGCATTTGATTATCTTTTTCCTTATTCCTGGACAATGTCAAGGTTAGAATAAAAGCAAATTAGGATAATTCACGAACGCAACCATCTATAAATCAGATTTATCTCACAAAGAAATAAATCACAATAAAAACGCAATGGAAATCGGATAAAGCCAATTGGACTTTCAAATGTCGAAGTTGCGACGCAGTGAAGGGAAATCTGGGTTTTGAAACTGAAACCAAGATGACAAAACGTGCAGTGTTAAAAATGGTTCTTTATATAATCTATTTGATTAATATTCGTGTACAAACTGTATATGCCTGTGAAGGTAGAATTTAGCTATAAGTAGGATATTAAGAATAAGAATAGTTTATTTGTGCGGTAAGATTACAATAGAGTAGGAACTTAAGCACATGTTACATTAAACTTAATAAAGTTAGTGAGCAACCAGTTATCCTACTATAAGCGCTAACCTCCGAACAGGAAGTTCCTGTATCTCGGAGGACAGATCTGTTCTGTGACCAGTGCAAATGAACATGTAACAGAACATGGGAAAATATAAAAGTGCAAAATTTGGAAGAAAGAAAAATAAGAACAATAATAAAGGTTAATATAAGTGTGTGTGTGTGGTGGTGGGGGGGGGGGGGGGGGTGTTCGTGTGTGTGTGCGCGTGTGTTTTTATTATTATTGTGTTACCTTTAAAAGTTTCACCGTGCCCTCGTAATCAAGACCACTAAGCCAATCTCGTACCTTTTTGTCTGTCCCAATATTACTCGTAGTTGGACAGATGGGCAGACTTAGGTTTTATAAAAATATACATGATACAGTTATGAGTAGTTGGTACTACTGGGAAGGAACGGAGCTGCTCGCAAACTTAGGTGGTGGTGGTAGACTCTGTGCAGAGTCAGCCTGGATGCCGCAAAGCAACAATGCTTGCATTCATCATCATCAGCCTATTAATGTCCCCACTGTTGGGGCATAGACATCCCCTTGCACAAGGGGATACGGGCCATGATCCACCGAGCGGGCCCAGTGCTGATTGATGGATCACGCCTTCGGAAACCTTTAATTTCCTCAGACATGCAAGTTTCCTCACGATGTTTGTCTTCGAAAAAATCGGAAAAACTCATTGGTACATGGCATTGCATGGTTTCGAACCCGGACTTCCCGCATGGGAGTCCGACGTCCTAGCCGCTAGGCCACCGACGCTACTGCTTGCATTAACCAATTTTATGTATTAAACATTTAGCAGGCTACGTACATAAATTTGAAAAAGGGTTTTAAAAAATCCACGTGCAGAATTTGAACCTGCGACCATGCCATTCCGTAGCAGTGCTAACCAACTGAGCAATCGCGGCTCATTCTGCTTCAATTTAGTAATCCTGCTCGCGGAATTTTGAACACCCTGTATCTAATTTATTTACCGAATGCTTGCATTGCTGTGTTTTGGTTTGAAATGTAAGAGAGCCAGCATCATTTACCGGCACATAAATCGTTCCATCTAAATCCTCAAGGTAAGCAGCGCATCAAAAACCGTCTAATCACTTCATACTGAGTTGAAATGTTTATGGGTGACGTGACCATTTACCGTCAGATGTTTTTCTTAATAATAAAAATATTAGAAAAATGGTTACAAAATCAAAAAGAACATAAAAAGAGTCCTTTTCTTCCAAGGCAACGGTGACCACTTACCATCAGGTGACCTTTTGTCTGTTTGTCTTAGCCTTTTAAAAATAACTGTTCGTTTTATTTTCGTTTGCCCACCACTATTAGCAAACTCTGAAAGTCGTAAATTTTTATCTAGATTGGGAGGCAAAAGTTTCTCTTGTGAAGATCGAGCTGCATTAAAAAAGAGAACTTTGAAAGCCATTAGCTAGTAAAGCTTATTATTGAAAGCTATCAACCTATCTGAGACTCTATTTATGTTAAACTAGCCTGAATTTTGCATTATTTTATTTTATTAACTATAGGCATAAAAATCAAATTATTTCTAAAATTTTACCTAGGGTAGGTGCGGGCAAGTCCTAAAACTATGCCAAATTTCAAGTCGATAGAATTACGTAGAGTTCTTGAGAAAAAAACTATAGGTAATATACAGGCATAATGGATAGACACTCACTCTGTATGTATTCCTATCCCTTTTCTCTCCAGTTTTAATTATTATCTATTTCATCTTTAGGTATTTATTTATTTGTACTTTTATTATTTATCTCTTCTCTTCTAAGTCGTGTTCCTCATTGCTGAGGGTCGTGATCATTCTAAGGATTAATCACATAGAACGACTCTCGTGGCAGATTTAATGGGGAGGTTTGCCATTGAAAGAAAGGAAGAAAGAAAGAATTTATTTCCATTGTTCCCCATTTCACACACTGATTATCTCAGTGTGCAGGTTTCCTCATGATGTTTTCCTTCACCGTCAGAGCAGTCGGTCAATGTACGTAAGTCTTTGAAAAATACGAAAAACTTATTAGTACATGGCACTGCACGGTTTCGAACCCAGATCACCCGCATGGGAGTTCGGTGTTCTAACCACTAGGCCACTGACGCTCTTTAGACCCATATAAGACGAACCTTATGTAAAAAGGGTTATTATAAAATAAATGACTACTTAAATGATAAAGAGGCTTGGTCCTAAATTCAGCTCCAGCTCTGCACAGTGTACATATATGATTGTATTAATAATTATTGTAAGATATATTAATTTCAAAAGATGTGCTGCTGAAAGTTTCTTGCGCCGCTTCTTTCCTTTCAGCTGCAGCACCTTACGAAGCGGTGGTAGAGTAAAAAATTACGTTGTAAGTAAGATAAGAAGATAAGATATATGGGTCTTAAATTTTCTCTCTGTCATATTTATTACAGTATCAGGTATCTTATTATAAAATCGTACACAGTGATTGGATACTGAACACCCCCCATTCGGAACTATAGGGGGTATTTGTTATATACAGTACCCAGTATATTAAGTAATTTTTTGTACGAGACCACTTTCCTAAGGGTGGGAAATGGTAACATTTAAAGTTGGCGTCACTCGTCGAATATGTGGGGACCGAACAAAACCATCCACAACCACACTTTCTCTATTATATCGTGAAGGTGAAGTTTACGAACACAAAATACCGATATTCTTTACGACTGTCTCGGGAAGAGATCTCAACAGAGCTGAAACATCGTCCGTTATAAACTAGAAAAATGAATATTAGTTTTATAAATTTTGATTCCGGAAATTAAATTATGCATCATTAGAATTGAAGACTGTTAAGTAAATATATTATATAAAATATTTCGGGATCATTCAATGCTTATTGTCTATTTGTTTAATTACGAAAGTGCCATGGAAAACCACATTTTTTTCAATTCCGGTAATGTGATATGTAGAGATACTGACTGATATAAGGTACTTACCATAATTACTAATTACGTAATTACTCACCTGATGTTTCCAGAATTTAGGTGTTGGTGTCAATTATAACGTACCTGAAAGCAAAAACAATATTATTAGTCTGAGACAATATAGAAGCGGAAACAGGAGCCCCTTAAACCAGACCTAACCTAACTTAGTTCGTGACAATATTACAAGGCAGAGACCATCTCACTAGCAGAAAAGGGCACACATCAGGCTATATCATTTAGTACTTTGTCACTTTAATTATGTGACTCATTAACACGAATGTCAAGGAATCATAGCAAAAACTTATTGCGATAGGGTTTCACATTTGTGTAGCTTGATGTGTCTTCAACTGTACAGGATTTCACAAATAACAATTTTACCCCTTTTCCAATTCTTCATCTTTTCGTGTGGTTAGTAGTCAACCTTTTGTCAGAGTTGTTCACAGTTGTTGTTGTTGTTTGTTGTTGTTGTAGGCGTCTGCCGTGATCAAACGAATGCTAGAAAGAAGCACGGACGGCTCAGATGAAAAATACAATTAGCGGTCACCAATCCCGGTTCTGACCGCGGCCAATGATGCTTAACTTGCACGATCACACCCTCGCAACTAGGCTACGAGCCCCTCAATGGATATTTTATTTATTATCCAATTGATAATTTAATTTAATTTATTTATTAGGTAAACACAACAGATTACAACCATAGAAATTACAGAAAAATCAATATAAAGTTATGAGCTAGGTCGTAACCCTTAACATGTAAACACAGCATGGTTAGGAAGTAGAAAATTGATTGTTGTACAAAATTGAGTTGGGAAAAAATACTATTGAATGTAATGAGTAATGACTAAAAAACTTATACCTATTTGAAAAATAAAAATAATAAAGTAAAGACTATACAGTTTATTTTTATTTTTTTTATGTACTAATAAACCCGCATTTGACCTCGATCTCGTCTGATGGTAAGCGACGATGAGGTCGACGATGGAGCATGCGGGTCCAGTAAATGCCTATTCACCCTGGCCTTGAAGATCCCAAGGTTGTAGGTTTCGGGAAACACAGACGCCGGCAGGCTGTTCCATTCCTTAGCCGTTCGCATAATGAACGAAGAAGCAAATCGCTTCGTACGAGCAGATGGGATATCAACAACATAAGGATGGAACCCCTCCCCGCGCGAGTAGGTGCGATATCAGATATTTTAATGTTAAACATAAGTGGTAAAAACAACTCTATATACAATCAAATCTCCCTTGCTCCTTTATTGATGTATAAATAAAAAATAAACTTTTTTTCTCTCGTAACCTTCGGAATTTCATTTCGCAGCTTATTGTCGTTTTACTTGGACTAACTTACATAATTTATAACAAGGTAAAAACACTTTTTATTGTGAAATAAAAATTAAAAAACTATAATAATTTTGATAGTGGTACGAGTATGATCTTGAAGAAAGGAACGCCCGCCCTAGGGCCCTTTTTCTTTTATTAAAGGGTGCAGAGTCAGCCTGGGGTGGAACCACACTTTTATATATTCCGGCCGCAAAGCAGCAAAGCTTGCATTACTGTGTTCTGGAGAGTCATAATTAAAGAGCGGATTTGTAGTAGCTACTCGTATTTTTGGATTTATATGTATATAATAGAAATTATTACTGTGCACTGTGCAGAAAATATCTAAAATAATTTAATAAAATGAAATATTTCATGAAGTAACTATTTTGTTTTAATCATCATTATTTCAGCCAAAAGACGTTCACTGCTGGATCTCCATTTTCCTTTTTTATTTCAATTTGTTATTGTTTTTTACATGAATAACAAATTGCACTGGTTATATCCATATATGTATAGGGATGTAAGGGGGGTCACCAACATCTAGACCTCCAAATGTCAAACTCACCTGCACGTGGTGCATCCTGCCGATTAACTAACGAGTCCCTGGCGACCGACTAGTGGCGGTATAACCACTCAAATTCTGGCTGGGTCAAAATACCAGAAGCACGATGACGGGCAGCAGCGTCATCGGGGCGAGCGACCCGGCTACTGCGATCGCCAACCCGCAGGCCTAGCGTGGCGATTATGGCATTACCTCCCATGGATAGCACAAAAAGAAAACGGCCCCCAGTTCCCGGCCGCCCCACTATTCCTGGTCACGGTAAGCGACGATCTGCGCAAGGTGGCTGGCAGCGACTGGATGAGAAGAGCCGAAGATCGGGCTCAATGGCGCGCCCTGGGAGAGGCCTATGTCCAGCAGTGGACTAGAGTAGGCTGCTGATGAATATCAATATAAAATCAATAATAGCTACGTCAAATCCAATAATAGCTACGTCAAATCCAATAATAGCTACGTCAAATCCAATAATAGCTACGTCAAATCCAGTAATAGCTACGTCAAATCCAATAATAGCTACGTCAAATCCAGTAATAGCTACGTCAAATCCAATAATAGCTACGTCAAATCCAATAATAGCTACGTCAAATCCAATAATAGCTACGTCAAATCCACTATTTAGTCATAACCATCTAAATCAATCAGCAATAAACTTTTAGGTACGTTTTGGACATTACAAAATAAGTAAACAAATCTTTTGAAATGTATTCAATGAATATTTAAGTTCTGCAGATTTATAAAATGCACAAACGGAACGACACTTTTTAATCTTTTGAAGTTGAAATGGAATGGATTTAATATACGAATATTTTAAAAGCCAGATTTTACGATAGTGCATTATTTAAAACATTGATTTATCTTTTTTAAGCTTTTTTATAGACTCTAGGTACGGTCGCGAAACCTTATTTACATTATTTACTTACTACATACATTACTCATTTACTTACTTTATTTTAAATTCTCTTATATAAGGTTTTCCATAATGTTTGCACACCTACTACCTCTTTCTCGAAATCATTTTCTCTGCCCTAAGGTTGCCTGGAAGAGATTGCTGTTAGCGATAAGGCCGCCTAAATTGTACTTTACTATTTCCTTTTCTATCTTTTGTTTGATGTTTTCTATTGAAATTGAAAACGTTTATTTAGCGCTGTAAACACCAGAATACAGTAGAATACAAAGTTTAATACATGCAGCACAGAACATCTGGAGTGATACAGTGCCAAAAAGAGTACACCAGCTCAGCATATAGCTGAGGCAAGCCACAGCGCTGATTTTCAGCTGGCCCCTCAGTGACTGCACGGACGAAGAAAGCAACAGTGTGTGCGTGTTGTGTTGTATGAATGTGTTTGTTTGTATGAATGAGGATATTAGTGTGTATGTGAGGTACTGAGAGGGTGATGGCATGGTGCGTGTGTATTTACATGGTATTATGTGTGTGGATGGTAGTTCACAGTAGAGGCATAAGATCACCGAGCACTTCCAGATTGTGAAAGACAGTAGTTACATGGCACTCAAATAATGTAACGGAGCAGTGTCCGATTTTTGTAGGTCAATTGTAAAGATTTTAAGTTTTCTCCTGAAGGGGTCAAGAGTCTGCGCGTCTCTAATAGGAGGTGGCAAGGTATTGTAAAGTGTATTTTACTTTTTACTTGCTTTAATTTAGGGCCCACTTCAAACCTGTCTTAGTCATAGGTCAATACTAGATTAATGCTAGTATTACTCGTAGATCTCCTTTGATGGCCGTCTACATTTTATTGTGACAGACGTTCAAAGTGGGTCCCAAATTAAGGTATATTTTGTGCCACTCGCTGTAGACACCACGGGCGTATGGTGCACTGAGGCCAAGGTTTTTGTCCCCAGTTTGGGGCGACGACTGAGAGAGCGCTGGGGTGACCCCCGCGCCGAGTCGTACCTGGTGCAGCGCATCTCGCTGGCTGTTCAGCGTGGAAACGCTGCCAGTGTGATGGACACCTTCCCGCCGGGTGCGACTCGGGGCGGTTTATTAGACTAAGGATGTTGACATTTATGTAACATTTGAACATATACTTACTCCCAGGAATTATTATGATAAAATACCGGATCAGACGCATAATGAAATATTTCTGGTATTTTGGTGTCGCCGTATTTCAATGTCCTAGACGCAGAATGTCATAATTTATCATTTTTATGAGCTTTAATTTTGTGTCACCATTAAACTTCACAAGCGTAGATTGCATTTTAGGTACCGTAAAATGGGGGTATTTTATTTATGAAAAGCTAAATAATAAATAAGATGTCCATTCTAAGATATTAGAATGGACATTTTCCTTTGAGCTTATAACTATTACCTTATGATAGGGGGCCGGGAATAACCCAGCGGCACTTCGACCATTGAGGATCTTTTGTGCCTACCCCATTATACTCACACTCATCTCAGTGTGCAGGTTTCCTCACGATGTTTTCCTTCGCTGTTAAAGCAGTCGGTAAATGTACGTAAGTCTTCGAAAAATACGAAAAAACTAAATGGTACATGGCACTGCACGGTTTCGAACCCGGACCTCCCGCATGGGAGTCCCGTGTTCTAGCACTAGGCCACCGACTTAGCTTGCAACTAAATCAAACGTCGCAATGACTAGGTTAACAAATTGACTTAGTTCTAACTTTGCTAAGTTGGCACTTAGTTGAATTGTACTTAACTAGGTACTTTATCTTGATTGATGAGTGTTTGCTTGCAAATAACAATAATAGTAAGTTGGAGTTGTTACAAACTGTACGTTTCGAGTTTAAGTTACAATTGAGTTAGTTTGTTAACTGGACCATAAATTAATGTAAGGTTGTTTATGGTGTCCATTTTTAATCGGCTTCAAAAAAGGAGGTTCTCAATTCGGCTGTATGTTTTTTTTATGTATGTTACCTGGTATCACCGGAATATGGAAATGTTCTTACGCGAATTACCAATTACAAATAATGCCAGAAACGCAAATTGCTATAAAAGAATTCTGTCAATGTGCCTATTTAAAAAAATAAATTACGCGAATTTTATTTCTTTTACGCGATTTAGTTATATGGAGATTGCGTGGAGGTTGTATGAGTTGTATGGAGGTTGTGTGGAGTTTGTATGACCTCAATACAACTCATAAAACCTCCAAACAAATCATACAACCTCCATACCACTCATAATAACTCCATACAACTTCCACACAACTTTTGCGTAAAAGTGTTTGGCAAATCGCGTATCTGGCAATCTGCGTATTAGATTTATGGCAATTAGCGTGTGGAATTTTGCGTATCGTAATCAAGTATTCTGGAAATTTGCGTAATTGGCATTTTGCGAAACTGGCAATATTCGTCTAAACCCTTTAAATCTCTTAAAAGTTATAAATAAATATAATGCAACTTAAAATCTAAGCACCTATAATACTTTTATTTGGGGTTTTTATAAGAACATAGTGCAATAAAATAAAAAAAGCTACTCGTAAGTCGTTATTCATGGGACACTGTTCTAAAATGAAAGGTTTACGAGTATCACCAAATCAAATGTCCATGAAACAAGCGTTTCATGTCAAGTAACCATGATATTCACGGGTCTAAATTAGATATAAAATATGTAAATGGCGTGTTAGGACAGCTTTTTTAACATAATGTTATGCGGGTTTAGTGATGGGAAAGTATTAAGTCTAAGAATATGATTTGGTCTTAGAGTTTTGGGTTTATTGAGTACTAAGTCCGCGTTCACCTCGATCTGAAGTGATGTTCAGTGACGATGAGGTAACTTTATTGCCATTTTCTTTTTCTTTCGAGTTGATTATCCGAACTAAATTTTTCTCGACCAGAAGGCAGCCACTTCGTTAGCCCTCTGGTTGGCCTCGAACAGGTCCTCCCGCGAGCAGGTGGTCGGACACGGGACAGCAGAGCAAGCTCCATGGTTTAAGGGGAGACACCACACTTACACTTTACTTGATCACTGGAAAACCCCCATTTGTGAAGATTATTTCTGCAACACCCAACCTGGGTTAGCAGGCAATAAATTAATATAATATATATATATATATATATATATATATATATATATATATATATATATATATATATATATATATATATATATATATATATATATATATATATATATATATATATATATATATATATATATATATATATATATATATATATATATATATATATATATATATATATCATTTTACAATTACTATGACTTACAATACGATACAACACATTCATAATGAGTAAAACAATATAATATCATACGCACCCATTCAAGCATTCTTAGTCTTGTCTTGTTATCTTAGCCAACAGCTTACTTAATTATTGGTTGCCGCAAAGTTTCTTTAAAATTCTGCCTACAATTAATATAATATTATAGTGTTGTTTCTTTCTAAAGTTATGATGTAAAAAAGGCCAGAGCTTTAATTTTAATGGAAGTTGAAGGTTTGTGCAAACTCGCTTCGTGCAACTATCGGTAACTTATGTTGATGACGATTGATAAACTGGCAAGTAAGACCAAAAAATCTTTATACTGTGCCGAAACCAACGTCTGTAGCGATTTTGAAACGGTATTGGAACGCATCCATGAAAATCAGTTTTTCGGTTTACTAGATTACTATGAGTTCGATCCGATTTTGTATTAAAATCGCTACAATGTGTTTAATAGCGCATCGTTTTGTGGAAGAAATAAATAGCATACATACATACATAACTTCACGCTATATCCCTTGCGGGGTAGACAGAGAGAATGGAGCGTCACGAATATCTGTCTTGGCATATGAGAGGAAGCCAGAGAATGCTTCCTCTACAGTCATTCGTATTTTCACGCACACTCGCTGTTGGGATCGTCTCTCTACCAATCTGATCTTTAAAGCTCAGTCTTGGAGGACCATGGCTTTTCCTTCCAATCAATTTCGCTTCGTTTAGGACCTGCTTCGTCATTCGTTCGTCACTCATTCTTTCCACATGCCACAGAAATAAACATGCGACTTTATTTCTTCCATCCATGATTTTTGTCATAATTTTATGCGAAAACAATTTAAAATAAAAATCGTGCAGGTTAAGCGACGTTGGCGCGGTCGGTGCCTGGATGGGTGACCGCTGGTGGCATATTTCATCTGAGCTTCTCCGTGCCTCGGAGAGCACGTTAAGAAGCCGGTCCCGGTTGTTGTCGTTCGACAGCAGTCGTTACGCCATGTCAGATGCCTCCGGGCGGCCTGAACAACTCTGACAAATAGGTTGGCCACTAACCATACGATAAGCAAGCAAGCAATAAATAGGTCGTAGTTATATTGGTTTCGGTCTTGGCCTAAAATTGCCTGAAAGAAACCAAGACCAACTTCGCTCATCCCTATTATACATAATTTTACGCGGGAGGAATTTTAAATACCCATCCTTTCGATAGGTCACGGATTCTATTACCGTAGTATTAGCATATTTTCATCAACCCTTACCCGCTATGCTCGGTCTCCAAGACCGGGGTTGAGGGTTAAGATTGTTAACCCTAATGTCGTATTGACGGCGTTATAATGGAAATGAGGAATCTGTCGTTAAAAACTGAACTTTTATCTCGTCGTTAGATTTAGTCGTCGTATTCGATATATAGATATATTATATATCTAAACTATACCTGTTAATGTTTTTCGGTTATTTCGAAAGACTTACGTACATCACCGACTGCTCTGACGGTGAAGGAAAACATCGTGAGGAAACCTGCATGTCTGAGGAAATTAAAAGTTTCCGAAGGCGAGTGAAATCCACCAATCAGCACTGGGCCCGCTCGGTGGATCATGGCCCGTACCCCCTTGTGTAAGGGAAGGCTTGTGCCCCAACAGTGGGGACATTAATAGGCTGAAGGTCTCTAGTCTAGTCTATAATAGAATATATGCTATGGGCGACATTTGCTCAGCGATAGATTTAATAGGATGGATTACTATTGCCTTCCGTATGTAACAAACTGGTGCCTTCCGTATGTAATTAACTTTTTGTGAATTTTAATTATTTTTGCACACATGATTATTACTTTTCTAATTTTTTCAGCTGTTTTGCTTGTTCTAATATTGTTATATTCTCTATTTATATAATTGTGGGGAAGGCATCCCATTAAATCTGCCTCATGACTCTCATGAGTCGTTCTATGTGAATAATTCCTAAGAATGATCACGAACTTCAGCAATGGGGAACACGACTTAGAAGAAGAAGATTTACATAATTAATGTACTTTCAAAGACAATATGTATATTGTTATTGAAATGTACTTTCAAAGACAATATGTATATTGTTATTGAAATGTACTTTCAAAGACAATATGTATATTGTTATTGAAATGTACTTTCACAGACAATATGTATATTGTTATTGAAATGTACTTTCAAAGACAATATGTATATTGTTATTGAAATGTACTTTCAAAGACAATATGTATATTGTTATTGAAATGTACTTTCAAAGACAATATGTAAGAAAAACAACATGTGAAGGAAAACATCGTGAGGAAACCTGCATGTCTGAGGAAATTAAAAGTTTCCGAAGGCGAGTGAAATCCACCAATCAGCACTGGGCCCGCTCGGTGGATCATGGCCCGTACCCCCTTGTGTAAGGGAAGGCTTGTGCCCCAACAGTGGGGACATTAATAGGCTGAAGGTCTCTAGTCTAGTCTATAATAGAATATATGCTATGGGCGACATTTGCTCAGCGATAGATTTAATAGGATGGATTACTATTGCCTTCCGTATGTAACAAACTGGTGCCTTCCGTATGTAATTAACTTTTTGTGAATTTTAATTATTTTTGCACACATGATTATTACTTTTCTAATTTTTTCAGCTGTTTTGCTTGTTCTAATATTGTTATATTCTCTATTTATATAATTGTGGGGAAGGCATCCCATTAAATCTGCCTCATGACTCTCATGAGTCGTTCTATGTGAATAATTCCTAAGAATGATCACGAACTTCAGCAATGGGGAACACGACTTAGAAGAAGAAGATTTACATAATTAATGTACTTTCAAAGACAATATGTATATTGTTATTGAAATGTACTTTCAAAGACAATATGTATATTGTTATTGAAATGTACTTTCAAAGACAATATGTATATTGTTATTGAAATGTACTTTCACAGACAATATGTATATTGTTATTGAAATGTACTTTCAAAGACAATATGTATATTGTTATTGAAATGTACTTTCAAAGACAATATGTATATTGTTATTGAAATGTACTTTCAAAGACAATATGTATATTGTTATTGAAATGTACTTTCAAAGACAATATGTATATTGTTATTGAAATGTACTTTCACAGACAATATGTATATTGTTATTGAAATGTACTTTCAAAGACAATATGTATATTGTTATTGAAATGTACTTTCAAAGACAATATGTATATTGTTATTGAAATGTACTTTCACAGACAATATGTATATTGTTATTGAAATGTACTTTCAAAGACAATATGTATATTGTTATTGAAATGTACTTTCAAAGACAATATGTATATTGTTATTGAAATGTACTTTCAAAGACAATATGTATATTGTTATTGAAATGTACTTTCAAAGACAATATGTATATTGTTATTGAAATGTACTTTCAAAGACAATATGTATATTGTTATTGAAATGTACTTTCAAAGACAATATGTATATTGTTATTGAAATAAATGCACTTGAAGTTGAGTCGCTTAATATAATATACGTAGGTAAGCCGTAACGTAAGCTTGAAATAAAGACTTATTATTTTTGTTCTCTATCCAAGGTTCACGGGCCCTAAGGCATGGGTTTTGAATCCGGACCTCCAGCATTAGTTCAATCGGATACTACATAGAAGTTCGTTGTCCTAACCACTACGCGACCGACGACGCATAAATCCTACTCGCGGAAAAAATTTCAACCACTTTGTCGTTCCCAAACTTAATACCGCCCTTTTCGCCAGTTATTAATAAACCGAAATATTATAAACTTAGAACTTTAGAATCAGTTAAGACATCAAAACTGAAATGCGTATAGAGTTGTTATTATGTGACAGTTCTTGTCAGGGGCGGATTCAGGGAGGCCACAATATCTTACGAATTATTACATATTCTTTACACGGGCTCTTCTCTTACCAAAGGTGAAAGCGGTATGATAAGATAAGATAAGATTTATTGTGTAAAAGTTTAGGTAAGAATTACAAATATTGCAGATATAGTTGCATAAACATGTCACACTAAACTTTACCTTTACAGGCATATACACCGAATTCACAAATTAATAAAAACATACATTTATACAGATTGTGAGAAGAAACAAAAAAGAAAAAGAATGTCATTAAAATGTATACAATGTCAATAATATTAAATTTATAAAATGTTAATAATAATGATGACTCTGACTGGAGTCAGCCTGGGGTGGTATCTCCCTTTTACTTATTTCAGCGCAAAGCAGCCTGCATTGCACTCGTCAGGTTGCCCAGTAATAGGGTGGACCAAAAGTCCGTTAACATTTAAAATGGTTATAAAAAATACAAATGCTACTTTAGTGAAAAACTGTTTATTTAATAATAAAGTAGACAAATTAGGATTTCACTTTTTTTAAATAACATCATTCAAATGTGACCCTTGTTCATCCTGGCACACCTGTAACCGGGAACGGAAATTTTGCATGACCGCCCGACAAGTGGTTGGTGAAATGTTCTGCATTTCCTCGCGTATATTTTCTTTTAATTCCTCAATAGACACTGGGTTGCTGATGTAAACTTTACTTTTGAGATATCCCCAAAGGTAAAAGTCCATTGGAGTTAAATCCGGGCTGCGGGGTGGCCAGTGATAGTCACCTCTTTTGGATATGACTTTTTGGCCAAAAATTTCACGAAGTGCTGCTATAGAGTCATTGGAGGTGTGACATGTTGCCCCATCTTGTTGGAACCAAGAGCTTCGATTAAAGCCTGAGAAGTCCTGTAATGCTGGAGCAAAAAAATTATGTAGCATCACAATGTATCGCTCTGTATTAACGGTGACGGCGCGGTTTCTCTGATCTTCATAAAAATATGGACCAATGATTCCGCTGGCTGACAATGCGGCCCATACAGTAACCTTGGGCGAGTGTAAAGGTTTTTGGTGCTTCAAGTCCGGGTTAGTGTCACTCCAGTATCTGCAATTTTGTCGATTGACATGTCCATTTAGGTGGAAGTGTGCCTCGTCTGAGAAAAAGATGTTATTGAAGCTCGTAAACCTCTCAAGCACTTCGTTAGCAAACTGCAGTCTCTGAGCAGGGTCATTTGGCTTTAAAGCCTGTACAATTTGAATTTTGTAAGGATGTAAATGTAAATCTTTGTGTAGAATGCGATTTAGAGATGTTCTGGGCACATCTAAAGCACTAGACCGCTTTCGAGTAGAGAGACCAGGTTGTTCTCGAACAGACGCTCGTACACGCTCTATGTTTACTGGATCGCGCGATGTCCTAGGTCGGCCGGATCGTGGTTGACTTAAAGTTGAACCTGTTGTTTCGAACTTCTGTACCCATTTTTTAATCGTTTGAATTGTTGGTGCTTGATTTCTGTTCCGTATATTGTAATGATTACAAAATTTCCGTTTAGCTCCGGTCGTAGAATCGTTGTTTCGATAGTACTCGCGTACGCAAAATGCGCGTTGCGCTCCGCTGAATGACGCCATGGTACTAAATCCCTATTAGTAGCTCTCGCTTGTAGTAACACCCCCCGCGCCAATACCCCGCCCGCGCCGACGCAGCGACCTATTCAAATGTTAACGGACTTTTGGTCCACCCGTATAAAAACCCCCTGAATAGAGAGGATGGGAAGAAGACTTAATTTTAAGAACGTTTCTTGCAATTGTAACTGTTAATCCTGTAGGGATGTAATTAGTGCAAGAATGAGTATTTAGTCTTATATCCTTGTTTTTTCACCGTGTAGAATACAATGTTTGAGTCTTTGAATTTGCAACTTAACAAAGTAAACGACCTTATATCATGATTAGACTTAAATAATATACTGTTTCACGGTATTATTATTGTATTTTATTTAAGTCTAATCATGTACTACAAGTTTCACCAAGTACCAACAACCGCAAGTATTAACGACCCCATATGAAATTATAGATATAAGTGGTTATGGAATGAAATTTTATTTGATCGCATGAAACACGATACATATAAGATAGGTAGTGCTGTTGGAATAGTTCATACATGTTTCGCCATTATTTTGACATACAAACATTTTTACATCATCAAAAATAATAATAATAAGTTATAAATCACATTCCGTTAAATAAGTTTTTGCATTTTGTGGGAAGAGCTGCATCACTCGGTAATTCACAATAAGATAGACAACCAGTCTGCATTGGAGCAAATGATGCTGAGGGTGCCGAAAGCAGGCAACAGTGCAATGGCGCCGCGCTGTGCGCCTCGTGTGTTTGAGTGTCCGCACACGCGCACGCGACGCGCACGCAACGCGCCCACGTCACGCGCGCGCCGCCTACTCGGTGACATGCTCGCTCAGAACTTCGAAATAGATATATTTGTTGATAACATGGGAACATTTATAAGAAATAGCTTTAAATATATAAATTTAAATACTTAAATAGTAAATAAGTACCTATATTAGTTCAATTGTAAATATTATGTATAATGTAAGTATTGTATGACATGATGGTGTTTTGGAGGTATCTCTGTAAACCAAAATGAGATTAAATAAATTGAAATAATTTGAAATTGAAATCACCGTTTTGTACCAACTGCAACACAATAGAAGACCTCACTCACCTCCTAATGGAGTGTGACCTGGGGAAAATTTGGAGGAAAAAATTTGGCCTCAATAAGCTACAAAATGGGAGGCTCAATATTATTCTGAGTCAGCCCTTATCTGATAATATGAAACACTTACTGTTGTTTGCTAAGTTAGCTCTCAAAGTGAGGACTGACTCTAATAATACTTAAGCTTCCCTTTCTCTTTTCTTAGTGACCCTAACGAGGCTGAGATGGTCACCTTGTCGTGTACCAAAGCCTCTAAACTGAGATTTAAAAATAAAGAAAAAAATCACAATAATACAATAAAATCTAGCAACTAGCAATAAAGTAATTAATTATCAAACAATTCTTTTATGGAATAAAAGCATTTGTCAAGCAGCCATGCCTTTATTATAATTTTTTTCATAGTTATACCTATTATAATTGGAGGATTTGGTAATTGATTAGTCCCTTTAATATTAGGAGCTCCTGATATAGCTTTCCAATTGTTATAGGGTATAACAGATTATACCGAGTTTATCTGTCATGGGGCGCCATGACAACCTGAGTCCCTCCCTGGACCGTCAGTTGTTCGTGTCACGATAATGATCGCGGCCCGAGAGCTGCGGATGATGTAGTGAACAACTTTTGTCGTCAACTTTGTTAAGTTGCAAATTAATTTTGTTTTGCTTTACGAAGTTACCAAGTTTGTGTTAAGTTTTCAAAGATTCAAATCGCCTTTGTTTTCTGCGGGGTGCAAAAATAAGTGGATTAATCGCTTGGAAGAGCATGGTGTAACGGGTTCTTCAGGTTAATAAAGTGGTATACAGCAAGTTACTCGTACATAAGTGCGGATAGGTACTCCCAAAAAGACTGGCATGGGGGTGATAGGGGGCCGGGAATAACACAGCGGCACTTCGACCCTTGAGGATCTTTTGTGCCTACCCTATTTTACACACTGGTCATCTCAGTGTGCAGGTTTCCTCACGATTTAATTGTATGTCCCGCTCGTCTTACCTTTTAGTTTATTTAGTTATCATCTATTTACTTATTCGTATATATATATATATATATATATATATATATATATATATATATATATATATATATATATAGTGAAAGAATTATTCAAATCTGTTCAGTAGTTTCGGAGCCTATTCAATTCAAACAAACAAACAAAAAATCAAACCTTTCCTCTTTATAATATTGGTATAGATATATATATATATATATATATATATATATATATATATATATATATATATATATATATATATATATATATATATATATACCAATATTATAAAGAGGAAAGGTTTGATTTTTTGTTTGTTTGTTTGAATTGAATAGGCTCCGAAACTACTGAACAGATTTGAATAATTCTTTCACTGTTGGAAAGCTACATTTTTCCTGAGTGACATAGGCTATATTTCATTTTCAAAAAAAATGGGGATCCTTACTTAAATTACGATAAAGTGTAAAAAAATATCAAAAAACTTCCTTACATCGAGTACGCTGCGAAAACTATTGATGATAGAACAAAATGATATATAACATTTTTTTAGAACACACCATTATCAACAAAAAAATCAGCGGCAGCGTGTCTCTAACTATTATAGTCATGTCACAATAAGCGTTTATTTTATAAAAAAAAAAAGAAATTAAAATACCACAGTCAGAATGAATGTGTTAAAATTAACAAATCTAAATGTAATGTTTAATGCCCGTGCGAAGCCGGGACGGGCCGCTAGTATATATATATATATATATATATATATATATATATATATATATATATATATATATATATATATATATATATATATATATATATATATATATATATATATATATATATATATATATATATATATATATATATATATATATATATATATATATATATATATATATATATATATATATATATATATATATATATATACATTTCATTACCATTACAGCGCACTACTTTACATTACATGTAGATTATCGTCGCTTGGTATCCGCCTCCGACCTCGACCGGCTAAAGCAGAATATCAGCGCCATGCTCTAGACTACTTTAGAGTGTGGCATTATGCTGAGCTGAGGCCAATTTGGTGCTGCAGCATACGCCGTGCATTATTATTAATTTAGTTTAAGATTATATTGTATAGTATATATGTATATATATACATACAATTGTGTGTGTGCTGCAGACAGCAAATAAACGTTTTTCTATTCTATTCTATTCTTTCCTTCACCGCTAGAGCAGTCGGTAAATGTACGTAAGTCTTCGAAAAATACGAAAATCTCATTGGTACATGGCACTGCACGGTTTCGAACCCGGACCTGGAGCATGGGAGTCCGATGTCCTAGCCACTGTGCCACCGATAGGTACTCCCAAAAAGACTGTAATAGGGGGAGGGGGTTTACTAAAATATTGTTAAAATATTTTTCGGATTTCTCCATTTCTATGGGTTCTGTTATGAGGAGATCCGGCATAGAACAAAAGTTATCGACATAGCTCATAAGATTAGCAAGCTGAAGTGGCAGTGGGCCGGTCACATCTGTCGCAGAACCGACAACCGCTGGGGGAGACGAGTTCTGGAGTGGAGACCGCGTAGTGTGGAACGCTCCCCTGCTAGATCTGCGCAAGGTGGCTGGCAGCGACTGGATGAGAAGAGCCGAAGATCGGGCTCAATGGCGCGCTTTGGGAGAGGCCTATGACCAGCAGTGGACTAGAGTAGGCTGCTGATGATGATGGGTTCTGTCCGACTTCGTTTCAAAATCTCTGCCATGCAGGCTGTTGCAACAGGCCATAAAGTATTCGACCCCTTTCGGACTTTGACCTTTACTTTTGACATCACACAAAAAAACCAATAATTTAATTTACACTTTAACTTCATAAAACCAAAACTAATTAAAGCCCAATTCTCGTTTCCATCAAACTCTGATTGCTAAACTAAACAAAAATCTTTATTAAAAAAGTTTCCCTTTTACTACCTACCACGTTAATAAACTGTTGAGCTAATTTCCAGTTGAATAAACTTCAGTGAACCCTGAAAAATCAGACAGTTTCATTTTACCCTTTTTGATAGAATTAAGTGGGGTATAATAAACAAGTAAAAATCCGGCCAAGTGTGAGTCGGGCCTCGCCATATCTAATAGGGATATTTATAAGGACTATGATATTAATGAGCGTCGGTGGCCTAGTGGTTAGGACGCCGGACTCCCATGCGGGAGGTCCGGGTTCGAAACCATGCAATGCCATGTACATTTATCGACTGTTTTAACGGTGAAGGAAAACATCGTGAGGAAACCTGCATGTCTGAGGAAATTAAAAAGTTTTCGAAGGCGTGTGAAATCCATCAATCAGCACCGGGCCCGCTCGGTGGATCATCGCCCGTATACCTCCTTGTTCAAGGGGATGTCTGTGCCCCAACAGTGGGGACATTAATAGGCTGATGATGATAAGGACTATTACAAATAGTCCTATTACAAATAGGCCTTATCATGTATTGAGTGGAAATAACTATGAGGATGAGCACGCGGAGATGGAGCACGCGGGTCTAGTAATGCCTAGTAGCAAGGATTTTTGAGTGAAATATTTATTGGTAAAAATACCTGCTTACTAAGGTTTTGGGTAATGTATTTTTTTAATGTTGAAATATTTTAGGTAAGTACTTAACTATCTATGTAATTAAGTTTGTACGGAAATCTCAGGGCGCGAGCTACTCGCACTTGTCCGTTTTTTTTAAACTCATAACTAAAGAGCGGATTTGAAGTAGTTATTATTGGATTTATGGGTGTGACCAGTGAAATAAAAAAGGAAAATTAATGTTATTCTCATTAAAGGAGTATTATACCACAAACATATACTATTTATTATGTACATGATGATGTTTTGTACTGTGTATTGTGTAGTGTATTATCAGCAAATAACCTAAACAAGCTCCGTGTCCAATAAAAACTTTCCGAAGGTCAAGTTCAACTATTAAACTAATTATAATTAATTACATTACAGCTTTGTGCAGGTTGCTATTGTGTTAAATTTCGTAATTAAAAAATATATTTTTCTGTTAAATTTCGAGATTATTTTCCTTCCAATTTTAGTAAATCATGTTAAAATTCGATCCAAGTAAATAATTCGATTAAATTCTTAGATTGTATCGGATATCGGTATCACGGTATAGTACCGGCAAAACCAAGTATCGTTACAACCCTACCATACAGTGGCTAAAACTTCAAGGAACTTTGTCGCGTTCACTTATGTGGCAAATTCATACGAACATCAAGACATCGTAACAAAAACTTATTGCGACATGGTTCCAAAGTGTATACTACTGAAACCTAGTTACCCGTGATCCCTGCACTAGACAGCCCTGTATCGCATGGGGTCTGTTAATAAACACCCAAGGCTGACAATATTACTGAAGCCTACCACATAATAATAATATACCATTTAATATAGTCACTTCAAACTATAAGAAAATACAATGCCACCCTTTTCACTGTACCCCCAAACGCACACTGTATATTTTTATTACAACCCCTAAATTTCAACACCCCATCAGGCAAAACGAACATCTGGACAGCACTGGGTGTTAAGGGCCTGTCTGACCCTCGAGGAGACCTTTGCAGCAACCGCGGTGCCTTATTGGTTTTCGTAAGACCCCTTGTCAAAGGTTACGGAACAGATGGTTGGATTGATCTGTTCTGTGTGTTAGGGCCCTACCATTAGGACGATTCTTGAACGTATTTCTCCGATTTGCATTTGAAACATGCTCACAAATCGCCTATGTAATAAAGACATTAGGGGTTTTATTTAGGGTCTAGAGATAGCTTTCGGGAAATTAAAAAAGCTTAAAAAAGTATGTTTATTGAAAAATATTACTCTAATTAAAAACCGGCCAGAGAGCGTCGGTGGCACAATAGCTAGGACACCGGACTCCCATGCGGGAGGTCTGGATTCGAAACCACGCAGTGCCATGTACCAAAGAGTTTTTCGTATTTTTCGAAGACTTAAGTACATTTACCGACTGCTCTAACGGTCAAGGAAAACATCGTGAGGAAACCTGCACACTGAGATTACCAGTGTATAAAATGGGGTAGACACAAAAAATCCTCAAGGGTCGAAGTGCCGCTGGATTATTCTAGGTTATCATAAAATAAGATAATAAAAACCGGCCAAGTACAAGGACTCGTCGTATCTACAGTATGGAACAGCTAAGTGTTTACAGGTGATTTTTTCGTCACTGGTAAAGCTTACGTGGGATATCGTTGCTTCATCCATTCCAACCAGTTGAAAATGAAAATGAAAAGTTTATTTACTTATTACAAGGCACAATAATAGGACCTCTGATTAATAGACTTCGAAAGACAGTGGATGGACCTGGTCTAGATCTTCTGTTAGGCGTTTCCAGGCATTACAATAGACCCATAAGGAGTATACCACTCACCTTTACTGGGTTTGAGCTGCGTCTCATGCGAGGAACTAGGCCACGTATCCAACAGTGCACATCAGTTTTCTCACTAATCACAAAGTTTTGGCTAGCCAATTTATTACACAAACATAGTTCACATATAATAGCACATAAATCAAAGGAAGTTGTCCAGAAATATTGAGAAAAACCACTTAAACCGAATTTTTAATTGTCCGCCGTAGATTTCGTGTGGTCGAGGCAAGATGGCAGCCGGCCGAGAGTCTCCCACCACTCACACGCGCATGTCGCGGATATTGTAGTATACCCACTTATAGGTAAATTATAATGCCCGAACAACCTCCGACTTACAAACTAGGTCGAAACCTGTATCTTGGAAGTCGGGACTCTATAACATTACATTATTAACTATATACTGTACCTAAAAGGAATTTGGAACAAGTTAATCAAAAGGAATTTAGAATATACCTGATAATAGAGAGGCAAGTTGAAATCAGTGAAACTCTTTTATCGTTAAGTAAATGAATATTATCTAATTTAAATCGCTTATTACCACAGCTAACTTGTTCAAACGCTTATGAAGGCAATCGTTAATCAAACAACACAAAGAAGCCAGAATATCGAAATAAAATTAACACTTGCTGAAAAGGTTGCGACTTTCATTTAATTTCCATTTCCATGATTTATTTTGAGTTAATTCGCTCTGAAAGGACTTCGGTTTGAAGTCTCGCAAAATCCCCCTTGCAAACTCGTCAAGTCCCAGTTCCATTCAGAGGTATTCGAACCGAAATTTCGACTCAGTGGAGATTTTAACGGGGAATACTTTGTGACTGGCGGAATTTTGTTCCATAGCTAACTTGAATCTTACTTGATACAACTTATACTTACACCTTATATAAACTTAAGTGTTTATAAAAGTAAATTTGCTACAAAAAGATTCAGTATTGATAGAAAAGTGAACTAGATTTCTGGAGTTTGGAAAAAATAATATAATAATAAACATAATGGCAGAAAACAAGTGGCGCTTGCGTATTTGGAGGTCTGTCAAATTATTTTAAGTTATGTTTTGTTTGACTATCAATGAGAAAAAGCGTTTTTTTTTAATAAGAATCAAAACTGTGCTTGGCCAAAGTGTTTATCTTTGCAAAATGCCTAAAGAACCCGACAGAACAGGCTCGACATTTCCATACAAATAAGTACTAGCTGTCACCATTTACCCTCCAGTTACACTAGCATCGCATCGGAATAAATTGGCGAATTTTACCTGACATTAATTCTGACAAATACCACAACATTAATTGCACCTTTACTGAATCTTTTGTAACGCGTGTGTCGGCCAAGTCCTTTATCACACCACAACAACAAGAAGCTAGGATTTTTTCATAGTTATGTACGCCAATTCCACAGATAAAAAACACAATTACAG
The DNA here is from genome assembly GCA_947369225.1 of Hofmannophila pseudospretella. Taxonomy (NCBI): domain Eukaryota; kingdom Metazoa; phylum Arthropoda; class Insecta; order Lepidoptera; family Oecophoridae; genus Hofmannophila; species Hofmannophila pseudospretella. The sequence goes on from OX376334.1 coordinate 9,762,568, forward strand.
CATAGCATAATAGGGAACTTGCATGAATTTTAAAATTTAAAACTATGTGTTGCAGTCGATAGAATAGTACATAAAAAGATTAAATTGTGAGTAGTAATATTTATATATTTGTATTTATTGAGATATTTAGCTTTTTAGTAGCGCGAAATGGAACGTAATTTCAAACACCTATCAGCATTGAGTGACGTCATAGGATTTCTCTACCCTAAATTTAGGGAATATTTTTACAAGTGAGGCGGAATTATCTGAATAAATATTTATTATTATTATAAACTATTATTATTTTTATAAATTATATACCTATTATAATAATTATACATAACTGTATATAGAAATAACTGGCAGTAACGCTTACACGTATCCAAATCTGCATAAACTTTGATAAACTTCTAAGGAAAATATTTTTTGCAATTGGCAACTTTTGTAATTAAAACAACGAATCATTACGATTACACCCTAGTTATTGTTCTTAGGATTACACAAATACTGTAAATAGTTTTATTACTCTTGTAAATAACCAATATAAAAATAACCTCTAAAGCGAAAAATCTTTTGACAAGTTCAAGACTGTTCACAGCTCACGTTTGTTTACATAAAATCCAATTACGTCACTTGAGAAAATGAATGCGTTTTGGCGCGAAAATTGTATTATGGGTTTTTACAAAGCTATATCTCTTTAAATAAGCATATTAAAAATCTTTTGTGTTCAGTAAAGTTTCTCTTTTTCAAGTATCTTTCGATTAAAAACAAAAAAAAAAAACATGCAAGTTCCCTATTCTCACATCCAAAATCCCGAGGGGGAGACAGAGAAACCACCTTTCGCCGTAAGATTTGGTGAGCAAACGTGATAAGTAGCGAGCCTATCGCCGTCTTCTAGGTGTAGAATAGTATCCACTAAGACCCTTAGTCGCCTCGTACGACAGCCACGTGAAGAGTTGGGGTGGTGCTATTCTTTATGGCCGGAACGACACGACTCATAAACATAATTAAGTCAGACAAATGCCGCAACAAGACACGTGTCCGCACTCCATTCTTATAACACTTATAAACACGTGGTCGCTCAAACTGCTATTACCCAAATAATATTGCGCCATAAGTCACCGAGTGGCTTCGCTGTTACTGTGGTAATAGTGTTGCCAGTGTAGTAACAAATAAATGTAGTAACGTATAAGTAATTGACAACAAACTCAAGTCTTTTTTGCTTAATGTGGTAATACATAGATGTCAGGTACAATATTTTTAGAATGGCACGCTGCAAGGGCACTGCAAACTAAGTTATTATAATTATAACTAATATAATTTATAACTTATTTATACCAAATAAGTTTTATGTATTTAATTATCTACTTATTAATTTCAGCAAATTACAATTTCAAAAACAAAACACAATTGAGAAAATAATTGAAAATGAAATAAAATCTAATTGAAAACTAAAATTAAAATCCTGTAGGAGCGCGCTATGTGACGACATGGATAACGTAATGTCAGTTGTATGAAAGGGAAAAGGAAAGATCTTCCACCAGGTGCTTGGTGACCAGATGTCCTGATCCAACTATGGATGTTTGGAACTCGTATATATACGAAGTCCTAGGAAAATTTCGATAGCGCGTTCTACACCGATGTGAGTAGGTACTAAGCGTAATGGCGCGTCGTGCGTCTCCACGATCCAAATTAAACTTAACAAAAATATAACAAGTAATGAACACTTGAAAGTTTATCTCCATCTCGACTACCTTATGTAAAAAGGGTTATTATAAAATAAATGACTACTTAAATGATAAAGAGACTTGGTCCTAAATTCAGCTCCAGCTCTGCACATTGAGTACATATATGATTGTATTCATAATTATTGTAACATATGTTTATTTCAAAAGATGTGCTGCTGAAAGTTTCTTGCGCCGCTTCTTTCCTTTCAGCTACAGCATCTTACGAAGCGGTGGTAGAGTAAAAAAAAATGACGTTGTGAAAATGTACTATAAGGTACTTACAATAAAAATTTTTTTGATTTGATTGATCAAGTTCCTGTGACGATAAAAATTTTAAACGACTTCATCTCTATTTACCGATTGCACACAGTACATTGTGTTTTAGTTATCTTTAACTTTGGAAGGAACAATTCAGATACCTGACCATATAATTGAGCTGAGCGTCGGTGGCCTAGTGGTTGGGACGCCGGACTCCCATGCGGGAGGTCCGGGTTCGAAACCATGCAATGCCATGTACCAATGAGTTTTTCCGATTTTTTCGTAGACTTACGTACATTTACCGACAGCTCTAACGGTGAAGGAAAACATCGCGAGGAAACCTGCACATTGAGATGACCAGTGTGTAAAATGGGGTAGGCACAAACGATCCTTATAAGATAAGAAGATAAAATATATGGGTCTTAAATTTTTTTCTCTGTCATATTTATTACAGTATCAGGTAACTTATTATAAAATCGTACAGTGACTGGATACTGAACACCCCCCTTTCGGTATTATAGGGTTTTTTTGTTATATACAGTACCCAGTATATAAAGTCATTGTTTTTTAATCCACCAATCACCACTGCACCCGCTCGGTGGATCATGGCCCGTACCACCCTTGTGCAAGGCCAAGGGAGGCCTGTGTTCTAACAGTGGGGATATTAATAGGCTGATGATGATGATGACTGTATAATTCGTAATAATAACATTCCTAATTAATTTTAAATAATTATATACAAGTTACAATTGCATTATGAAATAAATAAATGTGTTTAAATATAAAAATAATTTGACTATATCTTGCGATTCAACTCGCAAAGGGTCTAGGGTTACATTTAGGCCGAAAAGAGCTCGAAATGGTTTGTGAAAATATACACATAGGCAACATCGCCCTTATTTTATTAAACTTGGCGGACCGGTAGTGTGTCCGCCAAGTTATCAGAATGTTTAGTTGCCATAAAAAAATGTAAAAAACCGGTAAATCCTTTACCCTTTTCGCTGGCAAAGGCTCCTCACGTAAGCAGGATGAATTAACCCCAAGCGAGTGAAGTTTATTAAATTCTCAGCTCCTAGCCGTAGACATGTGAACGAAATGAAGTCGCGTGCTCAGGTTATTTTTTCAGGCGCTTTCGTGCTAGTTTGTTTTTCGCAGGCGTTTTTTAAATCTATTAATAAAAACAAGGTTTTTATGATTAAGGGAAGCAGACAAGTTAACCTGGTAAACGGTCACAGTGGTTACTGTCACCCATATATATCTCACCTTACAATAATGTTTATAAAAGGGTTTTCGATACGCCTCCAACTGTGACAACTTCCTATACAATTTTACTGAAAATTCGTAACCATAGTTACTATTGAGTTACCAGGGTGACCATTATATACACAATATTTTGTAACACCCTATCATTATCATCAGTCTATTAATGTCCCCACTGTTGGGGCGCAGGCCTCCCCTTGTACAGTCGACCACAGGCTATAGTATACCATCTGTCAAAAACCTTCGATTACATTTTAACCTTATACCTGCGCAATATGATACATTACAGATTCTCAAAATTTGACGTTTTGGGTAGGTTGACCTGAGCGGGCCCAGTGCTGTGCGGTGGATTTCACACACCTTCGGAAACTTTTTATTTCCTCAGACATTCAGGTTTCCTCACGAAGTTTTCCTTCACCGTCACAGCAGTCGGTAAATGTACGTAAGTCTTCGAAAAAATCCGAATAACTCATTGGTACACGGAATTGCATGGTTTCGAACCCGGACCTCCCGCATGGGAGTCCGGCGTCCTAGCCACTAGGCCACCGACGCTCTGTAACACCCTATATACTGAAATTAAAGCATAGAGCGTAATTAAGCATAATTTCAGCAATAATTTTGGTTCAGTTGCCAATTACTAATTATACTTAACGTATAGTATACTCGTAAATGTAACAAATATGGAGAAATTATAATATGACGTAGAACATATATGGTAGATTATTATTTATAAAGGTGGCCGTTTCTTACACCGTAGTGTAATACATTCGTTATTATAGAAATAAAAGGTTTACTAGTTACTAAATATTACATAATGTAGAACAATCTGTAGAAACGATCCATCCAATTAAGTGTTCGTAGTAGGGGTCACCAATTGTAGGAACGCGCTATATGAGGACATGGAATGACGTAGTGTCAGTAGTATGAAAGGGAAAAGGGAAGATCTTCCACCAGGCGGGGTGTTGTGCCTGGTGACCAGATGTCCTGGTCCGACTATGGATGTTTTGGAACTCGAATATATACGAAGTCCCAGGAAAATTTCAATAGCGCGTTCTACACCGATGTGAGTAGGTACTGTATCGTAGTGGCGCGCGTCGTGCGTCGCCACAAATCTGTATTTTAATTGTAAATTTGATTAGTTTGTATTGTGTAGTATACTATTTACTTGTCTGTTTGTTTGTTGTCTCTTTTTTGTACACATAAAATAAAAACATTAAAATTTGTGCAAAGGCGGTCTTATCCCATAGAGATCTCTTCCAGCCAACGTTTGATTTAGGAGAGTTTAGACTACTAATTACGTACATAATAAGTACATTGTTAAAATTTTGATATAGGTGCTTATTTAGTCAGACAAACAACATCTAATTTAGATAGGTTCAATTTAGGCTCATGAATACTGCATTGTGAATAATTAAGTAAATATATTGCATAATAAAGATATTTTTAAATCAAAATCAATTAGTGTAATAAATAGCCTTATAACTTGTATTTTTAATTTTATGATAATTTTAGTAAGTATAAGCTTTTATTATGTATTATTTTCAACACAATTGTATATTTCTTATTTTTTATCTTCTTATAATAATTAGATGGGGTCTTCTCAAATTAAAGTTGTAGGGAATCCAGAGACAATACAAGATAAAAAAAAGATGGCGGCCAAAAAATAAATGAAAATGATGTGGAGCTAGGAATTTTAATAAAGCCATGGCGAGGCCGAAGGTCGAGCTCCGCGTAGGGCGAAGCCCGGAGCGTCCCCCCTTCAGGCCTGAGCGGCCAAAATAAAAAATAGAAAAAAAAAATAGAAAAAAATTAGAAAAAATAGATAAAATAATAATAAAAAAATTATAGAATAATATATACATACATACATATTATATTATATAATTACAGTATAATTCTTTGTACTATAATTTTAAATTGTATTGTAATTTGGCAATAAATATATTTCTATTTCTATTTTCTAACCTGTTGAATGTTCTTAGCCAATACAGATGAAAAATGGATCAGTGGTTCTAAGATCTTGGAGTATCTTGGGATGGTGGAGTATGATGGGGATCTCTGGAATAGCAACAGTTAGGTGGTTCGAGTTTGAGCTCAAATGTTTAGAATCATGGTGTCCTTCCCACATCTGGCACCTTGAGGACCTGATGATGACCAGGAAAAAGTAAAGCGGTCTCCACAATGGTACGCCGGGGGTTTCTTCAATTTTTAATTTAGGACTATAGAGCGCCTTTTTCTAATAGGATGAAATGCAAAATCTTTGGAGATAACGCTGAAGATACAAAATAGGTACTTAAGTAACAGAAAAGAAGCACGTTCGTTTCGGTGTGTCACATGCTCAACTCTTAGGAGGGATTACAGAGAAGTGCTGCAGTCAGCAATTACTTGGCATGCGTGTGTGAGTAAGAGTTATCGCACACGCTAGGAGGGTTGCGCACAAAATAAATTAGTTCAGAATGAAGACTCTCTACTATAGCGTTCGCTGCGGAAATTATACCATAACACAGAATATAAAAGTACCAAATGACACGGTTTTTAATTTCCTGGTCAGGATATACCTATTCTTACGTCACAACATTGTATAAAGCGCGGCAACCGATATCAGGAGCGATGATTTATCGATTATTAAATAAGTTAGTGTCAATATGACGCCATTCAGAGCTCCGTAGAACACTCCAACACAAATGTAAAACATTTGGAGTACCCCCCCAATTAGGTCATGCGCTCACTAGGTCATGCGTGAATTTTTTCACACTACGTCATGCGTGACCCCTTGCATGACCTAATGAGAAGCTATAAGGCCGCATTGTAATTGTATTTTGTATCTTTTCTGTCCTGCATTTTTGTCCTGTGTGCAATAAAGGATATTTGTATTTGTGAGATTAATATTTTCTAACTATGACAAAATAATTAATCTCACTTAGTCATCCAAGACATAGTGTGAAAAAATCCCGTGCGGTATCATATACATATACTAAGAACAGATGTGGGAGGGAAAACCAGACCCCCTGTAAACGACGGCGTGCGAGGTGTTGAGTGCCGACCGAGTTAGTAGTAAGAGTTTCCCTTCTGAACTTATTTATTTATGTGTTGCGTGCCGCACCTTTATTTCCCAAGGCTGAGCAGATTTGTACCAAAAAAATTTAGGGAAATTAATCTCTTAACTCCAGCAACATATCTTGTAGTTGGTGAAGCCAGAGTTGTAGAGCAAATGTGTGCAACATTTGACGTAAATAATGACTGAAAAATGTAATTTTGACGTCATAACGTCCTTTAAATGTGACTTTTTTTTCTTTTACCGTCAGTTGCATAAAGCGACCTGAGAATTGAAGCTGAGTAAATGCAGTGAAGGGACACAGCGTACAGATACAATGCACACAGTGCTCTTAGCGATAAGGCCGCCTAAATTGTACCTCACTATATCCTTTTCTCGAAGTTGTGCAACAATACGTCTACCTCGGGCAGACTGTGCAATTAGGTAGAAACAACTTCGAGAAAGAAGCCGACAGAAGAATTCAGCTGGGTTGGGCAGCATTTCGGAAGTTACGTCACATCTTCTCGTCGCCCATACCTCAATGTCTAAAGACAAGAGTCTTTAACCAGTGCGTCCTACCAGTAATGACCTACGGAGCCGAAACGTGGACACTGACGGTGCGACTGGTTCACAAATTGAAAGTCGCTCAGCGTGCTATGGAAAGAGCTATGCTCGGAGTATCTCTGCTGGATCGAATCCGAAATGAGGAGATCCGGCATAGAACAAAAGTTATCGACATAGCTCATAAGATTAGCAAGGTGAAGTGGCAGTGGGCCGGTCACGTCTGTCGCAGAACCGACAACCGCTGGGGGAGACGAGTTCTGGAGTGGAGACCGCGTTTGGGCAAACGTAGTGTGGGACGCCCCCCTGCTAGATGGAGCGACGATCTGCGCAAGGTGGCTGGCAGCGACTGGATGAGAAGAGCCGAAGATCGGGCTCAATGGCGCGCCCTGGGAGAGGCCTATGTCCAGCAGTGGACTAGAGTAGGCTGCTGATGATGATTTCCTTTTCTATCTTTTGTTTGTTGTTTTCTATTTGTGCAACATAGTGTATTTTACTTTTACTTTACTTTACTGTGTTCCACAGAATGTCAAGAATTGTTAACACAGCGGCTGCGCCCGCGTCTGCTTCAGTCGTTCCTAAGCCGTCATAATGTGCACATTATTTCAATATATCCGTACACAGCCAGGAGAGGCCTAGAGGTTGTATGTGTTATAAGTCGAGAGAGATGCACAAATTTTGAGCTAACTACTTTCTGTTCTAGTTTATCTTTTTTTTTTATTTATTTACTTCTAAACCCGCATTTGACCTCGATCTCGCCTGATGGTAAGCGACGATGAGGTCGACGATGGTGCATGCGGGTCCAGTAAATGCCTATTCACTCTGGCCTTGAAGATCCCAAGGTTGTAGGTTTCGGGAAATACAGACGCCGGCAGGCTGTTCCATTCCTTAGCCGTTCGCATAATGAACGAAGAAGCAAATCGCTTCGTACGAGCAGATGGGATATCAACAACATAAGGATGGAACCCCTCCCCGCGCCTGGTAGTCCGAAGGCGGAATGGAGATGCTGGAATTAGGTCGTGCAATTCCGATGCGCACTCTCCGAAATGTATCCGTAATGTATCTAACAATAAGTGTATTTCGGTAAATCTATTCTAATACAAAAATAATAGAAAATAATTTATTTACCAAAAAAAAAATTACATTTGTTTTTAAGTTTGCTGTTGGACTCCGTTGTACCTTCTGGGGTGATTCTGGGATTATAGTTATCATGTCTTATAAATAACTGCTTCTAACAGCGTGGTAAAAGTACATTGACTTCTTAATACAGCAATACGTGTTAAAACAAACCCCACTTCAGTTCATTATTGCCTTAGAGCGGTTTCAGAGTCATGCGGGATTGCGCATACATGCGGAATTCGTACGCGATGTGTTTTTATGTTTTGTGGTATTAAGTGTCTATTACTGCCTGTGTGGTAACAAAACCCATAAAAAATATGTGTCACTGTCTGGTAAAGATAATGACTTTAGTGTAGTAACCATAGACCTGTAGACCGTAGACCTAAACATTTGAATTCGAATTCGAACCATCTAGCTATTACGTTCTAGAGATCCCATCTGACAGCGCTGCGGCGGTGGCTAGCGTCTAGCCATATCGTCACATCATAATGCTGAGTCAGGGACCATTTTGCCACATATGCATGTGAAATTGTGAACTTACTCTAAGTCAAAAAAGTAACTCTTTTAAGTAGTGAAATGTAATTATCTTGTTATGTATGTGTGTGCAAATAAATTTTAATTAATTAATTCACATCAAAGATATCCAAGATCTTAAAAACCACAAGTCCAATTTTTATCAGTTATGGTGAATAAATAACATTGTCCACAAAATTCTCTCTGAAATAAAAAACCTGGCCTAAATAAGATCATCGGTTGTTAAGTTGTAAGTTGTTTTTATAGCAGCAATAATGTATTATAATTATTATTTGTACGACAATGTCCCTACGCAACAGATATATTAATTTTATTATTTATTAATTTAGATAAATGACAAAGCCCCTTTACAGCTGCTACAATCTTAATTTTTAGCTAAATTTTTATATGTAAATCGGCTGATCTGTTCGCTCCAGTTGTGTTTGAATTTAAAATTTGTAAGAAGCATGACGTAACCAAGAGTTCCTGGTGACCCGATGGTTTTAATAAATGAGTATCAGTTATTATGAAAAGGAAAACAGACATTTAAACTAACATGCAAACAGTAAGATGCGGAGCGAACCCGCATACGAAATCAACGCCGCACAACACTAAAAACGCCCTTACACTCGACCCGCAGTTTTTCGCCCATTTCAACCCCCACCCTTACCCGCAACCCTTATTGCATTCCAGAGGAGCGGAGGTCGTTCGTATGTAGGTTACACGTAGGGGATGTTCTACTCCTACAGGCTGTTAAGAAAGATTGGTGTAAAGGGTGGACGAGTTTCAGAATTGTTGTAATTTTATGGTTTATTTACACTTCATTGTACAACAAAAGACTTAATAAAAACAATTAAAATGAGACATTGTACAAAGGGTGAACTTATCTCTAAAAGAGATTTCTTCCAGCAAACCCGCGAAAGTGAAAGATGCGTTATAATTTAGAGGTAGACAGACATAGTGTGTACGTCAAATAAAAATAAATACAATATATAAAGATAACTATAATAAATATGCATATATATATATATATATATATATATATATATATATATATATATATATATATATATATATATATATATATATATATATATATATATATATATATATATATATATATATATATATATGCATATAATATATATACATATAAGCACAGATATGCAATAACTATAAAATAAATAATAAATATCTCTAAAAAATACAACATATATTGTACATATACGTACATACATATATAGGTATAAATAAATATTAACAAACTAAGATGGATGACATGACAGGAATCAAAATTGAGAAAGGTGTGTTCTTGTTCACTTGTTTTTTGAAAATGGTAATTGTTTGACTCTCACGAATACTGGGGGGTAGTGCGTTCCACAACCTAACCGCGTGAACAAAAAAGGAGTAATTGAAGAAGTCAGTTTTGTGAGGAATGGAAGGGAATTTGAGGAGGGTGCTGATGTGATATCTAGATAGTTGGTCAGCAGACCGAGAGAATTGAAAACGTTCACGCAGGTAAGAGGGAGAAGATTCTTGAGAAATGTAAAGAGAAGGCAGGGAATATGAAGGTTTAAAACTTAATAGGTCGACAAAGCTCTCTATTAAGTGAAATAATTAGCGAACAAATCGAATCATCGGTTGTTGAGTTAGGATGCAACAGACAAACAGACATACGCGTCAAACTTATTTAATAATTTAGTATTTTATACCGAACTTGGCTCCTTTTTCACGCTAATACTTTCAATGGAATACAATTTTTTTTTTACTACTAAACCCGCATTTGACCTCGATCTCGCCTGATGGTAAGCGACGATGAGGCCGACGATGGAGCATGCGGGTCCAGTAAATGCCTATTCACTCTGGCCTTGAAGATCCCAAGGTTGTAGGTTTCGGGAAACACAGACGCTGGCAGGCTGTTCCATTCCTTAACCGTTCGCATAATGAACGAAGAAGCAAATCGCTTCGTACGAGCAGATGGGATATCAACAACATAAGGATGGAACCCCTCCCCGCGGCTGGTAGTCCGAAGGTGGAATGGAGATGCTGGAATTAGGTCGTGCAATTCCGATGCGCACTCTCCGAAATGTATCCTATAAAATACCGATAGACAGGCAACCTTGCGCCGATGTTCCAGACTTTGCAGTCTAGCTTCCACCAGCGATTCGTCACCTATAAGGCGCTTAGCGCGTTTCTCCACTGAGTCAAGAGCAGCCAGTTGGTACTTATCTGAGCCGTCCCACAGGTGGCAGCACAAGATCATTCCAAAGATTCCCAATGACCACGCAATATTTATATAAGGAGGTCAGTTGTTTGGCAAAAACGCTAAACCGGTCTATTAAGGGCAAAACGATCAATAATGTTATTCGGCGTCCATCGCAGCCCGCTAAATGACGCGTGAAGACTGCCGCGGACAGAACCCGTCTTTGTATCGTTCATGATTCATGGGTAATTAGGCGGTAAATAACAAGAATGATTATCTCAATACAGATAGAAATTCTCTTCATCTAAATCGTGTTCCTCATTGCTGAGGGTCGTGATCATTCTAAGGATTAATCACATAGAACGACTGTCTTGGCAGATTTAATGGGGTGATTTGCCATTGCCTTCCCCATTTCACACATCTCAGTGTGAAGGTTTCCTCACGATGTTTTCCTTCACCGTTAGAGCAGTCGGTAAATGTACGTAAGTCTTCGAAAAAAATCGAAAAACTCATTGGTACATGGCATGGTTTCGAACTAGCCACTAGGCCACCGACGAAGTATAAGTACCTATTTATTAAAATATCTTATGTGAAAACTGTTATCGCCCCTTTTTTCAAACTACACGGACACATTTAATTATTTTAACTGCAATTAAAAAAAATACTTTTAACTTTACTTTTAACTCTGCCGGCGCGCGCGTCTCGTGCCAGAACGCTAGTAGACAGCTTCCATTATGTTATTTAACTATTTCGTGCTACAAGTTACAACTAGGGAGGTGGATTTACCGGAACCGGAGTCGGAACCGAAGGTTTTAAATTTGATGTATCGTTGTGGACACGAAAAACTCATGTACCAATGAGTTTTTCGTATTTCTCGAATACTTACGTACATTTACCGACTGCTCTGACGGTAAAGGAAAACATCGTGAGGAAACCTTCACACTGAGATGTGTAAAATGGGGAAGGCAATGGCGAATCACCCCATTAAATCTGCCAAGACAGTCGTTCTATGTGATTAATCCTTAGAATAATCACGACCCTCAGCAGTGAGATGATCAGTGTGTAAAATGGGGTAGGCACAAAAGATCCTCAAGGGTCGAAGTGCCGCTGGGTTATTCCCGGCCCCCTATCATAAGATAAGATAAGATTGTCGTCGACAAGTGGAAACTTGTACGCGCTCTGGTCGCGGTTTGTATAACCTCCGATTATCGGAGCAGAAGTCGGAGTCGGAGGTGTAAAATCAATCGGAAGTTCCTTTGGAGTCGGAGTCGAAGCTCCGTAACATCCCTAGTTACAACCCCGGCAATCCTGGCATGTATGAAAACAGTGTTTCGCCGATAATGTGATTACTTGTATGCCTAATCTTGTAAAGCTCTCATACAATGTTAGCACTCAAAATGTAGCAGTAATGTGCAAATAAAAGGATTAGTTTTGCTTGTACAGTCGACCACAGGTCACCCTACCCAACACGTCAAAATTTGAGAATCTAAAATGTATCATACAGTACAATACAATACAAATATTCTTTATTGCACACAGGACAAAAAAATACAGGACAGAAGAAAAGATACAAAATACAAATACAATTGGCGGCCTTATAGCTTTAATCTATTTCTTCCAGGCAACCTTTGGGTGATGGAGTTTTGCGTAGGCATAAGGTTGTGATCTAATCGAAGGTTTTTGACAGATGGTAAACTATAGCTTGTGAACATGGCTAGTGGCACAGTGGCTAGGACACCGGACTCCCATGCGGGAGGTCCGGGTTCGAAACCGTGCAGTGCCATGTGCCAATGAGTTTTTCGTATTTTTTGAAGACTTACGTACATTTACCGACTGCTCTGATCGTGAAGGAAAACATCGTGAGGAAACCTGCACACTGAGATGACCAGTGTGTAAAATGGGGTAGACACAAAAGATCCTCAGGGGTCGAAGTGCCGCTGGGGTTATTCCCGGCCCCCTATCATAAGATAAGAATAGCTTTTGGTCGACTGTACAAGTGTTTAGACAATAGTTAGAAAAGGTCGCAGGGCCGTAGTTTGGAGAATGAGGGAGGATGTGCACAAATTATTAATTTGCAAAAAAAACATAGTGTCTATCGCGTGCGGGAAATATCACTTGTTGCACTCGTCTGTCGCGTATGGCTCGTGTTGGTAACAATATACACCTTCACAAGGTGTAACAAAAGTTTATTACTGAAAAACATGTATTTTACAACTTTTCGAAATTAATTCGCAAGTTCAGTAACCCATTTTCGGATCAGAGCTATATTTTATTATTGTAACATACTTAAAATTTTATGTATGTATGTACAACGAAGAATCTTTTTAAAAGGGTGAAAGTACCCATTAGGTATACATATTTCTGAGCAACTTTTACTAAGTGACAAACTGAAATTACTTTTTTTATTTTTTTATTATTGTTATTTATTTATTTGAGGGTAGTATCTATTTCATACGCCTTTTGCACCCGTATAATATGTATCTTATGATTTTTCCATCACCTGAAAGTTGCCTGGAAGATATCGCTTAAAGCGACAAGGCCGCCTTCTGCACATTGTATTGTACCTCTCTTTATGTTGTATGTTTTGTTTTTGTCCCGGGTGTGCAATAAAGTATATTTGTATTGGTTAACCATCGGTTTAAACCATTGGTTATAAAAGAGATTTGTAATCGCATTTTCGCCTATCGTATAAGTACCTCACCCTACCTACACAAAGTAACATGACATGCAGCCTATAGACATCTTATAGCTCTGGAATGTAACCATTTGCACGTTAAAATGGGTAAATTGATTCCGACGTAGACAGCTGCTGTTTAGGAGGGTCCGCAGAATAATACTTTCAATATTTGCATTTTTCGTGATTTACGAAAGGATCAAATATTCAAAATAATTTTAAAGTAGGTAAGTAAAATAAAAGTAAAATACACTTTGTTGCACAAATAGAAAACAACAGATAACAAATAGAGAAGTAACAGATCACAAAGCACTCTGTATATTTGGTAAAATTTTTAGAAATAGAATTTCAATAAATGAATTAAAATTATCTTAATTAAAGATCTAGACATCGTGTTCCACCTATGTAGTGTCGCGACCCACTAAAATGTAAAAAACCTTGCGATTCCCTTACATGCCCTTACATATTACATGTTTAAATTTAACGTTTATCAAAGTTTTACAATAATTACTACGTGACAAAGAATGTAGAAGTATAAGACATGTGTAACCCGTTATTCTCATATTACTTTTACCAGTTCGAAACGCGCTGTACTTGCAAGCGACCCCCCATATTATTAAACGCGACCCCAACGTTGAGAAACGATGGCAGTGTATCCGTCAATAAAATCAAAATCTATTTGACTTGAAAGGCTCACAATGTTAAGTATTGTAAATATCATAATATGCATGAAACAGAACGCACACAATGTTTAATTTATAGTCTGTGGAATGTTCTATTTTCTCTATGGTCATTAATAAAAATGTGTCCGGTGCATTTTCTAGTTTTTGTTTACTGTTCAAATTAAAAATTTACACAGAATCACAAATTTTATAAAAGAGCTCAAATATTTATCGAGATATTGACGTCTGATTTTAACACTGACTCACTCATGAAAAACCAAACGCTTATGTTTGTTATGCTTGTTTGCTTGCAAATCACGAGGTGCCATAAAATTATAGTTTTGGTGCAAGTGATATACACGATATTTTCCTGTAATACCTGAGAAAAAATAAAAAATAATTCAGGAAAAAATCAAATAATTAGAAATAATTTTTAGTGGCAATTTCCGCACAAGTTTCAGTCAAGAAAATGGTCAATTATCGAGCAGGTGTTACATAAAAATAATAACGTACTGGTTTACAAACTCACAATTTTGCTAACCCTCCAAAAGGCTTGTCACGGGACGAAATGAAAAGTGACCCAAAAGTATATTTCAGGCATCCCTTCTGCTGAAGCGAGATAGACTCATCCTTCGCATACATTAGAACGGGACAGACATATCCTACGTAATCAATACCAATTGCCCGTAGAAAAACGTCGTAATAACTTTTAGGGACAATTAATTTTCTGACTTATGTCGTTTATGTTAAGGTCTTTATTGGGTTGATGGGGAATTATGTGCGAAAAATAGAAATACAGGTCGGATTTAGACGCGTTGTTCCAAATAGAAAAGTTTATAATATATTTTACTTTCGCTCGCTTTTGTCTTGTTTTTTCCGCCCGTGTCAAAAGTATACTTTTATATTCGGGGCATAAAGCTCAAATTTTGTATTTATGGTTCAGGATCATATATTTTTTCAGAGGAGGGTACGAAAACTCCGCTTGTTTTTTCATCACATGTTATACTTACCTATTTACTTAGAATATTTACTTTTGTACTGGAGGAAAAATGTTACCCTTTTGTTGCAAAGAGATAAGCCAAGACGATTTTTATTCTGCCGCGTAATGGTTGCCTCAAGGTGGATACAGACGCCCAGGCAGACCCAGGAAAAGATGGCGGGACGACCTGGATTCATATTGTAAACCCTGGACAGAGGTAGCACAGGACCGGGAAGAGCCCTGAGAAAGCATTTGCCTAGCAGTGGGACAGCCGTGGCTAGGGAAAAAAAAGGAGACAAAAATGAGGGGGGCATCAGAGGGCCGTTTGCTCATCTAAACGGGTCCTCTGATGGTAAGTGGTCACTGTCACCGATAGACACCACACAACACTATAATTATTATTAGAGCATGAAGAAGGGAGTCTTTTTTCTTTCGTCCAAGTATTTCGGTTTTCGGTGCCTTGGGGACCTGGATGAAGTGCCTCATGTGTCGGTGATTACGCTAACTCTCTTATCCATTTAAATGCATTGCTGCTTTGCGGCAGAATTAGGTAAAAGGCGTCCCCATGGCTTACTCTTCACAGAACATAGGGGTTTAATTAAATTGTTTATTTAGGGTTAGTAGTTACCGGCTGAAAACTCTGCGTCAAGCGCCACATTGCCGTACTAGTGCGGGAATCTAATATGGAAATTACCCACGATGGGAAGCACTCAAGACCAGGAAAATTTAAGAGGATCTTCACAATGTTAAGGCGCTCTACTTAGCTAGATTTTGGTTTGGTATACGAAGACAAACTCATTATATTCATAAACTATAACCCACAACCTTGGGATCTTCAAGGCCAGAGTGAATAGGCATTTACTGGACCCGCATGCTCCATCGTCGACCTCATCGTCGCTTACCATCAGGCGAGATCGAGGTCAAATGCGGGTTTAGTAGTCAATAAAAAAGAAACTTAGTCGATTGATATTCTGAAAAAAAAAAGAATATTTGAGACCTTTATGCACGTACGCCAATAACTCGTTAAACGATTTGATAAACTTCGCTCGATCGAAATAAATTCTGAAACATTAGTGATTTTGCATGTTTTTTACGAAAAAGAACCCATTTCAATTGGTTCTTATTTAATTTTAGATATTGGAATTTGAACCAAAATAACAATCTGTGTATCTTTCTATCTACGTTGGTATATTTTGAATATTAAACACCGTTTATGAAATAATCGCCGAATCATATTTAATAATTTTATTAATACAAAAATACAATAAATTAAAATAAAAAAAGACTTATGAAAAGCCTTAGTCAAAAATCCCGCTCAGTGTCGACCCTGGCGCAAAGGTCCCCATGACGCTCGCTGCATTGGCACGCTGAATCGCCACGGCCAACCTCTGCACCAAGAACGACCCGGAGCGGGGTCACAGCCTCTCTCTCTCAGGCGACGGCCGACCTCCCTGACAAAATCCTTTGCCTCCGCCGAATTGTCGAAAAAAAGCTCGCGCTCATGAAATTGCGGAAATCTCATGAATTCCTCATGTTCGATGGTCTCGCTAAGAACAGCGACTTACTTAAAATTTAAATTTTTATCCTTACATGACAATAACCACAGAAATCGGACTACTACCGCCCTCTCCTCTAGAAAAATGAGCGTGGGCACTGAGAGCGACCCATAGTATGAAAACGGTATCCCCTGTCTTTCCACCGCCGCATGTGTCCAAACCATGTTAATAAATTTACAAAAAGGTTTGGCGCCACTGCCCGCCACAGGCTGTGAATTATGACGGCAGAGGTCGCCAACGTTTGGCTCGCGTAATTTATTTAGAAATATATGTTCTTTTCGCTACATAAAGAGTATTTGCGTCTAGATTTTTGTTTCGCTAAAGAAATGAAGAAATAAAAAAAAAACAATATTTTTAAAAGTAAATATCTTTGCACATTATAAAACCATTCTAGGCGATTATACGAGACTCTGTACAGTAATGGAGTTCAGAATGTAGTTTGGTTACCACCTGCAACGTACACAACAGGAACGAGCGCCGGTGTCACAGTGGCTAAGACACCTGACTCCCATGCCACCAATGAGTTTTTCGGATTTTTCGAAGACTTACGTACATTTACCGACTGCTCTAACGGTGAAGGAAAACATCGTGAGGAAACCTGCACACTGAGACGAACAGTGTGTAAAATGGGGTAGGCACAAAAGATCCTCAAGGGTCGAAGTGCCGCTGGGTTATTCCCGGCACCCTATCATAAGATACATAACAGGAAAATTTTCTGAAACTACTTACTTACTTACTTACTCCGCTGGCGCAGCGACCCGAAGTGGATCTTGGCCTCCGATACCAAAGAGCGCCATCGCTCTCTCTCCTGCGCAGTCTCGAGCCAGTCAGGCGCCCGGAGCTCCCGCAGTACTAAATTAATTTAAATATGCTTAAATTAATTTAGTAGTTTAGTACCAGCTTTCACAATCTATATAGTTCTAATAGCTAGTGTAAGCTCATTTAAATCAATTTAGTAGTTTTAGAGAAAGGGATTGTGTAAGTTGCTGTAGGAACGCGCTATGATGAGGACATGGATGACGTAACGTCAGTTGTATGAAAGGGAAAAGGGAAGATCTTCCACCAGGCGGGGTGTTGTGCCTGGTGACCAGATGTCCTGGTCCAACTATGGATGTTTGGAACTCGTATATATACGAAGTCCCAGGAAAATTTCGATAGCGGGTTCTACACCAATGTGAGAAGGTACTAAGCGTAGTGGCGCGCGTCGTGCGTCGCCATATTGCAAGTATCACATTCTGACCTCCACTGTACGTAAAGTGTGATAAAACCGAAAAAACGCCATTGACATTGCATGGTTTTCAACCCAGACAGGAACTCTTGACATGGGATTCCGGTCCTAGCTACGACCCATACAAACTCACGCCTGTTTCCCGCAGGAGTAGGCAGAGACTAAAGAGTAAAGAGAACACATATATGATTGTATTCATAGTTATTGTAAGATATATTTATTTCAAAAGATGTGCTGCTGAAAGTTTCTTGCGCCGCTTCTTTCATTTCGGCTATAGCACCTTACGAAGCGGTGGTAGAGTTAAAAAGAATGACGTTGTAAAAACGTACTATAAGGTACTTACAATAAAAACATTTTGATTTGATTTGATTCCACCTGCAACGATCTTGACAAACCATTCTCGCTTCTTCTACACTCATCAATCGCTTCATACAAGCTCTTCGGTTAGTGGTGGACCGCAATGACCTTTCTTTAGAACGTCCGCAATCTGGTCGACGTAGATCCTTCCCCTCATGAGCGCTGTTGCTACATATGTAGCAAAACGCCTTAAACTCATAGTCTACTACGCAAAATCCTACTATCCTCCAAAATATTGTTACATTTCATTTTGCTACTCTTACACTCTTCCATTCCTTTAATTGAAAGTCGCTCAGCGTGCTATAGAAAGAGCTATGCTCGGAGTATCTCTGCTGGATCGAATCCGAAATGAGGAGATCCGACATAGAACAAAAGTTATCGACATAGCTCATAAGATTAGCAAGCTGAAGTGGCAGTGGGCCGGTCACATCTGTCGCAGAACCGACAACCGCTGGGGTTGACGAGTTCTGGAGTGAACGCCCACCTGATAGATGGAGCGACGATCTGGTGGCTGGCAACGACTGGATGAGAAGAGCCGAAGATCGGGCTCAATGGCGCGCCCTGGGAGAGGCCTATGTCCAGCAGTGGACTAGAGTAAGCTGCTGATGATGATGAACTCTTTCATTATACTCGTTTCAATCATTCTTTCTACGTGTCACGACGCGACGCTCTCTATTATTACGCTAGGTTTATTTTATTTCAGATTTAATCTGAAAAAGGCCGAAGGCTTTGGCACACGACAAGGTGACCATGTCAGCCTCGTTAGGGTCACTAAGAAAAGGGAAGGGAAGCTCAAGTATTATTAGAGTCAGCCCTCACTTTGAGAGCCAGCTTAGCAAACAACAGTAAGTGTTTCATATTATCAGATAAGGGCTGACTCAAAATAACATTGAGCCTCCCATTTTTGACCCAATTATGCACTCAATTTTGTAGATTGACACGGAGCAATTTTATTTAAAGCCAGCCGTTGTGAAAATATTGTCTTAGGTTCGATTTTCAGATGACCTTGTCGTGGAGAAATTAAAATCTCATTGTTGGTTTAGGACCCTCGTACATTAGTCTAGGAGTCCACTGTAAGGAGGTTCATGTTATTGAGTAGGTACCTATACAGCAGCTTTCTAATTTTATTCAATTTGGATTCAAATTGTATTTATTATAATAATTATTTGACAATGCCCCTTTACAGCATCTGAAGTTTTAAGTCTTTTTAAGTATATATTCTTCTTACGTATACATAAGTATTAAAATTGGCTTTATTTTAATTTATATTCTATGTAGATACCTGATACTTTGTACGCCTTTTAACAGGCTGAATACTTTGCCATTAATTTATTTTTAAGATCTTTTACATTATTCTATACAGTATTCTGTCAAATAAAGTATTTTGATTTGATTTGATTATAATCTAACCTATGTTTTAAATTTTCTTAAATGTTATTTAGTTTGTTTTTGTTTTGTGGACATTGTGCATTGTTTATTAAATTGTACCACCTGCTTATAATTAATAATGTGCGTATACAGCCATGTTACTATCGTCTGTATTTTATATTAAAAATAAGTTCGCCAAAGGTTCAATAAATGAGAGTATTTCAGTACCAAGGTTTTACATCGAAATACATTCAATTATAATAATGTAGTTCCAAATCAAGCAGGTTTTTAAAGTAACGTTTCATGGTATCCTCTGTTTTTTAAACACATTTTGAACAGATTAAAAAAAATAGCAGTAGGGATAAATTATTGTTAAGACAATTACCTCAGATATGTGAAATTTTTTGGTTGGCACAACTGTCAAAATTCACACGTTGGATGTAAGTCGCAATTCGAGGTTATGTTGAACGTTCATGCTGTCATGGCGTGTTCGTATTATTTTATTGGTTAAAAACGGTTTACAGTGGTCATTTTTTCACAAAATTTGTGTATTTTAACTAAAAATCGTCCGTGATAAGTGAACGTTATATAAGACAGTGAGTGAAAAACTACACTACTAACCTCCAATTGCACTTGGAATGACTCTCCTTTAACCTCGACGTTGGTAAACTGTTTTTTTTTTTACCAAAATGTTCGAGTTATTTTCAAGATTCTAACACGGTCATTGGTCAAATTGCAGACTGTAAATCACTAGCACTATTAATGAAAGGGAAAAAAAATTGGACGATTATTTGTGTGAAAAATGTATGGGTTGATAGGTATGTATAATATCGTGTTTTGTATACCGAAGCATAAGGTAGGTAACCAACATAACTTCTTGCGGTCAACTCCCGAACTATAATTTCTTGTGCTAATATTGGTACACTTCAACTTCAATTTTGCCTTCCGATTTAAGAAGACTAAAATATTGTTTTGATTAGATTATGAGGCAGTCAATACTCCGGTACAGTATCCAAGGGACTAAGTGCTGGACTACATGCATCCGGTTCCAGCCCAGGTTCGGTTCGTTCCAACCATACACAGAATACCCGCTCTCCCCCCACGCTTCGGAATTGATGCAGGGAACCGGACGCGTGTAATACATGCCTAATTTGAAAACGCCTGATGCGTTCCATTATTACCGACGGCTTCCATGCGATCGTAAATAAAAAAAAAAAAAAAAATACACACCAATCACGCCGAAGTTCGTTGCCACTAGATGTAAAATCCTGTGATAGTAAATAAGTTCTATTTCTCCGATAGGTGTTATTTTTAGGATAATTTACTAGGTATATGTACCTAATAAATTTGCTGTATGCAGCCAAGTCTCTGTTAGCTGACCTCAGTGAATGGTATTGACACTCCCTCAGACCCAGAAACCCAATTGTTATCATCACAAGGAAGCTAAAGCCAGCTACATATTGTCATTCATTTTAATATAAAATTATAATGGAGATTTGACCACATAATCGTGTTGTGTCCCGCAACCAGCGCTCCATCTAGCATGTTAGGCGAGACCTGAAAACCAGCGTGTCGCTGAGGTCTCGACCATTTCATTCTACACATAGGTCAATACGTGTTACCTTTTTACTAATGTGTGAATGAATAAATACTCTTTTATTTATTTTATTTTATTTATTTTATCGTGCGTAAGAAGACCGCCTCCTTGCTGCACGGAGTGGAGGGCGGCAGCAATGGCATTCTGAAGATGATAGCGGGCAACTTTGACTGTGCGATAATCAGACACTGGGTTCGTGTGTTGACCGGGTGCGGGGAGGTACCCGATGAACGCACGAACTCTCTGTCATTATTATAATTCCCACATACCTTTATTTTCTGGCTATATTTTTATAGACTTTATGACATGTGACAATTGACAATGCCCTTTTACAGCAGCTAAAATTTATTATTATCATTATTTGTAACACAATGTCCCTTTGCAGCAGATATATAAATTTTATTATTTATTAATTTAGATAAATGACAAAGCCCTATACAGCTGCTACAAACTTAATTTTTTAGCCTAATTTTTTATATGTTAATCGGCTGGTCTGTACACTCCTGTCCAGTTATGTTTATGGTTAGCAGGAATTGTGTTTTAAATTTTAAGTTATTGTAAAAGCATGACGTAACCAAGAGTTCCTGATGTCCCGATGGTGTTTGATAAATGAGTATAATGTATTTTATAAATAATTACTAACATAGTCTTAAGAACCTACATTGTTACTAACAAAATGGATCCATGTCGTTCCGATGAATAAAGTGATTTATTATTAAACAGGTTATCAAGGTACTAGACTTGTTAAAGCCTCCCGTAGGCCTCTGACAAGCCTAACGATTGTTGTCGAATCTTCAAAGGCTTTTACTGAGTTCGTGTACTCCATCCTTGCCTTATAGAAATCTAACTAGTGACGCCCTTGCCTCTGGAATGCTCTGGTTTTGTACTTTATATTTCCATATATTTGACATTTCAATGCCAAAATAATATATGAGAGAATGCCCAAATCGCATGCGCCAACTGGCGGACGCGGTTTCTATATGTATAAAACTGGTCTAGCGAGCAATCTGAATCATCCTAATTTCAATATCTTTGCTCGATTTCATTGATACTTCCCGTCAGGTGAGATTGTAACCAAATGTGGATCTTGTCCGAACATTAAAAAATTGCAGCCGGGGCAGATAGTTTAACGTGCTCTCCGAGACACGGAGGGCAGGCCCTTTGTTCAGGAAAATTAATTATTACAAATAAACGAAGATGAGTTTATAAAATAAACTTGAGCGTGAAAAGTTGAACTCCCTTGTTCAAACTTCTTAACACACATGTAAAATACTTTCCAGTCTTGCAATAATTAATTAGTAGATGGGTAAGAGAATGGGTGTACATACGTAAGCAAAATGTTTTTACCCAATTTTCATTTCAGTATCACTACTTTCTACCACATTGTAAAGCATACTAAAATTTTTCATTTTAACATGATAGTACCTTTTAAATAGAAAAAAAAGTTAAATAAATAATAAACATAATAGTAATTGTTAAGGAGAACTTAAGGAACACCTGATGACTCACCGCACTAATCCGGATTTACAGCATCGGCGTCTCCGGCGGGGTGGCTGATCTTGTGCTCTGTCTTCGACCTCAACACTTCACACATAGGCACAGGCTCGAGGGTTAACAGTTCACAACCCGGGTGTGTCTCTAGGACGTATTTCTTAGCCCGATTTCGTAAAACAATATTTTGAGAAGATTGCACAGCAAGGTTATGCGTAGCACGTGAAGCCGGCGGGCGTAGACCGTTAGAAGTGACGTGAGGTACAATTGTCGCAAATGCGAAAAAATGCATTTGCAAATCCACAGGTATCTTCATGCCGGTCTTGAGTGACCAGTTTGGATTGTCATCAGGTTTAGAGGGAAAAAAATAAATTTAGAAAAATACGTGTTCAAATCGTGTTGTCTTCGGTAGAAATAATAAAAAGTATTATTTGCAATAAATAAATATGTTCCAGTACGGAACAGTAATTAATTTAATATAATATTTAAATTCCATTTTATATGTCAATTTCATACTTTACATTATTTTACCACATTTACATAAACGAAAGTCAAGCTTAATTATTTACAGATTTGTCTTCTACGTATTCTTTTATGTTATAGTAGAATTCTGTTTCAGAATATTTGTTACACTTTTAACTGTTTCCAGTAGCTTATTAATTAACTTTATTCCCATGTAATACACACTTTTCTGAAATAGAGCACACTTTGGAGAGGACAGTGCAAGTTCATTTTTATTGCGAAGATTTCTAGTGTGTGTTGAATTTTTTTATAATACTTAAACATTCTAAAATATGTCTTACAGAAATCGGACTAGGAGCGCCCTGTCCTCTAAAATGATGATGTGAGCACTGACATAGCCAACGGTTTGCGCAAATGCCGCTTACGGGTATAATGCATGTGTTACGCACACACTCAGTGTCAGGAGCTGGTATCCACTCCACTAGTTAAGCTGAGCACACATACTTGACTCGCGGTTCAAATACCAGCCTTGTGCTAACTTCACGTGGTACAAGCGAAGAGCGGCGGCGTGGAGCGGCGGCGAGCGAATATTGAAGAAGAGCTTTTACACTATTAGTTAAATTAGCAGCTACTGATATAAATAGCTGTTCTCCTAACTGTCGCAGCAAAAAACACCAATTTTGACAATTATTTACGTTCAGTGGTCTTAAAAATTGTACGAGTATTTATTGCCATTAATAAAAATTACGACCACAGCTGACTTTAGGCAGCTAAATACCTTAACAATCACAAGAAAATACTTTGTTGTCCCTATTTGTAATGATTTTAGCAAGAACAAAAACAAAATTAACTTGTAGGCCCACTCTTTTGACTCAGTGAAGTAAACACATCATTTATGGGTCACTGTGTACGATTTTATAATAAGATACCTGATACTGTAATAAATATGACAGAGAAAAAAATTAAGACCAGAAAAAATTGACTACTTAAATGATAAAGAGGCTTGGTCATAAATTCAGCTCCAGCTCTGCATATATTATATGATTGTATTCATAATTATTGTAAGATATATTTATTTCAAAAAGTGTGCTGCTGAAAGTTTCTTGCGCCGCTTCTTTCCTTTCAGCTACAGCACCTTACGCTGCGGTGGTAGAGTAAAACATGACGTTGTAAAAATGTGCTATAAGGTTACTTACTTACAATAAAATCATTTTGATTTGATTTGAGAACTGCTAAATTTTACTGATCACAGCTAATTTTTTTTGCGTGTGTGCTATTGAAGACTACGTGCAGAGTCAGCTTCATGTGGCACCGCCATTTTACCTATTTCTGCCGCAAAGCAGCGATTGAAGGGTAAGAGAGCCAGCGTGCTTACCAGCAGACGAGGCACTCATAAGTCCTCAATGAAAATCAGGTGGCCCATTTGCTCATCTGTTCTTCATACGATAAAATAAAATATTTTAGACGATTGGCTTCTTCTAAAATATCTAAAATTTGTACAACGTGTTAGTTTCAAATATTCTTAGAATAGATAATTAAAATTTTCTGTTAATAATATACGAGTAATATTTTAGACGTTTTGAAACTTCTACGTCTTTGAGTAAGTACATTTATTCGGCACTACTCCTTGATGGACCTAGAACGTTCCATGGATCCTGTGAACATCCTGAGAGACTTCTGAGCTGGGCGCAGCTAGGTTGACTGGAAATCTAGTCAATATACCATACCTGCACGAATAAAGGATCGCTTACCTGTCTAAAAGCGGAAACCGGAGCCCCACAAGTAAACCAGAATATCGCTTTCCGCTTATCCTTTGACCCCTCCACATTAGATGCACTCACGTCAGTAATGCAACTCAGCTGACTTGGTGCATATTGAAACGTTACACATAGCTTCGTGCTCTGAGAGTTTAGTTCAGACAACAATCTCGTAACACCCTATATCTTGACTATAATACAAATATGTAACGTCAATCCGTTTAAATAAGCTCGTTACACCCAGTTTGATTGAGGTTCTGTGGACATTTAAATATAAAATTTAATAATACACAAATGGAAGCAATCGGCAGTGTGCGTCCTCTGTTGTCGCGGCGGTATCCTTTCGGAAGTCGGCATTTTCAAGAGCGATCTTATTTGAGTGAATGGACTTTACTTACATTGCTACTTTACTGTTGTTAGACACGGGATCTTTCCACGATTTGGGCACAAAATATAAATCTGGTCAATTTCTCGTTGACAGAATTCACAGAGGTAACACTGACTTATCTGAGTATGTAATTATTTTATGTAAAATAGTATTAATTTATAGGTTATTTATAGTATTGTTTTACATTATTGAATTGGGGATTCCCGTAATAATTATGTAAATTGTAAATAAATAAATAAATAAAATAAAGATATAGAAGATCCGCGCGATATTAGCCCGAGCTCTACGTACAAGTGATCTCTAATCGAATCAGATGAATTCAGTCGCGTAATCCACGCGTTGTGGCGCAATCGAGTTATACAAAGTGTAACAAAACCCCCCTATAGTCCCAAAACGGGGGTGTACAATATATTTTGTAAGAAATTGAAATTAAAATGGAAAACTTTATTTAGCACTGTAAACACTAGAATATAGAACACAGTACAGAACATCCGGTGCGATACAGTGCCAAAAAGGGTACACCAGCTCAGCATAATGCTGAGGCAAGCCAAAGCGCTGATCTTCAGCTGGCCCCTCAGTGACTGCACGGACGAAGAAAGCAACAGTGTGTGCGTGTTGTGTTGTATGAATGTGTTTGTTTGTATGAATGAGGATATTAGTGTGTATGTGAGGTACTGAGTGTGTGGGAGGGTGATGGTATGGTGCGGGGTGTATTTACATGGTATTGAATAAGAATGGTATAAGAATGTCTCTATAGTATTGACGGTTAATACTTGCGGTTGTTGGTACTTAGTGAAACTTGTAGTACATGATTAGACTTAAATAATATACTGTTTCACGGGTTTTTATCGTATTTTACTAATTACGACCGGTTTCGTTTACACATCTTCAGGTATTTGTTTATAAGAATTATATATTATACATTATAAACAAATACATGAAGTAGTGTAAACGAAACCGGTCGTAATTTAAAAAATACAATAAATATACCGTGAAACAGTATATTATTTAAGTCTGATCATATAGTATTGACAGAAAACACAAAATTTTAAAATATTACATTCCTTTTTTATTGTAAACCCAAGACCTTAGACGATGAATGATGACACGAGACTGCGGCGCAAGCGTCGCCGGTTCGAATCCACTTCTGGATCATACGGTATATGGGGCCGTGTTCCCCACTGAATGAAAGTCAGCATGTTTATGCGATGATGGAATATATTATAAAGATATTGCGATGATGAAAGGAAGAGGAGTGACAGCGCGAGTAAGAGAAAAGCGGAGGCGATTGTTTTGAGACGTCAGCAGCGCGCGCAGACTGCACAGCGCGCATGCGCCGTCATTGTGGCGGGAAACCACCACAGGTAGACCACTCCTTTTACAAGTATTTTAGCCTAGAGGTATTCCTCTATAGGAGGCATTGCTTATTTCCAATATTTTGGAAATGTGTAAAACAGTAAGAAAATAAAGCAACGCATATTATTACCCACTTAAAGTACACCGCAGAGCAAGTATGGAAAAAATATGCCGGTGAAAATTAAAAAAAATATGTTACGTGTCTTGATGCATATAAAAAAATACTACAAAAGTCTCCTCCTTTTGTCTGACCTGAATTTTCTCAAGAACTTCATATTGATGGATAGTATCAGATCAATGTACAAAAGTAAAAACTTTCTATTTCTATTGTTTTTTTGTTTTTTTCTTTCTTTCTACTTTCTTTTTCTTTCTTTCTTTTTTTATTTATTTATCTCCTTCTTTCTTTCGTCAAAACTTCATCACTTGAAATCAGTTTTCATACAAATTTCCATGTGGAAAAAACTAATTAAAATTTTCATCGGGTTTTTTTTTTCCATTCTTGCTTTGCGGTGTACTTTATGGTAAAATTAATGAATGTGTGCCAAATGCCAACCCCAGTGTGAAGCCAAATTGTATGCGAAGTTCGCAACGAAAATGAGTACACACACGAAACTTTCAGTTTAAAGCTCCTTCCAAACTAAAGTTGTGTCATTAACAACCGGCGGAAAGTATTCCGTCCGGGTAAGCGGGTGAGCCAGCGGTTACGTTCACGAGCAGAGCGGAAGAGAGAGCGGGTAGCGGTCAGATCGCGGATCAGTACTCGATGAAGAGAGAGCACAAACACCATCACACACAAGTCCCGGCTAGTCTTTGTAAGTTCCTTTACTTCTTTAGGCGCACCTTGCGCTCTTTCTGAACAGTGAACCAAACTGAACCGTCACGATCGAGTCGGTGACGCTGAATCGGGTATACTCGGCTCCATTCGACATCAAGCGCGCTCGGGTCGGTGACGCTAAATCCGGGAATACTCGGTTCCATTTGACATCAAGCGCGCTCGGGTCGGTGACGCGTGTTTTTTTTGTAAGTTTTCACTTCTATTATGTGGTCATAAGTACACACCCTCTTTTTTATTTAGATGGGTATGACACAGGGTGGTCCCATAAAATTGGATCAAGATATGATGATGCACTTCGGAGATAGACAACGAAATTCCTTAAGGACTTCCGGTCATCGAATGACAGCAAGTCAAATGTAAATCGGCAATTGTGTGTAATGGACGAAAGAACGGACGGTCGAATAATGGAGCGACAACGATAGGATTCCGTTTACCCCTTCGGTGTACGGATTCTTAAAATGAAGGAGGATGGTCGCTGACATCGCTTAGGATATGGCTCACGAAGAAGAAGAAGGAGGAGAAGAAGGCTTCAGTCGAGAAAAAGGGCCACCTGATGATAAGTTGTAGTGGTAGATCCTAATGTGAAGGATCGCCTAGGGTGGTACCATTATCTATTTCTGCCGTGAAGCAGAAATGCTTGCATTTCTGTGTTACGGTTTGAAGGGTAAGAGATTCAGCGTAATTTCCGGCACATGAGGCAATCCATCTTAGTCCTCAAGGTTAGCAGCGCATCAAAGGTGAGATGTCTATGTGCGACGGTGATCACTTACCATCAGGTGGCCCGTTTGCTCGTCTGCTCTACTTATTTAATAAAAAAAATTGTCACCGTCACCCATCGACATCTCACCTCACTATGACATTACTAAAGAAAGATTTCGATGCGAAAAGAAGTGGAAATTTCCACAAGTGGTAATTTCAAGAAGTGGTCATTTCCCGACGAAAAGGTGCTAGGTGCTAGGTGCTCTTGTCAACTTAGGTGAAGTGCCTCATGTGCCGGTAAATAATAAAACTTCATCGCCCGTCCACTAAGCCCGCACCTTAGCCTAAGAGCTTATTGAAACAAACTCCGAAATAATAAACATTGTAAATTGCGACGCGTTAATTGCATTTCGCGAAAATTTGTTTAAACGTTACTTAGCTCTTTGCCATGTTACTCCCTCTAAGTTAACGTAATGTTACGTGACGTATCTAAGTAGGAAATATAAGGGGTATCTAGTGGTGTAACAAAAACCCCCTACAGTCTTGAAGAGGGGCGTTCAGTATCCATAACAGAACAACTTTCACTGTTGGGTACAATCTGAAATCGAGAAAAAAATCAGCTGTTCCATCCAAAAAAACTCGAATCAATATTTTACCTATACGACAGAAATGTATGAATGAAACATCTGATTTTTTTCTCGATTTAGAGTTGGCCCCATAGTTGCTTGCTTGCTTGCTCGTATGGTTAGTGGCCAACCTATTGTCAGAGTTGTTCAGACCGCCCGTAGGCCTCTGACATGGCTTAACGACTGCTGTCGAACGACTACAACCGGGACCGACTGCTTAACGTGCTTTCCGAGGCACGGAGGAGCTCAGATGAAATATGCCACTAGTGGTCACCCATCCAGGTACCGACCGCGCCAACGTCGCTTAACCTGCACGATCACTTTCGAACCATGCTCGCAACTAGGCTACGAGCTCCTCAACTGGCCCCATAGTGAAAGTGTTTAGTTATAGACACTGAACAGCCCTCTTTTGGGACTATAGGGATTTTTTTACAGCCTGTATTTTACACCCAGTCATCCAAGCTATTTTTTTTTTAAATTATTCATTACTACACCCGCATTTGACCTCGATCTCGCCTGATGGTAAGCGACGATGAGGTCGACGATCGAGCATGCGGGTCCAGTAAATGCCTATTCACTCTGGCCTTGAAGATCCTAAGGGTGTAGGTTTCGAGAAATACAGACGCCGGCAGGCATAGAGAGAGAGACTCATAGAGTCCTCCAAAACTAAGTCTGCAGAACCATAGACCTACAATTGTGTAAGCCCAAGGTCCGGGAATAACCCCAGCGGCACTTCGACCCTTGAGGATATTTTGTGCCAACCCCATTTAACACACTGGTCATCTCAGTGTGCAAGTTTCCTCACGATGTTTTCCTTCACCGTTAGAGCAGTCGGTAAATGTACGTTAGTCATTTAGTTCTGCCAAAGACGAGAACGAACTATGGCAAACGAATGCTCACACACGAGGGTGCGCGCTGTTATAATAATCTACCATCACCGATTAAAAACACAAATTCTTTAAATGAATTTAAGCGAAAATTAGCGCAGATTGTTTTTTTGAAAGGTGGTTTGCTCCCGTCATCATCATAATACTGTACTACCAGCTTTGGTACCACAATTTGATTTGAAGTGGAATTCTATGGTATAAACTATTTTTTTAAGTGTTAGTTGCGTTCTACTAACTATATTATAGTGTTAGTGAATAGTGTAAGAAGCGAACATGCATCTTTTTAAGTCTTTTTCACATGTATGTGGCAATATGTCTGTAATGTGAATAAATATCTTTAAACCTAAGACTTCGAAAAATATGAAAAAGTCATTGGTACATGGCACTGAACGGTTTCGAACCCGGATCTCCCGCATGGCAGTCCGGTGTCCTAGCCACTGTGCCACCTACGCTCTTGAGATAGAGACATAGCAAAAGAGAAAGAGAGAGAGAACATTACAGAGTTAGCGTTGGAGGACTCTAGTACGAGTAAGTCTTATTCCGACATTCAAACTTGGAGGAATTTAAGCCAACTCTGCTGTAATTATTTATCAGCTTCTGGATCAACAATTTGTCACCGAGTTTCATTAGTACCTGCCACTTCGCTCATCCATCGCTAAGTCAAACTGAGGGCTTTTTGACGTGAAAACATCTATAAAACAAGTAAGCGGTGCTACACACGTACTCGGCACGTTCGGGTCGGGTTTAATGCCATGCGTCGTACTGATTTGACAGT
Source organism: Hofmannophila pseudospretella (assembly GCA_947369225.1). NCBI lineage: Eukaryota > Metazoa > Arthropoda > Insecta > Lepidoptera > Oecophoridae > Hofmannophila > Hofmannophila pseudospretella. Next base: position 9,792,919 of record OX376334.1, read on the forward strand.
TAAAGCCGAGCCGAGCCGAGTATGTGTGTAGCTGTAGCACCCCCTGTTAACGCCATATATCGTTAATTTTAAATTACACTATACACATTCGTACTCGTCTAATATGCATATAATTATACCTGTTCCTTTCCTACCTATCACCTCGAGTATGTGTGTAGCTGTAGCACCCCCTGTTAACGCCATATATCGTTAATTTTAAATTACACTATACACATTCGTACTCATCTAATATGCATATAATTATACCTGTTCCTTTTCTACCTAAGAGATAAAACCGAAAGAATACGCGCATCGTGATGACGTCACAATGTCATCTGCCAATCAATTTCACTCGTGAAATGACTTCTGTCGCAACGGTCACGCAAAACAAACGCTCCTCGGAATTAATTAATTTCCACGCTAATTACTCTAATATTGAAACTGAATTATCGCCGCGAGTGCTCTAAGTGCTTATCCCTACAAACTTTGGTGGAATTCAGAAACATACCAGCCGCCGGAGATCAGATCCAGGAGCTTCTCAAGTAAGTCTTGTCTCATGTCCTTCTAGCTCTCTGTCGCAAATTTTTCCACCACTCCCAATAAAATATTTAATATAAAAACTAGAAAACGATAAGCAGTAATTAAAACGCATGAAGACAAACAAACAAACATCCTCTTAGGTCAAACGCCTACCTTCTCCGTTCCGTCGTGGATAAAAAGAAAGTTGGCGACAATTCATCAGTTTTTGTCCAAACTGCTGTTTATCAGCCCAAGTGACAGTTCCAGCAATTTGTCACGGGTGCCGTAGCGCCTGTCACTTCTATCGGCCGGGATGTCAGAGCAAAACCTGAGCGAGTGTCCCAAAACGGTGTAACTTCGTACAGTTTTTTCGGATAGTAGATTTTAAACTTAAAGGTGGGTACTGAACGAGATATTTCGATGGCGAGCAAGGCGCAGGAATGACGGGAGGAGCATTACATTACACCCGACGTACTCACTGATGTAATTGCTCGAATCGGAGCTGTTACATTACACACCAGTTCCCGGTCAGTACCCGCCTTAAGGTCAGTTGGGGTTTAGGGCAAGTGTGCCAATGGGGTAAGTGCAACTACCTTTTATATCTCGTAAATTACAGAGTACTTGAAAAAAGAGTCCACTTGTGGTTATATCGGAAGTAAACTTCGCGCCAGAATAATATTCTATTTCTGATTAGAATTAAAAGATGGCGGATTTTTTTTAAAGCATTTCTATTCATTATATTGTCTACTCGCTTTTAATGACTACGAGGCAGTCTGTTATTTGCTATATACGCTGTTGATTACCCAATAAAATAAAAAATAAAAATCATAATATCCTTATTCTTCCGTAGCTTAAGATTCTTTAGGTCGCAGTTATCAAAAGGATGTAACCCTACTCTAAGCAACAAATGAAATAGGTCAGTTTTTATTCCGTTTTACGACTTTATACCTTCTTCTGACTGACTAATGAAAAGCTCCACATCGTCAAAAACATACATATCTATATACATACCTTGCCTGCCTACCCCGGCAGAGAGAACGGAGCGCTACGAACCTCTGTCTTGGCACGCTTCTCTTGCTTCCTCTACAGTCATTCGTCGTTTCATGCTCGCCGTTTGGGTCAGTAGGTCAAAATTAGGGAACCTGACATCCAACCAACCATCAGCACAGATCCAGGCCCCCTAATTTCAACCTTTCGAGAAGTCTAGTTATTAGTTATCATCGATTCAAAAACTCGGAATTGGTATGTTATCATCAATTCAAAAACTTAGAAGTTTTTGAAATTTTGATTTAACTAATGATTTCACTTCTCTAGAGGCAAAATTAAGGGGGCTGGATGTGTGTTGATCCAGGCCCCCTAATTTTGACCTAATGGGGTCATCTGCTCTGTATATTAAAATCTAAGAACACTCTGTCAATCTGATCTTTAATGGTCTGTCTAGGACGACCCCGGCTTCTTCTTCCACTCTCTTTCACTTCGTATACCTGTTTCGTTATTCGTTCATCACACATTGTCACTGAAGAACCAGCTGAAAATCAGCGCTGTGGCTTGCCTCAGCATTATGCTGAGCTGGTGTACCCTTTTTGTGCACTGTACCGCACCGGATGTTTTGTGCTAAATAAATGGTTTTCAATTTCACATTCTTTCTACATGCCCGAACCAGCGGAGCACACACGGACACATACATTCAGAGCGCCGGACTCCCATGCGGGAGGTCCGGGTTCGAAACTATGCCATGTGCCAATGAGTTTTTCGAATTTTTTCGAAGACCTACGTTCATCTACCGACTGCTCTAACGGTGAAGGAAAACATCGTGAGGAAACCTGCATGTCTGAGGAAATGAAAAGTTTTCGAAGTGTGTGAAATCCACCACACAGCACTAGGCCCGCTCGGTGAATCATGGCCCGTATCCCTTGTGCAAGGGGAGGCCTGTGCCCCAACAGTGGGGACATTAATAGGCTGATGATGATGATCATTCAGACCAGCCATTGTACCGTCTGTTCGTTGCGTCGTCGGTCAGCCAGGGTTACTCCGCACAATTTACGCTGAGACTGTATTTCCACTGTATTTATCTCACTTTCATACATCTTCGGGCACATCCAGGTTTCACTGCCATACACCAGAGTCGGCACCAACATCGTCAAAAACAAGCATTGTTATAATGATTAATATCATTATTATTAATTATATTACTATCATTATAATGATTTATAACCTGTTATGCGCTCCGGTGTGTTTTGTTTGCGTTTAAATGTCTCTGGAAAGATTTATTCCTCACTTTGTTGTCGTGTGAATAATTCACGATTAATTTTAAGACTTGACAACTTTTCTGACGGACTCATAAGAGGGTTCCATGGAAGAAAGAAAACGGATATTTAATGTTTTTAAGTTAGAGGAGGTCATATTGTGCATGGAAATGGTGTTAAATTTACAACCATATAAACGTTGGTATTTGTGAAAGCGTAATTATTATTATTCAAGTTATTTTGGCAGATTATTTATTTATTTTGACGTAGGTAATGGATATTTTCTGGTCCGGTTAAATTAAATCTAAAGTCTAGATTTTAGAAATAATGATTTTCGTTCCCAGAGTAGTGTAGGTCTCTGATGACCACAAAAACCTGATCACTTGTAAGACTTCGTAGCCAATATGAAATATTTCATCCAAATAAATTGTATGATGACGTCTCAAGGTCATTCCTATCATCCATTAGACATGTCATGTATTAGTCATTTAATTTATCCCGTTAACATTTACTACTATTATAATTTGTTATTTTATAGGGGCCCTACTCAGGGTTTCATTATCATATAATATATATTTTTAAAACCAATTGTAACACATGAAAAGCGATAAATGGTATGAGTATGTCGTTGATTTTACTTTTTATTTATTGATATTGTCTTTATTATTTGTAATAAATTAATACAATTACATGCCCAATGGACATAACTATCCTAGGTTGTAATAACATGTAATTTATTTGTTTACTACTAGGACAGTAAAGCTTGTTATTTTTAAACTTACAACAATGAAATAATAAAAAGATAGGATCTATACAAATTTTATTCGTAATAAAAAAATCTTTTATATTGTTTTACACTGATGTATGTCTATCTATTTTATCATATTATATCTCCCCATGTCTTAGGTTTGGCTGAAAGAGATATCTTCTTAGAGATACGCTCGACCTAATGTACCCTATAATTATTTCTTGTAACATGTTCTTTATTTTTTCGTGTACTAATAAAGTATAAAGTATAAAATTTAAACTTAAGTTATCATAAAACAAAATGTTAAACATTATGCTAATTATATCATTAATATTTTTTAGGAGCTCGTAGCCTAGTTGCGAGCACGGTCCGAAAGTGATCGTGCAGGTTAAGTGACGTTGGCGCGGTCGGTACCTGGATGGGTGACCGCTAGTGGCACATTTCATCTGTGGTCCTCCGTGCCTCGGAATGCACGTTAAGCAGTCGGTCCCGGCTGTTGTCGTTCGACAGCAGTCTGCTGACGGCCGGCCTGAACAACTCTGACGAATAGGTTGGTCACTAACCATACGATAAGCAAGCAAGCAAGCATTATTTACACTTTATTGTACAACAATAGACTTTAAAAAAACAATTAAAATGATACATTGTACAAAGGGTGAACTAAATCTTTTTTATATCGTTGATTGGAGCACAAAAAATCTATAATTAAACTATTACTTGGCACTGTACCACACCGGATGTTCTGTGCTGCATGTATTAATCTTTGTATACTTCTGTATTGTGTTCTATATTCTGGTGTTTCCAGCGCTAAATAAACGATTTCAATTTCAACTATTTTGCTTCGCTCTACAATACTTCCTCCCACAGCATCTCTTCCAGTTCACCGTCGAGGGTAATTAAGTAAACGGAATGCTCGGGGAAACTCGCGTAAGTCGACGTCACTTGAACGTCGTTCTAAATTCGAAAATTCATTTCCGTTATGAGTTTGTGACGTTTAAGTACGGAACCGGAAACTGCAATTGTACCTACTTCCGTTCGATGTTGTAGCCATAAAAGAGGGAGGGAATGCTGAGAAAGGTTAGTGAACTCATGACACAGTCAAGTTCGCAGAGATGTGGATGAGGCTGGCCAGGGCTGAGAAGAATACAGACAGAAGAAACGAAAGGGAGAAGGTTTTTCTTTAAGTTTCCACATCATCAAACATCTATAAGTTGTAATTTAAAGTCTACAATCTGGCCATTTTTAAAATTATGCATAAGCTTGCATTTATTTGAGCATCGGTGGCCTAGTGGCTAGGACGCCGGACTTCCATGCAGGAGATCCGGGTTCGAAACCATGCAATGCCATGTACCAATAAGTTTTTCGGATTTTTTCGAAAACAGGTAAATTGAAAAAAAAATTGAAATTGAAATCGTTTATTTAGCGCTGTAAACACCAGAATACAGAATACAGAAGTATACAAAGTTTAATACATGCAGCACAGTACATCTGTTGTGGTACAGTGCCAAAAAGGGTACACCAGCTCAGCATAATGCTGAGGCAAGCCACAGCGCTGATTATACATACATACATTACATACACATACATACATACAATGTATGTATGTAAAACATACATTGTATACATTGTGTACATGTACATTTACCTCATGCTCTGACGGTGAAGGAAAACATCGTGAGGAAACCGTGCAGGTTTCCAGATAACCAGTGTGTGAAATGGGGAAGGCAATGGCAAACCTCCCCATTAAACCTGCCACGAAAGTTGTTCTATGTTGTTAATTACTCCACCAAAAGGTGGTCTGGAAGAGATCGCTTTCAGAGATAAGAATTGTATTATTACTTCGCGGTGCTAAGGAGCAGGGTGGCAACTTTCTGGGACAGAGTGCGTGACTCTAAAATGAGTTAGTGTCTGTCCTCAATGACAACTTATTTGAGAATGTATTTTTTAAGAGTTGGTTGCGCATGCGCCGGAGTCCAAACAAAAAATAACGTCTTATATTGTATAATTTAATAGGTGCCTAGCTTATTTTAGGTTAAGTTCTTTTTACATTTGTATTTATTAATTTGTATGGGTAGCATTGAGCCTGATTTAAAAAAAAAATTAATCGTTTTGTACGGACTGTATCACACTAAATTTGTGCAATAAAGAGTATGCATTCATTCCTTTGAATGATCACGACCCTCAGCAATGAGGAATACGACTTAGAAGAAGAACATAATCATATGTAAAAGTGACTATATATACATAAATATATGCTGCACAACTACAAAGATAGGTAACGATCTTTAAGCTTGAATTATACCACCCTTTGTAAACTAGCCCACAACTTGACTCCCCTTGTTTACTCGAGCACACCCGGTGTTTAAGTGTGTCGCGAGCCTCAGAGTGGTCTCATTAGGATGGGGAAACGAACCCTGGACTTTTGTTTTTACACTCTATATGTAAGAACTTCCCATACTACATATTTTCATGTTTCTAATACAATTACCCAAGAATATGAACGACTTCGGAGTTTACAAAAAAAAAAAGAAATCGAATTTTTATTCTGTACCTAGTGGCGGTCAGAAAATGTTGGGTCGCTATGGGAACACCCAAATAGCAAGTCAATGAAATCCCCCAAAACGCTTATCAACTTTTTTTAAAATTTATAAATCTACAGCTATTAACAATTATGAAATTACATATGTATTAAACTTAAAGAAGGCCAATAACAGATTTCCTCGTTTATACTTGACTTGTATACCTACAGAACGCGGTTAACTTTAGAATAAAAACAACAGTTAATACTTGTTGTAAACATATTTACAACAAGTATTAACTGTTGTATGTAAGTACTTGCTAGACCGTCGGTGGCACAGTGGTTAGGGTACCGGACTCACATGCAGGAGGTCCGGGTTCTAAACCGTGCGTACCAATGAGTTTTTCGTATTTTTCGTAGACTTACGTACATTTACCGACTGCTCAACGGTGAGGGAAAACATTGTGAGCAAACCTGCACACTGAGATGACCAGTGTGTAAAATGGGGTAGGCACAAAAGATCCTCAAGGGCCTAAGTGCCGCTGGGTTATTCCCGGCTCCCTATCATAAGATAAGTACTTGCTAATCAAGTTAATTATTTCAATATTTTTTATCAGTTTTCGAATTCAATACCTTCTCACGCTGTGCGCAGGAAGGTCGATATCATATCAGCGTACTTTTAGACAGCCTTATGAAAATGACGTACTCATGCAATTACAGACATTAGTTTGGTATACATTTTCTGACCACCACTGTACAATGGAAGACATTTCAAACTTTACTCTGTTCCACAGAGTATATTTAGATGTGTTTTGAATGAATGAATGAATGAATACTCTTTATTGCACAAAATTAGTATGATACAATGCGTACAAAACGACTAATACAATCTAGGCGGTCTTATCGCTAAAAGCGATCTCTTCCAGACAACCTTCTGGTGGAATAATTTTGGTGGAAGCCGAAACGAGAATTGAGGACGAATCCTGGGGCCGAAACAAGAACAAATCGGAAAAAGGTAGGTTGTTTTACACTGTTCTATTAATTATAGTAAGTATATTACGTACTAAAGTGACAGACATGTATTATTATTATTCAAGTTACGTACTGAGCCCCAGTCATCAAAATAAAGTAATCAATTAGTAATTACTCAAGTGAAGTTGGAAAGTAATAAAGTTGTAACTTTAACTATATCTCTATTACGAGCGGTGACAATTCGGTTACCGAATAATTTTGTTACAAGTTCTAAGTTGTCCAAGTTCTGGAGGTTCACTAGTGATATTGAAAACAGGGCCATCAGTTCTTAACCAAGTTATAACTTAAGATTTTTTGTGAACACTACATTTGGATAAAAAATATAGGAGTTATGTTTGAAGACGCGCTGAAAAATATAGGAGTTATGTTTGAAGACGCGCTGAAAAATATAGGAGTTATGTTTGAAGACGCGCTGAAAAATAACTTGTTTGATTTAGAGCATGATTATATAGTAAGTATGTTTTGTTTCAAGTGTGTTTTGTTTTCTGTCCTTAATGACCCTCTCTCCCCTCCTTATCTCAAAAACTATGTTCCACTACCTGGGTTCGTCTCACGGTAGGTTTCTCCGTTCTTCTGTCAATCTTAAGCTGGATGTCCCAACTCAACGCACCGATTTCTTCTCCCAATCTTTCACTGCACAAGCAGTCCGCTTGTGGAACAGTCTACCTGAGGATGTCAGGGGGGGTCCTAACAAGTTCTTGTTCAAAAAGTTTGTCCGTGACATCTGCGATGTTCCAGCCAATAAGGTGTTTGTTGCTATGCTTGTTATCACGTGCATGTTTTATAAGTTTCGGTGTTCATGTATTTATCTGATTTTTTTCTCTCTCTATCATATACTCTTTTATATATGTATATAAATATATGTGTATTTTATATGTATTAGTGTCTGTGTATATGTGAGTATTCGTATTTATGTACTTAAAATTGTTATGTAGTAGCATACGTGTAGGTATATTTTTATATATTATATGAAATGTAGGTATTTTATTATAGTAAATAATAATAATTAGTAAATCTCTTCTATTTAATTTATATGCACCCGCCTTGCATCTGTATGACCCAATGGTTAGCTGGTAGAAAATGCCGCATGGCATTAAGCTCGCCTCATGAACTATTTTTGTGCATTAAAGTGTTAAATAATTTAAAAAAATTAAGTAATATGTTTATTTCACACACAGCAATGACCGAAACAGTTATAATTATAATAAAATAATTACGTAGTCAAAGGTGAACATATCTAAATCATGTCTGATGGTCTGCTGTTGTTGTGAAAAGGGGTCTCAACTCAGCTTATTGCTGCAGACAAAGTAACTTAATTCACTTGAACTCTGCTGAACACATTACATGATAAAAATTGAAAAATTGAAATTGAAATCGTTTATTTAGCGCTGTAAACACCAGAATACAGAATACAGAAGTATACAAAGTTTAATACATGCAGCACAGAACAGCTGGTGTGGTACAGTGCCAAAAAGGGTACACCAGCTCAGCATGATAGACACGACTAAAGTAGTATTTTTATTTAGACGGACTAAACTAACGCTTCCTGTGTTGCCAGTTTTTGATGAAATAAAAATAGTGTTGTGACCAAAGATCGAGTTCGATCAGTGACCAATATAGTTCACTAATCGAAGTATATTTTATTTTATTCTGTAATGTCTGTGATTTTATTTGTAAATTATAAAATTTAATCGCTGAGCCTCACTTTGTATGGGAGAGAAATCCATCTTCTTTCAATATATAATTTAACGTTATCTTTTTGGCTCACTGTTTGTGTGAACTAATCCCTTAGTTCACAAGTGAACTGAACGCGTCACTATTACATTAAACACGGCAACATTATTTAGAGGAGAGGGTATTATATAGGGTTTTCGATACGCTGTTATTTTAACCTTGAGGAGTTAGATGGAGCGCCTCATGTGCCGGTAATTACGCTGGCTCACTTACCCTTCAAACAGGAACACAGCAATGCAAGCATTGCTGCTTTGCGGCAGAAATAGGAAAAAGAGTGGTACCTCACCAGGTCATCCTGCGTATCAGGATATACCATTTTCAAATTCCTATAGTCCACTTCCGTAACTGTTTTCCATCTTTTCATAAAACCAAATCAAATTTTACATCAAACATTCTTAATTAAAATAAAATTCGCGAACTTCCCACATCAAAATTAACATTTTACCTAACTGCCGTCAAATTGTAATGTTTTCGCATTCAAAGAAACAATTAGACTTTTATTGTGTTTCAATAATTACCACACTTAATGAACAGCTGCCCAATATTACCTGCAAAAGAGAAAGTCATTATTAAAAAAAAATTGCTCTAAATGTTAAATACAAGGATCATGAAATTCAGCCGGTCAGCTTCAGAGGTCAATTCAGAGGTCAAATTCAGAGGTCAGGTCCAATTCAGAGGGTCCGCAAAAAAAAACAACAACATAATTTCAAATTCTAAGGTGACGTGAATTGGCCACCAAGATCGTGTGATTTGACTCCGCTAGACTTTTTCTTGTGGGGTTTTCTGAAGTCGCAGGTCTATGCCAATAAGCCACAATCGACCGTTGCCCTGAAAGCCAACATAACACAGGCCATCGCTCAGATTCAGCCGGATCTATGCAGCAGAGTCATTGAAAATTGGACCTCTCGGATTCGTGCCACCATTCGAAGCCGCGGCGGACATTTGAACGATGTTATATTCCATTCATATTCAAATATTTCGAAAAAAAAAAGTTTAATAAGTAAAAAAAACAATAACATAATTTCAAATTCTAACAGTGAAATGACAGTTCAAAGAAGGTTGCCACAGTGAGTTTTTGTTTGGGTTGCCACTTAATTGTGCTGCAGACTTAGCGTTGGAGGCTCTAGTTCGCGATCAAGTGAGGCAACGCAGCCAGTGTCCTGGTGACCACGTCGCTCTCAGGAAATCTAGACGACGTATTCATCCTCTATTTAGTATTTAAGTTTCTTTGTTTTTTATTTTTGTGTGCTTAAAATTAGACACAATTCACAAGTCACAAGGTTTTCTGGAAGAGATCGCTCTTTTTATTTTATTTTATCTGTTTTGCAGGAAATCTTACAGCTTAATAAATTGTACATAGTAAATGTTCTTTGAATATTTGTATGCCAAATCAGATTCCACTCATTAATTTTTTTTTTAAATAACAACATAAGAAGGACAGAAAGGATAATAATAATAGGATAATATATAATATAATACATATAAGTATTTACGTATTTACTATAAGGAATGTATGTATGATAATGATTAGGTGTGTGTGTAGTGTGTGTGTGTGTGTGTGTGTGTGTGTGTGTGTGTGTGTGTGTGTGTGTGACTAAGAGCATATAATCGATTAAGTATGATCAAATCTGATCAGCTACTACGAGCCAATGCGTGAAAAATAACTAATCAGATACGAACAACTCCACTATTTGCTTCCTAAAAGAGAACCTGGTATTGTACGTATCGGATCGCAGCGGATCATGACTGAGTTCTGAACGTAATTAGTAGACGTGGGAGGCTCGTGGAACAACCGCGCGTGGCGCGTGCGCGTGCCAGGCACGTTCAGCGCGGTGCGCGCCAGCAGTTGCGGACAATCCACCACGCAGTTGACTATATTGTAAAAGAAAACCATGTCATTAAACGTTCTCCTGTTCTTCTTAGCGATAAGACGGCCTAGATTGTATACAGTAAGACAGCCTAGAGTGCAATAAAGTGTATTCATTAATTCATGCACATGCGTGGTCCTGTAAATATTTTGTTTGTTTGTAAATAAGAAGTTGAATTACTGTGCAGAGTCACCCTGGGACCTGGGGTGGTACCAGCCTACCTATTTATGCTGCAAAGCAGCAACGCTTGCTCGGTTGAAGGGTAAAAGAGCCAGCGTAATTACCGGCACATGTGGAACTCCATCTTATTGGTCCTCAGAGTTAGCAGCGCATCGAGAACTCTCTAACTAATAACATTATAGTGAGGTGAGATGTTTATGGGAGTCGGTGACGAATTCTTCATGAAGCTCTCCACAATAAAAAAATATATAATTATTTATATGAATGATACGTACGAGCGTCGGTGGCGTCGTCGTGGCTAGTACATCGGACTCCCGTGCGGGAGGTCCAGGTTCGAAACCAGACAATGCCATATGATACGTACATTTACCGACTGCTCTGACAGTGAAGGAAAACATCGTGAGGAAACCTGCACACTGAGATGACCAGTGCGTGAAATGGGGAAGGCAATTAAATCTACCACGAGAGTCGTTCTATGTGATTAATTCCTTAGAATCATCACGACCCTCAGCAATGAAGAACATGACTTAGAAGAAGACGTCAAAACGACCTAAGTAATTTAATTTTGGAAACCTAATCGGACAGTAAATGCAGAACTGACTGTCTACTGTCTAGTCGGCCAGAGCGCCTAATTACTAATTGCCTTTCCATCAGGAAAGTAATTAACTTTAACGGACTCGTGTGGTAGAAGGCACTAGCTAAAAGCGGTGAGAAAAAAACCAAAAACAACGATATAAACATAGGTTTAAAATGTACTCAAAAATATTGCTTATCGTATGGTTAGTGGCCAACCTATTTGTCAGAGTTATTCAGGCCGCCCGTAGGCCTCTGACATAAAATAAATATAGGTAATGTATGTGTATTAGAATATATGTTTTGATCGCGTCCTGCCTTAAGTACATTAGTACCCACAGTTATCTAAAAATATAATTATGGCTCTTATAATATGTTGAGTAAAATTTTATATGATTTAAATAATTTTTACTCAACTTTTACTTTTTTTTCTTTTTTTTATGAGCCATAATTATATTTTTAGATGATTTTTACATTTTAAGGCAGGGTGACGTGATGGAAAATTTTAACAGGTATAAAATAATGGCCTTTTTTACGAATAATTTAAAATATTATATATCAATGGCAATGACATTATGTTCTTCCTTATATACTGACAAAACGTAGGAAACATATGGTGGCCCAAACAACTGCAGTAAGGACCACTTTTGCTAGTCGTCAGTTTTCAAAACAATTGGCACATCTATACAATATCATCAATAAAGAATTAGACATTTATTTAATAAAATACTACGACTGTAAGAAACGTCTTTCTGGTTGGCTAAAAACACTAAACTATGAGGAGATCGAGAATCTCCTTAAATACTAGTATTTCTCCCCTTTTTACCTTAAATGAAACGTGATTTCACCGATCCCAAGATATTTTTATCACAGTTTTTCATTTAACATCTCTCACTCATTTTGGCATAGAACACCATACATCTCTCTGGCACACACACATACACCCTCACACACGCCCTCTCTCTCTCTCACACACACACACACACGCACACACATTATTATTACTATATTATTCGTAAATAGGTACACAAATAAAGAGGTATGGAAGAGCGTGGCCCTCTGACACAGGTGTTGTCACACTTAAAAGAGGGCCTCCACAATTGGAAAAAAAATGTTTGTACCTTTTTGTTACTGAATAAATCTTTTTATTTATTTATTATTCCTTAAAATTAAAGAAATTACCTTTTTAAGGAAATTACCCCCATTCCGAAAATATATACCAAATTATTCATAATAAAATAAATCATAAAAAATATTATTCTACAAAAATCAATTTAAAAAAAGAATCTAATAAATAAACAGATTTTTTTATAAATAAACTAAAATGAATTATTTTCAATGAGGAGCTCGTAGCCTAGTTGCGAGCACGGTCCGAAAGTGATCGTGCAGGTTAAGCGACGTTGGCGCGGTCGGTACCTGGATGGGTGACCGCTAGTGGCATATTTCATCTGAGCTCCTCCGTGCCTCGGAAAGCACGTTAAGCAGTCAGTCCCGGTTGTTGTCGTTCGCCAGCAGTCGTTAAGCCATGTCAGATGCCTACAGGCGGCCTGAACAACTCTGACAAATAGGTTGGCCACTAACCATACGATAAGCAAGCAAGCAATTATTTTCAATTTTATTACTACATAGGTTGGCCGTGGCGATTCAGCGTGGCAATGGCGCGAGCGTCATGGGGACCTTTGCGCCGGGGTCGACACGGCGCGGAATTTTTGACTAAGGCTTTTTCATAATCGAAGTCATTTATTCACGACAACATTGTATTTGATAAAATGAAATTAAATAAATATTTATTGTTTAACTACAACCTGTATTCTATGACTTAAACCACAAACCACTCGAAGGTTTAGCAATGAGAGCACCAGTACGCAAAAACGGTATTCCACTTATCCTAAAAATTAATGCTCCGACACATGGGTTTAGCCCACACGTGTTCATGGGGTTAAATGGAATAGAAACTTGGGTTATTAATTTTATATACTTGTTTCAAGCGTTTTTTGTAACGGTATTAAAATTAAATTGTATCCATATTCTAAAAACTATATATATATATATATATATATATATATATATATATATATATATATATTGTGATTTCAATATTCCTTGTATTGTAGTCTCTTTTTGCACACAAAAATATAAATACACAGAAAATTTAAAACAAACATTAAAATTTTTACAAAGGCTTATCCCATAGGAATTTCTTCCAGCCAACCTTTGGTTTAGGACATTTAGACTAGTTTTAAGGGATGTAAGGGGGGTCACCAACATCTAGACCTCCAAATGCCAAACTCACCTGCACGTGGTGCATCCTGCCGATTAGCGAACGAGTCCCTGGCGACCGACTAGTGGCGGTATAACCACTCAAATTCTGGCTGGGTTAAAATACCAGAAGCACGATGACGGGCAGCAGCGTCATCAGGGCAAGTGACCCGGCTACTGCGATCGCCAACCCGCAGGCCTAGCGTGGCGATTATGGCATTACCTCCCATGGATAGCGCGCGCAAGGTGGCTGGCAGCGACTGGATGAGAAGAGCCGAAGTTCGGGCGCCCTGGGAGAGGCCTATGTCCAGCAGTGGACTAAAGTAGGCTGCTGATGATGATGATGAGACTAGTTTTATTAGTTTATTTAATAACTTTTAATTATTGTGTAAGAAAGAACAAATAATATTAAGAATTTATGTTATAAAGCGAAGCGATTTGCTTCTTCGTTCATCATGCGAACGGCTAAGGAATGGAACAGCCTGCCGGCGTCTGTATTTCCCGAAACCTACAACCTTGGGATCTTCAAGGCCAGAGTGAATAGGCATTTACTGGACCCGCATGCTCCATCGTCGACCTCATCGTCGTTTACCATCAGGCGAGATCGAGGTCAAATGCGGGTTTAGAAGTAAATTAAAACAAATAAACATTATTTATGTATTAACACTTTAATGTACAAAAAAGGTGTACATGAGGCGAGCTTAAAGCCTTGCGGCATTTTTTGTATTTATTGAGTTTAACTCCATAATAATGTTTCCAAAAAAGTTGATTACTCAAATTAACCTACCTAATTATTTTTAATACCGATTTAAGAATACATTTTACTTGTGTCGCCCTGTTGTGTCGTATCGTGCCGGCCATAAAGAATAGCACCACCCCAACTGTTCCCGTGGGTATCGTACTAGGCAACTAAGGATCTTAGTGGATACTATTCTACACCTTGTAGACGGCGATAGGCTCGCCACCTATCACGTTTGTCTACCAAATTGTTGTTGTATAGTACGGAACACGGCCAAAACACTGCCAAAACATCATCTCCTATTCAACCGGGTAGTCACCCCGTGAACAGCCTACCTGACCAAGTTGTGAATGCTGAAACTATAAACCAATTTAAGAACAGATTAGACATCCACTTACGAAATTTGAAGAAACAGGCTAACCAGCATTAGCTGCCTGCCTGCTAATCCAATAATAATAAATCTTACGACGAAAAGTGGGACCTACCTATGATGAAGGTAGTTCCTCTGGGTTCCCCTCGAGGATTATGGACGTGGGAATTATGTATGTATTTTACTTGTATACCATGGAGCACTCGCTCTGGTGTCCCGCGTGTCCGACAACCTGCACGCGGGAGGACCTGTTCGAGGCCAACCAGAGGGCTGTCGATGTGGCTGCTTTCTGGCCGGGAAAAATTTAGTTCGGATCATCAACACGAAAGAAGAAGAACTTGTATACCGACCCGAAAAACTAACGTTTAACAAACTGTTTCAAAATCTCATTTTAATCCCATTAAAAACTTACAAAATTCTTGAATAATGTTGCCAGAAATTATTTATGTTTCGCTGCTCGCTGCATCGTATTTAATGACGTCGGAATTTATCCGACGACAGAATTTTAATATTATGCCAACGAAGAATCTTTGTGAGACTGAATTAAATGCAACTAAAATGCTGAATATTTCATTATTGTTAATAATATTAACATCATGTTTTCTGTTTTAGTTAGAAATAAGGTTGTTTATATTTTATTTTGTGTAAGACCGCCTAGAATGTTAAAAATGTTTATTTTCCACTGATCCCATTTCATTACGGATAATGAAATGGGATCAGTGGAAAATAAACATTTTTAAACTTATAGTTTTTTTTCAAGCGCCTTGTTAATAATATTAACGTCATGTTTTCTGTTTTAGTTACAAATAAGGTTGTTTATTTTGTTCAAGACCACTTAGATCCGTAATGAAAAGGGATCAGTGGAAAATAAACATTTTAAAACTTATAGGTTTTTTCAAGCGCCTTGTTAATAATATTAACGTCATGTTTTCTGTTTTAGTTACAAATAAGGTTGTTTATTGTGTTCAAGACCACTTAGATCCGTAATGAAATGGGATCAGTGGAAAATAAACATTTTTAAACTTATAGTTTTTTTTTCAAGCGCCTTGTTAATAAAATTAACGTCATGTTTTCTGTTTTAGTTACAAATAAGGTTGTTTATTGTGTTCAAGACCATCTAGATCCGTAATGAAATGGGATCAGTGGAAAATAAACATTTTTAAACTTGTAGTTTTTTTTTCAAGCGCCTTGTTAATAATATTTACGTCATGTTTTCTGTTTTAGTTACAAATAAGGTTGTTTATTTTGTTCAAGACCACTTAGATCCGTAATGAAATGGGATCAGTGGAAAATAAACATTTTTAAACTAATAGTTTTTATTTTTTCAAGCGCCTTGTTAATAATATTAACGTCATGTTTTCTGTTTTAGTTACAAATAAGGTTGTTTATTTTGTTCAAGACCACCTAGATCCGTAATGAAATGGGATCAGTGGAAAATAAACATTTTTAAACTTATAGTTTATATTTTGTGTTAATTATTTTTTATTGGTTTATTTAGACTTAAATAACATACTGTTTCACGGGTTTTTACTGTTTTTTATTAATTACGACCGGTTTCGTTTACACATCTTCAGGTATTTGTTTATAATAATTTTCTTAACTACATGCAGGTAGATAAATACAGCTTTATTAAAATTATTTTATTTATATATAATTACTTTATTTTATTGTTTTGTTTGGACAGTGGAAAATAATATAGTTACTTATATCTTTTATAGCTGTTAATTATTGTATTCGGTTGTCTAAACCGCCTTGGTTATATAATAATGAACTTAGTTGAAGGCTGAAGTATTAAATCAATGACGTCAAAGAATCATGTTTGAGATGGAATGTTGCGTTCATGCTATCATGGCGTGTTCGTCCTATTTTATTGTTTAAAAACGGTTTACAGTGATTATTTTTTCGAAAAACTAGTGTATTGTACCTAAAAATCGACCGTGTTAAGTGAACGTTATAAAAGACAGTGAAATGGGAGTGAAATACTACAGATGGTGTGATCTGGCAACCTAACCTCCAATTGCACTTGGAATGCTAGACACTAGGCATTCCTAGTGCACACGACTCTCCCTTAATCTCGACGTTGGTAAACTGTTCGTTTCAAAACAGACGCCAAAACGTTCGAGTTATTTTCAAAGTTCTAACACGGTCATTGGCCAAATTGCAGTGTAAATCACTAGCAGGGGCCATTCATTAAAGGACAAAAAAGATAGAATTAGAAAAAAAAGTGTTAAATAATAGACGATTTATACAAGTACGTTACATAATTTCATATTCACTAAATAAATATAAAACTATATAAATTCACACATTTTCCATGACACGAAAAATAACATCACTTAGGTATAAATAATGTCAAATTAAAACTGGCTGAGTGCATGTTGCATGCACCCGTCCGGTGCAATTGCGCAAGATTAATGAAGTGCGCAGAATGAATGGCGTTGTGTGTATGCAGCTAAAGTAAGTAGAGGTAAGTACTTATATTTTTTGGTCGGCGTAACAATCAAAATTCACACATTGGATGTAAGTCGCAATTCGAGGTTATGTTGTAGCGTTCATACTGTCATGGCGTGTTCGTCCTATTTTATTGTTTAAAAACGGTTTACAGTGGTAATTTTTTCGTAAAACTAGTGTATTTTACCTAGAAATCGTCCGTGTTAAGTGAATGTTATTATAAGACAGTGAAATGGGAGTGAAAACTACAGATGGTGTGCAGAATTGCACTTGGTATGCAAGGCACAGCCATTCCTGCTGTATGCACTCTCCCATAATCTCGACGTTGGTAAACTGTTTTTTTTTCAAAACAGATGCCAAAACGTTCGAGTTATTTGCAAGATTGTAACACGGTCATTGACCTACGGAGCCGAAACGTGGACACTGACGGTGCGACTGGTTCACAAATTGAAAGTCGCTCAGCGTGCTATGTAAAGAGCTATGCTCGGAGTATCTCTGCTGGATCGAATCAGAAATGAGGAGATCCGGCATAGAACAAAAGTTATCGACATAGCTCATAAGATTAGCAAGCTGAAGTGGCAATGGGCCGGTCACATCTGTCGCAGAACCGACAACCGCTGGGGTAGACGAGTTCTGGAGTGGAGACCGCGTTTGGGCACACGTAGTGTGGGACGCCCCCCTGCTAGATGGAGCGACGATCTGCGAAAGGTGGCTGGCAGCGACTGGATGAGAAGAGCCGAAGATCGGGTTCTATGGCGCGCCCTGGGAGAGGCCTATGTCCAGCAGTGGACTAGAATAGGCTGCTGATGATGATGATAAACACGGTCATTGGCTAAATTGCTGTGTGTACACTAGCAGGGGCCATAATTAAAGAAAAAAAGGTACTTATATGAAGTTAATGTATGCTAGGTATGATTCGGTTTCCATTTCCATACATTTATGTCGTATAGAACGGAATATTGTTATCATGGCAAAAGAAGAAAGGCTTTTAAGAATCCGTAGTTGTTATATTTCTTCTTGTGCCATATTGTTACTATACCATAAAATACTTATATATTGATATTGCATACTATTATACCTTGTTCATTTTGGGATGATCCTTTAGATAGAAGCCATACAACGTTAATTTGTCGTGTTTTGCGAATAATGTCAAAATAACAATTTAAAATTTTGCTACCGGAAACGGTTATAAATATATACATAAAAAAACAGCATAAAACAGCTATTTTTGTATTTAAATTATTATCTATTTCTAGATTGTTTCATGTATATTGTTTGAAATAATATTGATACTATAGTTTTTTCAATAACAGCGCAGTTACATACTTACGTCGAATCGTCTAGATGACTCATTGAAATCGAATAATCTCCAATCGATTTTTTGTAATCGTGATGATGAAAAATTAATGTCTAAATTAATATTTTTTTGCATTTAAAAAATAATAGATACGCTTTTTAACAATTGGAATGTAATGTCGTGCCGGCCATACATAATAGCACCACCCCAACTCTTCCTGTGTCGTACGAGGCGACTAAGGGTCTTAGTGGATACTATTCTACACCTAGTTTGTCCACAAAATCTTACGGCGTAAAGTTGGAACTACCTATGATGAAGATGGTTCCTCCGTCTACCCCCTCGGAGATTATGGACGTGAGAGTTATGCTTATGAATCGAATCGGTAACGATTCGAGCACCGAATAGACATCCCTTCATGATACGTCACACAAACTTCTAAAGGATCATCCCAAACTGAACAAGGTTGTAACGATGTCGACTTCATCGTCCATATCAACCTCCGTGTCATCAATTTCAACCTCATCGTTAGCGTTTATCTCACCTCATTTCGTGTTGGCATTTTAATTTCTTCATTTATATTTTCAATATTCAATTCATATTCCCATTCCATTTCTAAATTCCATTAATTTCATTGTATTTACTTATTGTCTCTGTATTTTTTGTCCTGAACGGACGTTTGCCGTTTTATAAAATTGTCTCCTACTACTACCTATTTTCTGCTATTGTGTTGTTCTGTTCCTGATAAATATAATATGTACCATTACCTAGGTTACACACTGTCCTAGAACCCTGCTAGCCGGCACCTAGAGGGCAGATTGTACTAAGGTATAGTTTAATAATCATGCAATTTTACTATCGTAATAATAGGCAGAGAGTCGAGGTTGAGCGTCGGTGGCGTAGTGGCTAGGACGCCGGGTACCCATGCGGGAGGTCAGGGTTTCGAAACCATGCAATGCCATGTACCAATGAGTTTTTCGGATTTTTTCGTAAACTTACGTACATTTACCGACTGCTCTAACGGTGAAGGAAAACATCGTGAGGAAACCTGCATGTCTGAGGAAATGAAAAGTTTCCAAGGGTGTGTGAAATCCACCAATTAGCACTGGGCCCGCTCGGTGGATCATACCCCTTGTTCAAGGGGAGGCCTGTGCGGGGACATTAACTAACTAAAATTTTCCGTGTGAAGAGAGTCGATTTACCTACTTATATACGCGAACTAACTTCACATAGTTCTACAAAACTGCTCTTGTGTAAGTCAAAACAGCAAACACCTCATAAATTCTCGCGACAAGCTCTCCTTATCGACATACATCACGACGCATTCCCGTCACACTCCGACAAAGTTTTTTGACTTAACTCCCAAATTCCCACAACACCGATACACATGCTTTGGCACTAGTGATGTGCGAAATGTCTGAGACTGAGAAACCAAGGCCGGTTCCAGTTCTAGGCCAATTCGAAGTCAAAGTCCATATTTCTTATTGCAAATTTTAAGCCTTAAGAAATATGAACATTGACTTTTTAATTTTGGAAAGTTACAGTAGATTTTTGCAACGTTATTTTTACCTACGACGGAACGGAGATGGTATATGAGGTATAGCGTTTGACCTAAGAGGATGTTTGTTTGTTTGTTTGTAGGCATATGGCTCTTAAAAACGGTTTAACGGAATTTTTTCATAGTGTAAACAAACATATCCTTAATTTATTACATTAGAGGATCACCATATTATATAAATTCACGTGGAATTAACTTCTTTTTTAAAATTAAATATGTAAATAACTTTAGAAGGTGTCTTTTTAACCTGTTGAAGTCAACAACAAAATCATGTGTTATGTATAACTTTAAATTTTTGTTTTATGAGTTTGCTTAATAAAGAATGTTATAAAAATATTTTTTTTTCGTATTCTAAACTATAACATACGATAAAATATTAATAAAACATGGATAATTCATAAAACCATCGACATCGCCAATAAAGGTCTCCGATAATAAGAGACTCCGAAGAGACTCTCATACACTCTCCTTTCTCTTTAACATATTGTTCAGTCCTTCGGCGCCGTCGTACCTCCGCGAGAGGTTCCATTTTACCGCTGACAAGAGTGGCGGACGTCTGCGCTCTGCACAAAACCTGACCCTCGGCCTTCCCACGCACACTTCCCGCACCTACACCAAATCATTCTCGGTTCATGCGGCGAGGCTCTGGAACAAGCTTCCTGTCGACGTGAGGAAATCGCCTTCTCTGCCTTCTTTTAAAAATGCTCTAAAAAAGCATTTCAGTCACGTTGCTGACACTTTGAGCTGAATTATTATGTTATTTGTATGTAAGTATTAAATTAGTGTAAATATTATATTATTATTATTATATATTTTATTAAATTCATTATATTTATATATGTATTCGTATATATGTATAACAAATTGTATATATCATTATAATTGTTGCGTATGTATTTTATTTATCTACTATATAGTTATTGTAATTTATTTATACTTATTATTTACTGTACCCACCGTAAAAGTAGTCTAAACTCTCCTTAATCAAAGGTTGGCTGGAAGAGATCCCTACGGGATAAGCCCGCCTTTGTACATAGTTTAATGTTTTTAATTTCTGTGTATTATTTTTTTTTCCTATGTGTGCAATAAAGAGACTACAAACAAACAAACAAAAGGTGGTTTGTTTACATTAGGAACAAGTTTCATTGAGCTCGACTATTACATGATTCGATATAAAACCAATATCAAATTTAAAACCAAGACCGACTTTACACAATCTATTTAGCTAGTAAAAGCACATTTAAATCAATTCGGTATGTAAAGAAGAAAATAACTAAGCTATTTCCAAAATCATTTTACATTTGCAATCATAATTTTTCTATTTACAGCTCTTCAAGCTTTGGGATGACGTTTATTTTAACGAAAATCTTAAAAGACCATTGTCCTTCATTTGACCTGGAAAAGTATGTTTTGTACGCAGCAAAGGCTATTGACTCTATTCAGCCTACTTTTGCTAAACAGTTTGAAAAATTAATTAAAAAAACGACTACTGCTCAGAAAACAAAAATATTGAAATTAGTTGTTTATAACTTCATACATTTTTAATAAAACGTTATTTATCAATGTAGATATACATTGAAAAAAAAACTAAATAAAAAAGCTATTTATAATAGCTCAAAGATTAAAAATAAAATATAAAAAAAATATTTCAAAAACTTTACATACCGAATTCAGTAGTTTTAGAGATGCGATTGTATAAGTTGCAGGTGGAAACCAGTTTTTGACCTCCACTGTGCGAAGATTTCAGAAATCCAAAAAAAAACTTGTCCATAGGACAACTCCGTATAGCACATCACTAACACGTCCCACTCGACTCGACAGCTACTACACTTGTTTTCGGCGAAAAATTCGGTGTATTTCGGATAAAAAACGGCGAAAAACTGGCAACTGACGGATATGGAACGCTATCCATCAACAGTCCCGGGGGATTCGCCGAAACTAATTACGTGAACATCGTTTGAAGCAGCGAAAGGCTGCACGGGAAGTTTTCGCAATATCATATATCTTATGTATGGTACGGATTTAGAATATCCCTACCGCCACTGGGTAAAGCGTGTCATACGAGGCGACTGACCCGAGTAACTTGCTGGTAGGCTAGCGACCATCTTTTTATGTAAGGTCTTGAGAGACAGGCCGCCAACGGTGACAAAATGCAGCATATGCGGTCGCGAGTGCAACTCCAGGATCGGGTTGTTGAGCCACTCGAAGACGCACCAGCGACAACAACAATATACCTAGGATTAGCAGAAGTCATCCTCGCAACGAGGGACTGCCACGACGACGGTGATGTAAGGTCTGTCGTCAAATATCTTCTTCTTCGTCGTCGTTGCTTCTGCGTCGATGTGTTCCGGCAGTGTTTATAGAAGAGCCAGTACTGTTAAGCCCGTGTGCTCCATCTTCGGCCTCCTCGTCACTTACTATCAGGCGAGATTGAGATCAAACGCGGGTTTTGATGTAAATAAAAAAATATTACTTGATAACGTGTATCCGTGGTTCGCGGAGTTAAACCCTAAAATAAAGTCCAGTAAGTAAATGTCTAGTCGTACCCGGTGTTATGGCGGTGAGTAGATCCAGCGGTGAGGGGTATCCATTTTACCCACAAATAAACACCACACCAGTCACTTTGTCGTATTACAGTCTCAGTAAAGTCAATTGATAATCCATGAAATAAATGTAATCCCCTTTAATTATAAAGCACACGGTGCAAAGTACATGGGCATCGCGCGGGAACTAGTGGCCTACTAAAAATGACAGCGAGTCTACTTAATACCCTTCCATGAAAATGTAAAAAATAGTAAACAAACCGAAACATATCGATATACGAGTAAATGTACGGGATAAATACTAAATTATGAACTTGAAGGCATCGGTTAAGTCTCTTAACTTGTCGAAGAAAGTATTGGTCTCAAATTAAAGTTAGACTTCAGTTGATCGCGGCCGATGCGGCTGACGCGCGCGGCCTACGGCTGACAGCTGACACGACAATACTAAACACTTTGAAAATTGTATGGCGCCGCTTCCGATCATAGCGCCGATGCGGCTGACGCGCGCGGCAGTCGTCTGTCGTAGCCGCGCGCGAACGTCTCGCGGACGTGAGTATATTCCTCTCGCTTCCTCATGTGCGTCTCGCTCATTCGTGAACTGTCATGTCAGCCTGTTTTGACAGCCGCGCGCGGCTAGCCGCTGACATCTGAAGCAAAGTGTGTCGTGGCTGCATCGGCCGCGATCCACGGAAGCCAACCTTAAGGATTGACTGCGATTGGTAAAAGGGGATTTCCGTCAGCCAACGTTGGTAGACTCTATTGTGCAGGGTCTCATGGGGAAGACCTACCTTCTTCTGCTGAAAAGTAGCAATGCTTGCATTCCTGTGTTCCGATTTGAGGGTAAGAGAACCAGCACAACTGCTGGCACATGAGGCATTCCATACAAGTCCTCAGGTTAGCAGCGCATGGAAACCCCTCTTACAATATTTTAGTCAGGATGTCTATGGACCACGGTAACCTCTCACAATCAGATAGCTCATCTGATCGTCCACATGATTGATGCATTTTTTTGAATTACCTATTCAGTAGGTCACCTATTTCTCAGTAAACACTTCAGGTTACGGTTCTGTAGTTACTACAGCGCTTAATACCGCATCATGGAGGTAACAAGCCCATCCGCTCCGGATGAAGTAAGCATCACAGTATGACACCTTTTACAGGGGAATCGGTGTCCGGGATTTTTTTGATGGAGATTATGAATAGCAAAGCCGGGGGCATGGTGTATTCACACTTTCATGCTGATCTTAACTCATAAGTTAGAAATATGCATAATTTCTTGGATAAAATAGTAGATAGTACATTTACCTATAGGTAGGTTGACATTTAACAAATTCTATTATGTTCTAATTTTACAGCCTGTTGGTGAACTAATTAATAAAATAATGTATTTTTAAATAAAGTCATAACAAACCCGAATCGTGACATCTGATAATAATCCTGTTTCTAACTTTGGGTGTAAATGTCGCAGGGAAATAGCTGAATTCCCTAGGAATTTGGCCAAAACTGGGGAGAACTGTTGCTGTGAGGGTCCCGAGCACCTTTGGCGGAAGGTGGAGGGTATGAAGGTTCCCCGGGGTTCTTTCCTCCATACTACCTACTCTTTAAAAAGATTTAGGACGGTACTTACATACACGCAACATTTACAGTCCCTCCCCCCCTCCAATCAATCTCGTAATTCATTAGGTATTACATGATAAACAGTTTTAATCCACCATCCGTCACTACTGACGACCAATAGACTCCAAATCCCTACAGTTTTCGGCTATTTCACTGATTTTGGCTATTTCCCTGCGACATCTGCAGACTGACTGCATTTCGACTGTAAGTCAGCTGCAAAATTGCAGTTTGGATGTGCAGTTCTATTAAAAGAAAGAATTTATTTCCAATAGCGCACACATACAAACAATTAGGTACAGAAGATAAAAATTATAATATTAAACAAATATATTATAAAAATAAATAAACAAAAGTAATTAAGTTCGATGAAGGTGGTGTGCAGCACCGGAAAAAGGGGACTGCCTCAGCCTGTTGCCGCAGCGGATGAAGTTCAGGCATCACCTGTGTGCCAGGGATCACTCCCTAATGATACACTACCGGAACATATAAATAACGGAAATATTAATAAACAGAAGTATAATATTAGGAAACGAAGGAAGGTACTTAATTATTGGTGTTGCAGTCGATCCAACTGCACGCCAATTGCACGTTGAGTGCACGCTGATTTCACACCAACTACAATGCAGGCCGTTCGTTTACTACACCGACAAGAGCATAGCTCTTAAATTGAAGAAGAAGACAATGCAGGCCGTTTCTATACAATACAATACAATACAAATATACTTTAATGCACACCCGGGATATAAACAAAACATACAACATAAAGAGAGGTACAATACAATGTGCAGAAGGCGGCCTTATCGCTTTAAGCGATATCTTCTAGGCAACCTTCAGGTCATGGAAGAATCATAAAATATATAATATACGGGTGCAAAAGGCGTATGAAATAGATACTACCCTCAAATAAATAAATAACAAAAATAATTTTAAAAAAAATTAATGCAAACCTTTGCAAGCTGCCAAGCAGTTGTAATAATATTACATAAATACTATAATATATACAGAAATATAATACTTAATATATAATCAAAAATATAATAAATAAATAAATAACACACATCATATGCTAAAATGAAACTGCATTACAACAATTAGGCAGTGTATCCACACTGCAATTCGTAATGTTGACGAAGGAGATTTTTAAATATTGGCAGTGATTTGGCCTGCCTGTATACACACTTGCGAGATACATTATGAGGAGGAGGGTTCTGTTTGCCTCCATTCCGGCGGCCGCTCGTTACCTCCCCTGCCCAACCCTTAACTATAACGTCGTTTAAGGCCCCTCCGAGGGTAGGATCGTTAAGGCTATCCATCAACGCGGATTAAAATGTAATTCTTCATTAATTTCCCTGTTTGTGCCATTAAAGCTTTTAGGTAATCTATTTTTGGATGAGACTTTAATGTTAATGCTGTTTTTTTATCGGATATTATGCATTAATGACGATATTTAGGGATCCGTAACTCGAAAGGGAAAACGGAATCCTATTGCTGTCGTTCCGCGCAGTCCATCCTCCTCCTCCTATATTCCCCTATCCACACTTCTAAATTTTATGACCAATCCTTCACTGTCCATGCTATCCGTCTCTGGAATTCTTTACCCATGTCCATAAGGCAAGCCAAATCCTTAAATATTTTCAAGGCACAGGTTAAGGCCCACTATCTATCCCAATGACTCCTTCTTCCTTCCTTACTTTTCCACAACTTTGGTTTCTAGATATATTTTAATATTATGTATGTATGTATTTATGTATGTGTGTGTATATGTATCACTTATGTACACTATGTGGCGGCCTTATCGCTTAAGGCGATCTCTTCCAGGCAACCTATGAAGTTAATTGGACACTAAAGATATTAGCGACAGTACAGTGTAAATATATGAAATAGGTTACTATTACTTAATACACAGTAAATTTAGTAAAATAAAAGTAATATGATATACATAAATAATTATATAGGTATACTAAATAGATATAGGTACATAATATAAATAAATATATCATCATCATCATCATCAGCAGCCTATTCTAGTCCACTGCTGGACATAGGCCTCTCCCAGGGCGCGCCATTGAGCCGAAGATCGGGCTCAATGGCGCGCCCTGGGAGAGGCAAATATTAAATAAATATATAATAAAACACAATTTTGACGGAAAGTTGTCAATTTTGGATCACTATTAGTAACCTGTAATAGTTTGAAAGTTGTCAATAATTAAAAATTTCATAAATTTTCCCCCTGAATTTTCCACCAAGATTAAAATGTTGTATATCTTTGTTACCGACATAGCTCATAAGATTAGCAAGCTGAAGTGGCAGTGGGCCGGTCACGTCTGTCGCAGAACCGACAACCGCTGGGGTAGACGAGTTCTGGAGTGGAGACCGCGTAGTGTGGGACGCCCGCCTGCTAGATCTGCGCAAGGTGGCTGGCAGCGACTGGATGAGAAGAGCCGAAGAACGTGCTCAATGGCGCGCCCTGGGAGAGGCATATGTCCAGCAGTGGACTAGAGTAGAGAGAGTTGTTGAATTCTCGGACGATACCGTTACATGGAACATCCAACTTATCTCAATCAAACAGCATCATATTTTGCTTCCCTCATCGAAAAGCAAAAAAATAAAACAAATAATCAATCAATCACAAACCGGATAAATGAACACCGAAACCTTGTATCGGAAAAAGGAACCCAGCACAGATAACAACGACATTAGAAATAACAACAGTAAAGTATCTCAATACCTAGTAGTGTGAGATATTTTAATTGTTTACAACATTTTTGTGACTTAATTTGCGCAGAAATAATACAATAGTATCGTATTTGATCCACTTTTACAAAAACAACGTCTTGTTAGTCATAAAAGATATTAAATAAGTAACTAGTTCAAAATATGATAATTAATGACTATCAAAATGTATACAATATTTAAAAAAGTGTGTTTAGATTCAATTCATATCGTTTGAGATAATAAAATAATTAATTATTTATTTTGGAATACTGATGCCTAGCAGCATGGTGTTAGGAGGGGGTGCTTGAAATGCTATATAAGAATGAAATCGTGAATCACGGGCCAGTCGTTCATCGGTCTCCTGAGAGGTCGGTTCTCTGCCAGACCACTGTCGCGTATATTATCCTAAATATCTCTAAGTGCGGCCTAAGTGTTCAATACTTAAAGTGCTACAATGTATAAATCAGTGAGTGTTTGTGTAAAAATCGAGTTTAAGTGTTCATGTATAGTGCGCGTTAATAAAAGTTTGTTAATTTGGTGGAATCAATTGTTTCATTACTATTCGAGCACTGGATGTTGTCAACAGTAGGTACTTACTACTAAAATAAAATTTCCCGCGCGAGACTTACACTTGCACGCCATGTGTGTGCTATTATTTGCACACTCGTGGACTACTTTATCGGTCCATAATTTACCTACTTATATTCCAAACGCCAAGTAAAGCAATTTGCATGACGTTGACTAATTTAAGCGATTTTTTTCGAAAAAAAAATGGTCATTTTTTTAAGGTGTAGGTTAAATTGTCATATAGGTTTTTGTTAATATTAATTAACAAGTTGAAAGCCATTAAGCTACTTTCTAGCTTTCAACTCCTACTTTTTTAGCTTTCAACTCCTATTTATCTACTCTTGATAAAAATTTACCTTTTGAAAAAAAATCACGTCCATCGATCCACTCGCTCGTCCATTTACCACAAACACACACTTGTGGTTTCTATAATAGAATTAAAATGATAACATTGTGGTTAAATACGAGTAAACAATAATGTTCCAGGTCCCCGAAAACGCAAGCGGAAGCAAGCTATCAATAAAAATAAATAAAAAAAATTTGCGTGCGAGTAAAGTACCTTGCGCGGCGATCGCTAGCAAACAGATTCAGTACTGTTCTAATTTCTTTTTGCAATAATCATAAACAAATCAAATCGCGCCCACTAATCCTTTGGGCTGGGAGCCACCGGGAACATGTTTATGCTGTGATCGTGATGGATTACCCCCTTCGCCCCCACTACCCCTCCATCTGATGCCATCTCGGTAATGTTCTGACGTATTGTGACTAGATGTGGCACAGAAATTGAAATTAATAGTTAAGGCCGCAGATCATAGGTATAGAAGAGACATCGGTCGCTAAAAAGCGCGGGTGGGCCACACGCGTCTTAGATATTACCACCCAGTGACATATTATACCCTAGACGAGAAACTTCCAATAGAACGTAGGTGGTACAGTGGCTAGGGCACCGGATTCTAATGCGGGAGGTCCGGGTTCGAAACCGTGTAGTGCCATGTACCAATGAGCTTTTCGTATTTTTCGAAGACTTACGTACATTTACCGACTGCTCTAACGGTGAAGGAAAACATCGTGAGGAAACCTGCATATCTGAGGAAATTAAAAAGTTTCCGAAGGCGTGTGAAATCCACCAATCAGCACTGGGCCCGCTCGGTGGATCACCACTAGGCCACCGACGCTCTTTCAATTCAAATTAAATATTTTATTATATATATGCGTTACTATCCTAATGTAATATGTGTTTCAACATGCATATTTTTAAAATTATTACGTACCTAAATACAGTCATCCAGGCAGGATTACCAATTCCTTCCAAAGTTAAAGATGACTAAAAGATAATGTACTGTTTCATCATCATCATCAGCAGCCCACTGCTGGACACAGGCCTCTCCCAGGGCGCGCCATTGAGCCCGATCTTCGGCTCTTCTCATCCAGTCGCTGCCAGCCACCTTGCGCAGATCTAGCAGGCGTCTTTACGCGGTCTTCACTCCAGAACTCGTCTCCCCCAGCGGTCGTCGGTTCTGCGACAGATGTGACCGGCCCACTGCCACTTCAGCTTGCTAATCTTATGAGCTATGTCGGTAACTCTTATTCTATGCCGGATCTCCTCATTTTGGATTCGATCAATGATCAATGTACTGTTTGATGCTAAACACTCGTAGAGAGGCAGTAGTTTAAAATGTTGATCGTAACAGGATTGTGGTTGTTTGAATTTACTAGTTTTTTCTTTCTCAAGTGAGGGCTGACTCCAATAATACTT
This sequence comes from Hofmannophila pseudospretella, assembly GCA_947369225.1. Taxonomy (NCBI): domain Eukaryota; kingdom Metazoa; phylum Arthropoda; class Insecta; order Lepidoptera; family Oecophoridae; genus Hofmannophila; species Hofmannophila pseudospretella. The sequence continues at coordinate 9,822,185 of OX376334.1, forward strand.
GAGCTGCCCTTCCCTTTTCTTAGTGACCCTAACGAGGCTGACATGGTCACGTAGCTGTGTACCAAAGCCTCTAAATTGAGATATTAAAAAAGAAAATTATTAATATTTCTTCTTCTTATCGTGTGGTTGTTCAGACCTCTGACATGGCCTTATGACGCTGTCATGCGAGAGCAAGCGGGACCGAAAGCTTAGTGTGCCCACCGAGGCATGAAGGGGCTCATATAAAAATGTAACCGCTAGGTCACTCATCCTGGTTCTGACCGCGCCCAACATTGCTTAACATGCACGATCACTTTAGGTTACGAGCCCCTCAAGAATTTCTTTAAGAGCGTCGGTGGCGTCGCGGCTAGGACGTCGGACTCCCGTGCGGGAGGTCCGAGTTCGAAACCAGGCAATGCCAAGTATCAATGAGTTTATCGAGACTTAAAAAAAGAAACTTTTGTCGCTTCTAGAAGTAATCTATCCCTCTGTACCCTGTACGTCCCTCACAAACGTCGCTCCAACTCGCGTAGGCTTTTGATAAATGCGCGTTTGCCGTTTTATTTTACTTTTTATATCAAATTGGTTATTTATTCGTACGGCTTTGATACAATTTGCGGCGCTCAGCTCTGCGGATGTTTGACACGTCAAAATAATAAGGACTAAAAAACCCTTATTGCGGAATTAAATGGTAGGTACGAGTATACAATATTTTTCATAGCGAACTCCATAACATAGGTTATAAAACTACCACTGGCTCCAATGACTATAGAACCAGGACTACCAGGCGCGGGGAGGGGTTCCATCCTTATGTTGTTGATATCTCATCTGTTTCTTTCTTTGCTTCTTCGTTCATTATGCGAACGGCTAAGGAATGGAACAGCCTGCCGGCGTCTGTATTTCCCGAAACCTACAACCTTGGGAACTTCAAGACCAGAGTGAATAGGCACTTACTGGACCCGCATGCTCCATCGTCGACCTCAGCGTCGCTTACCATTAGGCGAGATCGAGGTAAAAAAAAACCACTTGACTGCCGATGCGGGCGCCCCGCGCACGCGGAGTATTAGCAGTATATTTCCTATAATTTTCGCGGCACTCTAGACGCTTACCAATACGCGATTGTGATTGTTTATGACGTCAGCTGTGTTAGCCAATGGCAGCCGCGATGAGCCGCTCTCTTCCCTCCGCTCCCCTCATGAATTTTCGCTCTTCGTTAGTAAGGAGAAATGTAACCATCGGTGATATTTACTTTGCTTCATTACTGGCGCCCTCTTAACAATTACATAGGAATTGTAATAAAGGCCGTAGAGACCTTGATAGTGTGGTTAGGACGCCGATCTCCCATGCGGGAGATCCCGTTTGAAAACCTTTCTAATTTACTTACCTATAGAGCCATTTACATTTGCCGTTACCCAAAGAGCCACGGAGCGAGCTATGCTCGGAGTCTCCCGAAGAGACAAAGTATGAAACGAAGACCTCCGGCTGCGCACAAAAGTCACAGATGTAGCTAAACGCATAGCGACTCTGAAATAGCGATGGGCGGGGCATGTGGCAAGGCGAACCGACAACAGGTGGTTTAGTACTCACGTGGAGACCGCGCACGAGCAGCAGGAGTGTGGGACGTCCAGCAGCGAGCTGGTCAGACGACATCAGGGCTAGAGCTGGAGTGACTTGGCTCAGAAGCACTGCAAATCGGGCTACATGGAAATATATAGGAGAGGGCTATCCAGCAGTGGATGAATAAAGCCTGAAGAAGAAAAAGAAGATGTTAACTCACCTTCTGTTCTAACGGTGAAGGAAATAATTGTGAGGAAATCTGAGATAACCAGTGTGTGAAATATCCATTAAAACTGCAAATAGAGTCCTGTCTTTTCATAGTATATTTTTTTTAATTTATTGACAACTTAACCCGCAATTGACCTCGATCTCGCCTGATGGTAAGCGACGATGAGGTCGACGATGGAGCATGCGGGTCCAGTAAAAAGTGTTGATAAAAAAAATCAAAATCAATAAAAAAATCATTTTTTTATTATAATGGCAGAGTTTTGAAATCATACAGCACGGTACAGTACAGATACAATATATTCCAATTCACGCCGTTTCGTGGCGAAAATGTAAATTTTACACGCCCCTATGGGGCTATTCCTGGGGCAATAGCACAAACAATGGGGCTGTTTATTTGGGGCCTTTTAAACGGCCTTCGAAGACCTCGGGAATAAACCTCGATAGATGCTCGTTTACGAGTAATTTTAGGTGATATTCTAACTCATAAACACGAGAGGGTAGGCGTGAAGAAAACAGCTAAAATTATTACTCTCGTTTTAATAATTTGAATTAAATATAATTCATTACTATTTGTAAACAAAATTCTGTTATTTAACGTTTTCCATAGCGATTGCACACCTACTAACTCTTTCTCGAAATCATTTCCTCTGCCGAAAGTTTGCCTGGATGAGATCGCTCTTACATAGCCATACTAATATAACATTTATTTATTTCATAATAATATAATAATTGACATTGTTAAATAATGTATTATTTTCCTGTGTATTATGTTCCTCCGGGAGTTTGTGTATTTGTATTATAAGTGTATACATTGGTACATGATGCATATTGTATGAGTGTATAGTACCTGCTTTTTGACCTGTAATGAACATTATTAATAAAATATGTCTGTCTTTGAGGTCGTTAACCCTTCTTGCACTACCTAATCCGATCACTGGTAATAACACAGTGAAATGAGATGTCTATGGGCGACGGTCACCACTTACCACCACGTGGCACGTTTGCTCGTCTGCTCTAAGATACATGTATTTATTAAATGAACTGAAATATATGTGTATTTTATATGTATTAGTGTCTGTGTGTCCGGTCGGACGTCCCAGATACCGCTGGCGCGATGAAGTGGAGAAGGATCTGCGGGAGCTCCGGGCGCCTGACTGGCTCGAGACTGCGCACGAGAGAGAGCGATGGCGCTCTTTGGTATCGGAGGACAAGATCCACTTCGGGTCGCTGCGCCAGCGGAGTAAGTAAGTGTCTGTGTATATGTGAGTATTCGTATTTATGTACTTAAAATTGTTATGTAGTAGCATACGTGTAGGTATATTTTTATATATTATACGAGTAGGTATTTTATAGTATAGTAAATAATAATAATTAGTAATTCTCTTATATCTGTATGACCCAATGGATAGCTGATAGAAAATGCCGCATTATAAAAAAGAAAATTATTGACTACTAAACCCGCATTTGACCTCGATCTCGCCTGATGGTAAGCGACGATGAGGTCGACGATGGAGCAAGCGGGTCCAGTAAATGCCTATTCACTCTGGCCTTGAAGATCCCAAGGTTGTAGGTTTCGGGAAATACAGACGCCGGCAGGCTGTTCCATTCCTTAGCCGTTCGCATAATGAACGAAGAAGCGAATCGCTTCGTACGAGCAGATGGGAAATGGCATTAAGCTCGACTCATGTACTATTTTTGTGCATTAAAGTGTTAAATAATAATAATAAATAATAAAAAGAGAATACACCGCTTAGAAATTAACACCCATACCACGTAAAGGAGCGATATCACGCACTACGATTTCCTGCCGTCAAGGCGTCAACGCCTGACACCGGTATTTGCATAAACCAATATCCGGCTACGTTTGAGAATAACCCTCCAGATGTGGTACTATTGGTTCGAGACTGTCCGTGTTTGTGAGCGAGTTGAAAGTGAGGTGAGTTGGGTGTGAGTCGACTACCAGTCGACCGCCGGTCAACCTACCCAAAACGTCAAATTTTGAGAATCTGAAATGTATCATATTGCGTAGGTATAAGGTTGAGATTTAATCGAAGGTTTTTGACAGATGGTATACTATAGCTTGGGGTTGACTGTGCATTAGCAGTATAGATTAATTTAATTTATTTATTAGGTAAACACAACAGATTATAACCAGAGAAATTACAGAAAAATCAATATAAAGTTACGAGCTAGGTCGTAACCCTTAACGTGTAAACACAGCATGGTTAGGAAGTGGAAAATTTGTTGTTGTACAAAATTGAGTTGGGAAAGCAAAAAATACTAGTGAATGTAATGATTAAAAAAAAACACCTGTTGAAAAATAAAATTAATAACGTAAAAATTATAAAGTAGGTGCGTGGATAGCTTACTAGAGGACATCCTCAACCCGTCTTTTAAAAACTAATGTCCTAGGATCGAATAAGTCTAACGATGTCTTATTGTTGCTGTTCGAAGAGATTTCGTTAAACAATCTACACATTCGCACAATAAGGTTATAGAACGATGTGTTCTTAAAAACATTTAATACAAATGTTTTGTATGGATAACAACAATTTATGATTGTTTATGAATAAATGATATGATGATGATTTAACATCCTGTTCTAGCTTCTAACTCGTTCGAGTTTCAGTCGAGAACCGATAGTATCCCTCGCCAGTCGCACCATACATCGGAATAGGATATTATTCGGTTAGAGTCGTCGGATTCACTCCACAATTGAAGCCGCCAGTGATCGTGTTCAGCGGTATAGGTAAAGGTTACGTCGGATTGAAGTTGTAGCCGCTTTTAGAGCTGGATCTGGACGGCTTTGGCTAGATTTTTATACTTTTCCTGAGATTTAGAAAATAAATACGTAGGTGTATTGAAGGAGTCCTAGACTGACCTTTAAGGATAAGATTGACAGAGTACTCTTAGATATGATGACGATGTCCTCCACGACGTATCCGCCAACGGCGACCCCTGCTTGCTTAGCTCCTGGCATGCGCTCGTGGGTGGCTAGCGAAGCCAAGCTTCATCCTGAAGACTCGGTCACAAACAGAGCAGTAGAGCTGTCCGTCAGAGTTGAAGGTGTAGCTATAGGAGGGCTTCGGACGCGTTTTAGGGACATGGCGTCTGGCGTCAAGGTCTTCTAGGCGTTTGAGTTCGAAGTCGTCAGAGGCGTTTCGCCATTCCAGTCACCGCTGTGCAAGCTCCCCCCATGTATCACAAGACATGCCGCTGGAGGCCAGGTGATGCTTCAGGGCATCCTTAACCGCAGATATTGCCCCCCAGCCTTGCATTTTCCACTCGCCAGCTCGGAGTAGAACACCGTCTTCGGCAACTTCGAGTCATTCATCCGCACAAGGTGTCCACACCATCTTAGTTGGCCTCTCATTAGTAAGCACTCCATGCCATTCACCTCTGTAGAATTCACCTCCTTCAGATTTGAATATACAGAGCAGACGACCCCAATGGCGAGCATGCGCAAAACGACGAATGAATGTAGAGGACCTATTAATCATTCTTCTATCACCTAGGTTGTGTGGAAGAGATCGCTCTGAGTGATAAGGCCGCATTTGTACTTTTATTCTATCTTTCCTTTCCTATGTAAATTTCACTACCACGACTGCCTTTGCCTACTGTCAAAGACACTATGAAACGGGTGAGAAATTAAAATTGAAAAAGCTTTCAGTGTAAGGGATTACCTCTAGCGAAAGTCATTTCTCCTGAATTAAGACATTTATCAAAAAAGTGTACAGTAGAATTGTTCCACGGATAAAGAAGAATTTATTAATAATGTATTCTCATAGTGAAACAATAAGAAGTAGGAAGCGAATGTGTCAAAAGTGGTCACTTTTAGTACTTTCGCTTTCTACTTCTTACTGTTTTAATATAATGCTACTAAAACAAAATTCTTCTTCATATCATCAAATTCTACTGTCTGTCTATTCTCAGAGTCTTTATAATGAAATTTTTATTATTTCTTTCAGTACCTGATTTGCGTACGACCCTTACTGGACGATGAAAACTATAAAAGAGTGGAAATGTTAGCGAAGGAGTTTGAAGAAACAATAGCAGTCAAATTGCAAAGATATCTCATTCTGAAATCATGGTAAATAATTTTTACTTAGAAGCGTGCCAAGACAGATTCGTAGCGCTCCGTTCTGTCTGCCCTCTCCGCAAGGGACATAACGTGAATGTATGTATGTACCTATGTGTACTGAAGGTGATATGACTATGAAGAATTCACCTAGTGCTCGATATTCCTAAAAGTTAAATAAATGAGTTAGTTGAGTTAGTACTGTTTCTATTTGTGCAATAAAGTTTTTTTTTAAAAAGTGTATTTTACTTGGGTTATTGTAAATTCGCCCCATTGTAAATTCGCCACACACAAAAAATATGTGTAAACTCGCCACAGGTATGTACAGGTTGTTGTAAATTCGCCACACTCTTGTTTTTTAATTACTTTACTTTTACATCAGTCAAGTGTTTTTTTTATTCCGATACTGACTGCACTGCTGGCCTAAGACAGCCTTTACAGTTTCACCGAGCTTGAGTCAGATGGTAGATACCTCCCTTTTACCTACTTCTGCCGCATAGCAGCAATGCTTGCATTACTGCTTCGATTTGAAGAGTAAGAGAGCCAGCGTAATTACCGGCACATGAGGTACGGGTACTAAGGGTTAGCAGGGCATCGAAAAGCCTGTAGTAACATTATAGTGAGATAAGATTTCTAAGGGCGACGGTGAACACTTTACCATTAGGCAGACCATTTGCTGGTCTCCTTTCCTTATACAATAAATAAATACCATTTATTTCAGGTATTTTACACCCATAGCTTTTTACAATCGGATACAAATATGAAAAATCTATTATTTTAAAAAGAATGAATTATATAAAATTATATAATGGAGGTAGTCATATAAAATCCAACGACGAATTGTCGTATAATTAAATATAATTTATTTCAGGTATTTTTCACCCATAGCTTTTTACAATCGGATACAAATATGAAAAATCTATTATTTTAAAAAGAATGAATAAAATAAAATAAAATAATGTAGGTTGTTGTTGTTGTTGTCCTGTGCCACCTTCCTAGCCTCACTCCAGCTCAACCCTGCCGCCCTCAATTCACGGTCGACAGTTCGCCTCCACGGTCATATAAAATCCAACGACAATTCTACTATCAAGAAGGTAACCAACATAGGCAGATAATATTTCACAGCTCTCGATACCTTCGTATTCCTGTTTCAAAGCGTGTTCCTTCCCGAGTGATCCCAAAAGAACGCGAAAGGTCATGCTTTGTTCCCACCCTGTATAAGGTCAGGTCAGAAGGGAATTTAGGGAACCCAGTGAGCGAAACTAAATGAACGGAAGTATTTCAATCAGCCTCTCACAAAAGGCGCAGCGACGAAAGATCTTATCTTAGTTTTTAGCATTTTGGAAACACGACTTAACCCCCTTTGTTCCCTGTCTGTAGATATAAGTGGAGAGTCTAATGATTTTGGGAATTGTGGTACTATGGTGCATAAAGTCACTGAGAAGTCGTCCATAATTAGCGTGGAAAGTCAATGTGTGTGTAGGGATGTTACAGAGGTAGTTTTACCGGAACCGGAGTCGAAACCGAAGGTTTTTAATTTGATTTTTCGGAGTCAGAACCGAAGTCGGAACAGGAGTCGGAGGCGGAGGCTGAAGAGAGATGTTCAGAAGTTCAAATTTTAAACCGTTTTTTTAATTTTTATAGCTGAACTGGCCAATATTTTTTTATGATGTCGTTTCCGGCAATAAAACATGTTCCTTTAGAGAGTAGTGTAGGAATACATAAATAATAATACGTAAATGTGTTTCTACACTATTTAATAAAATATTGACTTTTGAATATGTTTGCTCATAAATCTTCGGTATAACCTCCGATTCAAAATTGTCGGCGCCGAAGTCGGAGTCGGAGGTGTAAAATCAATCGGAAGTTCCGACATTTCGGAGTCGGAGTCGAAGCTCCGTAATATTCCTAGTGTGTGGTAATAGAAAGTCATTATAAGTGAATTTCAGGACGAAATGTTTAATAAAGGTAAAATGAAATATTAGAAAAACACGTAAAGATTTTACTAAGTCATCATAAGAGTGTTTAAAATACCGAAAAGTCGTCTATTTACAGTTGCAGGGAACTAAATTCATTCCCGATTGATAACACCTGAAAAGAATATGTGAAATTCTATACATAATGTGACAAATCAAAATTTTCACTTTATGAACAGGCTTATCCCGTAGGTTTTTTTTGACAATTACGAAACAAAACTTCTCGAAAAACGTGGTCTGAGACATACTCGGTATTCAAAGGGCAAGCTTTCTTTCTATCTATTTCTTGTCGCTTTTGTCTGCATACGGAAATCATCACAAAACCATTTTTGAGAGACATTGCCATAATTCCGCAGCTCTCTCATTAATCTGACACCTGTGTAAAGTGGTGCTAACGGTACATAGTAGTACCATTTGCACCATCAATGGTGCTGGTCAATGGTGCAGATGACACTACGGGAAAAGGAACGATTGATTTATTCCAAATTCCGAACTCGTACGGAAATTATCACGAAAAGCATACTAGCCTGAAATTCTGTTACAGTCTGACTATGGTGGTGGTGGTATTGTATAAGGAGCTTGGTGTCGTCAAACCGACCGCAACCTGCACGACCACTTTCGGACCGTGCGCTCGCAACTAGGCTACGAGCTCCTCAACATTATAGCATCTCCATAAGTAAGTAAGTAATACGTTTATTTCACACACAGCAATGACCGAAACAGTTATAATTATAATAAAATAATTATGTAGTCAAAGGTAAACATATCTAAATCATGTATGATGGTCTGCTGTTGTTGTGAAAAGGGCCTCAACTGAGCTTATTGCTGCAGACAAGAATGCCTCCAGCGCTGGTATTCTGTTGGACCATAACATTCTTAGTACTAGACATTCAAGAAATAAGCCATGATATCTGGAATATCTAGTACTTTGTAATATATTTAAACGTATCTAAAAACGAAACGCTTATCTTGAAACGCTCTAGTCTTTACACATTATTTTATTTAAACGACTCTTAAATGACTTCGTCGCCCATAGTAGCACCGCACCAAAGAAATTTAAATTTAAACTGCTATTGTTTTAGATTCCACTTCCCCCCCCCCAACGATCGCTATCTGAATGGCATTTACAAATCGCAAGTCAGATGGTTAAGTAAAGGCCACGAACTCCTCTCAGAGCAAAGCATTGAAATGTGAGCTTTATAACGTATTACATACAGTAGGTTTTCAAAATTCAAGCGAAGTAGTTGTCGACGTGGCCCACGCGTTAACAACTCATAGGCGACTACTTCAGCTTCTACTTTTGAAAACCTACTGTATGTAATACGTTATAAAGTTCACATTTCAATGGTTTGCTCTGAATTGAGTTCGTACCGGGTTCGCGTCGAGTTGGTATAAAATACAATGGCCATTATTCAAATACTTTTTAATTCAAAATTTAAATATTTATTCATAAGCTTATTTAATAAGAATAAGAATAGTTTATTTGTGCGGTAAGATTACGAAGGATTCATAGTTAGTGAGCAACCAGTTAGTTTACAATATACGCTGAATTCCGAACTAGGAAGTTCCTGTATCTCGGAGGACAGATCTTTCCGTGACCAGTGCAAATGAACATGTAACAGAACATGGGAAAATATAAAACTGACGAAATTTGGAAGAAAAAAATGAACAATAATAAAGGTTAATGCATGGTGTGTGTGTGTGTGTGTGTGTGTGTGTGTGTGTGTGTGTGTGTGTGTGTGTGTGTGTGTTTGAGGGTGCGTGTGTGAGAGACAAAATCAACTCCTGGCACCTGCACTAGGCAACAGCTGTCTTGCAGCATGCCAGTCCTTACAAAGATAGCCAGCGGGATATGATACTGTATGTCATCAACACATCACTTTAATAAATTTAGAAAGGTATTGCCTGTGCGGGGACATTAATAGGCTGATGATGATGATAATAAAGTAAAGTAATAATTAAAATGAAATATAGTGAATTAGAAGTTCATTCATGGCATTGCAATTTTAGAATTAATTCCGTGACATCTTGGTTTGACATATATTATTTTATTACTCTTGGTATCGATGTTTTATCGTATTTAGAGAGCCAGCGTTATTACCGGCACATGAGGCACTCCATCCACGTCCTCAAGGTTAGCAGCGCCATCGAAAGGCCACTTGCTTCCCTGCTAACATTGAGAACTTAAAAAAAATATATTTATGCAGACAGTATCTTTTACATTTTCTCAGATTTCCCTGGCTCCCACACTAAGATACCCTGTGTTGTTAGGACCAGTCTTTTCCGAAAAATATAAATTATGAAAACATAAGGTAATGCAATAAATTAAACAGTTAAGTATGCGTGTATTTTAGGGTGGGGGGGGGGGTTTGAAGGGGTGAGTGCCTGAGAGCGAGAATGGTGGCACGGCTGCAGGAAAATTTACAACTATAACAGGAGTCTCATCAGTCTCATTGTAGGGGCGTTCACAGGCCATTTTGGCTCTAAGAGCCTCCTACACAAGATGAGACTGGCAGACAATCCCACCTGTAGAGCCTATGGTGACACCGTTGAGTCAATGGAACACTTGCTGTGCGAATGTGACTCGTTGGCTGGAAAGCGTATGAGTCTTCTGGGGGTAGCCTACCCGAAATCAGAGGACTATAGGCTCCTTCCTGTAAGCTGTATAGCGCCCTTGATGCAAAGCATCTTTAAGGAACAGGAAGGAGACTAAGGTAAGGGGTGAGCACAAAAGATCCCTGAGGGTCGAAGTGCCGCTAGGTTATCCCTGGCCCCCTGTCATAAGATAAGATATATAAGTTTATGTAACTTAATATACTCGTAATAACAACTTCCATTTAATATGCACCTACCTAAACATTTCTGCATAACCCCATGGTTAGCTCGCCTCATGTACACCTTTTTTGTGCATTAAAGTGAAAATAAAATTTTAAAAAAATGGCCTCCACTCTCGTTAAATCTAAGAAATGCTCGAAATAATTGACTTGAAGAGTATCTTAAAAATGAGAAGACAGATTTCGTTTGAATGGATATTCATAACTTTGTATTTGTTACACTGACGAAAAGAGCACAATTTGTTACAAGAAAGAAACTTTGTGAAACATAGAGTCGACATACGTTTCAAATGTTTCAAATGCGGGACACGATATTGTCCCGAATGAAATTGAAATTGAAATTTCAAATCATCATATATTTCCTGAGGATTCCTAACGGGCTATACAGCTCAATACAATACAATACAAATATTCTTTTTTGCACACAGGACAAAAATACAGGACAGAAGAAAAGATACAAAATTCAAATACAATTGTACCTATACTCGTACTCGTATACTTGTATTATTGTCCCGAATTTCCCATCGGAAAATAAAATGGAAATGAAGATTTCAAATCATCATATATTTCCTGAGTATTCCTAGCCGGCTATACAGCTCAATACAATACAATACAAATATTCTTTATTGCACACAGGACAAAAATACAGGACAGAAGAAAAGATACAAAATACAAAACAATTGTACCTATGTTCGTACTCGTATACTTGTATTATTGTCCCGAATTTCCCATCGGAAAATAAAATGGAAATGGAGATTTCAAATCGTCATATAATTACTTATGTCCTGAGGATTCCTAGCGGGCTATACAGCTCAAAATAAAAAGTGTGAAAACGTTTATGACATATATAAGCATATGTATCTAGTGAGCTGAGCAAAGGTATCTAGTGAGACTCGATTTTGAATGAATGAATACACTTTATTGCACAAAAACAGTGTGATACAGTGCATACGAAACGATTAATACAATCTAGGCGGTCTTATTGCTAAAAGCGAAATCTTCCAGACAAACTTTTGGTGGAGTAATTGATTATCGAACTAACTATACATTAACATTATCGTTTATCGGTCGATCGAACACGCAGTTGTGGGCGCCGGTGTCCTATCGTGCTAACTATAATATCAAAAAGGACGTGTTACTCGCAGATTGTGAATGAAACTTCATTCAAAATATTTTTTTTAATTTTCTTTGTTAATTATATTTTAGAGGGTAAAGGTAGATAAAAAATATCTTTGTTCGTCATCGTGTGGGATATTATTGTTTAGAGCTCATCAAGTAGAGTGCGAATATAGTGTTTATTTTTTTTAATTTTTTTTTCTGACTTAATATAAATTTATTCATAAAATTAATTTACATGTCATATAATAAATAATAATAATAATTTTCCAATAAAAAAATAATGTCAATCAAATAGCCCGCCCCTTGTCGTCCCCGGTGCAAAGGTGCCCATAACGCTCGCGGCGTTACCGCGCTGTATCGCTACGGCCAACCTTTGCACCAGGTACGACCCGGAGCGAGGGTCACAGCCCCTCTCCCTGAGGCGACGGACAATCTCTGCCACATATCTCTCTGTCATAGTGTTTATAGTTTTTTTCGTAGACAAATAACGACGTAAGAACCTGTCAAAGTCTGTGACTGTTTACATATCTCATGAATGATTCTTCTTATGATTATTCCTCATTGCTGAAGGTCGTGAACATTATAAGGAATTAATCACATAGAACGACTCTCTTGGCAGATTTAATGGGGCAGTTTGCCATTGCCTTCCCCATTTCACACACTGGTAATCTCAGTGTGCAGGTTTCCTCACGATGTTTTCCTTCACCGTCAGAGCACTCGGTAAATGTACGTAAGCCTTTCGAAAAAAACAAAAAACTCATTGATACATGACATTGCATGGTTTCGAACTCCGACCTTCCGCATGGGAGTCCGACGTCCTAGCCACGACGCCTCCGACGCTCATGAATGATATTATCTAGGAATTTGAAAGTTGGCTACAAAATAAGAAAAATACAAAATAATATTATTGATCCAAAATTTTAAGCATAGGTAAGAACATACAATATAGGTTATATTCTCTATTTAAACCACAATTTTTTCATTTGTTAAATATTAATCACAACAAGAAAAATATTTTTGTCCGAAGCTTACAAATTATTCATAGAGTACCTATGGTTTTCTTCGCACTTGGCAAGCTTTTTTTACAACGGGACCAAGATGTCCCAAAAAACATCTTTATCCCGTTCGTTTTGCCATCGGGACATCCTGGACAGCCCCAAACCTCGTCAAGTTTACAAAGTGTTCAAAAGTACATATCGCTTTTTTTCAATTTAGCCGAGCCAAAAGCGATGGAGTTGAAATTCGATATTTCTGATTTATACAAGTTTGTGAACTTACATTGAGTTCTATTATTAGGAGTCATATATTTTATTTATTTATTTTAATTCTAAGGAGAGCAGACGAGCAAACGTGGCGCCTGATGGTAAATGGTCACCGTCGCTCAAAGACATCTCACCTTACTATAATGTTTTCTGATGCACTACTTCCTCCTACTTACTTTCTTACTTTCTCCTAGATGGAGTGCCTTATGTGACATGTTCATTAAGGATTTAGTGTGCTTAACTTCAAACAACAACAACACTTTTAACAAACACATTCATACAACACAACACGCACACACTGTTGCTTTCTTCGTCTGTGCAATCACTGAGGGTCAGCTGAAAATCAGCGCTGTGGCTTGCCTCAGCATTATGCTGAGCTGGTGTACCCTTTCTGGCACTGTACCGCACCGGATGTTTTGTGCTGCATGTATTAATCTTTGTATACTTCTGTATTGTGTTCTATATTCTGGTGTTTACAGTGATAAATAAACGTTTGCAATTTCAACCCATTTTGTATTTTAGACATTTACATTTAGGTATTCTGTTTTCCTAGATGTTCTGCAAATTAGGCTTTCTGAAAAGAATAAACTACGAGGAGCACTTAAACCCGAAGTAAAGCCGAAAGAGGGGGGTATTCATTATCATCCATCCATCATCATCATCAACTAGTTTTTGATTTATGCAATAATTTTTTGACTTTTACATACAAATCAATCAACTTGTAGGAACGCGCTATGTGATAACGAGTAACAAGTAACGTCAGTTGTATGAAAGTGGAAAGGTAAGATCTTCCACCAGGCGGGGTGTTGTGCCTGGTGACCTGATGTCCTGGTCCAACTATGGATGTTTGGAACTCGTATATAAAGTTCCAGGGAAATTTCGATAGCGCGTTCTACACCGATGTGAGTAGGTACTAATTGTAATGGCGCGTCGTGCGTCGCCACAAACTGATTAGTACAAATTGGAAGGAAAACTCTTCTTTTTACGGTCGTCGGTTAAAAATGGTAAGCAAACTTGTACAAACTTACCTAAATTAGAAAACTCTCTAACCCTGATACAATTTGGTGCAGAAATAAATCAATCTTGGGCCCAACCGTAAATTGGTTCCCAAATCTCGTATCAATTACATACCCGTGTACGCTCACTACAGGGCCACATCTAGGTTCTGTGGGGGCCCCAAACAAAATAGGGGCTCGAATACCATACCTCGGAGAAATAGAAAAAGAAATATCATTTATTTGTAAATATGGGTAAAACAGATGTTACATTGTGTTTCAGTATCACCATATTCTGCACGAAAGCGTACAATTTTTGTTAAATTGTTATAAAATAATCAATCATAATAAATTAGCAAAATAATAATAAAGGTAACAAAACAAAAATAACAATTTTTTTACTGGTATGTCTCAATTTAAAAAAATACATAACAATTAACAATAAAGAATTAAATTAAATAAAATTTTGATGATATCACAGCTTATCACTAAGAGCACGTTAAACTGTTGATATCTTCTCTCTTCTTCTTCTTACTAAGCCCGTGTGCTCCATCTTCGACCTCATCGTCAGTTGCCACCAGGTAAGATTGAAGTCGAACGCGGGTTTAGTCGATTATAAAAATTAAAAAACATATTATCGTTCGACAGCTGTCAGCTGTCACAGGCTAATGAGCGGCCTGACCAACTTTGAAAATAGGTTACAAGAAGAAAAATCGGTATTAATACCACATTATGAAATGCCACAAGGCCTCGTGTGATATTGAGGACCATACAGTTAAATAATGTAAATCTAAATAGATTAAAAAAATAAGAAATTAATAATCCAAATAACTAAAGTAAAATAAATCTAACAACATAATTGCTTTTGGTTTATATTTATAAAGAATTAGAATTTTAATATTTAATTTTAAAAAGCTAAAAATGTAACTGTTTAAAGTTTACATATATATACAAGTAAGAATATATTGTTATTTATGTTATAATATAATTAACATTCATTTTAATAAGTTTCCTAATGGCTGTAGGCCGGTGAAATATTTAAAACTTCATGTTATTTACATTGTAGACAGTGTCAATTTATGTAATTATTCGTAATTATAAGATTTAATAAAGACTATTGAAATGAAAAATAATAATTCAGTAAGTACCTACCTATATTTATTTTATTTTATTTAAATAATTTATAATGAATAATTTATTTGATACATTACATTAAACTATACTAAACGTTGGACTCCGCACTAAACAGCCTGTATCGCGGAGGCCGGTTCAATTTTCCTTATATAATAATTACATCAATTTATAATAAGATTTTTTTTTATTTATTTATTTATTTTATTTATATAGCAAGATAATAATTTTCAGATAGGGTCCTGTAGTAAAGTAACTGAATACACACCTGCCTTCCGATTTAAGTTGTTTTTGCCTTAAATTTATGGAGATAAGGGTTAAAATTGCCCGTCTTGAGGGTAACTGGAAAAGGCACGAATTGGCAGGAAACTTTCGGATATTAACTTATATCGTAAAAACTTGAGATTTATGTACAGGGAGGGATTTGGAGGGTTATTCGAGGGCTATAGAATCGACATCATGTTGTAATATGAGTATTACACGGTGACCACTCACCATCAGGTAATTTATTTTTATTAAATAAGGAACCCTTATGTAATAAAAGAGTGCGTCGGTGGCGTCGTGGCTAGAACATCGGACTCCCATGCGGGAGGTCTGAGTTCGAAACCAGTCAATGCCATGTACCAATGAGTTTTCGGTTTTTACGAAAGGCTTCCGTACATTTACCGACTGCTCTGACGGTAAAGGAAAACATCGTGAGGAAACCTGCACACGGAGCAGTCGGTAAATGTAATTAAGTCTTCGAAAAATACAAAAACTCATTGGTACATGGCATTGTATGGTTTCTAACCCGGGCCTCCCACATGGGAGTCCGGTATCGTAACCACTGTGCCACCAACGCTCCTGCTCTCCAAATACAATAAAAAAAAAAGAAAAAAAAAGCACCATAGCTCGTCATTCCCGGAATATTCCTACAGAGGATACGCAGCCCATTCCATTTTATGGTGTCGAAATTTCTCATAATAACTTCAGGAAAGGAAAAGTCTCATTATGACTTCCCCTGTGTACAGACGTTATATAGGTTGGTAATGGAAATCTTATGGGGAATAGGTACTTCAAAAGATTACTTTTAAAGATTGTATGAAAAAGGCTTTTATACAAATCTAAAAAGAAAAAGTATAGTTGTTTATGGTGGCCGGTATGTTGACCAAAACCTGGTGAGTGAGTAGGTACCTATATTTTTTTCAGAGATGTGAGATTTTATAATTTTATAAGGTAGTAGGTAAACAAGTATGTAATATCACTCTAAATTAAAAATTACCATTGTGGAGATCCCGTTACTTTTTCCTGGTCATCATCAGGTCTCCATGGTCCTAAACACTCGAACCACCTAACTGTTACTTTCAGAGATTGGGATCTCTGACATCAAACATACTCCAAGATTTTTGAAATTCGTGATCCAATTCTGACAAAATAAAAACCCGCGTTCCAATTGCATCATGCTACAAACCGACATACGTTACGCGTCAAACTTACAACATCCCTTCCTCTTAGTCGGGTGTTAAAGAGACTTTCGAGAATGAGAGAAAATACAGTCTAAACTAAGTAACTCGCAGAGCTCAAATTAAAGTACGAAGAAGTAAGAACCGACACATAATTGTATAAAATTTTAAACTTGGCTCGCACCCAAGTTGAGATTTTGGAATGAACCGAATAAAGTAAGTTAACCGGAAAGAGAATCTGTTAGGTACAGTAACGAGCTGTTCAGCGTGGTTATATTAACCGACGTACATAAAAGGAGAGATTTACAATTCGACGCTACACTAATAAATGTTATAGTTGCAATAACAATTGTAATATATATTGTATATTGTTCCATTGTAATGTTACCGCACAAATAAACTATTCTTATTCTAATTAGTAGGAACTCAGTAGAACTAGTAGGAATCAGTACGTTCGCCGCTAGTCACCTCAGACGGACTGCGCGGGTAGCCGGGGCAGCAGCCGAAGCAACGGCTTAAAGAAAACGGGAGAAGTACGCTGCTCTGGAGCAAAACTACGTTTTTGTCCCATTTGCGGTTGAAACGACAGGTTGTTGGGAGGGAAAGGATTTTGTCAGGGAGGTCGGCCGTCGCCTGAGAGAGAGAGAGAGGCTGTGACCCCCGCTCCGGGTCGTTCTTGGTGCAGAGGTTGGCCGTGGCAATGCCGCGAACGTCATGGGGACCTTTGCGCCAGGGTCGACACGGGGCGGAATTTTTGACTAAGGCTTTTCATAAGTTTTTTTTAATGTTTTTTTTTGACGAAATTAATAAAAAAATATATTTGAGATTAAAATAAAATAAAAAAATAAAAAAAATTTAGTAGGAATAGTTTTTGTAAAATGTTTACTTTAATATCAGAGTATTATATAAGAATAAGAATAAGTTTATTTGTGCGGTAAGATTACAAAGTATCCATAGTCCATACGCCAGTAGGAACTTAAGTATAGGTTATATTAAACTAAATAAAATTAGTCCGCAACAACTTAATTTACAATAAACGCCGACCTCCGAACTAGGAAGCTCCTGTATCTCGGAGGACAGATCTCTTCTGTGACCAGTGCAAATGAACATGTAACAGAACATGGGAAAATATAAAACTGACATATTTTTTTTAAAAAAAGGCAATAAAGAACAATAATAAAGGTTAATGTAAGGGGTGGTGGGGATTCATTGTGTGTGTGTGTGTGTGTGTGTGTGTGTGTGTGTGTGTGTGTGTGTGTGTGTGTGTGTGTGTGTATGTGTGTGTGTGAGTGGGTGAGTGAGAAATAAATAAATATGCAAGAAATTAATAAGTAATAACCTATGATCGGAGTAGGTAGTGCTGTTTTTGGTAATAAGTATGCCCAATAATCCCGGGATTTCCGGGATTGAATAAATATATTATTTAGATTTTTAACGTTATATTTGTTTTGATACACATTTAAGATTGGTGGCGAAATATTTTTTTTTAAGATTCATGGCGCTAGTGTACCTATGGTAGTGTTTTAAATTCTTCGTAAGTTCACAATTTTTAAAAAATCGTAATCCGCCGAGTAAGGGCGAGGTTGATAAAAGTAATTTACAACATTTGTTCGATAACTTAAAACGGGATCCCGAAATCATATCCATATTAATATAACCTTTGAGGACATTGACCCGAAAGAGCCCTACCTACACCGATCAGTGGTAATAACACGTTAAAATCACGTCTACCGTACACATTGTTAATTACTATAAGTTTATCTTATATTTCCCTAAGCTAAGTTCCTTTTTTAGAGAAATAAATGTCTTATACCGTAAATGTGGAGTTTTCTGAAGAAAGAAAGTTTTCACCCACGGGAAGAGTTGGGGTGGTGCTATTCTTTATGGCCGGCACGACACGGCACAACACGGTACTAATAGTTTTTGTTACACTCTGTATAGAAACATGTTTTTTTTACTTATTAACTGAGTATTTCTTTATAAACATACGATTAATCTCGCACAATCTGCTAGGTAGCGTAAACGTGGTTAGACTAATCGGGGTTTAACCAGAAAAACATAATTAGCCGCATGGGTCACTTTGTCCCCAAACTTTGCCACATTTCAGTGTCGACTATCGTATCGGATCGGCCCCATGGGGCATATTAATGGACCACTGTTCGGGAGAGTCGTGCTTGAACTAAGAATAGGCAAGGTTATAAATACAAGTAAATACTGGGTTCCGTGTGTGATTAAAAAATGACTAAATGCTAAGATCCTTGCGGGATCCTTCTATGGATCGCCAAATATCATAAGATTTTGAGCAATATCTCTAAACAACTTATTTACAAAGTATTACAGATGTAAGACGTATCAAGTTTTAGTATTTGATGTTTAAAAAAAGGACATAACCATGTTGTTTCCGTAAAACTGCGATAATCATAATTTCAATACCAGAAACAAAAACAAACTTGCAGTCCCACGCTTTAGACTTAGTTTACTAAACACTAAACACATCATTTATGGGTCACTGTGTACGATTTTATAATAAGATACCTGATACTGTAATGAATATGACAGAAAAAATTTAAGACCCGCATAAGACCTTATGTAAAAAGAGTTATTATAAAATAATTGACTACTTAAATGATAAAGAGACTTGGTCCTAAATTCAGCTCCAGCTCTGCACATTGTGTATATGATTGTATTCATAATTATTGTAAGATATATTTATTACAAAAGAGGTGCTGCTGAAAGTTTCTTGCGCCGCTTCTTTCCTTTCAGCTACAGCACCTTACGAAGCGGTGGTAGAGTAAAACATGACGTTGTAAAAATGTACTATAAGGTACTTACTTACAATAAAAACATTTTGATTTGATTTGATATTGTAGCCAATTTTAAAGTTTCGACGTATCGGCATTTTTGAGATAGAACTGGCAACAAGTTTTTGACAGACGTTTCCGTCGAAAAAATATATTCATGCTCTAATTGACGAGGTCTTAACATTTTTTTTAACTCCCTTCATATGTTTGGGACCCCATTTCGGATAAGTAAAAGTAAGGTAAAGTAAAATACACCTTATTGCACAAATATAAAACAACAAACAAGAGATAGAAAAGGAAATAGTGAAGAACAATTTAGGCGGCATTATCGCTAAGAGCGATCACTTCTCGACAACCTTCAGCAGGATAACTCTAAAATCAATTTTACAAAAATTTCAAGTAAAAATTCGGAAATACATATTATATAATTGCCCTGCCATCTTGCCAGCACTCGGCAGACTGCAGGTGCAGCTGCCGAGGCGGCGGCCCAGAGGAAACACCTAAAGTACTCCAACCTGGAATCGATGTACGACTTCGTGCCTTTGGCAGTTGAAACCGCGGGACCATAGGGCTCCGAGGCCAAGGATCTGATTCGCGCTGTGGGGAGGCGAATTAAGGAGAGAGGAGGTGATCCGCGTGCCGGCCACTTTTTAGTACAGCGCATCTCCCTCGCCATTCAGCGAGGGAACGCCGCGAGTATCCTGGGTACTTTCGGCCAGGGGGCACTTCGCGGGGGGCTGTTTGACTGAAGTTATATTATATAATTTTTACCTAGTTATAGTATGACATTGATTTTATTAATTTATTATAGTTGTCTTTTTAATAAGAACATTTGACATGTAAATAGATATTTTTATTATATAAAAGTTTGAAGCCTATACTATCTTTTATCCGTTTAGGCGCTAGACCTGATAGACAGACAAACGGACGACGGAGCGACAGCATAGTGTTCCGTTTTTTTTTCTTTTAAATAAGGAGAGCAGACGAGCAAACGGGTCACCTGATGTTAAGTGGTCACCGTTGCCCATAGACACCTCACCTCACTGTATTAATATTAGAGGGTTTTTGATGACCTACTAACCTTGAGGACTAAGATGGATTGCCTCATGTGCCGGTAATTACGCTGGCTCTCTTACCCTTCAAACCGAAACACAGAAATGCAAGCATCTCTGCTTCACGGCAGAAATAGATAAGAGGGTGGTACCACCCCAGGCGATCCTTCACTTTAGGATCTACCACTACCAAATCACTATCCGTTTTCCCGGATCTCTAAAAATGCATTTCTTTAGTAGAAAAATATTGTTATCAATTACTTCATTTACTTAATATCCCCGCCGAAGCCAAAATAGATACCCGCCTATCGGTTTACAGTTTTTTCTATTTGATTGAATGGGATTCTATTTTCCTACGGACCCCTATCTAAGAATAGCTGAGTCGATTGTATTGACATGGCCTCGTACGCATTGCAGGAGCAGCCTTGGCCGCCTGCCAACTCAGTACTTTATTTAACTTAAGTGTAATGTATGTGATGTTAGCAAGAAGACTTGGAAAACGCCTTAAGAACTTAACGGTTGTAAATGTGTTTGTGACACTTTTTCTTTCCGTCTATGAGATGGATTATACTTAATGTCACTGGTCAAGCGTGTTGGACAAATCAAATCAAATCAAAATGTTTTTATTGAAAGTAATTACCTTATAGTACATATATTTCTGTAGGTAATTATTTGAACTTGAAACCCACTTAGATCTTAGACCAACTTCTAAGATTCAAAAAACCAAACCAAGATAAAAACCAAGCTCGGTAGAAGAATGTACCGAGCTTACTTACTTACTTACTGTAGTGGATCTTGTCCTCCGATACCAAAGAGCGCCATCGCTCTCTCTCGTGCACAGTCTCGAGCCAGTCAGGCGCCTGGAGCTCACGCAGATCCTTCTCCACTTCATCGCGCCAGCGGTATCTGGGACGTCCGACCGGACGTTCGTCCGTTAATGCGTCCCACATATGTACCGAGCTTGGTTTTTACATTTATATTTTTAGTGGGATTTCACTCTTATTCATATTTTTCCGTAAAGGACAATGAACAAAAGTGGTTCAAGTCTCCACCACTAACGAGACCTATGTATTTTTAGTCATTCTCGTATCTTTCATCTTTATTTTTTCAATCTTTTTCCTTCAAACTTGTAGTATTTATATACTGTGTTCAAATCAAATCAAAATGATTTTTATTATAAGTAAGCATTCTTTTTTACCCTACCACCGCTTCGTAAGGTGCTGGAGCTGAAAGGAAAGAAGCGGCGCAAGAAACTTTCAGCAGCACATCTTTTGAAATAAATATATCTTACAATAATTATTATGAATACAATCATATACACAATGTGCAGAGCTGGAGCTGGGTTTAGGACCAAGCCTCTTTATCATTTAAGTAGTCATTTATTTTATAATAACCCTTTTTACATAAGGTCCGTCTTATATGGGTCTTAAATGTTTTCTCTGTCATATTTATTACAGTATCAGCTATCTTATTATAAAATCGTATACAGTGACCCATAAATGATATGTTTACTTTGCTAAGTCTAAACGTTTTGACTTTCTACGATCTTGACATTTCGCGATATATCGGTAAGAGGCGACTAACCCTAGTAAAAAAAAATTAAGTTAAAAAAAAACCTGAAGATGTGTAAACAAAACCGGTCGTAATTAATAAAATACAATAAAAACCCGTGAAACAGTTTATTAAGTCTAATCATGTTTATTCATTTATTTCCATACTTCTAAGCATCTAATGGTTCTAAAGACATACATAAGTATGTGAACCAAATATTATCCATAGCAACATTCTAGACCCACAGATAATAATTCAGTTTATATGTAAAGAAGGCAAAATACTCTTTAGTGACCATTAGTATTCAGGTCGAGTGCTCATACAGATAATAAAACGAAAGTTTTTCTACGGAACCAGCCCATTTCGACGCTACATACATTTAATTCAAGACCTACGAATCCCTAGAGCATTGTAAGGATTAACAGTAAAGACACTCCGAAGAGAAATAAAATAACATCTAAAATCTTAAGATATCAATCTCAATAGGCTGAGTTGAGGCCCTTTTCACAACAACAGCAGACCATCAGACATGATTTAGATATGTTCACCTTTGACTACATAATTATTTTATTATAATTATAACTGTTTCGGTCATTGCTGTGTGTGAAATAAACATATAATATTACATCACACATCGCCTAAATTACAACGTTTGTAGTTCTATTTATATCCAATTTCAATTTAGTTTTCGTTCCAATTCTATTTAGACACCAAATCGCATTATGCTGATGCATAACTCTACCACTGCCACCTTTCGATTTACTTTAGGCAAAAGTACCTCGGGAGGAACTTATGTTCGATCGTTATATTTGACAGTTAAAGCGTTTTGTTACCGTTCAAATGCGATTCAGTATAAACTAAACGTTTTATTAGAATGCACAAATACGTTACTGTTCGATCGATCGTTGACTCGATCGGAACTTAACTGAAATTTGATCGTTAGTGGATAGTAGCATACGAAACACGTCATAACGATGCAGTTTAGATTCTATTTAGTTACGTTGTAGTTAGTGGAATCGATCTCCTGGTAGGGTAAGTTGCCACAAAAGAGAGATATAAGGCTTTATATTGCAGTGTGATGATATAGGCTGATGATGATACAATACAAATATTATTTACTGCACACAGGACACAAATACAGAACAGAAGAAAACATACAAAATACAAATACGATTGGCGGCCTTATAGCTTTAAGCTATTTCTTCCAGACAACCTTTGGGTGATGGAGTTTTTGTAAATACGACGTAAATGGGTGCAAGAACGATGATTAAAATATTGATCAGCATTAGATGAGCGCCGGTGGCGATCTCGCCACCTGTGTGGCAAAATCTACGAATGGCAAAAAAAACAAGAAAATCATCTGTCTAGTAAATAGTACCTATTAATTTAGTGTTGCTAGTAAGCCCCATTTGTGTAATGGAAGAATGAGGTACGCACCATAACTCATTTGATAGACTCTAGTTTAGACAGTGGTTGACAGGACCTACTGTACTTGACTATACTGTGGCTATAGTACGGCCAACATACCTCATATTCCCCATCCTCATAGAATGACCCTCACGTACGTATTTCTTACAAATCGGAGACGGTACCTGGCGATGAGAACGGTCTTATGATTCGTTGAGACGCGTAGGCCAGTTACTTGCCACTCTTCACTAGAGAGTGGCAAGTAACTGGCCTACGCTCTCTCTCTCTCTCTTATCTTCTCGTTACTCCGCCCAGGAATTTGGCTCTAATAAAAAATGCTTCGTAAAGAAGCGACGATCTGCGCAAGGTGGCTGGCAGCGACTAGATAAGAAGAGCCGAAGATCGGGCTCAATGGCTGTGTCCATCAGTGGACTAGAGTGGGCTGCTGATAATTATGATGATGAAAATATGCTTTTATCTATTGTACCAGATTGTAAAGTTAATCCCAGGTCTTTCCTGACGACTGCGCTTCATCACAGAACACTTCCAAGTATGTCTTGGATGGCCTGGCGTACTTGCCACTAGAATGTAAGTCATTTCGTTGTAAGTAATATTTATTTACAAATCGATCTTGAGCATGTTAGGTCGCAGAGATTTTTAAAAGATAGTAGCTTTCCACTTACATACATTAATACGTAGTTCGTTTCTACACCATTTCCGAAGCCAGCTACTCACGGGACAATAGTTAGTTGTCAAGTTTACCTGTGAACAACACAAGACCTTTATTAAACGTGATATTAAAAAAAGTATATAGAATTTGTCTTTTGCAACATTTGAAAACAGAAAAACGTAGTTTTTGTACCCTAGCACTATGGATGAACTCTTTACTGTTCACGTCATAATTACCACACTAGAGGAATACTTTTATAGTAGACAATGGCAAATCATCCCATTAAATCTACAGTCCATTAAGTCTTCAATCAGAAGTGGTTGTACATTGTTTATTCGATAGAATGTTCACGATTCAGTATGTACTTGACTACAAAAAAGAGGAAGGTACATGTTTCTATCGCTAGTAACATAACAAGTCTAAACTACTCTTATGATGTAAGTATAATCTAATCGTATCTTATGATAGGGGTGGCCGGGAATAACCTAGTGGCACTTGAGGATCTGTGCCTACCCCATTTTACACACTGGTAATCTCAGTGTGCAGGTTTCCTCACGATGTTTTAATTCAGCGTTAGATCAGTCGGTAAAAGTACGTAAGTTATCGAAAATTACGAAAAAGTCATTGGTATATGGCACAGCACGGTTTCTAACCCGGATCCTCCGCATAGGAGTCCGGTGCCCTAGCCACTGTGCCACCGACGCTCTTATGTAAGTATAATAATTACTAAAGAAATACCCGACTGAACCCTGAATTCTAGAAGAATGGCTACTAGCCAGTCTTCAACAAACTAGCCAGTAGTTAGTCTCAAATGGACAAGTCAGTCTAAAGAAACCAACTCTTGCAATTTAAGCATTCTCCCTCCCAACACTTCTAGAATACTGACGAGCGTAGTTTTTGCAACCAACTCGCGCGTTACTTGCCTAGGCAGATGCTTAAGTGAACGAGGCTCTTTATAAAAATCCTTTTGGGACACTCTTATTAGTCAATATAAATACGAACAGTAAAGTATGTTAGGTCTTCTTCTTCTAAGTCGTATTCCTCATTGCTGAGGGTCGTGATCATTCTAAGAAACTAATTACATAAAACGACTCTCGTGGCAGATTTAATGGGGTAATTTGCCATTGCCTTCCCCATTTCACACACTGGTTATCTCAGGTGGAGGTTTCCTTTCCTTCACCGTCAGAACAGTCGGTAAATGTACGTAAGTCCTTCGAAAAAACCGAAAAACTCATTGGTACATGACATTGCCTGGTTTCGAACTCGGTCCTAGCCACGACGCCACCGACGCTCTAATGTTAGTTATCTATAGATATTAACTTTCGCCGTGCGATGTGTTCGAACACTTGATGCACTCACGGATGAACACTGATGGAGATTGGGAATAATTAGTGGTATCAGAGGTGTTACTATGCGGAAATCCATTTTTAAATAATAAAATAAATAAGGGGAAAAGGACTCGTCATTTGGTGTTACGACTCGTGGTCCCACTAATTTGACCCACTAGTGGTACAGTATCTCGATATAATGGGCTCGTGGTCCCACTGTCTGGTGGCATCATCAGTCGTAAAGCAGTTGCTCTTGGACCCACTAATTTGGTCATAAACAATATCACAATATTTTAAGAACTCAACATTAAGTGTTTCTATCTATCTATCTACCTATTGAGAAATAAGAAAAACAAACATAATTAACGGGTAGTTTACTGATGAAGTAAAAATAATTATAGATTACCTATATAATTTTAAATTTCTTATTTCTCAATAAAGTTTTTTTTACCTTAACTTAGAGTAGGACCACGAGCCGTAATCTACAACTATTACTGGTAGTCCCACTACGCAGTGGGATCACGAACCTACATTTTCAGACTAGTGGGACTACGAGTAATGGTGGGACAATGGTGTCATCCTTTGCGATTTTAAATCCTTCTAGGTTTAGTAAACGTCGGAGAGAGCGAATCCGAGGATGAGTGGCAGGTCTTTCTTTGGTCCTTCGGTCGCGGCGAGCGTACCAGTCTCACGGCAAACGCAAGTTTCTCTACTGTTCCTGTTTATATTGTGCTTATGGCTCCCAAAGGGGCAGTGATAAGTAATACCGGTAAGGATAACCCAGTTTCTTTGGGGATTGTTAGAGAGCATGTGAATTGTATGTATTGATCGTTTACAAGCAGATATAGGATGAGACTGAACGTGCAATATGACGCTGTTAGAATTTTATTCAGGCCGCCTAGGTTCTGTCAGCATCATTTTTTTTTAATTAGCTACTACAAACAGGCAGGCGGGCCACCTGATGGTAAGTAGTCACCGTCGCCTAGAGACACGTGTAATACCAGTGGTATTGCTTGTGTGTTGCCGGCCGTGGAGGGAGAGGACTTTATAACGTTCTTTTTGAAGCATCCCATGTCGTAGCGCTGCGGGAAAACGTCGGGTGGAAGAGAGTTCCACATTTTACAGGTGCGTGGCAGAAACGTTCGTGTAAAACATCATCATCGGCCTATTAATGTCCCTAATGTTGGGGCACAGACCTCCCCTTGTACAGTCGACCACAAGCTATAGTATACCATACCATGTCAAAAACCTTCGATTAAATCTCTTTTGCTTATTTTGTTAGTTGCTGATTTTGTAAAATTTATTTTAGTTTAGTCAAAATTCAAAAATTACTTATTTACATTAGGTAGAGCTTATCTCTAAGAAGAGATCTCTTCCAGCCAAACCTGAGACATGGGGAGATATAATATGATAAAATAGATAGACATACATACGTGTACCTACAATATAAAAGAAAAAAATTATTACGAATAAAATTTGTATAAATTCTATAACTAATGATAAAAATTAATTAATATTACTTATATTTCCCCAAAATCAAAGATTTGATGAGAGGTTTGAGATTTACGGGGCCAGAAGAGGCTGTGATAGCTTTCAATCAGCACGTGAAAACATGCCCTCAGATCAATGGTCTATATGTTTTCAAAAATGGTTTGAACGAATGAAAAAGTGGTTAAAAAGTAACGGAAAATACTTTGAAAAACAATAAATATACAATAATAATAAACTTCTTTACTTATAAACTGCTTTATTTATGAGTTACGCAAAACTTTCAGTGTGCCCCGCTATATGAAAATTGAAATTCTACATTATTCAATGCTTAGGTTAGGTAGAACATTAAATTCTCATATATTATTTTAATTACATAAGCATATTTAATAATTTTATTAATACAAAAATACAATAAATTAAAATAAAAAAAGACTTATGAAAAGCCTTAGTCAAAAATTCCGCCCCGTGTCGACCCCGGCGCAAAGGTCCCCATGACGCTCGCGGCATTGCCACGCTGAATCGCCACCTCTGCACCAAGAACGACCCGAAGCGGGGGTCACAGTCCCTCTCTCTCAGGCGACGGCCGACCTCCCTGACAAAATCCTTTCCCTCCCAACAACCTGTCGTTTCAACCGCAAATGGGACAACGACGTAGTTTTGCTCCAGAGCGGCGTACTTCTCCCGTTTTCTTTGCGCCGCTGCTTTAAAATTGAAATTGAAAAAATATGTTCCTTTACCACATATTAATTAACATTTCACATTAAACTATAAGCTCCACACTAGGCGTTGCCTGTGTCGTGGAGATCACATAGGTACACACATTGACCACTTTACAATGTTATGTGTCAATCTAACTTTCAGATTCCAGAATTACAACTTAAAATTACAATTTAAGTTAAAGCTTATGATGTTTATTTTATACTATTAAACATGCAACATTATTGTATAGATAAGGTGAGGTAGTGTCATATTATTGTATTTTCAGCGGCTAAACTTAGACGATAAATCGAATCGCATTGAAGTCTTGAATAAACTTAGCGAAGTATTTCGACTCTGAAGTCAAGTTATTCAAGTTGAACCAATTCGATTCCGGTAAAGTAGGCACTTTTGTGAAGAGTACTTATTTCGCACTACTGTTCTATATTTAGTTGGACTAACATTCAACCCTGGATTAACACATTAGAGGAGGATATTGAGGAAGATTCTGGGACCAGCCAAGAAGGAAGATGGAGGGTGGAGGATGAGAAAGAATATGGAAATGAACGAGCCGAACATCATAGGAGAGACGAAAGCGGCTCGACTCCGATGGCTCGGACACATCACTAGGATGGGGGAGGATCGGGCAGTTAAACGAGCGTATGTGGGACGTCCTAACGGACGACGTCCGGTCGGACGTCCCAGATACCGCTGGCGCGATGAAGTGGAGAAGGATCTGCGGGAGCTCCGTGCGCCTGATTGGCTCGAGACTGTGCACGAGAGAGAGCGATGGCGCTCTTTAGTATCGAAGGACAAGATCCACTTCGGGTCGCTGCGCCAGCGGAGTAAGTAAGAAAGTAAGTAACATTCAACCCTGGATTAACACATTAAACGTTTTTTCATTTTCATTCACAGTCCAGTAATTTTTTCAAAATTATGATTAATGTAATTGTTTATTCAAAATAAAATAATACTAAAATTACACTAAAATACATACTTAAGCTAAAATTATAAAATACCTAACTATTTTACAAGACCTGTCCCAGGTCGCTCCCTGCAGGGAGTGTCCCGAAGAGGCTGGCGGCGTTGCCCCGCTGTATAGCGAGGCTCATACGCTGAGCGAAGTAGATGCCAGCCTTCTGGGTCCCGGGATGTCTCTACGAGGCGCTTGGCTGTTTTGATTAATTATGATGATTACATAAATTGACACTGTCAACAATGTTTTTTTTTTATATATAACTAAACCCGCATTTGACCTCGATCTCGCGTGATGGTAAGCGACGATGAGGTCGACGATGGAGCATGCGGGTCCAGTAAATGCCTATTCACTCTGGAACTTCTACTATTCACTTCTATGTAAATAACATGAAGTCTTAAATATTTCACCGGCCTACAGCCATTCGGGAACTTATTAAAATGTATGTTAATTATATTATAACATAAATAACAATAGATTCATACTCGTATATATATGTAAACTTTGAACAGTTACATTTTTAGCATTTTAAAATCACAGTCCAATGCCTCCACACAGGGAGCATCCAAATTCCTATCCAAGGAGTCCTTGGCCTCTTTTGTTGGGTTACATAACAATAGATTTAAACAAGCTGGACAAGCGGAAGTTATCAAACAATTTGTATGGGGACTGTGAACGTGTTAACTCGCGAAGCAGTCCCTTTTTCCGGTGCTGCACACCACCTTCATCAAAGTTAATTACTTTTGTTTATTTATTTTTATGATATATTTGTTTAATATTATTTTTATCTTCTGTACCTAATTGTTTGTATGTGTGTGCGCTATTGGAAATATTTTTTTTCTTTCTTTCGAATTGTATATTTCTTTTAAATTGTCTATACAGACTGTAACAAAATCCCCTATAAAGCCGAAAGGGGGTGTTAAGTACCAATATCTGAACAACTTGCAACACAGAAATCCCGAAAAAAATCTGCTGTTAAAAATTACAGTCAAGTGTAAGAAGCGCTAAAAAGAATAGAAGTTATGAAAAATCTAAGCACTTACATAAACTAGATCTACAAAAACGATCCGAACGTATTTTTCGACAAAAATAAATACAAAAACAATTATACAGAACCCTGCAATACTGCGAGGCAATCAATCATGGCCGCTTTGTTTCCCTTCAGCTTCAGATATATCCTGACGAGAACTGTATTGTTTCCGTGAAGATAACGAGCACTTGCGCCCGCCGGGATAGAGTATGAAGTAAAATCTGACATGCTAAGGAAGAAGATGACTTTTTATATTTTACGATTTGGAGAACTGGTATACATATTAGTATTTACAATATACTTAATATTAGTATACATTTTTTTAAGATTGATGTATATGTATTTTTAATACAGCATAGCGATCCAGCGGGGCAACGCCGCCAGCATCCTCGGTACCCTACCACACGGGCCTAATCTAAGACATTTTATAAATCAGCATAGCGCTCCAGCGGGGCAACGCCGCCAGCATCCTCGGTACCCTACCACACGGGCCTAATCTAAGACATTTTATAAATCATCATAGCGATCCAGCGGGGCAACGCCGCCAGCATCCTCGGTACCCTACCGCACGGGCCTAATATAAGACATTTTATAAATCAGCATAGCGCTCCAGCGGGGCAACGCCGCCAGCATCCTCGGTACCCTACCGCACGGGCCTAATCTAAGACATTTTATAAATCAGCATAGCGCTCCAGCGGGGCAACGCCGCCAGCATCCTCGGTACCCTACCACACGGGCCTAATATAAGACATTTTATAAATCAGCATAGCGCTCCAGCGGGGCAACGCCGCCAGCATCCTCGGTACCCTACCACACGGGCCTAATATAAGACATTTTATAAATCAGCATAGCGCTCCAGCGGGGCAACGCCGCCAGCATCCTCGGTACCCTACCACACGGGCCTAATCTAAAACATTTTATAAATTACATTTAATTATTATTTGTGTACATTAAAGACTTATTATTATTTGTTAAATTCACAAGTTACATCAAATAAATATTTAATCCCAATAATTAATAAATTTTTAATATCTATTATGAATAACTATTTATATTATATATCTTTACTTATATAAGTTTATGTAACCTAATATAATAACGACTCTCCATTTTATATGCACCTACCTAAATATTTCTGCATAATCCCATTTTTTTAGGTTAGCTGGTAGAAAATGCCGCAAGGCATTAAGCTCGCCTCATGTACACCTTTTTTGTGCATTAAAGTGTAAATAAATAAATAAACATGGAACATAAACCATGGGATTTCCTATGACAATGGGATCATTTTGGACATCAGGTTTTGATAAAGCGACATACAACGAACACGTACAAGTCGCACAATTTTGGAAAACCGGTGTAACTTTACTAAAAAAATTAAAAATAACTACGTGAAAATGAGTGCCAGAGGAGTGAAAATACCCAGCGGCCAATCCTCCCCCCCCCCCCGTCACTCACCCTTTGTCTATAATCTCATCTCGCACAGTACAGCCACTAGCATCCCTCACCTCAACCCCCTCCTTCAAACTTCACGCAGACCCGCCCCAACTCCCTCACTCCCCTCTTTTATGTCACTAACAACCCCCCCCCCCCCCTCACTTCTTAATTTGGTCAGGTTATATAGGCTGCGAGTTTATTGGCTGCCAAGTTCACACCGCTGTTTTTAGTCATATCTGATAAAAAATGGACTAGTGGTTTCCAAGATCTTGGAGTATCCTTGATGTCAGATGGGATTTTTTAAACGGTAATAACTATAGGCCCGTGGACCTGATGATGACCAGAAAAAGGTAAGGGAATCTCCACGAGGTAAATCGGGGATTTCTTATATTTTGAATTCAGAGTTATTATGCTTCTATTATCATTCCATACAATATAAGTTAGCTTTAGCTTCTGCTCCCAAAGTATCTTGATTGGGTATCACGTTTCGCTTAAATAACCTTTGATACAACGGTTATATAAAGCTATATTGAGTTAAATTACATGTTACGAGCTCCACTGTAGTTATTATAGCGAGTCTAGACGTCGTTAAATTACCCGTCGGAAATATCTGTGGACCTGGAATCCAATTTCAATGTTACACTGTTTGATATATCGGAAGAGACTAGCCCCCAAAACACAGGGTATCCTATCCTAAACTTAAAATCTATACAATTGACCTACAAAAATCGGACACTGCTCCGTACATTCTTTAAGTATCTGGAAGTGCTCGGTAATCTTATGCCTCTACTGTTAACTACCATCCACACACAATACCATGTAAATACACACGCACCATGCCTTCACCCTCCCACACACTCAGTACCACACATACACACTAATATCCTCATTCATACAAACAAACACATTCATACAACACAACACGCACACACTGTTGCTTTCTTCGTCCGTGCAGTCACTGAGGGGCCAGCTGAAAATCAGCGCTGTGGCTTGCCTCAGCATTATGCTGAGCGGGTGTACCCTTTTTGGCACTGTACCACACCGGATGTTCTGTGCTGCATGTATTAAATTTTGTATACTGCTGTATTCTGGTGTTTACAGCGCTAAATAAACGTTTTCAATTTCAATTTTCATAGTGTGGGAGCCAGGGAAATCTGGGAAAATGTAAAAGATACTGTCTGCATGAATATATTTTTTTATTTTTACGTCTTCGTATCGATCCAAATTTTACTACAAATCGTATTCTGCTAACACCATTACACTATGCTAATATACACGGTTCGTGACTTGTGGCATACGTAAAACGACAAGTCGCTGCATTTAGTTTATATTGTGTTTACGTTGTATTAGTAGAATCGGGTCTCTGAACGTTCTGGCACTTTCGATATGCAATTCGATAATGTGTTGTTACGCTCACACATATAATCGATACCCCAAGTTTACAGATATACCGATAAATCTAAGTCCAGTGGACAAGAGTGGGCAGCTGATGATAGTTTAGTGTGAAATACCTTTTATCAAGCTATTAACTTCTCCACTATTGGGGCACAGGTCTCCCCTTGCACAAGGGAGTACAGGCCAAGGCCCAGTGACCGAGCAGGCCTTGGCTGATTTATGGGAGAGTGTGCGTGATGAGCGTCTGAGGTTCTGTGAGAGTATGGATGTACATCCCATTTTCAGTTAGGTTGTAATTAATTATATAGATATATTTTTGTTTGAATTTCACAGTGCCTTGGTATCACTGTTATGCTGTGAAATTTATTGAAATAAAAATAAAATAAAATAAATTTCACACGCCTTCGGCTTCGCCTTCAAACTGTTTTCCTCAGACATGCAGATTTTTTTTAAATAAAAATCGCTTTAAATTCAAATACTCCGAATACTCCTCCTTTTCTTCGTCTTTCTTCCTTTCCTCACGATGTTTTCCTTCACCGGTAATGGTTCTACGAAAAAATCCTAAAACTTTACGGGTATGCAGACGCTGATTGGGGTGGATCGGAAATTGTACACAGGTTTTGTTTTGAAATTGGAGATTAATTCGATTTCATGGGAAAGTCGGAAACAACAGTGTGTTTCACTCTCTTCGACGGAAGGAGAGTATGTAGGACTGACCCAGGCTTCTAAAGAAGAGATTTATTAAGAGGGTTGTTGTCAGATGTAATGAACATAGGTCTTAATAAGTTTTACGTAATTCTAGTATTACGTAAGCATAAAAGGGGGGGTAGGGGGTTTTAACTTTGATTATTTTTTATGACAACGGGGGCGGAGGGGTTTGAATGGTGATGACGTCAGCACAAAAAGCGATCAGCTGTTAATAACAATGATACTTGTTTATGAATTATAACTAAAGACTTGATAAATTCTGTATTAATTATACCAATGCTCACGTAAGCGTATGGAGGGGGGGAGCTTTGCTTACTTTCGCTGAGAAGGGGTGGGGCAGGGGGGTTAAATATGGCTAGAATTTTGCTTACGTAATACTTGAACGGTCCCTAAACCGATAGTAATTTTCAGGCCTCCCCTTGCACAATGGGGTTACGGGCCATGATCCACCGAGCGGGCCCAGTGTGGATTGGTGGCTTTCACACGCCTTTGGATTTTTTTCATGTCCTCAGACATGCAGGTTTCCTCACGATGTTTTCCTTTACCATTAGAGCAGTCGGTACATGTACATAAGTCTTCGAAAAAAACCGAAAAACTCATTGGTACATGGCATGGTTTCGAAACCGGTTTCCTCCCGCATGGGAGTCCGGCGTCCTAGCCACTAGGCCACCGACGCTCTTCAATCTCTTCAAACAATCACCGCTCATCATTATTTTAATACAGATAAGGAAGACCCTAGTTTACTTTACGAATTGTTTTTTTTTAAATAAAAAATCAGTAACGGTTATGATTTTTTTCACTTTGAGGATTTATATCTCCGCATCCGCCCGGGTCTGCGCTGTATGCCCAAGTTTTTCAGAATGCCCTCGTGGAGCTTCATTTGATACAAGAGTGAAGGTGGAAAAATTATAGTTCGGAATCAACGGCACGGGATGATGGACTATTACGTGTGAAATACCGCGATGAATGTAATGTCTAAGTAACTAGGTACAAAATGTGAAGTGTCCTCGGGAAATTGCATCGTTGTACATAGGAGAGTTTAGCGTACAGTAGGGTAACTGAGTGTATAGTGGAGGGAATAGACTAAGTGGGTTTTAGTGTTAGAGCGATACTAGTTAACAGCCGCTGCCGGCGTTGCCAAGGGTGAGGTGCGGTGTTAGTGATGGGATTATAGCGATTTAAACAAAAACCAAAAACATACCTGGGGCCTAACTCGCCTAAATTACAACGTTTGTAGTTCTATTTCTATCCAATTTCAGTTTAGTTTTCGTTCCAATTCTATTTGGAGACCAATTTTTTATTCCGTAAACCAATTATTCCAAACAAAGCAAACTAAATGGGATAGAAAGGCTCTATACAGACTGGGTAAATGACGGATAGAAAAGGATATTTCAATAGAAACAGTAATACATACACACAATATTGCACTATCGGGGAAAATGTTCAACAAAAACTTTTTTAAATTTTTTCGTCGAATGTTGTTTTTGGATTCCGCGAAAGGGAATACTGTATTTTCTATTATAACGATTAAAACTGCATAGTAATCTAAGCTTAGAAATAGATAGATACCTATGCGGAAGTAAGCCATATGCTTAAAACACCGGGTGACTGTAGCGAAATTAGATAACGCACAGGACTGGGGCCCAATTCGCCTAAATTACAACGTTTGTAGTTCTATTTCTATCCAATTTCAGTTTAGTTTCCGTTCCAATTCTATTTGGACACCAAATCGCGTTCTGCTGACGCATAACTCTACCACTGCTACATTTCGGTTTACTATCGATCGGGCAAAAGTACTTTGGGAGGAAATTATGTTCGATCGTTATATTTGACAGTTAAAGCGTTTTGTTACCGTTCAACTGCGATTCAGTATAAACTAAACGTTTTATTAAACTGCACAAATACGTTACTGTTCGTTCGATCGTTGACTCGTAAACGATGCAGTTTAGATTCTATTTAGTTACGTTGTATTTAGTGGAATCGATCTCCTGGTATACAGTGCGTGAGTTTTTAGAAAGGGTTTCAGGTCTTAAGACTTCGGTTATTCATAGCGATAAGCGAATCTAGATTGTAGTAAGACAGATACATTGACCGATTTTACCCGAATCCCTTTCTAAGAGCCAATGCACACCGCGTTTTTATACGCGCTTCAAACTAGATTCAGACGCAGCCAGTAAACATTTGCACACGTAGATCCGCGTTTGTATCGTACAAACGTGCAGGTAACGCGCGTCTGTATCGCGTCTCCTCGTGTTTCCATCAAAACAAACGCACCTTAAACGCGTTTCGTGCGCGCGTTTCTATCGCGTTTTTATTGATACAAATGCAAAAAAATCTGCTTTTTTGAGTTCTACGGCGCCGTAAACGCGCAGACGACGCGCGTTCCCGGAACGCGCGTCGTCTGTTTTAATTTTTAAAATCTAATCTATGTAATGTACCTACCTATTTACTGTAAATAGACTGTAAATATATACATTACATAGATTAGACTTTAAAAATTAAAACAACCACCAACCACTTTTCCACGTTTTCTAATTTATTTAAGTACACTCAGAATGGCTCATGATAGGTTCCTTCGTTCCTCTGACAATCTCCGGCTTGGTGTCCCAATACAACGCACCGACTTCTTCTCCCATTCGTTTACTGCTCAAGCTGTTCGTTTGTGGAATAGTCTGCCTGAGGACATCAGGGGGGCCCCGAACAAGTTCCAGTTCAAAACCCTGGTCCGAGAACATCTACGACAAGTTCCAAATCAATAAGATATTGTTGTGCTAGTTCACTGTTAAATACAATTTAATAGAGTTTACGTATTTATCTGTTCAACTATCGAGTATATATATTTATAATTATATATTTATTTGTACATCATAATATATTAGTATTTATATGTTTATATATTATGTACAATATACTTAATATTAGTATGCATTTTTTAAAGATTAATGTATATGTATTTTTAATATGTATTATGAATAGCTATTTATATATAATATAATAAGAATTTCTATTTTTTATGCACCTACCCAAACATTTCTGCATAACCCCATGGTTAGCTGGTAGAAAATGCCGCAAGGCATTAAGCTCGCCTAATGTACACCTTTTTATTTTGTGCATTAAAGTATAAATAAATAAAAATAAATAAATGGCTATATGCTTAATAAATAAAAAAAAAAAATTAGATTAGATTAGAATATTCTAGCGAAAGTACAGTGGACAGACAACACTTCAGGCTACAATACCCTTTAGTACTTTATCAATTTAATTTATTATACAGTTGGGCAACGTATAAGCCTCGCTATACAGCGGGGCAACGCCGCCAGCCTCCTCGGGACAATCCCTGCAGGGAGCGACCTGGGCCAGGTCTTTTACTTGTAAATTAGTTAGGTATTTTGTAATTTAAGCTTAAGTATGTATTTTAGTGTTATTTGTTGTTGCGGAGATAATCTTCACAATTGGGGGTTTTCCAGCGATCAAGTAAAGTGTGAGTGTGGTGTCTCCCCTCAAATCATGGAGCACTTGCTCTGCTGTCCCGCGTGTCCGACCACCTGCACGCGGGAGGACCTGTTCGACGCCAACCAGAGGGCTATCGATGTGGCTGCCTTCTGGTCGGGAAAAATTTAGTTCGGATCATCAACACGAAAGAACAAGAAGTGTTATTTTAGTATTATTTTATTTTGAATAACTACTTCCATTCTAATATTTAAAAAATAATTATTTGAAAAATTCATACGAATGTCAAGGAATCTTAACATAAACGTATTGCGACAGGGTTCCACAGCGTAAAGCTTGTTGTGTCTTTCACTGTACATGCCAACTATCTTGATATTTTTGGTGTTTTCTGCTATTTTTTCGAATATCACGATCTGCACATAGCGGCCTTCTTCCATAAAGAATAAGAATAAACTTATATGTGTGGTAAGATTGCTACAGTCTGTTCTCTATTGCCGGCTAGCAGGGTTCTAGGACAGTGCGCAGATGAAGTAATAGAAGAATTTGTTGATAAATAATATATTTTAAGGAAAAGAACACAGAAAACAGTAACACAGAAAATAGGTAGTAGGAAATAAAAGTGAACGGGGAGACGTCCGTTCGAGACAAAATACAGAGAAAAAGTGAAAATACAAATAAAACAATGAAATTAATGGAATAATGAAATTTAGAAATGGAATGGGAACATGATATTGAATTTAAATGAAGAAATGAAGATGCCAATACGAAATGAGATGAGATAAACGCTAACGATGAGGTTGAAGTTGATGGCAAGGAGGTTGATATGGACGATGAAGTCGACATCGTTACAAGATGACAAAGTATTCATAGTCCATACACCAGTAGAAACTTAAGCATAAGTATAGGGCAGTATAATTATCAATCCGTTACGCTTTAGCACCCGCTCCCGCTACCTGTCATCGCGTGTGACATCTGTGGGACACTCAAAGACTCCCATTGTTAACAATTGTTTCGGGTAGTTTGTTTTTAACATG
Source organism: Hofmannophila pseudospretella (assembly GCA_947369225.1). Classification (NCBI taxonomy): domain Eukaryota; kingdom Metazoa; phylum Arthropoda; class Insecta; order Lepidoptera; family Oecophoridae; genus Hofmannophila; species Hofmannophila pseudospretella. Next base: position 9,859,809 of record OX376334.1, read on the forward strand.
TTTGTCGAACATGTAATTTTGGGCGAAATTGTTCGTTCCCGAACAAGTTGGGGTAAGAAAGTTTGCGAAACTTACAATTGTGGGAATCAATTATAACTAATGTGTTATTAATACAGAATGTTAAGGAATTTTTTTTTCCAAAATTTTATTAGAAATAGATTAGAATGTATACCTACTATAGGCTGAAAGAGCGTCGGTGGCACAGTGGCTAGGAAACCCGACTCCCGTGCATGAAGGTTCAGGTTCGAAATCGTGCAGTGCTATGTACCAATGAGTTCTTCGTATTTTTAGGAGACTTACGTACATTTTCCGACTGCTCTAATGGTGAAGGAAAACATCGTGAGGAAACCTGCACACTGACTGATGACCAGTGTAAATGGGATAGGCACAAAAGATCCTCAAGGGTCGAAGTGCCGCTGGATTATTCCCGGCCCCCTATCATAAGATAAGATACTATAGGCTGCATCATGAATTATTTTTCTGGTATCTGTAAAAAGTATTGTTGAATATAAGAGCAATCGAGAGGTGTTCGTAGCCAATATGCGAGCAGGTCCGTTAGGCGCGGTCAGAACCAAGATGGGTGACCGGTAGTGGCATATTTTCATCTAAGCCCCTCCGTGTTTTCGAGAGCACGTTAAGCTGTCGGTTCCATCTGCTATCGTCCGACAGCAGTCGGGCCTACGGGTGGCCTGAACAACTCTGACTATCGGCCATTAACCCCACGACAGAAAGAAGTATATTAATATAGGTATTACTTTAGAGCGTTTTAGAGCGTCGGCGGCACATTGGCTAGGACACCGGACTCCCATGCGGGAGGTCCGGGTTCGAAAAATTATTTGTATAAAATATATATAGGAAATAATATATATAGGGTTATAGGAAACATATTTCAAATATGATAATAGTTAATAATCAATTTCAGTCTAAATTTACCGACTGCTCTAACGGTGAAGGTAGGCACAAAAGATCCTCAAGGATCGAAGTGCCGCTGGGGTTACCTCCTATCATAAGATAAGAAGTGTTACTTATCACATTCGTAGCTTTGCAGCCCCTCCTTCTCTAGATCAGCAGGGTGTTGAAACTCCTCCCCGCCCCCATAACTCCTAATTCATCACCCAGCAGCAATAGCTACTAAATCCTTCAGAACATAAAACTAGTCGTTACGAGTTAACTACAGTTAGCCGGTAGTTAACTAACCGTTGTCGCCGTAAACCGGCCCCTCAGTCATATTTAACTACGTCGTTAAATCTCTTAGGACTTAACGCTCGTGTGGTTAACTCATGGTTAAAGTTATTGCATAGTAAAGTATATTTACTGAAGTAGTTAGAGTTAAAAAATGGGCCAAGAGTGTGTCGGGCACGCACATGATGGGGTTTCGTAACCGTCACAAGAAATATAATTGTTCACTGAGAAAAATCTGTGCTTAACTTAGTAGTAATACTTTTATTTGGTAACCCCTTTTTTTTGGTAACGGGGGGGAAGATACCCTGCCTCCTGGGGGGGAGACTGGGTTATGTGAGATTTCCACTCACTAAAACCCCCTCGATGGCCGGCCTCGTGCTTATCGGAGGGCTCCGGGATCTCCAGTGGAACGCACCGGTGCCCTCCTAGCATTTGCCTTGGGCTCCTCCTGGGAGGTGTACACTCCACCTCCCGGTTCCTCCCGTCACAGCAGCGTGCGGCCATAGCACGTTGCTGCCTTCCCTTTATTTGGTAACCCCTGCCTTAAGTCGTACCTAAATAAAAAAATACTTCGTTTCCCACAAGCCTCAATACACAGTGTGTTCAATGAACCAGAAAAGGAAGGATATTGTAAATCTAATACGACTCACATCAGCTACCCGTGGTGATTTAAGGGTGACAGTCCATAATCGCGGCAGACGCGGCTAACGCGCGCGGCTGACGCGACCATACTTCTTCTTCTTTGTCGTATTTCCTCATTGATAAAAAGAAAGGATTTATTTCCAATTGATGAGGGTCGTGATCATTCCATGGAAATAATCACATAGAACGACTTTCTTGGCAGATTTAATGGGGTGATTTGTCCTTCCTTCACCATTTAACACACTGGTTATCTCAGTGTGCAGGTTTCCTCACGATGTTTTCCTTCACCGTTAGAACAGCCGGCAAATGTACGTACCTATGTCTTTCGAAAAAAACAGAAAAACTCATTGTTAAATGGTCGGACACTAGCTAAAGTATACCATTTTTCAAAACTTAAGTTTCATTAAAACTCAACCTTATCTATGCGCTATATGGTACATTTCAGATTCTCGGATTTTGACGTTTTGGGTTCATTAACCTGTCGTCGACTGTATGACATTGCATGGATTCGAACCCGGACCACCCGCATGGGGAGACCGGCGTCCTAATCACTAGGCCACAACTAACTAAGCGACAATACTAAACACTATGAAAATGTATGGCGCCGCTTCCGAGACCCACGCGACAGACGCGCGCGGCCGACGACGTCTGTCGTGACTGTCGTTAGCCGCGCGTGATCGTGTCTCGTCTCGACCTGTCACGTGCCGCGCGAATAGAAAATGTCAACACAGTGACATGTGACAGAGTAATGACGTATTTCCTTCACAAGAGGTTGACAGACATGTGCGACAGACGCTGACATCGGAAGCAGGGTGTGTTGTCGGTCGTACACGGTTGAAGCGCGCCGCCAGTCGCGGCGAACCAGCCGCGCGTGTCAGTCGCATCGGCCGCGATGATCGACAGTCCACCTTAATCCGCCACTGACAAACCGATGGTCCCTTTTTATACGTATTATTATCTTTGTGATTTCATGGTCCTTTGGGTAAAGTGAAAACAGAAACATTTTGACGGGTTTGGAACCCTACTCTATAATAAAAATTGACCAAAAGGTTTATTGATTCCGTGTAAGGAATTCTTGGATCGAATCAGTGCATAAACACGTAACGTGCAATCGATTAATCGCTTTGCAAACTCATCGATTACACTCGATACAATATGTAATTCGACTTCGTTACACGCGATTAAAGAATCAATCTATAATACAGGTGCGCCTATCGTTAAAAGCGATTTTAGTGTAGAAACGTTTAGTCACATATTATTTACTAGTTAACTATTATAAACTCTAGGAAATAACTAAAGTTTCTACTCCAAACTAACGTACAATTAATCGAATCGCAAAGTCGTCGATTCTACTCGATACGTCATCCGATTCCGATGCACGACACGAGAATCGATCACGTGGCTAATCCAATTACAAGATGTCAGAGGGGCAAGCTGAAAATGGAGTTCAGGGGGCTATTCTCGAATTACCTATGTTACCAGGTGATGGAACTGTTTAATAAAATGTGCTGTGTCCGATTTTAAATAATTTCAGAGGCAAAAAATAGAGTCAATCTAGGCTACACTCATCTGGAATATGAATGAAATGTATGAATTATTTATTTGCCAGAAATATGGTACAATGGATGACAAATCTTAAATACTGGGTATCACATATTTCGCCAGCTTTGGCATGAAAATATTTTAGAGTTAACTTCATTAAATTCAAGTATGTATTTGGAATACAATCATTACATAATAAACATAAGTTATCCATAGCATGATGGCAATTTCTTTTCTTCCTTTCTTCTTCTTTCTTTCGTATAATCCCAGTTCATTATCAGCGAAATAATGCCTAATGCTAGGAGTGGTCCACCACAATGATCCACAGATGGATTTGATCCAGGGACGCTTGCTCAGCAATGCCGTGCCCAAACCTTTGAGCCATTGTTATTTACAAATAACCGCTTTCCGCTTTTAGGTTTTAAATTCACAACATAGCAAAACTCTCACGTCCATAATCTCCGAGGGGGTAGATAGAGGAACCACCTTCATCATAGGTCTAGATACTAGAAAGAATAGAATAGAAAGAATAGAATAGAAAAACCTGTATTAATAGACCATAATTAAAAAATATCTGTAAAAAATCTGTACAAAATATCACAAAATGAGTCGGATTATAAATTGGCCATATTTCACATTCTGACAAGTGATATGATCATATGATATGATCTATTAAAAGGGCCAAGTTCAACCGAGTGTCGCCAGATGCATAGATACCTATACATCTAGCGACGCTGGTTTTCAACTTGACCCTTTCCAACTTATAGCTATAGAGAGCAACAATGTCGTTCGGTTCGTCTGTAGTGTTGGCTCATCTCCTTACACGTCACACACAATTTTTTCCGATACTCGACCAGTATCAAAAATTAGGGATACTTCATTATTGTCTATTGTTGTACAATAAAGTGTAAATAAATAAATAAATTAAATTCAAGTAAGTATTTGCAATATAATCATTCCATAATACATAAATCAGCATACATTTCATGTCACATAGAATAAATTAATAATCATACTAAAATTAATAATTATAATGCATGTAAATTCAGTCAAATGCCAACAGCAAATCAGTCAACATCAAAAGATACTATAGGCAAAGTTCAGGGTGCTTTACATTGCATAAATTCTTTTACAGTATAAAAACATATGTCGATAAGCCATTTAAAGAAATGTGTTTTAAACATCCAGCAGTACCGCCAGGCAGCTCTGCTGTGCTTGCGATAAGGGTAGCAAGTACTATTTTTTACTAAAAAGACCTAGTCTTTAAGTGTCGATCTCAACTTAATGCAGCGGATATTTGCTGCACTTATCGCAAGCATGACAGTAGGCCCAGTGCTCCCAAGAACTTCAATTCAGGCACAAATCACGTTGATATTTTTGTGATTAGCTTGCCACACGGATGCAGTTCACGGAGATTTCCAGAGTCCAGAGCAGAGAATATCCAGAGCAGGAAAACTGGCAAAGCAAGTAAAACAGTAGGGCCCTAACACAGGCACAATGTGAGAAACTATATAACATTCAGAGAGCATCGGCCATACAAAGCTTGACCAGGATATGTCCTATCCTATCTTATGTTCTTCTTACTCGTATTTCCTCATTGATGAGGGTCGTGTTCATTCTATGGGAATAATCAAATAGAACGACTTTCTTGGCAGATTTAATGGAGTGGTTTACCTTTCCCATTTTACACACTGGTCATCTTTGTGTGCTGGTTTCCTCACGATGTTTTCCTTCACCGTCAGAGCAGTCGGTAAATGTACGTAAGTCTTCTAAAAATACAAAAAACTCATTGGTACATAACATTGCACGGTTTCGAACCCGGACCTTCCTGCATGGGAGTCCAGCGTCCTAGCCACTAGGACATCGACGCTCTATCCTATACTACCAATGATCTGCGGGACGTGGGAGGGAAATGCGCTCGCCAAAATCATGATAGTAACGGTCTGCTGTCATCAATGTACGCCAAAACGCATTTGACAGTATGTAAAGAATTATGGTGGAAAAACGACATTCGCTCCCAGTGTCTGGGATTGGGCCTACCCGCCCATACACACAGATGACCTATCCACAAAAACACTCAATCTCTTTCGTCTGTGATCTTTGCTCTGAAGGTGACTCTACGACTGAATTAACTTCATAATGATATCGAACGATGTCAGAATAGGCCGGTGGATGCGTCGTGAATAACAAACTGGGATGCGAATACGGAGGCATCCAGAATATGAAGGTGTCGTGACTGAATTCAATAGTGGGGCAATATGAACTGGATTGTGACGTCATTAAGAGTCAGGGGGTCTTAGCCAAAGGAGGGCACAGAAAAAAAGACCACTCGTATTCGTAGGGATGTAGCCACATCCGGACGGAGGTTTCATACAAATTAATGATTTAGAAGGCTTCATTACTAATTAAGTAAAACCTGACGTATCGTACGAATGTAGTATACGGCCGTGCTCGAGACGTCGGAGCAATCCATAACCACGACCACTCTTCAAGAGTGACCAACTAAGAAGAAGGATGTCCAATGCTGGAGTCAATATGGTTGCCGACGATGATGATGACTTTTTATCAGGAGTTGCATTGTGTGGTGAACGGTGTCCTTCATAATCTTCACGCTCAGGAAATCTCCAGTGTTCTACACTATTATGAGAATTGCATATATTTATTAGATCGTTTGTAAGTATAATAAAGAATATAGGACCAAGTATTGAACCTTGAAATGAAAATGAAAAAAATATTGATAACATTGTTACATGTCCAAGGCTTTGGGGGCGTCCATTAATTACGTGAGGTGTTCAAGGGGGGTCAAGCTAAATCTTACTCAATCTTAAACGGGGGGGGGGGGGGGGCCTTTCGAAAATATCACGTAATTTTTCCATGGACTGAATTAGAATAAATTCATTTTGTTAAAGTATTTATTATTTAATTTTATCACAGTGAATTAACGGTAAATAAGTAACGGTAATCATCTCAACTAGTCTTTGCTAGTCTTAAATAAAGATAATAGAATAAATTGTGTTCTTATTTTTTATTTTTTTTTTAAATCCAACGCGTTCATAATCAAAACACAAATTTTAAAAAATCTCACCTGAGATTAGGAGGGGGGAGGGAGTTGAAGAAAATCTCACCAGGGGGGGAGGGGGGTTACAAAATCCTTAAAAATGCCTCACGTAATTAATGGACGCCCCCTTCATTATCAAGTCTTAACATATCACAAAGGATGTAGGTAGATGTGGGTACTTATCGGCAATTCCTTTACATATGTACGAGATCAGATCAGCATTAATGTCGCCGAAATTGAACCTTGTTCCTGGTAAAATTACCTTTTCCGCTCTACCACCCATTAAAGGGACAAGTAAATGTCAATTTTCCGGCTGCCCCTCATCCGGCTTATACCCGCAGGTAGATAAAACCTTTCATCTATTTATTGGCCGATGATACAAAAAGTTGTTCTATATTGCCGAGTTTTGTTTTTAAAGGCTCGTAAAAGTGAGGGAAATGATTGAATTTGGACGTGAAAAGGTGTCGTTTTGATATGAATGTGCTTAGGATTTATGACATACATATAGGTCAAGACCCCAAGTAACGTAAATTATATCACATATCCAACTCCGTTATACGCTGGTACTGAAAAAATGTGACAGTCGAAATAGGGGTTTTCGATGAGCTACTAACGTTGTGAGGTAGAATGCCTCATGTGCCGGTTATTACGCTGGCTCCTTTACCTTTTAAAGGTTATCGCACACATATCACCTCGGCACCGCCTCGCCTCATCGCCTCGCCGTCAACCAAGCGTCAACCCAACGTAGCGACCCGACCCTGCCTACGTGATTGGTGTGCGTTGCTGTATGGTTGAGGCGACGCTGATCAGGAGATCGATTCCACTAAATACAACGTAAGTAAATAGAATCTAAACTGCATCGTTATGACGTGTTTCCTATGCTTCTATCCACTAACGATCCCATTTCAGTTAAGTTCCGATCTAGTCAACGATCGATCGAACAGTAACGTATTTGTGCATTCTAATAAACGTTTAGTTTATACTGAGTCGCAGTTGAACGGTAACAAAACGCTTCAACTGACAAATATAACGATCGTACATAGGTACCTTTCAAGGTACTTTTGCCCGATCGATAGTAAATAGAAAGGTGGTAGAGTTATACGTCAGCAGAACGCGATTTGGTGTCCAAATAGAATTGGAACGAAAACTAAATTGAAATTGGATAGTAGTAGAAATACAAACGTTGTAATTTAGGTGAATTGGGGCCCAGGTGCCAGGGTGATACGTGTGCGATAACCATAAACCTGAACACAGCATTTGCAAGCATTGCTGCTTTGAGGTACAATAGGTGAAAGGGTGATATCTCCCCAGGTTGACTTTGCACAGAATCACTTTTTAAAAATTTTGGTGTTTGATAATCCCTACAAATTGGTAGGACAGGATGTTCCGTACTGGAACAGATTTATTTATTACAAATAATACTTTTTATTATTTCTACCGAAGACAACACAATTTGACAACAAAAATTGAGGAGCTGGTAGCCAAGTTGCGAGCACGGACCGAAAGTGATCGTGCAGGTTAAGCGACGTTGGCGCGGTCGGTACCTGGATGGGTGACCGCTAGTGGCATATTTCATCTGAGCTCCTCCGTACCTCGGAAAGCACGTTAAGCAGTCGGTCCCGGTTGTTGTCGTTCGACAGCAGTCAGTTAAGCCATGTCAGATGCCTACGGGCGGCCTGAACAACTTTGACAAATAGGTTGGCCACTAACCATACTATAAGCAAGCAACAATTACTCAATTTATATAAAACCGCGCCGTTTTAAATAAATCGAGTAATATGAACCCGTGTGAGATTTTAAACTTACACGATTTGATGATTTGGGGTTTGCTGGAAGAGATATCTCTTAGAGATAAGTCACGCTCTTTGTGCATCACATGTTTTAGTCTAAGTTTGTTTTTCTAAATTTCATTTTTCCCTCTCAAACCTGATGACAATACAAACTGGTCACTCAAGACCGGCATGAAGATAGCTGTGGATTTGCGAATGCATTTTTTCGCATTTGCGGCATTTGAACCTCACGTCACTTCTAACTGTCTACGCCCGCCGGCTTCACGTGCTTCGCATAACCTTGATGTGCAATCAAATGTGCAAGAAATACTTCCTAGAGACGCACCCAGGCTGTGAACTGTTAACCCTCGAGCCTGTGCCTATGTGTGAAGTGTTGAGGTCGAAGACGGAGTACCAGACCAGCCACCCAGCAGGAGACGCCGATGCTGCAAATCTGGATTAGTGCGGTGAGTCATCAGGTGTTCCCTAAGTTCTACTTAACACAGGATTATAAATTATAATTCAATTTAGTTTCTCCACGTACGATGACGCAAGTCATGTCATATTATAACAGATGTAAGGCAGATAGCAGAGCTCAAGTTGGAATATAATTTGAGTCATTAGGTTGCTAATCGACGTTCGATTCGCGCTAATGGCTTTCCGATACCGGCACTAGATTTAATTTGTTTACAGATTTGGTCCGCGTGTTACCTGTGTGATAATATTTTGATTTATTATTTGGGATGCGGGTACTTTTAAGCTTACCGGTCGCACACAATATAGTGCTGCCAATCGAAATAAAAAAAACATATGTTACATTGTGGCTAGTAGTGAAGACGGGCTCCCGCATGGAGATCCGGGTTCAAAACCATGCCATGTACCAATACACTGAAATTGGTAATTTGTGATCCTTGTGGGAGTTCTTGTCTGACATATAATCTAAATGTAATGAGATGTAATGATGTAATGTAATGTAATGAGATCCAGCATAGAACAAGAGTTATCGACATAGCTCATAAAATTAGCGAGCTGAAATGCCAGTGGGCCGGTCACATCTGTCGCAGAATTGACAACCGCTGGGGTAAACGAGTTCTGGAGTGGAGACCGCGTAGTGTGGGACGACCGCCTGCTAGATGGAGCGACAATCTGCGTAAGGTGGCTGGCAGAGACTGGATGAGAAGAGCCGAAGATCAGGCTCAATGGCGCGCCCTGGGAGAGGCCTATGTCCAACAGTGGACTAGAGTAGGCTGCTGATGATAACGATTATGTAATCTAAAGAGTATTAGTTAATTAGGTTTGTATCAATTTTTCTTCTTCTAATTTCTTGTAAAATGTATGTATCTATTATATAAATTTGCACACCACAATGTGGTAGGATATGCTGGAACTACCTATGTAATTTTAAGATCCTTTCTACATGACGTATATTCTTGCAAATAAAAATTCATTTCATTTCATTTACCGCCTGCTCTAACGGTGAAGGAAAACATCGTGAGGAAACCTGCATGTCTGAGGAAATTAAAAGTTTCCGAAGGTGTGTGAAATCCACTAATCAGCACTGGGCCCGCTCTCGGTGGATCATGGCCCGTACCCCCTTGGCCTGCGCCCCAACAGTGGGGACATTAATAGGCTGATGATGGTGATGATGTTATGTTTTAGTTACAAAACTCGACGAGGATGTCTCCGACAGGATTAGTTGGTAGAATTTTTGAGGCATTAATAACACTGTTCAAATTCCTGAAGTTACCTATTCATAATAATATAAAACTACATAAGGGTGTTGAGCAAGCATATAATGATAGGGTCCCGTAGCCATTCTATCATGAAACATATTTTGCGGTAGATTTCATATTTGATTACTGCCTTGCGGCAGAAATAGGTAAAAGGGTGGCATCATATGTAGAGTCAACAACACAAACCAAAACATGACCGTAGGTAAAAATTGATATAAGGTAAAAAAGGTGGTAAGGTTATCTAGGTATTTAAAGATACACTTGAAAAGGAAAAGTTGACAACCCTACCAGAATCGCGTCTCAATTCCACTCCCGCTTGTTGTCTCATAGGTTCGATTTATTTAAAAACGCCCAACCGCCGCCCACGCGAAGCGCTTTCGCCAAAATACACGGGTTCTTTTTTTTATTTATTACTATGAATAGCGTCGGGTATTTAATTTTTGGTAAACTATACTGTAGTTACCTTTGTTTCGACAGAGTTGTATCTGTCATGGTCACGAACAGACGGAAGCCTCGAGTGCCAGCGACGGCAGGCACGGGTGCCTCGTAATCTTCACCCTCATTTTTTCATTAACTCTTTATTGTACACACACAGAATATGACTTAGACTAAAATATGCGATGCACAAAGAGCGTGACTTATCTCTAAGAGAGATCTCTTCCAGCAAACCCCAAATCATCAAATCAAGTTTAAAATCTCACACGGGTTCTTATTACTCGATTTATTTAAAACGGCGCGGTTTTATATAAATCGACTAATGCTTGCTTGCTTATCGTATTATGGCCAACCTATTTGTCAGAGTTATTCAGGCTGCCCGTAGGCATCTGACATGGCTTAACGACTCTGTCGAACGACAACAGCTGGGACCGATTACTTAACGTACTCTCCGAGGCACGGAGAAGAAATACGCCACTAGCGGTCACCCATCCAGGTACCAAACGCTCCAACGTCGCTTAACCTGCACGATCACTTTCGGATCGTGCTCGCAGCTCCTTCAATCGAGTAATAGCACCCGCGTTGACGAAGAACGTCGCGCGGCGGGCGGTTGCGCGTTTTCATATAAAGCGACCCACAGAGCGCGGTACACATTTGTAGTTCCGCCAAATTACTCTGCAAAGTACATGGTTCCTAGTTTATAGCGGAACCCTAAAAAAGTCCCCGGACGATACAACACCGCGCCACGTAATTGCATATGAACTCGATGTTCAATATACAATGGGAGTACTTTCGCGGTGCGCAGCCTCAGAGGTCGTAAGTCGAGCTCACCTCTGCAATCACCGTCTGGAGGACCATTCGCCTTTACGATTTTTCGGCGAGCGCGCATTGTTTAAGTATTTACTGGCTATTATTCAGATTGGAGTGCGTTCCAGGCAGGGTTGCCGACATTATCCTAAAATCCCCAAATGCATTGGCAAAATTCCCCAAAATTGGGCGGATCCCATACTTTATTTTGCACACATAAATCACAAATGAAAAAACAACAACAAGAAATTTGACGTACACAGGTAGAGCTTATCCCTAAAATAGAGATTTCTTCCAGCTAGACCTTTAACATAGAGATATTTATAATTATAAGTAGACATACATACGTGTACAAATTATGTAAAACAAGAATAAAATTGAACATAAGCTAAACAAAACATCCCATACAAGCTTGGGCTTATTTTTTTTTGCCTCGAACGGAACATAGTGCATTTGATAGATCTCGACTACAAGTTTAATTATGGAACAAACAGCCTAAGTCGTATGAGATAAGACCTTTGTTATATTGCTGTCGAAATCAGAGCAGTTAAGACTGAAAAAGTTTTTTGGACTCCAGTTCCTATCCCACCCACACGACTTAGAATGTGCTGTTAGACTAGAAACGGTGCACAACCTACCTCTTTCTACCAAAATTACTCCACCAAAAGGTTGTCTGGAAGAGATCGCTTTTAGCGATAAGACCGCCTAGATTGTATTAATCGTTTCACTAATTTTGTGCCATAAAGTGTATTCATTCTTTCATTCATTCAATGTTACTTCCATAATTAAAAATGTAGATCTAAATGAGTTCTACAATATCAAATGGATAATATTTGATTGGAGACGATGCCGTAGCCCTCTACTGGGCCCTATGTTTTTAGGGAATAAAAAATGAAAATTCTGCAATTTAATGTTTTTGAATATTTTTAAAAATCCCCGCATATTCTCGTATTCCCCACATCAAAGCTCTCCCTACACATTGCCAGTCAGTTTCAAATTCCCCCGCATTTTTAGGAATTTTCAACAGATTGGCAACCCTAGTTGTTATTTTGGTTACAGGGTTATTTTATTTTATTTTTCATTTACGTTCAGGGTGTTATTTTTTTAAAGATATCAATAAGAAGGAACTTTGTTGGTCTTTATGGCTCTATTATACTTAACTAGCACCACAAATCGAATAAAAAATCATAGTTTCTATTACGGATATAATGTGTTTTATTAGAAAACAAAATAGAATAAACGTACAGTGATCAACACATATACCCATATCATTTCTAATAAAACACATTATAATAGAAACTGATGATTTTAGTAGTTAGAACTTTGTCACTTCGTAATTGACACATTCATTTCACATGAATGTCAAGAAAGCACAACAGGTTGGGACATGTAAATTATTTTCATGAACATTTTTTTATTTTTTTTATTTACTTCTAAACCCGCATTTGACCTCGATCTCGCCTGATGGTAAGCGACGATGAGGTCGACGATGGAGCATGCGGGTCCAGTAAATGCCTATTCACTCTGGCCTTGAAGATCCCAAGGTTGTAGGTTTCGGGAAATACAGACGCCGGCAGGCTGTTCCATTCCTTAGCCGTTCGCATAATGAACGAAGAAGCAAATCGCCTCGTACGAACAGATGAGATATCAACAACATAAGGATGGAACCCCTCCCCGCGCCTGGTAGTCCGAAGGCGGAAACAATGTAGGAACACTGTGTTCAACATTGTGAATTATTATGTCAAAAGACATAGGTCTTTTAGGGAATGAAAAACGATAGTTCAGCAACTTGATGTATTGAATTTTTTTTAAATCCCCGCATATCTTGTATTCCCCACATCAAAGCTCTCTCAAAAATGTGGAGAATTTGAAACTCACTGGCAATGTGTAGGACATTGCCAGTGAGTTTCAAATTCTCCACATTTTTAGAAAATTATTGGCAACATCGGATTGGCTAGTTCTACATTGTGAATTATTATGTCAGCAGTTTTAAATGTCACGCGGCTGCGCCCGCGTCGGGCTGGTCGTGTCTCTACCACCGTCATGTATGGTATACTGTTTGGAAATATAAGTATCGGTTAACAAGTCCAGTGTTTGTTTGAAGATGACTCCTCGAAGACATACCCTGTCTAGGACGTAGGTATAGACACGTGCAGAACTCTTAGGCTAGTAAAGAGGTACAACTCGTATACCTCTAAAACAGAATAAATTGAAATTGATACCTTGTGGAACCCCATCGCAAATTCGCAATACGTTTTTGTTACGATTTCTTGACATTTAACTGAATGTGTCAAAAGTGACAAAGTACTAGTAAATATGAAGTTTTTAATTTCGTTTCGACAGTGTTGCTACAGGTTTGTAAGTAATCCGAGAGAAAAAATAGAAGTCAGTAAAGTCGGTTACAGACTTCAACGTCCTACAAAATAATATAAAAGAGTCAACTTCATTAGTTCTATTTTTTATAAATATTTAAAACCATAGTAAATATTATGAAGCAATATAAAGTGTAATTACTAATTTAACTTCACTGAGTTTCAAAATAGATCGTTCGAGTGTTAAAATCGCCATTACGTGCGTTGCGTAATACTTTTTCTACGACCATGAAATATAATAAACAGAAAATATAAACCATTACGGAACGTTCCACAGACGCCATGACAGCTGGAAACCGACATCGCGCAGGCGCGTGTGTCGAGTTTTTTTAATGGCTATAGTACCAAGTAGTTGGCTAATGAAATGTAGTGCATTTAATACGAATGAATTCTTGTATGCAGTGCCATACAACAAAGAATTTTTTACATATTGTGGCGACGCACGACGCGCCATTACGATTAGTACCTACTTACATCGGTGTAGAACGCGCTATCGAAATTTTCCTGGGACTTCGCATATATACGAGTTCCAAACATCCATAGTTGGACCAGGACATCTGGTCACCAGACACAACACTCCGCCTGGTGGAAGATCTTCCCTTTTCCCTTTCACACAACTGACATTACGTTATCAAATGTCCTCTCATAGCGTGTTACTACACATATTACAATAGAAAAATGTTATTTAATATTTCATTAAAACACTTTACGAAATAGGAGTAGAAAATATATATTTACATCCTCTTTAACGTAGTAGATCAACCATGGCCTTGAAAAAAAACCCTCTTATTTTTGTAATATAAAATAAAAATACCAATGAAAGTGCCAGATCATCTTTCCTCCGCCCTTCGTGATTAAGAAAAAAAATAAGAAACGCGTTGGGTATTGACTCGTGACGAAAATCGAGGCAAATTAATTTGGGAGGCGAAATCCGTCGCTCCCGCGATATTTGACACGGCTTTTGTTCCTTTTTGCCTTTTATTTTTTCCATTAAACATTCCTTGATCATGATAGATGTGTGGATTTCTATTTAATGAGAAAAAATGGGTCTCAATGATTTATTATTCTTTTGGGATACGGAATTTCGGAAATCTGGTTAACTCTGGTGTCGATAGGCAGGTTATAATAAAATTATTTAAAGCAACATTAAATCCTCAGACATATAATTTATTTAAAATGATGAATTTGTTTTAAAACAAGGTGTTGTAAGAAATATTTACTTAATTCCAAAGAACTTTTAAAATTCTAACTAAACAGAACGGATATGATTTCATGCATGGAAAATTGTAATAGTAACGGAAAATCATGAACAGTGGGGAACAAGTGTTCATTAGTATCCATCAATATTTTATAGCATCCATTACAATTTTTTATCATGAAAATCAGAAATAAGAAGCCTTTCATAATTTAAGTAGTTTTTACAATATTTTCAGTTACTTAACGTATTGTTTTAGCTTTTCTTTACGTGTGTACTGAGTAATTATATGTATAACTGTCATAATCCCCGAGGGGGTAGATAGGGAATCAACTGAACCACCTGATGAATCATTGGTAGTTCCCATCTTAGGAATTATATGGTTAGGTATTTAGAGGTATATGAGTTGCACCTCTTTACTGGCCACGTGTCTGTACCTACGTCCTAGCCAGGGTATGTCTTCGAGGTGTCATCTTCAATGAGACACTGGACTTGTTACCCGATACTTATATTTCCAAACAGTATACCATACTCGTACATGACGGCGGTAGATACACGACCAGCCCGACGCGGGCGCAGCCGCGTGACATTTAAAACTGCTGACATAATAATTCACAATGTAGAACACAGTGTGCATTGTGTCTGTACACAGTGTCCCTACAGGTATAATACAGTGCGTGGGTTCGGTCCATCTTTAGTTTGGCGTTCTAAACTCATACACTATTTCGTTGTTTCGTCCTTCAACGAATGAATCTTTCGTATTAATCATCTCACTATAGTTTTAATTCTAAAATTACCTTCATTTCATAAAATTACTTTCACGCACTGTAATAAAAACAAAGAACAAAAATGCTGGAGTTTAAAACGTATCATCTGCAGTACAATGATCTATCACCTCTCTTTATACAAAATTCTTTACAATTTTTATTTCAATATTTCATTAATATTCAGAAGCTTATTATCTGACGTGATATTCATAATTCGGAACATTGTTGGTAAAGGAAATCTCTTATAATAGCCTTTTCTCTGCATTGTATCTGCCTGTATAACTTGAACTTTTTTGTGACAAACCGTTTTTATTTTACATTATCAAATTAATGGTGCTTAAAATGGTAATTTAAAATAAATATAAGTAGCAGCAGGAGTGTGGGACGTCCAACAGCGAGGTGGTCAGACGACATCAGGGCTAGAGCTGGAGTGACTTGGCTCAGAAGCACTGCAAATCGGGCTACATGGAAATATATAGGAGAGGGCTATATCCAGCAGTGGATGAATAAAGCCTGAAGAAAAAGAAGAAGAAGATAAGTATCATCCCACCACCTTTATCTTATCTTTGGATGGGGGTTGGGAATCCCAGCGACACTTTGACCCATTGGGATCTTTTGTGTTCAACCCCTTGTACGTATCCCTTGACCATTTCACCGAATATGTCATACATGAGCAAGACTAGGCGTCTTAGTGGGAGGGATTTGAATTCCCTTGGGTCTGGATAGGCAGAGCCTAGCAGATCCATCCTTTTTGCCGCGAAAGCGTCACATTCACATAGGAGATGTGAAACGGTTTCCAGTTGTTCACCACAGGCTCTGCAAGATGTGCTGTCAGCTAGCTTCATCTTGTGTAGATGGGCATTGCTGAAGTGACTGGTGAAGGCACCGACCAGTAGACGCACTTGACGTCTATTCAGCTCCCAGATCTTGTTGTTCCAGGGTGAAATTTTGTCCCCAATGAATTTCTTAGAGTGTTCTAACCACTTTAGGGTTAGCCACTCTTGTTTATGCCTATCGGTACTGTACTTCTTCAATACTGTTTTGATAGTACCCGACGAGAGGCCAACAAATGGTTCTAGACTAATAAGCGATTGCTGGGATCCCTGTTTGGCCAACTCGTCTGCTGATTCATTTCCTAATATGCCCTCATGTCCCGGAACCCAAACCAGGCGGACTTTGTTAGACTTGCCTAACCTGTTGAGAGATGTGACACAGTTCATAACAAGTATTCCAACCTGCACGAGGTCAGGGTTTTAATGGCCGCCTGTCTGTCACTGAGAATGTGAATGGTCTTGTTGGTGGTGCCATTCTCCATGCATTAGTGGGCACATGCAGTTATACCGTATGTTTCCGCTTGAAAGACGGTAGCATACTGTCCCATACTCTGGTTTACACTGTAGCTCGGGCCATAGACTCCAGCTCCTGAGCCAGAGTCCTTTTCGGAGCCGTCAGTGTACCAGATTAAGGTATCTTTATCCGGTGGTTTTAGACCTTGATTCCATTCCTGCCAAGTCGGGATGTATGTTTTATATTTTTTGTGAAAAATATTCCTAGGTTGCATTTTATCACAACCCATGCACATGATATCATATAAGTCAGGAGTCACAACGACTCGACACCTTTAGAAAAAGGAAGGTATAGGTACCCTGGGGAGATTTTTTGGGGGAATAATGGTAGATATGATCATTTTTTTTTATTTATGATGACTCTCAAGTGTGTAAAAACATCCTAAAACTCGTGAAGTATGGGAACCGGTCGGGGCATCGAGTGTAACACTCTTATGTCGCATTTCATCTCCGTAATATTAACGTCCATCATCTCTGCCCATTATCCTTTCTAAGATTAAATTACTTTAGTTTTTAACTAAAAACTCTAGTTTGACAGAAGTTTGTATGAAACTCAAACTTGTGTGACTGATCACTGAAGTTCAGCCTGTTGTTCTAATAGTACAATACAAGTGCGTAACTACGAGTATTGTAGTTGGAACTTGTTGTGACCTCTGGGTGAGGTTTCAGTGTTAGAGGACAGCGATTTTGATGCCGTTTATTTTTTTAAATTAGCTACGACATATAGGCAGGCGGGCCACCTGATGGTAAGTAGTCACCGTCGCCTAGAGACACGTGCAATACCAGGGGTATTGCTTGTGTGTTGCCGGCCGTGGAGGGAGAGGACTTTTTTAACGTTCTTTTTGAAGCATCCCATGTCGTAGCGCTGCGGGAAAAAGTCGGGTGGAAGATCTTGGCACATCGGACAAGCAAAAAAATCAAAATATTTGTGTACGCTTCGTTCTAAGGGTTCCCTACTTTTGACTGCATTCACTAAAAAACCTAAGAAAAACCCTCGTCTCCACAAAACCTCAACCAACCAATATAATGATATACATAGTGCCGTGTCGTGTCGGCCTTAGAGAATAGCACCACCCAAACTCTTCCCATGGGTGTCGTACGAGGCGACTAAGAATCTTAGTGGATACTATTCTACAGCTAGTAGACGGCGATAGGCTCGCCACCTATCACGTTGTCCACCAAATCTTACCGCGAAAAGTGGGAACTACTTATGATGAAGGTGGTTCCTCTGTCTGCCCCCTCGGGGATTATGGACGTGACAGTAATGCTATATTAGGAAGCAAATAGTGGAGTTGTTCGGATCTGTTTAGTTATTTTTCACGCATTAGCTTGTAGTAGCTGATCAGATTTGAAACTACTTAATCGATTATATGCTCTTAGTCTCTCTCTCTCTCACACACACACACACACACACACACACACACACACACACACACACACACACACCCACCTATACGTAATCATTATCATACATACGTTACGTAAATACTTATATGTATTATATTATATATTATCCTATTATTATTCTCCTTTCTGTCCTTCTGATGTAGTTATTTAAAAAAAATTTTAATGAGTGGAATCTGATTTGGCATACAAATATTTAAAGAACATTTACTATGTACAATTTATTAAGCTGTAAGATTTCCTGCAAAACAGATAAAAATAAAATATATATTATGCAATATTCCCACCCTCTCCCTCCTCTCAAAACCAAGATAAGACAGTTTGTGAAACATAAATAAAAGCGATATTTATTTCTTTGTAATATCTTTATTGTATTTACTTTTCAGGCGCTTCAGGGTGCTACAATCTGCCCTCTAGGTGCCGGCTAGCAGGGTTCTAGGACAGTGCGCAGATGAAGTAATAGAAGAATTGGTTGTTAAATAATATATTTTAAGGAAAAGAACACATAGTAACATAGAAAAAAGGTAGTAGGAAATAAAAGTGAACGGGAGACGTCCGTTCGAGACAAAATATAAAGAAAAAGTGAAAGTACAAATAAAACAATGAAATTAATGGAATAATGAAATTTAGAAATGGAATGGGAACATGATTTTGAATTCAAATGAAGATGCCAATACGAAATGAGATGAGATAAACGCTAACGATGAGGTTGAAGTTGATGGCAAGGAGGTTGATATGGACGATGAAGTCGACATCGTTACAAGGGAGGTGACATTGAATCGGAAAAATCCATAATTAATTGTGTAAAATATCTACAACCTTTTGTACGTTTTATATGTACCCAAGTTAGTCTGTAGCTGTCTGTATGTCACTTTATTGTGTATTGTGTACAATAAAGTGTTTCTGTGTTTATCTATATGTATGGTAATTTATCTATGGAGCTATATAGTTCGAAATAAAGATTTTATTAAACAATCAAAACAAAATAAAAGTATAGGGTCCATTTTATTAGCGGCAAATATTTCTAGGGTGTCATCTCTAGGTAACAAATAAGAAAGATAGAGCAATAACATATATTTTTGACGGATCAAATTTTCGAGAAAAACGACATAATTATTTGTTTGAAAATTCTACAAATGAATGAATTATTGCTATTCTAATACTGAAATAAGAAGTATGAATGAAACTCGTTTCATTCATAACGACATGGATGAGTTTATGTCACCAAGGCGCAAAATAATGGGGTTTATTTTTCTTTAGTATGGAAAGTTTTCATACAACAGGGTTATTTTTTCGTGTAAAGTGCAAATATTTGCTACCTTATATATTATAACTATAATCATCATCAGCAGCCTACTCTAGTCAACTGCTGGACATAGGCCTCTCTCAGGGCGCGCCATTGAGCCCGATCTTCGGCTCTTCTCATCCAGTCGCTGCCAGCGACGTCAGTCCGTGCGGCGTCCCACACTACGTTTGCCCAAACGACGTCTCCACTCCAGAACTCGTCTACCCCAGCGGTTGTCGGTTCTGCCCACTGCCACTTCAGCTTGCTAATCTTATGAGCTATGTCGATAACTTTTGTTCTATGCCGGATCTCCTCATTTCGGATTCGATGCAGCGGAGATACTCCGAGCATAGCTCTTTCCATAGCACGCTGAGCGACTTTCAATTTGTGAACCAGTCGCACCGTCAGGGTCCACGTTTCGGCTCTGTAGGTCATTACTGGTAGGACGCACTGGTTAAAGACTACTGGTTATAACTATTATAAGGCGGGCTTATCCTATTTGAGATGTATTCTAGGCGTCTATCAGAGCAGACGACGAGTAAGTCTAGCTCTGGAGTTGCTCTACCGATCACCATGCCATTGTGATCTAGATATCAAGTCCTTGCAGCAGAATTACTGGCTGTTCAGACGCTGGTATCTGACTTTTGTAAAAAGAACAAACATTAAATAATATTTTTTACGTTTATTTCTAATTTTAATATTAATTCTAAATTTGCCAATTGTATTTATTTCAAGTATTACCTATTTATTGTTGTGTACTGCAAATTAAAATGAAATAAATAAATAATAAAATAATATTTATTGAAAACATCACAATACTTGTAAATCAAACAATACCCTGACTCCCAAACCAGGCGAACCTGTATCTTGGGAGCCAGTGCTTTCCCAAAAAGAAGGTAGTTAATAAAGGGTAGTATTTATCTTATGAATAACTACCTACTATTTTATTTTTTTATTTTTTATTTAATAAGGAGAGCAGACGAGCAAACGGGCCACCTGATGTTAAGTGGTCACCGTCGCCCATAGACATCTCACCTCACTGTATTAATATTAGAGGGTTTTTGATGCGCTGCTAACCTTGAGGACTAAGATGGATTGCCTCATGTGCCGGAAATTCAGACATGTGCCCTTCAAACCGAAACACAGAAATTCAAGTATCTCTGCTTCACGGCAGAAATAGATAAGAGGGTGGTACCAACCCAGGCGATCCTTCACTTTAGGATCTACCACTACTAAACATCAATAGTTACAAATCAGAAAATTATGGGTGTACTTTTTCCTGAAATACATAACTTCACGCTATATCACTTGCGGGGTGGGCAAAGAAACAACTAATTTGAAATAAAGAACTGT
The DNA here is from genome assembly GCA_947369225.1 of Hofmannophila pseudospretella. NCBI lineage: Eukaryota > Metazoa > Arthropoda > Insecta > Lepidoptera > Oecophoridae > Hofmannophila > Hofmannophila pseudospretella. The sequence goes on from OX376334.1 coordinate 9,880,699, forward strand.
TATTAATTTATTACTCTTCTTAATTTCACGGGCCCTAATTATTACCTATAATATCGTATCAATGTTTCCACTTTCCGCTTCCGCTCACACCATAGCCGATCCCTGCACGTTAAAACGCACCGCAGTAGGTAATTGTTGTCTACCGACCATTTGTTACCATTTGAACTGGACAAAGTTACAGCTAGGGGCGAACAGTTCTAATTTTAGGTAGTTTGAGACAGCCCTGTTACAGTAAAAATGTTACGTTTTAAAGAAAAAAATTATTTCCAATACACACATACAAACAATTAGGTACAGAAGTTAAGTTGATGAAGGTGGTGTGCAGCACCGGAAAAAGGGGACTGCCTCAGCCTGTTGCCGCAGCGGATTTAGCACTGCGGCGCTGATGTTCAGGCATCACCTGTGTGCCAGGGATCACTCCCTAATGATACACTACATATAAATAACGTAAATATTAATAAACAGAAGTAAAATATTAGGAAACGAAGGAAGGTACTTAATTTTTAAATTAAACATTAGAATACAGGAAGGTATGTATAAAATAATCTAGGCATCTTCTGCAGCAGAAGCCATAGAAATGTAGAAAACCGAAAAATACATTTCTATTGATTCGGTCCGATTTCATTAAAGGAGTGAAGAAATTATACCCTTGAATAGTGAAAACAAAAGAAATTCGGAGAAATAAAGTTCAATTTCCCATTTTTGTGCCTATTTTCTGCTAAAATTGTTCTAAAATCGAATAATGTTCTTGCAAACAAACAAAGGATAAGCTACGTATTGGTTTCTAAGCATTGACCCTTGACTGACCCAAAGATTATAAAGTCAAATCGCGAGGTCTGACCTCAGTCTAACCCAAAGTAACTAGGTAATGCTTATTTATGCTGTGGCGAATCTATTGTCAGAGTAGTTCAGGGCGCCCGTAGGTCTCTGATATGGCCTAATGACTGTCGAACGACAACAACCGGGACCGACTGTTCAACGTGCTCTGTGAGGCACGAAGGAACTCGTGTGAAATGTGCCACTACATAGCGATTACCAAACCTGATTCGTCCAACGTGGCTTGTACTTCACTATCTCCTTTTCTATCTTTTGTTTGTTGTTTTCTATTTGTACAATTAAGTGTATTTTACTTACTTTACTTTACTTATCTTGTACGATCATTTTTATCCACGACGGACCGGAGAAGGTATATGAGTTTAACCTAAGAGGATGTTTGTTTGTTTGTGTGTGCATATGTCTGTTCCCATCTAGCTCCAAAACGGCTGAACCAACGTCAATGCCGTTTTTTGCTATAGCTTTGGAATTAACAGAGCAGGTTCTTAGCTGGATTTTATATGACAATGCAACTAGGCTATGAGTTCCTCTATAGGAATGTAATTCAATGAAGTCACTTCACTGCAGCCATCGTGAACGACTATATGGCCGAAACCGAAGCTGATTTTTTCAGTAACTTGAACTCTAGTTTTAAGTTATTCGAGTACATTGTTAGCAACACTAACTTCCGTTCGGTTAAGACTTTCAATTTTGCACTTTCTAAAGTTGGCAACACTGCTCGGTGTATTATTGTCGTGTCTGTTAAGGGTACTTTCATTCCAAATTTAACTTTAGGTAGACGGGTCTTAATTACGTAAATCTAGAAACTAAATGTACTTGGCAATCTAACTGTACTAGGTTAATAAAGGTTGTTTAATTATTAATGCAGAAGAAAAATTATAGGAAGAACTTCCTAGAACAAACTCTAGGATTTATGGTAAACGTACAGTCGATCACAAGCTATAGTACACGATCTGTCAAAAACCTACGATTAAATCTCCACCTTATGCCTGCGCAATATAAGATTTCAGATTCTCAAATTTTGAGGTTTTATTTTTGATATTGTAAACTAATAACTCGGAGTAATTATTTTTATAGGTACTACCTAATTACTCAGCTGGTTCAGCAATCCAAAGTGGATCTTGGCCTCCGCAACCAAGAGACGCCACTTCTCCTGCGCGAACTCCAAGTAATTATTTTTATACTGACATAAATCTTTGAATTTTTTAATGGTTTTTTAAAAATTAAATAAGGAGCCACCTGATGGTAAGTGATCACCGTCGTCCATAGACGTCTCACCTCACTATATTGTTATAAGAGGGTTTTCGATGCGCTACTATCCTTAAGGACTTGGATGGAGTGCCTCGTGTAACATTTCATTCAGGATTTTCTCATGTGCCGGTAATTACGCTGGCTCTCTTACCCTTCAAACTAAAAAATAGAAGCTTTACGGCAGAAATAGAAAAGAGGATGGTGTCACCTCAGGCGATCCTTCACATCAGGATCTACCACCTGTAGTATAATAGTACAGTGGTCAGGAAATTAACCATTGCTGGCGAGCCAAAAGCGAGGGCTTTTAAAGCTCCAGAGCCAGCAATGATTTTTTTCTGCCGAGACTTGTATAGTATTTTTCTCCAATAATGTGAGAAAATCGCAAAACAATACTGTTCATTTCAAATAATTATCGGAGGGCAATCGTATCCTGTAGTTTGCACTATACACGTCCACACTAACCAAAAACCTTTCCCAAGGCACCCAGATCCTCGTCTAGATTTACGAAACTTGGGGCACAAACTTCCGTGTCATCGTTGTCCTTAAGAGACCCATAACTATCAGCATAAAGGTCGGCGCACACTTAGAAGGCCCGTTTCACTAAAAGCGTTTTCACTGAACACTGTTTGGGAACGGAACTACAAAAATGTGTACCGCGCTCTGTGAGACAGGAAGCGGGCGTAGAATTGAGACGGGGTTCCGGTAGGGTTGTCAGCTTTTTCTTTTCTTTTCTTAGAATAGAAATACATTTATAGCCAAATACTCATAATTTGATTACAAAAAATTTAAAATTAAAGTACAAAGCACTGTGTATATTTGGCAAAAGGGGGGAAAGTTAGCAAATGCTGACATACTCGGGTACCAAATATGCAGCGCTGTTTTTCTTCCCAAGATGTTAGTGGGAGCGATAGTGATAGTGGGTAAAAAAATTAAAATTAAAAACTAAACATCAAAAAGATTAAATACTGTGTGAAGAATTTAGGTAAGATTTTGCCAAAAATAAATAAATAAATTGCACTAATGACCTGTGATATATACACAACAAACAACAACAATAACAAACATGTGTAACAAAAACACACAGTTTTTGTGTGTTTGTGTGTGTGTGTGCGTGTGTGTGTTGTGGAGGGTGTGTCAGTTTGTGTGCCTGAGATAGTGTAATTGTAACTGAAAAAATAACTAATTCTTGGGGTCTTTCAGCATAGAAGCCAGCCGTACGGTATTTTCAAGTGTAGAGGAGCGCGACAGTCCGGTATTTTCAAGTGTAGAGGAGCGCGACAGTCCGGTATTTTCAAGTGTAGAGGAGCGCGACAGTCCGGTGTATTTTACCTAGGTTAAGATAGATGTAATATTGACCTAGCGTAAGTACTGTTACTAATGTAAAGTACGGTATTTTTAATAGTAAGTCTCGCCGCTCATGGACCTCAGGTAGCCGGGGACCCCTGCATGGGTCCGGTAATAAAACTAGTGTCAGAGCGCCCGTTGTTGTAGTATATTGAAAGTGAACTGTAATTACCATAGTGTGAACTGTACTGTGTGTGTGTTATTAAAGTGTACGGTAAAGTGTTTCCATATTTTATTGTAGCATCATACACCCTGCGTCTGTCGTCTTTTTTATTTAGGTAGAACCATGAATGACAAAAAGTCTCCCTCGGCGTTCGTTCATAGGTAAAAGTTTATATACTTGTCTAGATACCTACCGCCGCTTCTTTCCTTTCAGCTATAGCACCTTCCGAAGCGGTGGTAGAGTAAAAATTGACGTTGTAAGAATGTACTTTAAGGTACTGTCGTGGCGTTCAGCCTCCTTCGCATAGACTATGACTGGCTGACGAGGACTTTAACATTTAGATAAGAAAATGAATAAGAATAGTTTATTTGTGCTTAAGCATATGTTACATAAAACTAAATAAAATTAGTTGACCTCCGAACAGGAAGTTCCTATATCTCGGAGGACAGATCTCTTCTTTGACCAGTGCAAATGAACATGTAACAGAACATGGGATAATATAAAAGTGCAAAATTTAGTAGAAAGAAAAATAAGAACAATAATAAAGGTTAATATAAGGGGTGGTGTGTGTGTGTGTGTGTGTGTGTGTGTGTGTGTGTGTGTGTGTGTGTGTGTGTGTGTGTGTGTGTGTGTGTGTGTGTGTGTGTGTGTGTGTGTTAGACAACAGGTTATTTAAATATATAAATTTCACATTTTATTAAGTAAGTTTCTTTGTGATTTTTATTGCCACTGCACAGCTAAAACATATCTGCATGCCCAAAGGTCAGCTGGCAGAGAATGCCGCAAGGCATTAAGCTCAACTGTACACAAAAGTGTAAAAGAATAAATAAAAAATAATTATAACAAGTTTGACAGTTGCCAATAAAGACGAAACAGTGGTCCTTCGAGAAAAAAAATCAAATATATTATGTAAAAGCTACAGAAGTGTTTGGTGAAATTAATGCATATCCTCCGGAACACCTTGTATAATTATTTTTGGGTAACTACAAAATAATATGTGCAAAAAAAAATATTTCTACACAAAAATTGTTTATTTACTATAATTATTACAGTAATGTGGCAACCCTAGTCACTGACTCGGAGACCGGATATGCAGACAGCTGATGGTGTTTCCGTTCTGGAGCGATGGCGGGAAGAATGTTTTTGGCGCGGCACTTCCGGCACATGGTACTCTGTTTAACGATTTCGTGATTCGGATCCGTACCCCGTGACATTGTAGTGATGTCTATGAAGGATGGTGATTATCAGCGATAGGATTGGGTAGTGCAATTTAAGGTTAACGACCTCAAATGTTGTATTAGTATGGATACGTCCGCGGGATTGCGGGATTTCAGAAATGTTCTATATATATACATACTTTTTCTCCTAATGGGAACTCCAAAAGGAAATAATCTCATCATCCCTTTTGCGAAAGAGAGACAAAGAGATACCACTATTAGTACTATATTCGGGATTTATTCACATTCACACATATTGGGAACGCTCTTATCAGTCGTCGCCTTTGTTATGCCGAAACAATACATTTTCTATGAATTTTTGTCAAGTGTAAAGTAAACAATACAGTGAGGTGAGATGTCTATGGGCGACGGTGATCACTTACATCAGGTGGCCCGTTGGCTCGTCTGCTCTCCTTATTTAATAAAAAAAAAAAAAAAAACAACAATATGGCGGCAAATTGTACAAATCTCATAAAAATGATTAATAATATTTTTGAACTAGGTATATTACTATTCAATGTAACCAGATCTTAGCGAATTGATAATTTGTGATCCTTGTAGGAGTTCTTGTCTGACATGTAATCTAAAGTGTATTAGTTAATTAGCTTTGTATCAATATTTTTTTCTAATTGCTTGTATAACGTATATTCTTGCAAATAAAAATTCATTTTATTTCATTATATTTATAATCCCGGGATATGGTTGGTGGGTATACTTGTTGGACATGTCCATGTAATATTTCGTCATGGAATCCCGGAAAATTGCACTACCTCATCCGATCACTGGTGATTATTTCCCGTGGAGATCCGTTTGCTCGTCTCTCACTCATAATCAGCCATCTCTTGAAGAGATACTGATAATAAGATATCTTTTGAAGGTAGTATTCTTGGATGAAAGAAAAATTGTCTCAAGAAAAAGAGTCAGCTTCGCTTGAGTGTATCGGTTTGAAAAGTAAGATAGCCAGCGTAATTACTGGAACATGAGGTACTCCAAGTCCTCAAGCTCAAGCTTAGCTGAGCCAGGTGCCTATTGCCAATAGTATTATCGAATCAACTAAATATGTATTTTTTGTGGCAATAAAGTGCTTTTCTTCTTCTTCTCAAGGTTAGCAGCGCATTGAAAACCCTCTAATAACATTATAGTGAGGTGAGATAACCACTTGCTATATGGTAGCATAAAAAAAATCTATCTAATTTCTCACATTTTAGGGAATAATTCGAGTTCGAATTGCTATATAAAGACGTAAAATATTACAATGCTCACATGGGATCATAACCTTGGAAGAAAATATAGGCGTAATGCCAAAAAAAACCTCCCCCAATATATTTCAATCCCTACTTAGAAAATAGGAAAGGCTTTTCTGGCTTAATTTATTGTTAGACGTAATATTTTATTAGGTAACTATGTAATAGAGATAGAGCTAAAGAAAACACATGTATTTTAGCTTCTTTTTTATCAAAAGTAATATATTAGCAACTCTACACCTAGTAGACGGCGATAGGCTCGCCACCTATCACGTTTGTACACCAAATCTTACAGCGAAAAGTGGGAACGACCTATAATTAAGATGGTTCCTCTGTCGTGTCCCCTCGGAGATTATGGACGTGAGAGTTATGCTATGTTTTGAATTTAAAACCTAAAAGCGGTTATTTGAAAGAGGTTATTTGTAAATAACAAAGGTTTGGGTACGATATTGCGGAGCAAGGGTCGCTGGATCAAATCCATCTTTGGATCATTGTGGTGGACCACTGCTAGCATTTGGCATTTTTTCGCTGAAAATGAACTGGGATTATACGAAAGAAAGAAAAGAAATTACCATCATGCTATGGATAACTTATATTTATTATGTAATGATTGTATTCCAAATACTTACTTGAATTTAACTCTAAAATATTTGCATGCCAAAGTAGGCGAAATATGTGAGACCTAATATTTAAGATTTGTCATCCAATGTACCATATTTCTGACGAATAAATAATTCATACATTCATAACTACAGTATGTCATATTATTAGAACTCACGTAAAATTTCGTGTTAAAATGGCCACTTATGGAGGAAATGCGAACAGTAATTTCAGGAATTCAAGCAAAGTTATGCGAGTTAAGTTATTATGCGAGCTTAAAAATCCTACTTATATGATGTTGGAGTGCTATCAGGCCGTGTCTGTCCACTGCTGGACACAGGCCTCTCCCAGGACGCGCCACATCACCCGGTCCTCCGCCTTCCTCATCCAACCATCGCCAGCAACCTTCTTCAGGTCGTCGGTCCACCGGGCAGGGACCGCGTCCCACACTGCGCTTCCTTGTACGTGGTCTCCACTCCAGAACTCGTCTACCCCAACGGTTGTCGGTTCTGCGACAGACATGGCCAGCCCATTGTCACTTCAACTTGCTAATCATATGAGCTATGTCGGTAACTCGCGTTTTGTGACGGATGTAATGTACCAAACATGACTTTTTTTTTTGATTGGCGATGCTATATAATATGCACACAATATAGTGCCAATATAATCTTAAATGTAATCTTAAAAAAGAAATAGATCGACGTATACTGTTGAGCTGGGCTGCATTTGGAAAGCTAAAGAGCGTGTTAAAGTCGTCCATCCCGCAGTGCCTGAAATTTAAAATTTTCGACCAGTGTGTACTCCCAATATTGACATACGGTTCTGACACGTGGGCCCTAACAGTTGGGGCCATCCATAAAGTCAAAGTTACCCAAAGAGCCATGGAGCGAGCTATGCTCGGAGTCTCCCGAAGAGACAAAGTACTAAACGAAGGCCTCCTGCTGCGCACAAAGATCACAGATGTAGCTAAACGCATAGCGACTCTGAAATGGCGATAGGCGAGACATGTGGCTAGGCGAACCGACAACAGGTGGACCCACAGAATACTCACGTGGAGACCGCGCACAAGCCGCAGGAGTGTGGGACGTCCAGCAGCGAGGTGGTCAGACGACATCAGGGCTAGAGCTGGAGTGACTTGGCTCAGAAGCACTGCAAATCGGGCTACATGGAAATATATAGGAGAGGGCTATATCCAGCAACGGATGAATAAAGCCTGAAGAAGAAGAAGAAGAAGATAGTGCCAATAAAGTAACTGAGTTGGCGCTATAAGTATTTTGACGGCAAAGCGCGTAAGTTAAATATTTCAGAAATGACAATTCTCTGCGGGGAACATGGGCGTTACGTCCAGTTCCCCGCACGTCCAGTTCCCTGGTCACTTAGATATTTAAGTCAATACACTGGACGTACAGGGAACTGGACGTTCCGGGAAATAGAAGGACCTTCGGTGTATTGGACTCTCAGGGACGTAACGCCCATGATCCCTCCGCGGTTCTTTTCAAAACTGCGGGAACACCTATGAAAATAACCTAAGAATTAAAAACGTATCTTTTGGAAAAGTGATGTTATTGTTTTGACGAATTTTAATTATTGACATTGAAGTTATTATTGTGATTTAGCTGATAATTGATTGTTAATTATTATTTGCGGTTGAAACGACAGGATGTTGGGGGGCGAGGAGGCAAAGGATTTTGTCAGAGAGGTCGGCCGTCGCCTGAGAGAGAGAGGCTGTGACCCCCGCTCCGGGTCGTTCTTGGTGCAGAGGTTGGCCGTGGCGATTCAGCGTGGCAATGCCGCGAGCGGCATGGGGACCTTTGCGCCAGGGTCGACACGGGGCGGAATTTTTGATTAAGTTTTTTTAAAATTTTTGATTGACATAATTGGTTGCTGATTAAATGAAACATAAATAAAAAAAATTTAAAAAAATATATTATTTTAATATGGTTCATTAGTTAATTATTATAATGTTTAATTTCGAACACAATTTATATTGTTAACGAATAAATAAATTGTATTGAATTTAACCAAAATTATGGTCGCTTTACAAAGGCCAATGATTTTTTTAGCTTATGATGATTCAACAGAATTTAGGAATCTGACATATGGGTAGAATCACTCTCGACAAAAGTATCTTTTAATTGACAAAAACCGCATCCAAATCGGACTATCGGTTGTTGAAATATCACAGACAATCCAGACGAACATACATCCATACGCGTCAAATGTATAACACGAACACGGAACACCCCTCTTTTTAGGGTTATGTAACAAAGGCCATAAATCGCGGGGCCGGTCGCAGACACAAGTTCACGGCCTTGGGCCTTTTGGCGCGCAGCCAAGGGTCCCGTAGCTTTTTAACTAGATCTAGGTTACACTATTACATCGGCCTTTGTGTTCTTGACATCTGAATCTAAATATCAGCCCAGCCTAACTTCGTATATCTATAGAGATAGAAAGTAAGTAATATATTTATTTCACACACAGCAATGACCGAAACAATTATAATTATAATAAAATAATTATAGTACAAAGGGAAAAAATATCGAAATCATGTCTGATGGTCTGCTGTTATTGTGTAGGCCTCAACTCATATGGTGATGCCTGACAATCAGCGCCGCAGTGCTAAATCCGCTGCGGCAACAGGCTGAGGCAGTCCCCTTTGTCCGGTGCTGCACACCACCTTCATCAAACTTAATTAAGAATAAGTTTGTGCGGTAATATGACAAAGCATTCATAGTCCATACACCAGTAGGAACTTTATGTAAATATCAAATAAATCTGTTCTTTCGTGAAAAATAACTGGAATATGTTCACTCAAAAAAAGTCTTACCTTAAATTTTATTCTAGATATGCCAATGATTTAGCCCTTCGTTAGGACTAACTCATCTCTGTTTCAAAATATAGCCCAAGTTCATGATAGAAATCTGCGTAACAGAGACAAACTATGCATAGTAGCATCAGGGCCTGCTCTATTACACAAAAGTCTGGTGTGCCTAGCGCCTAAAATATACAACATGTTACCTGAAAATATCAAAATGCTTGACTTGAACAGGTTCAGGAATGAGTTGTTCACATTTTTGGTGAATAAAACTTATTATACTTTAAATGAATTTTTGACAGATAAATTGTAATGACATACTTAGAATTAACAATATCTATTATATATTTTTAGACACTATTATATATTTTTAAGATTGCATTAAATAAATACTTGTGTTGATATTAATTTTACTAAATAGATACTTATTAAAAAATATATATAATTTGCACGCCTAGTACAAGGCAAAATATATTGGTACATAACTAACAACAACACCTGTAAATTCACCTACATTTTTGCAAATAAATATATATGTGTGCAAAAATCTATAACGTATTACCAGCAGAGATTAAAACTAAGACTTTACCAGAATTTACTTGGAAACTATGTAAATCTATAACGTATTACCAGCAAAAATCTATAACGTATTACCAGCAGAGATTAAAACTAAGACTTTACCAGAATTTACTTGGAAACTATGTAAATCTATAACGTATTACCAGCAAAAATCTATAACGTATTACCAGCAGACAGTAAAACTAAGACTTTACCAGAAGTTACTTGAAAACTACGTAACTGGCTTGTTGAAAAGTGCTTTTATTCTATAAATGCGTACCTAAATACAAATAAATAATAACTAATTTTTATTCTGACAATACATTAATACATATTTTGACATAATTATAGTGCATTAATAGTTTATAAGGGACGTTTTATTTTGTCATCACTGTATTATCTTTATTATATTATTATTATATTTTTATGTTAGTATATAGTATTTATTTATTTATTTGTATATTTATGTATTATATTATATTTATGTACGTATTTTCTATTTTGTATTATTAAGTAGGTATATTTATTTAGCATATAGGTGTACACTTCGCCTGCCTTGTTATGTATCAAATTGTTTTTTTTATGGGGTTTGCTGGAAGAGATCTCTCTTAGAGATAAGTCACGCCCTTTGTGTTTCACATTTTTTTTTTTTGGTATAAGTTTGTATTATATTGTGTACAATAAAGAGTTAATAATATATAATATGTTTGTTAATAAAATACATTGCATGCCTTAACAAGGCAGATTATAGGGGATCAAATTATAAATGATAGAATAGAATAGAAAAATCTTTATTATTAGACCATATATAAAAAAATATCTGTAAAAATATGTAAAAATATCACAAAATGAGTCGGAAGAAAGAACTATGTCACCTGTAATCGGCAATAAAACATTTGAATTTGAAAAAATTAAACTAAATAAAATTAGTGAGCAACAAACGCTAATAATTAATAAATTGTTTAATAAACGCTGACCTCTGATTACTTTTGTTTATTTATTTTTATAATAAATATGTTTAATATTATTTTTATCTTCTGTACCTAATTGTTTGCATGTGTGCGTTATTGCAAATAAATTCTTTCTCTCTTTCTTTCTTTCTGTACTCAGTTATCACAAGAGGACATGACGTAGTTTTTCATACGATGAGATGTCTGTCAGATTTTAAATTTAGAACCGTCCGGTCGTCGACCCGAAGTACGAGTACAAACATAACGGCGCAAGAGTTAATAAACTGTTGATTGAAAACCGCATGCTCCGATGCCCTCAGCGGATTGTTAGAGTTCCGTATCGTATGTTATTAAACCATCGCGATTTACATATTTGAACTGGGGACTCTTGAGTCAGATGGATTGTCAAATATGAAAAGATATATACTCTGAGGAAATGGCACAGTGGCTAGGACACCCGACTCCCATGCGGGAGGTCCGGAGGTTCGTACCAATCAGTTTTTCGTATTTTTCGAAGACTTACGTACACTGATCTAACGGTGAAGGAAATCATCGTGAGAAAACCTGCACACTGAGATGGCCAGTGTATAAAATGGGGTAGGCACAAAAGATCCTCAAGGGTCGAAGTGTCGCTGGGTTATTCCCGGCTCCCTATCATAAGGTAAGATACTCAGAGAAATCTGGAATTCATGTGGGTTGGTCTAGTACTGCCTTGGAACTTGGAGAAAATACTGTAGCAAAATGTATCTATAACATTTTCACAAAAAGGGTCACTAAGAAAAGGAAAAGGGAAGCTCAAGTCAGCCCTCACTTTGAGAGCTAATTTAGCAAACAACAGTAAGTGTTTCATATTATCAGATAAGGGCTGACTTAAAATAATATTGAGCCTCCCATTTTGTAGCCTATTGAGGCCAAATTTTTTCCTCTCAAATTTCCCCAGGTCACACTCCATTAGGAGGTGAGTGAGGTCTTCTATTGTGTTGCAGTTGTTACAGTTGTTCAGTTATGGGTACTGAACACCCGACTTTCGGGGCTATAGGTTTTTTTACACCCATTATACAATAGAGTGGGAAAATAAATGGGACCTGCCAAATAAAACCTAACAACACAAGACCATCTATTGTTTACGAACGTCGTAACCCTTGAAATATTATAGAGACAAAATACACGGAACAAAAGTCGCTCCACCAGACCATAGCCATAAATAACTTTTTAACGACGGAACCGTTGTCTAATAAAACAGTCTAACTTGATCAGTTTTCGAATGTTTTTGCTGAAATTCAATTGGAATAGTCCAATATTTGCAGCGGGCGATGCACTCGCGATTTTGACAGCAGGTTCACAATTGTTCTAATATAATACATAAACGCTCACGTCCATAATCCCCGAGGAACCACCTTCAAACATATGTTGTTCCCACTTTTCGCCGTAAGACTTGGTGGACAAACGTGATAAGTGGCGAGCCTATCGCCGTCTACTAGGTGTAGAATAGTATCCACTAAGATCCTAAGTTGCCTCGGGAAAAATTGAGATGGTGCTGTGCATTTTGTGACATTCGTTTTGTGTGAATATTTGTCAGTTTCACGAAACGTCCTCAAAGCTAAGTATTCATTAAAATATACGCTGTCTCCCTATCTACTGCTGATGAATGTTTCTTGTGCAGCTTCTTTCCTTTCAGCTATAGCACCTTACGAAGCGGTGGTAGAGGAAAAAATGACGTTGTAAAAATGTACTATACAGTACTTTCTCACAATAAAAAACATTTTGATTTGATTTCATTCAACGCCATAGCTCTAGATAGAGATGACACGAGAGTTAAGGAAGCTTTAACATTAAGGACGTTAATTGCAATTTGCGGTTGCAAATAGTTTTGTCTGAATACCCGTCAGTTTCACAAAACGTCCTCAAAGCTTAGTTTTCATTTAAATATATGCTGTCCCCTACCTACGCCGTTGCTCAAGATAGAGATGACACGAAACTTTAGGAAGCTTTAACATTAACGACGTTAATTGCAACTTGCGGTCGCAATTAGTTTTGTCTGAATACCCGTCAGTTTCACAAAACATCCTCAAAGCTCAGTTTTCATCAATATATATGATGTCTCCTTATCTACGCCACAGCTCTAGATAGAGATGTCACGAGACTTAAGGAAGCTTTAACATTAACGACGTTAATTGCAACTTGTGGTATATTTCCTATTAGGTTTGTGTTGTTGTTGAAATTGAGTTTTTGAACCTAAACGATATTAAGTAAGTATGTATAGACATTTACAAATAATTAGAGTATCATCTAATGCTCCATCTACATGTAAGTACTCTAAGTACGTTAACTCATCTAATGACAATAGGAAAAAAACAACTATGAAGAGTAATGGAGCAACTATAAGAAGTCATGGATGAAATATGATGAAGAGAGAGAGGGAGTCTTCTGGGGGTAGCTTATCCGAAACCAGAGGACTATAGGCTCCTTCCTGTAAGCTGTATAGCGCCTTGATGCAAAGCATCTTTAAGGAACAGGAAGGAGACTAAGGTTAGGGGCGAGCACAAAAGATCCCTGAGGGTCGAAGTGCCGCTGGGGTTATCCTCAGCCCCTGTCATGAGATAAGATAAGAATGCATGAAAGATAATTGAAAACACGTCATAATACGTACAATATATCAATATGAATATCACGATTACAAAGGTATCATATTAAATCACGAATTAATTTCCATTAAAATCATGCCGGACTAAATATAATACCCATTTCCGTGTCGTTAATGTATTTCCATTGAACTCAATTTAATTTGATCGTGAATTACTTATTTCAGGTTTTCGTTCAGGATCCGGGGCTCACTTTAATAATGACGAAGATAAAATTTTATCACTCGAATCGAACGTTGATAATAGAGAATTCTGCCCGAAGCTGTAGTGGGGTCCGTATGTATAGCTACTTTGCTAGGACAAGTCCGATTTGACCTCATCATTACGCCACACATAGACGCCACTCGGGACATGTCTCGCCTAACTTACACAGAACTTAATTGAAAATGCGGTTTCGTATTTATGTTCTATGCCTTATTAAAGTTTGAGCGCTCGGTTCAATTTTACAACTTACAATCGAAATTACAATTTTAGTTGGGGTTAAGGTAATCATAAACTTATTACATACATCACTTACAAAGTTATATATTCATTCATCATCATCAGCAGCCCACTCTAGTCCACTGCTGGACTTATGTCCATGTCTATGCCTCTCCCAGGGCGCGCCACTGAGCCCGATCTTCGGCTTTTCTAATCCAGATCCCTGCCAGCCACCTTGCGCAGATCGTCGCTCTATTTAGCAGGCGGGCGTCCCACACTACGCGGTCTCCACTCCAGAACTCGTCTCCCCCCGCGGTTGTCGGTTCTGCGACAGATGTGACCGGCCCACTGCCACTTCAGCTTGCTAATCTTATGAGCTATGACGATAACTTTTGTTCTATGCCGGATCTCCTCATTTCTGATTCGATCCAGCGGAGATACTCCGAGCATAACATTTTCCATAGCACGCTGAGCAACTTTCAATTTGTGAACCAGTCGCACCGTCAGTGTCCACGTTTCGATTCGATTTGAATTATTCAAGGTCAAATCATATTCTATAGTTGATCGGGAAAATGGAAGACAGGCCGCATGGACCCCAAATTTCGAAAGCAGCAATTCTTTTAATTACAAGTTTTTGGGCAAGGCAACAGTTTTTACTTGTGAACCAAATACTCTAATACATAATTTAAACACTATTTGTATTTATCTGTAGATCTACGTGTTGAATCGTTGGACTCTTATGCCGTAGGTCTGTATTCGAAACCATGAAATGTCATGTACCAATGAGATTCTCGGTTATTTTTTCGAAAGAATTACGTACTTACATTTACCGACTGCACTAGCGTTGAAGGACAACGTCGTGAGGAAGCCTGAACGCTGAGATGACAAGTGTGGTAAATGGGGAAGGCAATGGTAAAGCCTATGAAGGCTGCATTTCCACAAAAACTGAGCGAGAAAGCGAGGCGGTGAGTTTAATCGTGACGTGATAATGAGGCAATCCTATTGGTGGATTTTTTCCTCGCTCACCGCTCCACTTCCTCGCACAGTTTTGGTGGAAAGCCACCCTAAATCTGCCAAGAGAGTCATTCTAAGTGATTATTTCCATAGAATGATCACGACCCTCTTCAATGAGGAGTCGTATTCCTCGATTATTAGAAGAAGGTGTCCTCCAATTTTCATGGTCACACTAACAACTACAGATTTTAATGAATGAAGTTAACAGCCTTCGATTATTCAGTTCCAGGTTTTTAATTAGTTACACACCATTCGGTTTTCGTTACAGGTTTCCTGTGTTACCGTTCCAGTTCCGGGAAGCGACCGTTTTATAATAAATTCTACGTGAATTGGAAGGAAACAATTAAACATATATGTTAAATTTGGTTTAATTTTGTAGAGTGCATAAGAGTGCACTTTAAACAAGCATTGTCAGCGCGACGACAGCACTGAGTTTTATAATTTCAATTGTAATATTATACAGTAATCGAGGGTAAAGATAAAAAAGCTTTTTTTCTACTCCCATTTCGTAATTTGTTCATTAAGAAACCACAATCAATAACATAAAGAGGTTCATTCGTCCGTTTGAAAATAGTGTTTTAATGAAATATTAAATATCAGTTTTTGATTGTAATATGTACGTTTTTCTTTGTTTTATGGCACTGCATACAAGAACTCTTTCGTATTTAATGCACTACATTTCACTGGCAAACTACTTGGTACTATAACCATAAAAAAATACTCGACACACGCGCCTGCGCGATGTCGGTTTCCAGCTGTCATGGCGTCTGTGGAACGTTCCGTAATCGTTTGTATTTTCTGTTTATATTTCATGGTCGTAGAAAAAGTATTACGCAACGCAGGTAATGGCGATTTTAACACTCGAACGATCTATTTTGAAACGAAGCTAACTGCATAAACTTCAAAACAAGGATTTCAAAGGACTTAAACAAATAACGTGTTACTAAATAGGAAAGTATGATATAAATGTACTATATGTAATTTGGCACGAGTCAAGAATAAATCATATATACTCGTAGATAGACCGTTAATAAAGGTCACAAAACCGGTACATTTTTTTGACAGGGAACTCTGTCTTCCTATTCAGGACGGGCAGAATGCTAAGACCGCCGACGACGCAGCGAGTGACACCAAAATGTAACACTTTTCGCGCGTGTTTTTCCCTGCCAAGAGTATAGGCAGGATCAGAATCGTGCTTCGGGGATTTTTTTACAAAAAGTTAAGGACAAAGTCATATTTTATCTACGAATTAGTGCCACATATATTACGGCGCAATACTTAACTTTTCGCATTCCCCATAGTTTCGCCATCCCAGCATCACAAACTTAACAACTACCTCCCCCCTCCTCAACTGGAGTATCACCAGAACCCCTAAGGGAAGGATCTAAATATCCTAGAGGTCAATAAATACTGGTGTATCAGTGTTATCGTAGCTTTTAATATATGACTAAATGACTCAACAGCCTTATAAGTGACAAGTAAATTCCACTCTTTTGGCGTATTTGTTAAAGTTTCAAATAGGTTGGATAGAGGAAAAATAGTTTTTAGATCGAAGAAAGTTGGTAAGAGAAACGGGATTTTTTCGAGGACTGTGATTTCTAGTAGTAGAAGTTTTTTTTATCTTCGGTACGTAAGAATTAAATTAAGGCTGAATGGGAAATTTATATTTAATTTAGGACTTCTTAAGTTTCAAACCGAGCGAAACTACGCCATTCTGTAAAAAAAAATATTTTCTCCAACTTTTTATTAAATAAGGAGAGCAGACGAGCCACCTGATGGTAAGTGGTCACCGTCGCCCGTGAGATGTCTATCTCACCTCAATATTACTATTATATTAACATTATTCTGCTAACCTTGAGGACTAAGATGGAGTGCCTCGTGCGGCAGTAATTAAAAAATGTAAGCCACGGTGTCATAATATTTCTTACGACACCGCGAACGCTACATTACGATAGGTCAACTCAATTGAGTACAAAGTAAACTTATTAATAGTTTAATGGAATTTTATTCAAAATTAGTTGTCACGTACTTACCTAAATTGTTTTTTTTTTAAATTTTTATGCCATCTGAAATGGCTATGAAGCCCGACAACTTGGACCACGCACTGCTGTTGACGGCGTTTTCACGAATTGTCATGACGTGGACGCCTCACAACAGTTTGTATTTTCAGTTGCTTGCTTGCTTGCTTATCGTATGGTTAGTGGCCAACCTATTTGTCAGAGTTGTTCAGGCCGCCCGTAGGCATCTGACATGGCTTAACGACTGCTGTCGAACGACAACAACCAGGACCGACTGATTAACGTGCTTTCCGAGGCACGGAGGAGCTCAGATGAAATATGCCACTAGCGGTCACCCATCCAGGTCACCCCCCGCGCCAACGTCGCTTAACCTGCACGATCACTTTCGGACCGTGATCGCACGAGCTCCTATTTTCAGTTATTTAGATATTTCATACTCGCGTCGCTCTAAAACTAAAAACTTATTTAACAATGACTGTAATTACGTATCAGTTACATAAACAGCTATACTACTATAATAGAAAGACATAACGTATGAAAAGAAAAAAGAATCGAACGCTGTAATAGCATAGCTATAGGGAACAAAATAAAAACTTTTCTCACCTAATTTCTCTCGCACATAATTTTACAGGAAAATGTTCACAACACCTCTCGAAAAGCAAACAAAACGAGGCAGGGGTAGGTAAGGGAGAAGCGAGGGGTATAATACCCAGTTGAGGTATAAAACAGTAATTCAACTTCACACAGAGACAAGAGGAGCATCGGTGCCTGGTGGTTAGGACGCCGGACTCCCGTGCTCCCAGGTCCGTATTTGAACCATGCAATGCCATGTACCAATGAGTTTTCCGATTTCGTCGAAGACTTACGTACATTTACCGACTGCTCTAAACAGCGTGGGGAAACCTGCATGTCTGAGGAAATTAAAAGTTTTCAAAGGCGTGTGAAAACAACCAATCAGCACTGGGCCCACTCGGTGGATCATGGCCCGTACCCCCTTGTACAAGGGGAGGCCTGTGCCCCAACAGTGGGGACATTAATACGCTGATGATGATGAAATGAAATATGTTGTGGTAGTGGTAGATGCTGCAGTGAAAGATCGCCTGGGTTGGTACCACCCTCTTATCTATTTCTGCCGTGAAATGAAATGCTTGCATCTGTGTGTTTCAGTTTGAAGGGTAAGAGAGCTAGCGTAATTTCCGGCACATGAGGCTATCCACCATAGTCCTCAAGGTGAGCAACGCATCAAAAACCCTCTAATATTAATACAGTGAGGTGAGATGTCCATGGGCGACGGTGACCAGTTAACATCAGGTGGCTTGTCTACTGTCCTTAATTATTTAAAAAAATATGTAATCTTAAGCTCCGATTTCATATTAATGTATTCAACTCCAAATAAATAGAAATTGAAAACGTTTATTTAGCGCTGTAAACACCAGAATTCAGAATACAGAAGTATACAAAGTTTAATACATGCACCACAGAACATCCGGTGTGGTACAGTGCCATAAAGGGTACACCAGCTCAGCATAATGCTGAGGCAAGCCACAGCGCTGATTTTCAGCTGGCCCCTCAGTGACTGCACGGACGAAGAAAGCAACAGTGTGTGCGTGTTGTGATTTATGAATGTGTTTGTTTGTATGAATGAGGATATTAGTGTGTGTGTATGTGAGGTACTGAGTGTGTGGGAGGGTGATGGCATGGTGTGGGTGTATTTACATGGTATTATGTGTGTGGATGGTAGTTCACAGTAGAGGCATAATATTACCGAGCACTTCCAGATTGTGAAAGACAGTAGTTACAGGGCACCTAAAGAATTTACGGAGCAGTGTCCGATTCTTGTAGGTCAATTGTATAGATTTTAAGTTTTCTCCTGAAGGTGTAAAGAGTCTCCGCGTCTCTAATAGGAGGAGCTAAATAGGAGCTAAATTACATATTTCTTCCATACTTCAGCCTTGCTGACGTATACATATATTTGGATATGCTGTACAAACTACAAGTAGACTTACTAATTTATTCTCTGCTCTGTGGCTCAAAGCTAAAAGGGTAGCAGAGGCGCGGGGGAAGGAGGGTTATTAAGCAGATTCGATAATTAATGCAATAAATATCGGCTGCCAAGCTCTCGCCCGATATTACCGTCTCAAGTTCACCCTTTTGTTTAGAAAGGTAACGGGTTTGATTCTCAGCGGAGTTGTCAACATTAATAAGGTATTTTTTATATTTTTTATTTACTATTAAACCCGCATTTGACCTCGATCTCGCCTGATGGTAATCGACGATGAGGTCGACGATGGAGCATGCGGGTCCAGTAAATGCCTATTCACTCTGGCCTTGAAGATCCCAAGGTTGTAGGTTTCGGGAAATACAGACGCCGGCAGGCTGTTCCATTCCTTAGCCGTTCGCATAATGAACGATGAAGCAAATCGCTTCGTACGAGCAGATGGGATATCAACAACATAAGGATGGAACCTCTCGCCGCGCCTGGTAGTCCGAAGGCGGAATGGAGATGCTGGAATTAGGTCGTGCAATTCCGATGCGCACTCTCCGATTTTTTTTTAAATTATGGTCTTGTTACACTATGCTGAATGCAGGCTGACTAGATAAGAAAGTCAACTGATTCAGTAAATGATGTAATAAGAGGTATCGAAATCGTCTACTAAATCGTATACTGCTTGCAGAATAGTGTAATAATAAGTTGACTCTCAAAGTGAGGGTTGACTCGTGATAATACTTGAGCTTCCCTTCCCTGTTCTTAGTGACCCTAACGAGGCTGACATGGTCACCTTGTCGTGTACCAAAGGCTCTAAACAGAGATTTAAAAAAAAAGGTTAAATGCAGATCTATAAAGTGCCGAAGTATGTAAATAATAATTTAGTTTCTTTTTCTTAATATTTAATGAAAGTTATTTGTTAGAATCAACTAATATTCATTTTATCGAATGTTCATCTTCTTATATATAATACTAGCTGTTGCCCGCGACTTCGTTCGCGTCATATAGCCTATGTCACCCGGGGATAGTGTAGCTTCCCAACGGTGAAAGAATTTTTCAAATCGGTCCAGTAGTTTTGGAGCCTATTCAATGCAAACAAACAAACAAACAATCAAATCTGTCCTCTTTATAATATTAGTGTAGATATAAAAGCGAATATTTCTTTGTTTCTTTTTTTGTACTCTATGCGTTCCTATACCATACATCCGATTGCGATGAAACTTTGGCAAGTTGTTGTGAGCACGCCCGGGAAGGTTTCGTAGTCAAAAAAAAGCAAGGCGAGCGAAACCGCCGCCGGAGCGCAGCTAGAACATAATATAAGTACATACATAACTTCACACTACATCCATTGAAGGGTGTTAGAGAGAACGGAGTGCCACGAAACTGTCTTGGCACGCCCCTCTTGCTCCCTCTACAGTCTCTTGCTTTCTCCTCGCATGCTCGCCGTTGGGGTCGAGCTCTGTATATTAAAATCTAAGAGCACTCTGTCAATCTGATCTTCAAAGGTCAGTCTAGGACGACCCAGGCATTACCTTCCACTGACTTTCGCTTCGTATACTTGTCGAACGTTCATTAGGTAGACATTCAATTGGGCGAAAGTTTATTTCGGAGGGGAATCAGACAAGTGTGCAGTCTATTCAAACAAATTACAGAGCTACTCGTAAACGACAAACTAGAAGAAAAACATTCAAACTAAAAGCACCAGCGAATTCCTCACAAACTAGGCTGGCGACAAGAATGCGCTCATATAAACCGAGCTTACAGAGCTTTCGGAGCGGGGTCAACAACCCACATATTAAACCGCTGAGATGCAGGACATCCGTATCTTCCATAGCTATATACAGACAGACAGGACAACTTTTATATGTGGGTATTAGGCTAGATGTGTTTCGAATTAAGATGAAATATGCTTACGAGATATGAAAATGACGTGATGTCAAATGGGAAATGGGAAGATCTTCCACCAGGCGGGGTGTTGTACCAATGGATGCTTGGAACTCGTATATACACTTATAGGCTAAGTCCCATTGAAAATATCGATAGCGCGTTCTATGTTTGAATTGAAATACGGACTCGATGTATGCAGAGTGTGTTTCGGACGAACGGCGACATCTGTCGGCGAGCTGAGTGTGAGTGAGAGTCGTGGCTTCTTCTTACCATCAGATGGCCTGTTTGTCTTTGCCTATTTAGGAATAAAAAGCACGAGTTTTTGTACATTACTGCAGATGCCATTACTGGCCGCGGATCAAGCTTTTCGGCCGATGCTTGTATAGTGATTTTCTCAAATAATGCGAGGAAATAAAAAAAATCACATACCAAATACTAATTTCAAGTCGAAAGTACTAGGCATCCATACAAGGGTCGGCTGATAAGTCCCGGGCCCAACACAGAGATGGTGCCACTACGGCAGTTATACGCTAGCATTGTACTATCCCTGACTAGCTTATGCCTAAAGTTTCAGATCAGTAGCTTGGTTAGTGTTTGATTGACAGCATTTTAATCAAGACGATTTTAGAATTTAAAAAATAATGGAAGATTTGGAAAAACGAGCAGTAATCAAATACTTCCATTTGAAGGGTTTAACGCCTAAAGAAATTAAGGAGGAAATTGACAGCACACTGAGTGACTCTGCCCGGTCATACACCGTTATGATAAATGTATTAGCCATTCTGGAAATAATGTTGAGAAATAAATAATTTAAAAAAAAATGTTGTTTTCATTGTGTGGCCCGGGACTTATCAGCCTACCCTGGTAAAAGGAAAGAAGTGTCGTTGTCAGTAGGAGCTGGAGCTGCTCGCGCTGGTGGTGACGCGCGACCGGTGCACATAATCGAATGAAATCTCTTTACTCCGCACCGCATTGCGTTTTGATGTTACAATTCGAATTTAAAAAAGTAAAATCAAGACGAGAGGATTCCTGGCCTTAGCCTGGTAAGGTTTTATGAAAATCCATTACTGTGGTTAATTTTTTTTTAAATAAGTATTTGGCTTCGAGAGAGTAAGTACTCGTATGTACTTCACTGGCTCAAAATTCGAATGTATTGAGCACATTTCCGAGCATCTTTGAGAAAAGTAAGTTTTCACAGAAGCCTATTGACGTACCCACTTGCTTGTAGCACAGTACCTCCCTTTCTACGCCAAAGCTCTAGAAAGAGATTGAATCACAATTAAACAAGCCTTAACATTAAGGACGTTTCCTGCAGCTCATGGTTAATTATAATTATACCTTTTTATATCAATAACAGAGATTAAGAGCGTCGGTGGCGTCGTCGCTAGTCGGACTCCCAATGCGGGAAGTCCGAGTTCGAAACCAGGCAATGCCATGTACCAATGAGCTTTTAGGTTTTTTCGAAAGACTTACGTACATTTACCGACAGCTCGGACGGTGAAGGAAAACATCGTGAGGAAACCTGCATATTGAGATAACAAGTGTGTGAAATGGGGAAGGCAATGGCAAACCACCCCATTAAATCTGCCACGAGGGTCGTTCTATGTGATTAATTCCTTAGAATGATCACGGCCCTCAGCAACACGACTTAGAAGAGAAGATATCAATAACATAACGTTAATTAATTAGTATCCTACTCTACTTAATTCTCTATCACAATATCTCTAACTTACAAAACTCTAGTTAAGTTAAATACGTCATCAGTGTTGCCACACTATTTACAGGGTTTCCGGTGAAAAACGCAGCCGGAAACGGTTACAGCTGCCGGTTCCGGCGGCGACGGAACCTCGCGTGTCCGCGGTAATGGCCACTTCCGGTGCGCGCCGCAAATCAGTAATGGACGGATTGTTTTCACTTTTAGGGTCCCGTGTGGTAAATGTGAAAACTTATGGTCTTCTAATTGGGAACCTCTCCTTTTTATCGTCGGTGAAAACTGGATTTTGAAAGTGGTCTGGTCATATTGGGAAAGTTGACATTTTGGGCCTAAGCGTTTTGGTGGAGTGGCAGTGAGAGATATGTTTATTAAAAGGTTGGAGAGATCAATTAATATTACTTAAAAAAGTTAAGTCTTCACAAAATGAAATCTATAGTGCATCGAAGAACATGTTAAACTGCCGGTCCCGGTTGCTGTCATCGGTAGTTTCTAGCATAATAAATGCATTTCTCAAAAATTAAGAAATAGACATAAATTAATGGTCCGATGGTAAGGGGATAGATGGTCCGCTATCATTTTCCGGGTTGTCCTCACCCTGTGGTCCAATTTTTGCTTTAAAAAAACAGCGAAATATAATTTAATAACTATATTGACTCAATAAACTTATTTTGGAGTTATTTAACAGCAATAGGCTACTGTCCTATCCCTCAACGGTAACCGATCACGGATTAATCATTGTAACCGCAACCAATAGCTTCCGGAGTAACCTTAACTTTAACCAGTTACTGCTCAGCCAGCTGACAGCAACTAGTTGCAGTCCAGTCACCTCAATAGCAACCACTAGTCACCGGTTAGACATTCAATAGTAACCGGCAACACGAGAGTCCCTTGAAAGCAACCAGTTACGGTTAATTATTGGGAAATGCAATATTCTCGAATAAAATATCAAGTCCGACTGCCTCGTCGACGAGTCGCAAGTGAATGATGCCACCGTGGGTCGGGCGCCCGCTATCGGCTGTTGCTGCGTGTTTGCTTCGTCGCAAGCGCAGGTGGGCATTGCACGTGCACTATGGCGTCACTTGTTGTTTGCGCTGACATATCAATGTAATATCTTACCTTACTCACAAAATAAATACTTAACTAAACATTATCATAGGTGAGCCTTCCTTTTCTTAGTGACCCTAACGAGGCTGACATGGTCACCTTGTCGTGTACCAAAGTCACTAATTTAGATTAAGAAAAAAAAAGAGTTTAAAAAGCTTTTCCCATGTAAATAGTAAATATTGCAGAAAGAATAGAACAGAACAGTTTAGAATAGAATAACTGACGAAGAATAACTAAGAAAAGAACTGAAAGTAGAAATCATAAAGTTCGAACTGCCCGGTTAAAATATTCGGTACGGAACACTCTGACTTTATGAAAAAAATATTACTTGGCCAATTTCTGTTGTTTATTTATGAACTGGAAAGGTGTGAAAACACATTTTATCGACGCAAAGCGGAGGTGTTTTGCCCCTTTATGAGTTTTAGGAATTCAAAATTGACTGAATTCATGAATATTTTTGTTTGATACCAAATTCTGCCATTAATTTCCCTAGTGAGTAAATCCTTTATTTATGAGTTACCTATTTATGTAAAGAGAGCATGCTTGTAACGACGAATGACTGCAAAGGAAGCACGAGAATCGTGCCAAGACTGAGATACGTAGCGCTCCGTTCTCTCGACATAGCGTGAAGTTATGTCATCGATATATATGTATGGGTTTTCAAAGAGCGACGATGTTCTAGCCACTGTGCCACAGTGCCCATTCGGGAGGTCCGGGTTCGAAACCGTGCAGTGCCATGTACCAATGAGTTTTTCATATTTTACAAAGACAGTGCATTTACCGACTGCTCTCACGGTGAAGGAAAATATCATGAGGAAACCTGCACACTGAGATGACCAGTGTGTAAAATGGGGTAGGCACAAAAGATGCTCGAGGGTCGATGTGCCGCTGGAGTTATCCCGGCCTCTTATAAGATAAGATTTCTTCAAACTTCAAACTCCCTGGAAAACACTTAATCGCCTGCGAACCCAGGTTGGCTGTTGCGGAGATAATCTTCACAAATGGGGTTCTTCCAGCGATCAAGTAAAGTGTGAGTGTGGTGTCTCCCCTCAAACCATCGAGCACTTGCTCTGCTGTCCCGCGTGTCCGACCTGTGTGTGACCCGTGTGTCACGCGGGAGGACCTTTTCGAGGCCAACCAGAGGGCTATCGATGTGGCTGCCTTCTGGACAGGAAAAAAATTGTTCAGATCATCAGCTCGGAAGAAGAAGAAGCTAAGATGTATGGGTTTTATACGAAATTGTGTGATCTATTTTTGAAATCCAGTGAGATCCAGAGAGATGAGTGGTTAGATTGATCTGACAAAGCCGTCTGTGACATTCGTTATATCTTTTTAGTCAGATCCTCACTGCTGAACACATTCATTCATATACGAGGTAAGTACATATTAACATTTTTATTTTAGCTTCCGTAAAATAAAAACGTCAGAGTAAAAAGTTCTGAATGACGTAGGTTCTGTAAATGACATTTGCTGTAGAAATAAGCTGACTCTGCACAGAGTTTTACCACCGTCGAGTATATTTATTCAACTGTCTATATATGGGATGGTGTAATGTATTTTGGTTGGAAACCGTGAATCAAACCTAGTACTATCCGATACGAGCCCATATCGTATGGGCCACTAAACCGGCACTAAAATACAGAAACCAAATAAAATGCCCATAGTATATACAATAATGCATTCTCCATTACGTAACTGACTTTATAGAATAAATAACTTATTATTGTAGAAGAGACATCGATTGAAGGAAGAAAAAGTAAGGTAAGTATTTTTTTTAAGTGGAAGGAAAGCAGACGAGCAAAGAAAATGGGCCATCTGATGGTAAGTGGTCCCCTTTTACCATAAACATCTCGGTTTTCGATGTGCTTGTTCCGTTACTTACGTTGGGTTTCATACCTTTCAAACCGGAACATAGCATTGCTGATTGGCGGCAGAAATATAGAAACCACCATGTTGTATGTTGCACCCAAAGATTTTGAAATTCACCCCCATTTATATTGCTAGCAAACCGCGTCTGCCAGTTCGCATTTTTTCATACATTAGTCGGGCACTGAAATGTCAAATGTGACCTATGGGTCAACTTCGTGACTCGCTGTCATTGCTCACGTCATTGTTCTAGAGGAGATGGTTAGTAGTCCGATTTCTTATGCTCTCTTAAAAGTCCGTTGACATTTTTCTGTCTAGACTATGACGTAGAAAGGGACATAGTATGAAATCTAAATCTATAAGAAAAACGATCACCGATTATTTTCAAAGAACTTGAAATTCAGGAAAGGAAGAATACATCTCTTCCATAAACCTTATTTAAAGCAAGCGACCGTTGGCAGGTAGATTATTTCTGCTACAACGTGAGGTGAAGCCCACATTTATTCGCCCCGAAACATTTTCCCCATTCTCACCTAACACCGCATCTACCCTAATATTCCCAGCTCCTACTCTATGTCCCACTCTGTGCCCCACTGTGCCCCATTTGGGGCAAAAATTGCAAATCGATAGCCCTTATCAGGGCCCCGATGGCGGTGTTATTAAATTACTCGACCTGCGGAACCTTTCGGGCTCTTGTTCTTTTTACTTTTTTCGTCGATTTTAATTTAGTATTTTCCGTTGTGGGTATAGTGGAATTTTGTTATAAGAAAAATATGGGATCGGATGAGGGGTTACCAAGTAATATCTAGGTAGGTAGGTAGCATGTGTTCAGATTTTATTTGTTTTTATATTATAGTTTAACCTTTTTGATGTTTAGTTACCTATGTAACTATGTACCTATGTAGAGGAAGCACGAGAATCGTCCCAAGACAGAGATTCGTGGCACTCCGTTCGGAACGGAGTGCCACGAATCTCTGTCTTGGCACGATTCTCGTGCTTCCTCTACACTCATTCGTTGTTTCACGCATGCTCGCCGTTGGAATCATCATCATCATCAGCAGCCCATTCTAGTCGTTGGAATCGTCTGCTCTGATTAGTTACATTGCTTGAGTTTTTAGAAAAATATTGAGGACTTGAAAACTTCGGTGTGCTTCTGTAATAACCGAACAATAGTTCACGATACACGAATTCACTACGTCTGTAGTAAGAAAGCACGTTGTAAAGAAACTAATACGAGATTGCCATAGTGGTCTTGATTACGAGGACACGGAGAAACTTCTAAAGGTAACACAATAAAAAAAAACTACACACACACACACACCCTCTTACACCCCCCCTCACCCTCTCTCACACACACACACTCTCACCACCCACACACACAAATTGCATTCTGTTATATAACCATGTATTAAGCTTTATTATCGTTCTTGTTTGTTTTCTTTCACAAGACTGTTGCTTTATCTCGTTTTGTATAGTTTTTAGTATTAATTTTGTCCGTTTTATATTTTCTTAGCTTGGCCAACGTCTTTTACATGTCCATTTGCACTGGTCACAGAAGAGATCTGTCCTCCGAGATACAGGAACTGCCTAGTTCGGAGGTCAGCGTTTAACTTAAGCATAGGTTTAATATAACCTATGCTTAAGTTCTTACTTGTGTATGGACTATGGATATTTTGTCATCTTACCGCACAAATAAACTTATTCTTATACTTTATACTTTACTTATACTTTATTTTGCACACATAAATCACAAAAGAAACAACAACAAGAAATTTGACGTACTCAGGTAGAGCTTATCTCTAAAATAGAGATTTCTTCCAGCTAGACCTTTAACATAGAGATATTTATAATGATAAGTGAAAAAAATGATGTGGGATCCCTGAAAATCACCGCCGTAGTGCTAAATCCGCTGCGGCAACCGGCTGAGGCAGTCCCCTTTGTCCGGTGCTGCACGCCACCTTCATCAAACTTAATTACTTTTGCTTATTTATTTTTGTAATATATTTGTTTAATATTATTTTTGTCTTCTGTATGTGTGTATCGGAAATAAATAATCTTTGTTTCTTTCTTTCAAGTAGACATACATACGTGTACAAATTATGTAAAACAAGAATAAAATTGTACATAAGCCAAACAAAATTACTTGAATATTCTTATTGGAACAGAGGTAGATATTACCTGTTACCCAAATGCTATTCTAAAAGCTCACGGCCTGCACAGGCTACAAAAACAAGAGCTGTATAAAACATGGCGTCAAACAAATCAAACTCCATTATTGTAATGAAAGCTGGAACGATTTCGCAACACTCAGCCTCAATCACTCGAGATGAAATCAAAAACAGACGATGGGCGCCAGTTCAAAGCGGCAACATCGGTAGAAACACAAGCTGTAACAATGGATTGGTTGAACTTTACAGGTTGGTTTCAAAAATACATGCCGTATTTTTAAATACGAGCGCTTTTCCCGGTTAGCAGCATGGAAAACCCTCTACAACATTTAAGTAAGGTGCGATGTCTATGGCACAGCCCATATGCCCATATGTCTATGGGTTGCAGGGTGATTCATTTTTGAATTTTCAAATTTATTTTTGATACGGTTTTTACTTATAAAGACGTCGATAACGATAACGTAAAAACCGTATCAAAAAACAAATTACTGAATCACCTGCAACCAATGTGTTAAACATAAGATACATTATTTTTATTTCATTTTATTATGAAAACACACAGAAATGAAATGAAATGAAATGAAATTTATTTTATTCGCATGAAACACGGTACATATAAGATAGTAGTATTGTTTGAATAGATCATACATGTTCCGCCAATATTGTGGCATGCAAAAAATTTTTACGACATGAAAAATAATAATAGATTAAAAATCGCAATAATAGAATAAAAATTAAGTCCTCCAACTAGCCATAAGGATGTCGAATTTAATGATTACTATCAAAAAATTCCTTTATTGAATAAAAACATTTTTCAATCAGCCATGCTTTAAGTTTTGTATTTAGACCTTTCGAGGGCAACTGTCTGATATCTGCTGGTATGTGGTTGTAAATCCTTACAGACATAATGAAGCAGTTTTTTTCATACAGTGTCGTCCGACATTTTGGCATTAATAAACGTGTAACAGCTTAAAATTAAAATATGAACCAAAAAGCCATTCATGGTTTTCGCTTATAGATACAAAAATCAACTTACGTTTGCTACAACCTGTTATGGCAGAATGAGATATGAATATGGGGGTAAGTGAGATAAAAATACTACTTTTTCCCACGTCATTTAATACGAGGAGCTGTGATCGCGGCGCTCGCCGTTGAAAATACATTAAAAGTGGCCGCCTCTCATACCGATACGTAATATAGTCACTTGTAGGGCGTTTATGGAATCAGGTGTTACTTTGCGGAAATCCATTATTGAATACAATAGAATGGAATATACTTTACTGCACAAAACAACACTAGACTGACACAAGTTTGAGTAAGGAATTCCAAAGACGGATAGAATGTGTCAGTAAGGTAAAGGACTGATCGTAAAATTTAGTAGAGTACATAGGTAGATATATTATAGAAGGAGATTTGCAGAAGAAAAGAGACTGTAGTGAGTAACACAAACAACCTGAGAATGTTCCTGTGATAAAGTGGAGTTGAGTGATAGAACAAAATGGAATATTCAAATAACAAAAAGAAGGACCCGCCTTGCTTATCGTATGGTTAGTGGCTAACCTATTGTCTGAGTTGTTCAGGCCACCCGTAGGCGTCTCACATGCCTTAACGACTGCTGTCGAACGACAACAACCGGGGCTGACTGCTTAACGTGCACTCCGAAGCACAGAGGAGCTCAGATGAAATACCCGCCGCTCGCCTTTGATTCGTCCTAACAACGGTTTTTTATTGTTTATCCAGCTTTTTCTAGAAAAGGTACGAGTTAACTTATTTATTTTTATCCTGAAGTTTGGCATGACGCAACTCTTTGCTTCATAAGGAGCAAGCAGTTCCAAAATAGTCCTTAACCTAAAATCAATTTAAATATTTTTATTGCAAGTTAAAGTACATTTTTACTAGCTCATTTTTTAACTACCACCGCTTCATAAGGTGGTACGGCTGAAAGAAAAGAAGCGGAAAAACAAACAAGAAACAATCCTTTGAAATAAATATAAAGTATTGACAAAAATTAAAATCATATACACTAAAAGCCCTAAATGTCCACTTCTTTAGATAAATGTCCACTTCCTGAACACCTACTGTCCAAAATATCCAAATAGCATTAAGAAGCTTTCGCTTATATTTCTTCAGTTTTGTAAAAAGAACTTAATGGTGTAACACTCAGCCCCATTAAAATGTAAAATCCTGGGGAAGCTCAGAAGAGATTTAATTTCCCAAATCCCGATTCCATCGCTTCGCAGACGCTACTCTAAACGGGGACAAAGACGCGCGGTTCAACGTTAACTTGTTTGGTTACCCTCATTTATTCTCTGATGGTGTTAGGTTTAAAAATAAATCAATGAATCATGTGTACGTACATACATAATTTTATTATTAGAGTTAAATAATATACTGTTTCACGGGTTTTAAATAAAGGTTTTTAGATAAATATTTATCTACCTACATGTGAGTAGTTAAGAAAATAATTATAAAGAAATACCTGAAGATGTGTAGGAAACGAAACCGGTCGTAATAATAAAATACTGTAAAAACTCGTGAAACAGTATATTATTTAACCCTAATCATGTACTACAAGTTTCACCAAGTACCAACAACCGCAAGTATTAACCATACATAATTTTACGCTATATCCCTTGCGGAGTAGGCAGAGCGAATCTATGTCTTGGCCCCTCTTGCTTCCTCTATAATCATTCGTCGTGTCACGCATGCTCGCCAAAATCTATGAGCACACTATCAGAGGCCCAATTCGCCTAAATTACAACGTTTGTAGTTCTATTTCTATCCAATTTCTATTTAGTTTTCGTTCCAATTCTATTTGGACACCAATTTGCATTCTGCTGACGCATAACTCTACCACTGCCACCTTTCGATTTACTATCGATCGGGCAAAAGTACCTCGGGAGGAACTTATGTTCGATCGTTATATTTGACAGTTGAAGCGTTTTGTTACCGTTCAACTGCGATTCAGTATAAACTAAACGTTTTATTAGAATGCACAAATACGTTACTGTAAGGAAACACGTCATAACGATGCAGTTTAGATTCTATTTAGTTACGTTGTATTTTGTGGAATCGATCTCCTGATTACTGACGAAAGTCTGTATTCCTCCGGCTAGTTACGGCCAAGGAGTTTTGAATACTAAAGATCTATACCTACTGTCTTCATGGTTACGGCCTATTTCGAAGGCTTTGGTCATGATGAGTGTAAAGCGCCTGTCGATACGGCGGCGGTTGGTCTCGCATGAATCATCCAACAGTGAGTATATGTTCCGGTAGTGTATCATTAGGGAGTAATCCCTGGCACTCAGGGGATGCCTGCAAATCAGCGCCGCAGTGCTAAAAGCGCTCCGGCAACAGGCTGAGGCAGTCCCCTTGTTCCGGTGCTGCACGTCACCTTCATCAAACTTAGTTACTTTTACTTATTTATTTATTTTTGTAATATATGTGTTTAATATAATTTTTGTCTTCTGTTACTAGTTGTTTGTATGTGTGTGTCGGAAATAAATAATCTTTCTCACTTCTTTCTTTCTTTCTTTCTTTCTCACTATAGTTTCAATTCTACAAATAATCATAGACAGTAAAGCCCGCGTTTGGGCAAACGTAGTGTGGGACGCCCCCTGCTGGATGGAGCGAACGCATGTATTAAACTTTGTATACTTCAGTATTATGTATTCTGGTGTTTACAGCGCTAAATAGTAAGCAAGCAGTCGGTCCCGGTTGTTGTCATTCGACAGCAGTCGTTAAGCCATGTCAGATGCCTACGGCCGGCCTGAACAACTCTGACAAATAGGTTGGCTACTAACCATACGATGAGTAAGTAAGCGCTAAATAAACGTTTTCAATTTCAATTTATAAAAAAAAATATATATAATAAAGACCTGAACTGAAACTGACTTCTATGTATATCTTTCAAAGAGCGTTGTCGGTGGCGACGTGGCTAGGACGTATTCGAAACTACGATATGGAATGTCATGTACCAATGAATTTTTCGATTACCGATTGCTCTAACGGTGAAAGAAAACATCGTGAAGAAACCAGCATACTGAGATAACCGGTATGTGAAATGGGGAAGGCAATGGCAAACCATCCAATTAAATTCTGCTAAGAGAGTCGTTCCGGCATAGAACAAAAGTTATCGACATAGCTCATAAGATTAGCAAGCTGAAGTGGCAGTGGGCCGGTCACATCTGTCGCAGAACCGACAACCGCTGGGGTAGACGAGTTCTGGAGTGGAGACCGCGTTTGGGCAAACGTAGTGTGGGACGGGCGTCCCTGCTAGATGGAGCGACGATCTGCGTAAGGTAGATGGCAACGACTGGATGAGAAGAGCCAAAGATCGGGCTCAATGGCGCGCCCTGGGTGAGGCCTATGTCCAGCAGTGGACTAGAGTAGGCTGCTGATGAGTAAAACCAAACAAATATTACTATATTCCCATGGTTTCGAACCCGGATCCCCCGCATGTGAGCCACTACATCTCCGACAATTTCGGTAATTTATGCCGTAAACCGAAATAAATCATAAATTCTCTGACAATAAAATGTTACCTGGAATAAACGCCCGTTGTTCTGTAGTTAAGTCTTGATACGAATTATCTTAATTTACCTGAAAAAAAGGAAAGAAAAACATTATTGAATCATTATAATGATTGGATTATAAATAAGCTGATTTAAACTGTCTCGTCGTATAATGTTCAATACGCAGTAGCCCACGCCATAAAACTGTCTGTCACTTCTCACTTAATATTTTTTTTTTCATAAAAATCTTTTTTACGTATTATATTGTTTGCTTTTAAATCTGAGTGGGCAATAGCCTTCAAGTATTACGCAAGCAGAAATGTAGCTATTTTAGCCACCACTCCCCCCCCCCCCCCCTCATATGTGAGCATTGGTATAATTTATACAGAATTTGTCAAGTCTAAAATTATTCATTATCAAGCATCATTGCTATTAACTGCTGATCGTTTTTTGTGCTGACGTCATCACCATTCAAACCCATCCGCCCCCGTTGTCATAAAAAATAAGCAATGTTAAAACCCCCTACCCCCCCTTTGATGCTTACGTAATACTTGAACGGCCCCATAGATGTGACTTACAGTGGGCAACGATGCGTCGACTGGGCAATCACTGAACTTTAAAATTTTACTTATAATTTATTTATTTTATTTTATTTTATTTGTTTTGCAGGAAATCTTACAGCGTAATAAATTATACATAGTAAATGTTCTTTAAATATTTGTATGCCAAATCAGATTCCACTCATTAAATATATTTTTTTAAATAACAACATAAGAAGGACAGAAAGGAGAATAATAATAGGATAATATATTATATAATACATATTAGTATTTACGTATTTACTATAAGTATAGGTGTGTGTGTGTATGTGTGTGTGTGTGTGTGTGTGCGTGTGTGTGACTAAGAGCATATAATTAATTAAGTATGATCAAATCTGATCAGCTACTACAAGCCAATGCGTGAAAAATAACTAATCAGATCCGAACAACTCCACTATTTGCTTCCTAAAAGAGCCCGGCCTTAAGTGAAATATGTCTATATCGGAGAACCTGGTATTGTACGTATGAGCGCAGCGGATCATGACAGAGTTCTGAACGTAATTAGTACACGTGGGAGGCTCGCGGAACAACCGCGCGTGGCGCGTGCGCGTGCCAGGCACGTTCAGCGCGGTGCGCGCCAGCAGTTGCGGACAGTCCACCACGCTGTTGACTATATTGTAAAAGAAAACCATGTCATTAAACGTTCTCCTGTTCTCAAGGGACAACAGCCTAAAGTCGCGTAACCTCTCAGTGTAGCTCAAAGAGTTGTGTCGATCACGAAACCGGTAGCACAGTAGCGACGTGAACTTTCGCTGTATGCTCTCGATTCTGTCACTGTGCACCTGATACTTAGGTGACCAGATAGGTGAGGCAAACTCTAGTATACTCCTTACGTACGCGTAGTATAAGGTTTTTAGTGAACTCACTTCCTTAAAAGGCTTCGTGACTCTTATAATAAAACCTAGCATTTTATAGGCCTTTCTTACTATGTGTTCATAGTGCTCAGTGAAGGTCAACTGGCAGTCGAGCATTACCCCGAGATCCCTAACGTTTGAGACTCTTGGTATCACGGAAGTGTTTAAAACATAATTAAATTTTATTATGGTTTTCCTCCTGGTATATGTAATGCACTGGCACTTTGATACATTTAAGTCTAACAAATTTACTCGGCAGTAATCAGCGAGTCTGCAGAGATCCTCCTGTAACCTATGGCAGTCGCTTATGTTAGTGATAGGTAGATATATTTTGTTATCATCAGCGTACATAGAGAAATCGGCATGTCTGAAACACTGTACAATATCAAAAACATATATATTAAAAAGTAACGGGCCAAGATGTGAACCCTGAGGAATGCCTGATGGAATAGTGACAAAGTTAGATAGACAGGATCCGACTCTCACCGCCTGAGATCTATTTTCCAGGTAAGACTGAAACCATCGAAGCAAATCCCCGTGGATCCCCAGTGCGTCTAGTTTGGATAAAAGTATGTTATGATCCAAGCGATCAAAACACTTAGAGTAATCTGTATAAACGGCATCCACCTGTCCGCCATTATCCATATTTCGGGTTATAAAATCAGTAAAAGTTGCCAAGTTCGTTACCACAGATCTACCACGCATAAATCCATGCTGTTTATCGGATATCGAACGCTGCATCAACGGATAAATATGGTTATGTACGATCAGCTCAAATAATTTACTGCATACGGACAAAATTGACACTGGCCTGTATTTGTCAAAGAGTGATTTAGGACCACTCTTATGTATAGGGACCACAATAGCTTCCTTCCATTTAGCGGGAAATACACCCTCACATATAGACCTATTGAATATTAACGATAGAGGAATAGCGAGCTCCTTTGCGCAACTCCTAATCAAAATTGACGGAATACCATCACTACCTGGCCCTTTATGAATGTTAACACTCCTACAGTACTTGAATACCAATCCCTCATCGACAACCACGCCACCTATCACAGACATTTGACCACACGAAAATTCTGCATTCACTGGCGCAGCCACAGTTGCGGATGGACCACACCTGTACACTGACTGGAAATATTCTAAGAACCGTTTACAAATTTCAGTAATGTCAGTCACAGGCGTCGCACCATCCATCATCTGCCTCGGAATGGTACCACTATTTCTCAGATCTTTTGTGTATTTCCAGAATGCTTTTGGGTTCTTAGATATTGCCTCCTCACAAGACTTAAGGTATCTATCCCAACACTCTTTTTGTATTTTTTTCTGACGTCGTCGTAGCATTGAGAAAGTGTCATAATCGCGAGGATTATTAAATTTTTTCCATCTCCCATGATACTTAATTTTTTCCCGGACTATATGAACTAATGCCTTAGAAAACCAACTAGGATAATGCTCGTTACGAGTGGATACAAAGCTAGGGACGTGTCGTTCTATGGCGTCATGTAATATGTCGTTAAAAACAGCAACTGCATCGTCCACGCTCCCCGTGTTCAGTCTCGTACTCCAATCGATATTCCCGAGCTCCGACGAGATAGCCTCATAGTCCCCTTTACGAAATAAGTAGATTTTTTTAGGAGGCTCCTTGATAGGGGCAGCGCAAAGCTCAGATAATTCTATTCTAAGAGAGGGATGATGGGGCATGTCTTCACGGGTGAAGGGGTCAGCCGAGCGACTGACACTCGCGAATGTGTTGCCAATCACTAACTCGAGGAAGTGATTATTTCCATTAGCAATACTGTTGTACTGATTCAATCCAGATATTGCCAATAAATCAATGAAATCCTGTATATCTCCTGATATGTTGCCAATGGCAGACAGCGATCCATCAGGATCTACCCTCCACTGAACGCTACTCATATTAAAATCTCCTAAAATGAGAAACAAGTCATCCGAGTATTTATTAAAAACATCCGTGAAGTATTGCGTACATTGTTCAAGAACCGCGTCCCTTACGGAGCGTGTACCCACGAGATAAACACATATTATGTGTAGGTCCGAATTAGATTCGACAGCGCGGGACGGAATAGTCACGTGCAATACGTCAAACAGTGCACGCGCAGGCGGCGGCACGTGCGAGTCGTCTCGTCGCGCGGCGAGCCCGCGGCGCGTAAGCAGCATCACCCCCCCTCCCCGTGTGCACCGCGTAGCCTCCAAGTCCCGGTCGCACCTGTACACATCGTAACGCGCGTCCGATACCTCCGCATCGTACACTCCATCGTGTAGCCAGGTCTCCACGATTGCCACAACATCGTAATTACTATTTAGCAAACCCTGTCGAAATTGCATAGTTTTTCCTCGAATGCTACGCGCATTCTGTAGATATATATTTAAAGAAAGCATTGTATCGGAATTGATAAACGAGAATAATTAATTTGAGTAAGATAAAACAGGGTAAAATTGTTATCTATTTTATGTGTACATAATAATATGGCCGACCGGTCGCAAGCATGCATAGGTGAAGTTATGCTCTTTTGGTTATGTATGAATATGCGATGTGTGTTTTTATCAGTGTTGTGTGTTGTTTCTGCGTGTGTGTAACGACTACATGTGTGTGCATTGTGTAAAGTATCATGTGAAGTATGGTGAAACATAATGGAAATAGGAAATGGATTAAGGAATACAATATATAAGGACAAGAGTATCATGATAATATTATTAAATAGGCAATTAAATAAATTGTTTGCAGTTGGATGAAAGCTTAAATAGGTTATTTTAGCTTTTTGAGATCTAAAAAAGAACGGATCTGAATCTTTGGATCCTTGTCGCTTCTTCTCACAAATATTTTTCCGTTTCTGACCCAGGCATGCTGAAACTCCAGCTCAGAGCATAGGGTTCTAGTGCTTTTGAAAAGCGACTTATTTTCAGCGGTTAGATGTTCATTGATAAATATCTTCCTGTCTTCGCCGCCAATGCCGAGCTCTTTGGACGTGCAACCTTTTTTCTTTCGGATTGCACTGATCAATTGGTCTCTTTTCAGAACCGTACTCAGTTTTGCAATTATCGGTTTGGGTAAAGTAATCGACTTATCCTTTGGCGGGACGCGAACCGCAGTAACTATATCCTCAGGTGATAAGTTTACATTTATTGTTTGTGCTAGTTGTAATATTAAAGTAGGAAGGTTCTCGTGCTTGCTTTCAGGAATGCCAAAAATTTCGATATTATCAGATCTAGCCCTTTGTTCAAAATTATTAAGCTTGCTCTTTAATTCGTCCACAATGCTGTCCCTTGATTTCAGTTCTTTGATTTCGTTTTTTAAAGTTTTTATTTCCGACTGGCAGGTGTTCACGGATGTTCTCAAAATCACGGCATCTTTAGATAACGATGCGTGGGACTGTTCCAACTCTGTATATTTCTTGGAAATATCATTTATTTGTGTGGAGTAATTTTCGAGTGTTTCTGTCAACTTACAAATTTTGTCCTCCTGCAACTTGCATTTTTCACTTATCGAGTTAAGTATCTCATTCTTCATAGAGAGTAAGCGCTCGTTCTGTTCTGCATGGGATTTATTTAACTCATTTTTATAAAGTAGAAACATGCGATTGACATAGTCTTGATGTACAGATTCCGTCGCATCTCCAGTAGGCATGTCAGACACGGGGCGGGAGGCCGGCGGCAAGTCCGCAGGCCCGCCGGTCGGAGTAGGCAGTTGCTCATCGTTCGCCCCGGCGTCGCATGCGCTGATGGTGTTTTCTCCGGACGGAATACGCGCAGCGATAAGATGCGGGGTGCCACATGTGTTATCCTTTGTCTTAGGCAATACAGAACAACACGGGCCCACCCACGCAGCCTTAGTGTGACTTCGCATTTTCCGAAATTTATCCTTAGAGAGGCCGCCGCAAAGGCAGTGAAACGTGTTTTTGCAAGTGAAACAAATTATCACGGCTCCATCGTCAATAGTTTTGTTACATCCAGTGCAAATCATCTTGAAAATGTGTTGAGTAGCGTGTGATATATTAAAATGGTTATCGGTACCTGTGAGATGCACGTCACGGCGTCGATTTCAGCTGCAAGCACGCCCGTGTCAGAACAACCTTAAGGTAATTTCCACTTCTTGACAGATTATGACCACTTTCATAGCCAAATTTGTAATAAAATTGCAAAGTTTCACCAATAAATCAATAAAATTGTAGGAGCGATAGGAATAAGCTGTTATTATTAAGAAACGAGATGAGGGTATTTATTAGTAACTAGTATTTTATTATTTATAACCGTTACAATTGTCCCATCTCTAGTATGGTACCAGCTACCTATATCGTGTCGTGTCCAAATTCCACCCCCCTACTGAATGGCTGAGGACATCATAATTATGGAAACAAGCCCTTTGGGATTATATAATACCAATGTATGCGGTCGAACGAACAACCTCTATTTGAAATGGAGCCCTACTGGTAATCATATTAATATTTAACATTTTAATTAAGGGGACAAGGTGTGGTTTTCTTTATAAAAGGTTAAGTGCCTTATTGAGAATGTTGACTGCTTTTTTATACGCAAAATGACCAATACACACATGACAAAGTGACAAATATCAAAGTCATAAATGACAGTGGCAAATGTCAAAATTACAAATTGTTTGAGGTTTTATGAGTTGTATGGAGTTTGTTTACTACCTCCATACATCTCATATAACCTCCATACAACTCGTCATTTATCAATAACATTTTTCACTTTGTCATGTGCGTATTGGTCATTCTGCGTATAAAAAAGCATTATAATACAACTCACAAAATAAAACCTCCAATAATTTGTCATTTTGAATTGTCACAGTCATTTGTCAATCTGAGATTTGTCATTGACATTTGTCAGTCCTTTGTCACTTTGACATGTGCTGACTATGTGTGGTCATTGGTAATTTTGCGTATTGGTCATTATGCACGTAAACCTTTTTTTGGTTTGTTTTTTTAATGACCACCATTGAAAAAACTTTCCATATTAGTCGCACAGCTATAAAAACATAAATTGTAATATATGCAGTAGTTTCAGAGTTATAAAGTTCTAAGTTTACGATCAAAGACTGACCTCACGGTGGGTGGCAGCGAAGTTTCCACAGCGTAGCCATTTTCGTAGCATCTCGTAGCAGCTTAAAGCTCTACGCGTTGAGCTTGTACGGTATTTTACACGATTTACGAGTATGTTTAAATTATTGTTTACGTTTGGGTGCTGAAGTCCATTTGCTAAAATGTACTGTAATTTATGTTTCAAACAACATAACATTATAACACACTTGATCATGACTTGTCTTCAATAAGAGTCGAGAATATTGCCCTAAATAATAAAAGAAAGAAAGAATTTATTTCCGATACAGACATTAAAAAAATATGGTACAGAAGATAAAAATAATATTAAACAAATATATTATAAAAATAAATAAGCAAAAGTAATTAAGTTTGATGAAGGTGGTGTGCAGCACCGGAAAAAGGGGACTGCCTCAGCCTGTTGCCGGAGCGCTTTTAGCACTGCGGCGCTGATGTTCAGGCATCCCCTGTGTGCCAGGGATCACTCCCTAATGATACACTACCGGAACATATAAATAAATAACGAATATATTAATAAACAGAAGTAAAATATTAGGATACGAAGGAAGAATGAACCCATGAAAATTATCTTCTAATCAAGCAGACAACTCGTCAAATAATTAGTTACTACACCTCAACGAGTAACCCTTGAGGAATTACCCGACTCGGGGTAATTACACCCCAAAACGGGGTAATTGCATTACGGGGTAAGGCAACACTTCATAATTGACTTTATTTTGTTGGGTGCGTTCAAGAAGGGAAAGAAGCGTGAGTTGTTAATTTTATAAAAGTTGTAATTGGACTGGAAATATTTCGACTTAAGGCTTCCCCAATGCCGAGTAGGTACGGTGGGCGTAGACCTAACGCGCGTACTGTTTTTTTTAGAAATGATGAGTAATTCGGGATGGATTCGAATCCTTAAGTCGCGTTTCCATTTTGCATGTGTAGGTTAGAATGTGTGAGCAGGTATTTGTTATTTTTATCCATAGGATACAGCATTTAAGACAAAGTAGTTACGCAAGGCAAAATGGATTTCACTTTTTCTACATTATAATACATACATAAATTCTCACGTTCATAATCCCCGAAGGGGTAGAGAGAGGATATATGTAGAGGAATCTAAGAAGGAGGGGAACAGATTCAGACTAGAGCAACAGTAATTGCACACGACGGAAAGTGTGAGAGAAGTCTGTTTTAAAAAGCATATTGTATATATATCTGGAACGGTAATAGCTAGTTCGAATTTGAGCTCAGTTCCTGAGAAAAACAGCTGTGACATACAGACCGAAGTCAGAAATCAGAAATCATTTTATTTTATTGTAAGTAAGTACCTAAGTACATAACTATAAGGTTACTTTTTTTTACTCTACCACCGCTTCGTAAGGTGCTATAGCTGAGCATCTTTTGAAATAAATATATCTTACAATAATTATGAATACAATCATACACACAATGTGCAGAGCTGGAGCTGAATTTAGGACCAAGCCTCTTTATCATTTAAGTAGACATTTATTTTATAATAACCCTTTTTACTTTGTATATATACAAGTTCCAGCCACACACTGTCTTTAGATCTACCACCTAGCCTAGAGACCTGCCCTTTTCCTCCAGAAGTCATTCACCACCTACGCACCACAAACCGCGAAATGCGAATGAACGAATAAGTAATCCAAATCACGTACAAACAACCGTCTCTATGACGTAAACGAATGAACTCCTCGAGTTCTGACATAAATGATAAGCAGCCAGAGTGCAGCAACCCGCTTCATTAAAATTTACAAGGCGCAACCGAGCGGAATATTAATCAGCAATGAAAGATATGACGTCACGTCAGGACATCCTACAGCTAAAATTAATGTGACGTAAAAGATAAGATTGATAAGGAATTGTGCTAATAAACTTGGGTGCAGTCAAAGAGTTCATAAAGACAAGGAGACGTGACCTCATACAAGACACAAACGAAAATACTTTGCGGTTCTGATAAACGCCACAGTCGTTGATTGGATACTTGCAACGCGGCACCGGATGATTGGTTCGCTATGATGACGTTAATTTTTGTCACCAATACATTTTGTATGAAAATAGTTTGAAGGGGGCGGAACACGGGCACAACGGCCGGCGCGTCGCCTCTTAATCAGAGGCGGCGCGCTGACGTTGCGCTGGCAGCGCGCTGCCGGCACGACTCGTGTATACGTGTGTATGTATGTATGTTAGTATGATGTTTTGCGCTTTAGACGGCCTTTACAGTTTCAGCTTGTGGTGAGCGCCAAAGTCTCTCAGCCGCTGTTGTCTTCTAACTCCGCCCTTTGTCCAAATTCTACAATTCTTTGAAGTCTATGGCGAATGTAAGGTTATTTTCAGATTGTAGAATATTATTTTGAGTCAGCCCTTATCTGATAATATGAAACACTTACTGTTGTATGCTAAGTTGGCTCTCAAAGTGATAATACTTTAGCTTCGCTTCCCTTTCCTTAGCGACCTTAACGAGGCTGACATGGTCACCTTGTCGTGTACCAAAGCATCTAAACAGAGATTTTAAAAAAAAGATTGTAGAAATTAGCTAGAGGTTGACTGTACCATCGATATCCAGGCTGGAGCGCACTTAGCGCTCGCCCCAAAAACCCCGGTGAAGCTGTAAAGGTCATTAGGACCGCAATTGTAAGTTCGAAAAAAAAGTGTACCATCGACCTGGGGTGCAACAACCCGTGTACCATGTACGCAGAATACCGGAGGTCGTTTAAGGCATAGAGCGTCAGGAACGCGTTCCGTCTTTTATTTAAAAGACAATGGTGATTGAAGTATTAAGCGATTGGCGTAACTAACCAACATGAGTGAGTTTATTGCTGCAAGATTTTTTTAATCTGTCAGGAAAAAAGAGAGTGTGTGCTTATGACCACACGCTAGAAGTGAAAACTTACAAAAAAAACACGCAAAGCACGACTTGGATAATAATAATAATATAATTTCTTTATTAGCCAAAAAGCTATCAAACAATATTATAGAATAATGAAATAAATAAATAATGTACTTACAAAAAATATGAAGTACTCACAATAAATGTCATTACCGGTTCGCGCGCTGGTGCACGGACAACCAATATTTAAATACCGGACATGTTAAGTCCTCGCGTATGGCTCTGAGGACGCTGTTGTGAGAGTTTCGCATTCTGTCCCAGAAGGACGCTATGCGAGCCCTCACCACAGCAAAGAAATCGGGCACTCGCGCCTCGGCAAACATGCCCGACGCACTGCAATAGCGCGGGTACTTCATGAGGATGCGGTACGCGTCATTATACTGCACCCTCATGGCGCTCATGGAGGCTCTCCTGAAATTCACCCAGAGCTGGCAGGTGTAAAAACACTAGCAGTACGCCTTTAACAATAAAAACGTAATTCTTGAAACGATGCACTCCTTGTTAGACAGTAAACGTGGCTGATGACAGCTGATGACGACTAGAGCCGAGTATACCGGATTCAGCGTGACCGACCCGAGCGCGCTTGATGTCGAACGGAGCCGAGTATACCCGATTCAGCGTCACCGACTCGAGCGTGATACAGACCTACCAGAATACAGAATACAGAAGTATACAAAGTTTAATACATGCAGCATAGAACATCTGGTGTGGTATAGTGCCAAAAAGGGTACACCAGCTCAGCATAATGCTGAGGCAAGCCACAGCACTGATTTTCAGTTGGCCCCTCAGTGACTGCACGGACGAAGAAAGCAACACTGTGTGCGTGTTGTGTTGAATAATAACCGCTCGCTCCAATAATCGCTACAGTTTATATATTGCGACCTACTGTAATAAAACGAGGAATGCGAACAAGTATGCCGCTCATAGACTTGGCTTAAGGGTGGTTCTGTGTGACGCCACACAAGGAAAATGTATTTTTTAAATTAACCTTTACCTTACTTTACCTTTGGGGATGGCAGTGGGATTTGGAGAGCTTTCCAGCGTTCTCCGTAGAATTTACAAGGAACAAGTTAGTGACTGCTAGATGAAATTTTGTTTGAAAATAACCCACCGATGGCTATAAGAAAAATGAAACTAAAATTGCCATATGAATGACAATACGCAATATTCTTCCTTGTGCTGCCAATTTGATATAGATATCGATTTAGTGCCGTCAAGGCAGATCGTGTCTAGATGGGCGGATGACATCACCAAAGTCGCATCGAAGACCTGGATGCGACTAGCACAGGATCGTGTTTTTTATTATATTATGATGTTATTGGATATAATGACCTATTCTTCGCTTAACAGTGCCAGCTAAGCCAAGCAATAATTTCAATTTAACGCTTTTGTGTAATGCGTATCATATTATGTTGACGTAACCGCAGTGCTCGAAATGTTTCAATTGGTAAAATATTAATATACAAATATAGGGTGGCACACATGAGAGGAGACTTATACCCTGCAGTGGGACGACATGGGCTGATGATGATGATGAAGGCAACCTATTGTATTATCACTGTCGATAATAAAATATCATTTTCTAAGTAGTATTCCTCATTTCTGAGGGTTGTGATCATTCTAAGGAATTAATCGCATAGAACGACTCTCTTCATCAGCAGTCTACTCTAGTCCACTGCTGGACATAGGCCTCTCCCAGGGCGCGCCATTGAGCCCGATCTTCGGCTCTTCTCATCCAGTCGATGCCAGCCACCTTGCGCAGATCGTCGCTCCATTTAGCAGGGACGCCCGTCCCACACTACGTTTGCCCAAACGCGGTCTCCACTCCAGAACTCGTCTACCCCAGCGGTTGTCTGTTCTGCGACAGATGTGACCGGCCCACTGCCACTTCAGCTTGCTAATCTTATGAGCTATGTCGATAACTTTTGTTCTATGCCGGAACGACTCTCTTAGCAGAATTTAATTGGATGGTTTGCCATTGCCTTCCCCATTTCACATACCGGTTGTCACAGTATGCAGGTTTCTTCACGATGTTTTCTTTCACCGTTAGAGCAATCGGTAATCGAAAAATTCATTGGTACTCGTACATGACATTGCATATCGTAGTTTCGAATACGTCCTAGCCACGTCGCCACCGACAACGCTCTTTGAAAGATATACATAGAAGTCAGTTTCAGTTTAGGTCTTTATTATATAAATTGAAATTGAAAACGTTTATTTAGCGCTTACTTACACATCGTATGGTTAGTGGCGAACCTATTTGTCAGAGTTGTTCAGGCCGGCCGTAGGCATCTGACATGGCTTAACGACTGCTGTCGAACGACAACAACCGGGACCGACTGCTTGCTTACTATTTAGCGCTGTAAACACCAGAATATAGAAGTATACAAAGTTTAATACATGCAGCACAGAACATCTGGTGTGGTACAGTGCCAAAAAGGGTACACCAGCCTAATACGTCAAATACAATCCAGTAATTCTAATTTCAAAAGATGTGCTGCTGAAAGTTTCTTGCGCCGCTTCTTTCCTTTCAGCTACAGCACCTTACGAAGCGGTGGTAGAGAAAAAACGAATGACGTTGTAAAAATATACTATAAGGTACTCACTTACAATAAAAAACATTTTGATTTTTGAATTTTGATTTTGATTTCTAAGACAGGGCAGATTTTGCTTTTGATTTTAAGTAAGTGTAAATATTTTTAATGCGCCGTCCGTGTAATATAATGAAATGAAATATTTTATTTTCCAAAGGCATTATAGATACAATAAATGATCAGATAATGTCTTGTAATACGAATATGAATTAAATACATTAAATAATTTATAATAAAAATACAATATGTCAATTTAATTACCACATTATAAAAAATCTTAAACTATCTACAAAAGTCAACTGAAATATTATAAATAATAAAATAA
This sequence comes from Hofmannophila pseudospretella, assembly GCA_947369225.1. NCBI lineage: Eukaryota > Metazoa > Arthropoda > Insecta > Lepidoptera > Oecophoridae > Hofmannophila > Hofmannophila pseudospretella. The sequence goes on from OX376334.1 coordinate 9,925,379, forward strand.
ATAGGTAATATATATTTTTTATTTAATTATAAATGTACAGTCATTACTCCCGATCCTGAATCGACCCCCGTCCAAAGGTACCCATTACACTGGCAGCATTGCCACGTTGTATAGCCAGTGAGATCCTTTGGACGAGGTACGATCCAGAGCGGGAGTCACCGCCCCTCTCTCTTAACCGCCGACCCAGGTCCCTAACAAACGCCCCAAATTTATAATAAATATTATTTCCTCTATGAAAGTCCTGTTGATTATAATGTTATAATCATTATTACAGTGAGTTGGTTCATCATTAACGCGCTACATATTCCAACACAGATGTTCAATCCGCTACTTATTAATATCGTAGAACTCCCCTACAGTGACCTCGATCTGTCGATATCACACGATAGACAAGTAGGTACCAGCAGAGAAACTCAGCGAGCACGAAGGCACACACTCACACACACACTCACACACACCCACCCATGCCGTTACATGCACGGAAACTTCTGTATCAGTCCAGGAGCTTTAACAATGTTTGAATTTACAATATGATTGACATTATGATAAAATTGACATTATGGTAATTAATAATATGATTAGACATTTGGTTTTATAAATTATGTACCCAAATCAAATAATTGTGATTTATTTGATTTGGGTACATAATTTAATATTATATTAATTTATTATTAATTATATTTGATTTAATTATTTAATTTAAATTTATTTATAATCTAATAATTTAATAATAAAATTCTCTTATATAACGTTTTCCATAACCATTGCACACCTACTTACTACCTCCTTCTCGATATAATTTCCTCTGCCCGAAGGTTGCCTGGAAGAGATCGCTCTTAGCGATAAGGCCGCCTAAATTGTATTTCACTATTACCTTTTCTATCTCATGTTTGTTATTTTATATTTGTGCAATAAAGTGTAATTTACTTTTACTTTAATACTTTAGGTTGCTACACCCATTGGGTAAAATCGTATTGAAACGTATGTACTCGTATATATTTATAAGACCCACAATGTACACGCGATTTATGGCAAAATAAATGCAATTGTTACAAATTGTCATTATTTTCTAATTAAGTAGTGATAACGTTTTAGTATTGATCCTAATTTAACTGCAATTTGTGTTCTGTCAACACCACGCTAACACAGGAGCGGACCCAATCGTTGGCTTATGAAATACGAAACATGTCAAGTCGCTGCAATTTAGTCTATGTTGAGAATACGTTGTAGGTATTAGTAGTCTAATTCTAATTCTAAGACGGGGGTGGCAGACCCTGCCCGACTCCATGAACTTGGAGTAATAATCATTATTATTATTGATAAAACTTATACAATCAAATTAATAATAAAATTAATATTTGTATATTTATTCATTTTTAACCAATTGGAACATTTAGAGCACTGCGGTTACGTCAACATAACATTACACAAAAAGCGATCAATTGAAATTTTGCTTGGCTTAGCTACAACTGTTAAACGAAGAATAGGTCATTACATTTCATTTCGGATAAAATATAATGCTATGGACTAATAACATCATAATTAAAAAAAATAACATAACATAAGCAATGGTTGTACAGCGTGTGTTGTAATGAACGCCTGGCCTCTATACCGTTTTTGTGTATTAGTAGTTCAGCGGCCGATAGCACGGCGGGCGGCGCAGCGGCGCGGCATCTCATTGTGTGAGTGCCCCGCGCTAAAACGCTAGCACTATGTTTCCCTTCTGTTACCTACGAGTACTTATCTATTTTGTACCGATGTGTTCGGCACATTTGTCATGAAGACTGATTAGTGACCAGTCGACGTGAAGTTAGATTCAGTAGGCCGCGTCATTTCATAATCGATCGGCCTTTTTGCTTTGAACAATCCTGTTTGTTCAAGTTTACCTTGTATACGGGATTATTAAAAATAGAAAAAATGAAAAAAAAAAAGAGCTGCTAGAGTAGGTATCAAAATTAATTCTTCTAAGTCGTATATTCCTCATTGCTGAGGGTCGTGATCATTCTAAGGAATTATTAATCACACAGAACGACTCTCGTGGCGGATTTAATGGGGTGGTTTGCCATTGTCTTCCCCATTTCACACACTGGTTATCTGGTTATCAGTGTGAAGGTTTCCTCGCGATGTTTTCCTTCACCGTCAGAGCAGTCGGTAAATGTACGTAAGTCTTTCGAAAAAACGGAAATACTCATTGGTACATAGCATTGCCTGGTATCGAACTCGGACCTCCCGCATGGGAGTCCGACGTCCCAGCCACGATGCCACCGACGCTCTAAATTAATACATCATACTTTATTGTTCACAAAAAAAAAATTAAAAATGAAAAATCTTTACAAAGAATTACACATGTTCCATGTAGTCATCTTATCTTCTGATAGGCGGCCGGGAATAACCCCAGCGGCACTTCGACTATTGAGTATCTAATGTGCCTACCCTATTTACACACTGGTCATCTCAGTGTGCAGGTTTCCTCACGATGTTTTCCTTCGTCGGTAAATGTACGTAAGTCTTCGAAAAATACGAAAAACTCATTGGTACATGCACTGCACGGTTTCAAACCCGGATCTTCCGCGTGGAAGTCCGGCCAACCAGAATAACGATAATCATCATCAGCCTATTAATGTCCCCACTGTTGGGGCACAGGCCTCCCCTTGATGATGATCCACCGCGCGGGTCCAGTGAAGCTGATTGGTGGATTTCACACGCCTTTGCAAACTTTTAATTTGCTCAGATATGCAGTTTTCCTCACGATGTTTTCCTTCACCGTTAGAACAGTCAGTAAATGTACATAACGTATTTGAATAAACAATTTAGAATTTAACAAAAAAAAAACATTTTCAATCTGTAGTTGACTACAGATTTCAGCTAAAAATGCACCCTTTTTCACCTAACAAAATTACTTCAACACCACAGTAAATTTTCAATCCATCTGCATCTCCAAGTGTAATCTTTATTGCTTTCCAACCCACGTTTTATTCCCATCGTAAAACCCAAGCCGACCATCGACCAGTGACCCCATAGTGACCGGTCAGTGCACCACGCATTTGTCATAAAGGCGGTTAGGAGCAACGAACTCATAATGTACGGAGAGATAACGAGGCTTAAAAATTGCATCTACTAAAAGTTAGTGCAAAGTTATTTTTTATTTTTTTTAAATTTATTTATTATTAGAAAGAAGAAAGACTTTATTTCCGATAACACATACAAACAATTAGGTACAGCAGATAAAAATAATATTAAACAAATATATTATAAAAATAAATAAACAAAAGTAATTAAGTTTGATGAAGGTGGTGTACATGGTGTGGTGTGGTGTGTGTGTGTGGCGTGTGTGTGGTGTGTGTGATTATTGTTGTGTACATACAAACTTACAGTATTTATAAATAATCGCACCCTGAAACCAAAAAGCTGGTATGTCTGGGCGCTGCACGCGGAGATACACACAATACGTATTTGTGACTTGCAATCGGTGCAAAAAGTTAATGTCATCGTAGTTCCACCAACCACACAGTAACGCATACTACTTGTGACCAATCAGATGCCATGAGTTTTAAGAATAAGAATAACTTATTTCACTGTAAGACTTATGCGATACAATTTTATCAGAATTGCAAATTCAATTCAACATAGGTATTTATTTCAGACATTTGTAATTCATACAAAGTATCGTACTTATGTAGTCAGTCCGAGTAAAATACACTTTATTGCAGAAACAAACAAAAGATAGAAAAGGAAATAGTGAAGTACAATTTAGGCGGCCTTATCACTAAGCGATCTCTTCCAGGCAACCTTCGGGCAGAGAAAATGATGAGAACGGTAACGTAACGTGCCGTATGAGATAAGGCTTAGATCCGATCCTAAATTACTGCACCCAGTGTTTCAGAAAAGTATGGTCATAATGTAGTTTGCCTTGTATGACGTTTCGTTTCCATACCTTTAAGAACTCATGGGTTTGGAGCCAGTTGAGTGCAGCCAGCCATCGAGAAGCCTGAATGCAGCAGACTGAACACATTTATAATCGATCGGTGCCTTTGAAGTAACTTTGTATTGATTTGTTGCTCTTGGAATTTTGTTGTGGAGAGTGAAAGCTTGTGATTGTAAAGACCTTGTAGGGCCCTAAGTACGGTACGATACACAGTACACCATGTGTACTACAGAATGAATTATTATATCAGCAGTTTTGATTTTAAAACGGCTGCGCTAGCGTTATGCTAGTCTTTTTTCTACCACCATTCCCCCACAGCCTTTTATATGATAAATAAGAATAGAATAAGAATAAGTTTATTTGTGCGGTAAGATGACTAGTCCATTCACCAGTAGGAACTTAAGCATAGGTTATATTAAACTAAATAAAAAATAAAAACGAAGACTTCTTAATTTGTTCAGGTTACATAGGCTGCGAGTTTTTTTGCTGACAAGTTCACACCGCTGTTTGGAAATATAAGTATTGGTTAACAAGTCCAGTGTCTTATTGAAGATGACTCCTCGAAGACATAACCTGGCTACGAGATAGACTCATGCCGAACTCTTGGGCAAGCCAAGATGTTACAAACGCAGGCCTCTAAAACCTTTTGCTGCTGAAAGTTTCTTGCGCTGCTTCGTTCCTTTCAGCTACAGCACCTTACGAAGCGGCGGTAGAGAAAAACATGACGTTGTAAAAATGTACTTTAAGGTACTTACAATAAAAAAGTTTGATTGATTGATTTTGTATTACCTATCTTATTAGTTTTAATAAGTTTTTTTTCTTCCTAGTTCCCGACATAACCAAGATTTTCGTATGAAATTGAAAGTAATGCCAAAGAGTACATAATGTAAAGATCGCTAAAGTTCCCGCAGGGTTTTTTTAAAAATCTCAGATTAGAGGCTTTGGTACACGACAAGGGGACCATGTCAGCCTCGTTAGGGTCACTAAGAGAAGGGAAGGGAAGCTCAAGTAATATTAGAGTCAGCCCTCACTTTGAGAGCTAACTTAGCAAACAACAGTAAGTGTTTCATATTATCAGATAAGGGCTGACTCAGAATAATATTGAGCCTCCCATTGTGGAACCCATTGAGGACAAATTTCTTCCTCTCAATGTTCACCAGGTCACACTCCATTAGGAGGTGAATGAGGTCTTCTATTTTGTTGCAGTTGGTACAAAACGGTGATGCAGCTCTTCCCACCAATGCAAAAACTTATTTAACGGAATGTGACCCGAGCATAATCTAAAAGCCAAGACAAGTAGGGTTAAAAAAATAAATGTGAGTTTTAATTTAACAGCGAAATTAATGAGCAAACAAGGTTCAACGGTGGGTAAGATTAGTTAAACCTACCTTTAACGACGGCTCGTTAGCCTAATATCAAATTTATAATTCTGCCAGTTCTCGAGTCGTTTGTTGTGATTAAGGCGAAGTTTTTCGTGGAAAAGTTTTTTAAATTTATTATATCATTCCTGAATAGCTCGGTGAAGACGTTTCAGGTAAAGTTTTAATGCTCTTTTTCCCTTAACTTGATATGGATGGGGCAAATTACAATTCTAAAGTCAACAAAAATGTACCGGAAGTTCTTAGATATCTGTCAGTTGCACAAGGGGTTCTGAGAGTTCAAGCTCCATTAAAACGCGTACTCTATCCCTCTACGCCAGAGGTTTAGAAAGAAATGTCACTAGAATAATTAAGGTAGCCAGAACTATAAGGAAGTTTCATGTAATTGATTTTATGTCTGATTAAAATTGATTCAGATCGATGATCCCCACTAGGGGATCTAATGTCTTTAGGACACGGTGTTGCCATTGTAATCAAAATCCTTTCTATAGCGTTAAGGAGTATAATGACCATTCACATTAGTATTAAAATTGACTTTATTTTAATTTATATTCTATGTACAAATACAAATAATAAATAAATTTATTTTGCAACTTACAATTAATACATGGTTGATGCTCTAAATCCCGCACTAGGATACCCTGTGTCGCGGATATTTAGGCTCTTCTATTTAGAAACAATTTTGATATATGAAGGAAAAAAATAAAATAAAAATAAACGTATACAATTTTAAATTAACATTAGATACTAAGACGTAAGCATGGAGTGAAAGTGTGTGTGTATGTGTGCGTATTGGTGTGGGGGTGTGGAAAGGTGAGGGTGTGTGTTTGTTGAGGGTGAGAGTGAGGGTGCGTGTTAGGGTGTGTGAGAGTGTGCGTGTTAGGATGTGTGAGAGTGTGTGACTGCATGACTAGTAATATGTGTGTTTGTTCATTGGACAATTTCCAATACTTTCTCAGTGCTGTCATAGTTCAAGGTTGCAAGCCAGGTGGTTAGAGATTGTTTGCACCTATATCGTGTATGATTAATAATTTTGAGTAATTTGTTTACCTTGGTGTATAAATACGGTCCAAGATAGCGATAGAACCTTTGGCCAAATTTAATACGTCATGTATCATGACGACCACTTAAGGCGCCGCGCTGTAGCATTTACTACTGTGAGCAGTGCAGTCTTGTGGAATTTCAAAATTGTTGATAGTATATATAATTGCCTTACACGCAGGAATTTACATTCCTGGTAAAGCAAGTCTGTGGGGTAACGGAATGGTTTCCTAAGAGCTACTTTAAGTTGTAGGTACCTGATATTTTGTACGCCTTTTAACAGGCTGAATACTTTGACATTAATCTATTTTTAAGATCTTTTACATTATTCTATACAGTATTCTGACAAATAAAGTACAAATACAAATATAAAACATACAACATAAAGAGAGGTACAATACAATGTGCAGAAGGCGGCCTTATCGCTTTAAGCGATATCTTCCAGGCAACCTTCAGGTGATGGAAAAATCATAAAATACATAATATGGTGCAAAAGGCGTATGAAATAGATATTACCCTCAAATAAATAAATAACAATAATAAAAAAATGCAAACCTTTGCAAGCTGCAAAGCAGTAGTAATAATATTACATAAATACTATAATATATACAGAAATAGAAGGACAGAAAAAAAGTATTTTGATTTGATTTGAATTAAACCTATAATAAAACCTAAATTTGAACACTGAAAAGTAATGGATCTCAATATAAACATTTTTTTCTTTACGGGTAAAAATTCCACCGAACCACTTACGTATAAATCTAATAGTATATTTACCGTCTAGATTCTCAGTAGTGTCATTGTTATTCGTATTATCCGATTCCCAGGAATATCCTACAGTTGTCGTTTCCCACCATCGGGCTGCCGCCTGCTCAGTCAGTATGATCGATAGTTACCGCGAAGCAAACCGATGAGGATAAACTCAGTAATTAGATAATTACGGTTCTTTCACCCTTTCACTGTAATTATTACGAAATTACCTTACTTGTATATCTATATATGAGAGAATTCGGCGTCTGTATTTCCCGAAACCTACAACCATGGGATCTTCAAGGCCAGAGAGAATAGGCATTTACTGGACCCGCATGCTCCATCGTCGACCTTATCGTCGCTTACCATCAGGCGAGATCGAGGTCAAATGCGAGTTTAGTAGTCAATAAAAAAATATTTAAAAAAATCACCTTGATCAGAAAATTCAAAAATAATTCAGCGAGCTAAATGAGATGCAAATCCATACAAAAAACAGTCGATTAACACCAATATATCACCGTGTGATAAGTCAATCTACAAATTAGCTCATGCGATGTGTGCATTTTCCATTCTTGCTAAAGGGTGGGCTAAGGTTGATACATGTAGTTTATTATAGGGTCCACATAGTTTCAACAAAACACAGGTCGGGCAAACACAGGTGGAATTGTGTTTGTGGTCAACTCCCTAGCGATTGGAATAATTTCCCTTTATTTTGAGGGCCTCGGCACACGATGCCACTTGTTGACTGACGCCACTGAAAGTGTATCATGCCAGTGGATATACTTTCGATAGTTTTTTTAAATTTTCTATTATCGAAGTACCTTTCTGCTTATCAAAATTCCAGAAGATCATAGAACAATTGTCACACCAGCAGCCTCTGTAGAAAATATGTATGTAGTTTGCCGCTCCACAGAGGTTCTAGAGAGGCAGAGGATAGATCCGCGCCGAATTATGAAAATACAATACAAATATACTTTATTGCACACCCGGGACAAAAACACAACATACAACATAAAGAGAGGTACAATACAATGTGCAGAAGGCGGCCTTATCGCTTTAAGCGATATGATCCAGGCAACCTTCAGGTGATGGAAAAATCATATGATACAAAAGGCAAAAGGCGTATGAAATAGATACTACCCTCAAATAAATAAATAACAATTTTAAATGCAATGCATATATACAGAAATATATTGCTTATAATATAATACTTAATATATAATCAAAAATATATTAAACAAATAAATAACACACATCATATGTCAAAATGGAACTGCATTAGAAAACAAATAGTTAGGCAGTGTATCCACATTGCAATTCGTAATGTTGACGAAGGAGATTTTTAAATATTGGCAGTGATTTGGCCTGCCTGACAAAGTCAATCTACGAAGAATGACGTTCAGTTTTCGCACCAATCGCAAATCTCAAATATGTATTGTGACTTGTGAGTCCGCCCTCTGCACTGCGTTTTGGTTGGTGCCATTTACATTTTACTCTTCCATTATAATTCCATCATTAGCTCGTTGGAAGTCAATGGATCACTAAGTATAATTCCGACTTTTCTTCATATTAATATCTTAGGAAAAAACAACTGCCTTAAAAATCATACATCGATTTAATTTTATACAATTTTCAAGTTTTAATATTAAATTGAGGAGCTCGTAGCCTAGTTGCGAGCACGGTCCGAAAGTGATCGTGCAGGTTAAGCGACGTTGGCGCGGTCGGTACCTGGATGGGTGACCGCTAGTGGCATATTTCATATGAGCTCGTCCGTGCCTCGGAGAGCACGTTAAGCAGCCGGTCCCGGTTGTTGTCGTTCAACAGCAGTCGTTAAGCCATGTCAGATGCCTTTTTTTGGTAACGGGGGGAAATCTTCGAAAGATACCCAGCCTCCTGGGGGGAGACTGGGTTATGTGAGATTTCTACTCACTAAAACCCCCTTGATGGCCGGCCTCGTGCTTATCGGAGGGCTCCGGGATCCCCAGTGGAACGCACCGGTGCCCTCCTAGCATTTGCCTAGGGCTCCTCCTGGGAGGTGTACATTCCACCTCCCGGTTCCTCCCGTCACAGCAGCGTGCGGCCATAGCACGTTGCTGCCTTCCCCAGGGTCGCCCGCCAATGGACGGCCAAAGCCCCCACTTTGACCGCCCGCGACCCTGATCCCTCCTTTTAGTCGCCTTTTACGACAGGAGAAACCGTGGCTCTATTCTTCGGCCGAGACATAAGCCATGTCAGATGCCTACGGGCGGCCTGAACAACTCTGACAAATAGGTTGGCCACTAACCATACGATAAGCAAGCAAGCAATATTAAATTAATTAATTTTGTAAATTATTATTATTCTGACATGTAATTCATTAATAAATAAACTAATAAGTTATTTTTAATGACTGAAATCATAACTTACAAATTATGTAAGAGCAATCCTTTCATCTTCATTAAAATTTAATTTAAAACTTAATAATCTTATTAGTTATTAGTTTATTACCCTCATCCACAAGTTATAATTTTATAATTTAAAATTTATAATTTTAATTTTATAATTTTAGAGAAATATCGTTAATCCAGCGAATGGCTTCTTAAATCTTGAGTGGAAGCGCCAAAGCGCAAGGAAAAGCTAACATTTGTATAGACTTTTGTTATGCTTTCAAAATATATTGCGTTGTAAATTGAAATTATTCTCAAGGGAGGTGTAAAGGGGCCATTTGTAATAATTATATCAAAATTTGCCTTACAGGGATGTATTAGCGGGACTCCCCACGTTTTGACCTCCCGAAATTATCTTGACAGTTTCAAATAATTAATAATATGTTTTAAGATATAAAGGTGGAAAGGTGGGCAAAGATCGCCATGCACTGGGTGCCACAAGACGGACAGCGGCGCCGAGGCAGGCCAAGGCGTAGGTGGAAGGACGATATCGACCACTTCCAAAAAGGATGGTATAAGGACGCCGAGGATAGGGAAAAATGGAAAGGAGGAGGGGAGGCCTTTGCCCAGCAGTGGGACAGCCTATAGGCTATTATAAAAAAAAAAAGATATAATTATTTATTCTTTAATGCACAAACATAGTACATAGACGAGCTTAATGCCATGCGGCATTTTCTACCTAACCTTCGGGTCATTCAGAGATACTAAGGTAGGTGCTTAAAAAAATTACCATTATTGTGTATTCTTATACCTACATTTGTTTTATAAAAAATACAATAATCATTATTGCAACGAGTAATGCAGATTAAACAAAAAACATCGAGAGCGTCGGTGGTCTAGTGGCTAGGACGTCGGGCTCCCATGCGGGAGGTCCGGGTCGAACCCGGACCTCCCGCATGGGAGCCCGACGTCCTAGCCACTATGCAATGCCATGTACCAATGAGTTTTTAGGATTTTTTCGAAGACTTACGTACATTTACCGACTGCTCTAACGGTGAAGGAAAACATCGTGAGGAAACTTGCATGTCTGAGGAAGGGTGTGAACTCCACCAATCAGCACTGGGCCCGCTCGGTGGATCATGGCCCGTACCCCCTTGTTCAAGGAGAGGCCTGTGACCCAACAGTGGGGACATTAATAGGCTGATGATGATGAAACCAAAAAACATTGGTTCGAACTTTAACGTGCTTCAATAATAATAATAAATTCTTTATTTTCAGGCAACAAATTATAATAATAATAATAATAATAATAATTTCTTTATTGACATGTTAAAGATTTACAATATCCTATGAAGGCTCTGACACCCAAACTAGGTAAATATACCTGTATCTCAGGTGTCAGTGGCTTCTCCCAAAACAAGTTATACTTTAAATGTCAAACAAAGCCTTTAATAATTTTGAAAGCACTATGATACTCTAACTAAAAGTAGGTAAGTATTAATGAAACTAACTATTGAAACTAATTATATAACTAACTATACAAAAGGCCCATAGATATATCTCATGACAGGGGGCCGGGAATAACCCAGCGTCACTTCGACCCTTGAGGATCTTTTGTGCCTACCCCATTTACACACACTGGTCATCTCAGTGTGCAGGTTTCCTCACGATGTTTTCCTTCACCGTTAGAGCAGTCGGTAAATGTAGGTACGTCTTCCATAAATACGAAAAACTCATTGGTACATGGCACTGCACGGTTTCGAACTCGGACCTCCCGCACGGGTGTCCGGTATTCTAGCCACTGTGCCACCGACGCTCATTCCCATAGATATATACCTTACAGACTAACATACATAACATTATATAAGTGAAACAAAATTCATTCTCGTACCTCTTGAGATGATGACAGATTTTTCATCATCTCTATATCTTTCCAACTTCTAACGGCAAAGTTTAAAATAGCAAAACCAGCATTAAATTCTATTTTTATCCTTTTTAGATTATTTTATTACCACATCTAAGTATTTGATGATATACTGAACCATTAAAGTTTTATGTGGTGGTAGAGAACTATGTTCTATCTCACTCGATGTGATTGGAAATCGTGTTCAATGTGGCTACTAAGAAGATGACACCGAACACGAATTTAGCATGTACATTATATGCCATATGTGAAATTCAAATCGAACGTGCAAACTTGTAAATCTTATTCCATTATGATTATGTCACACCATCAAAAATCCCCTATACTAAAAATAACTTTTCAATATCAATCAACTATGTAGAAACAGTATATGCATTTAAATAAAAAAGATTCTAACTAATGTCATTCACACACAAATCACGTTCATCAAAAAAGTATATGCACATTGTAGGAACGCGCTATGTGAGGACATAGATGACGTAACGTCAGTTGTATGAAAGGGAAAAGGGAAGATCTTCCACCAGGCGGGGTGTTGTGCCTGGTGACCAGATGTCCTGGTCCGACTATGGATGTTTGGAACTCGTATATATACGAAGTCCCAGGAAAATTTCGATAGCGCGTTCTACACCGATGTGAGTAGGTACTAAACGTAGTGGCGCGTCGTGCGTCGCCAATCTACGTAAAAGAAATCAACTTGAAATACGTGGGCCTAGAATAAATGTTGGTAAGAGGAACATATTGACTGAGGGAGCACAGCTATATAATACTCTGCCTAATGAAATCAAGGAATGTGAATCTTTAAATAGTTTTAAAAACAAACTTAAAACATTTATTTTTTATTTACTTCTAAACCCGCATTTGACCTCGATCTCGCCTGATGGTAAGCGACGATGAGGTCGACGATGGAGCATGCGGGTCCAGTAAATGCCTATTCACTCTGGCCTTGAAGATCCCAAGGTTGTAGGTTTCGGGAAATACAGACGCCGGCAGACAGTTCCATTCCTTAGCCGTTCGTATAATGAACGAAGAATCAAATCGCTTCACATATATTTATAATAATGTATAGTTTCGTCATGTAATCCTTTGCTCTGTTACATTTTATTTTTGAGAACTGTTTTTAGTTTTCAACTTGCGGGAAATATTTCTTACAAGTTGTTTATATTAGTTTATATTGTCTCTGTAAGTGAACTATGTTCTTAAGAGAAATAAAAATTCTTTAAACCGAAAAGTTAAATCCAATTTGCAGATTCTTCCTCCGAACAACCATTAAATTTTCCGTCCCTGGATCCGTCACTGCTGTAGAGGAGCTACTATGACCTATTTTACACAGATTAGGCAGTTTTGGGGCAATCCGGCAAGATAATGGTTGTTTTATTATATGGACGCTGCGTTTGAAATATATTGGCGAGGGTCAGGGTAGCTTTGGACTGGTATTCTATCAGGTTTTATCGTAAAAATAGAAGGGATTACTTACTGATAGTTTTTAAATGTAATCGGAAAAGATAATTGAATAAATTTGTTTATTTTCATCTCCCAGGTGATTTTTTTTCTGTTTTTCTTAATAAATGTATAATATAAATATAAACAAATAATAAAATAAATAAAATTATTAATTAAATATCTCATAAATACCTTTTATAAATGGATGTAAATTATTAGATAAGAAAATAGTGCGGTGTCCAACGTTTAGCATATTTTAATGTGATCATTTTAAGGTTCTTAAGTATGGGATGTAAGGGGGGTCACCAACATCTAGACCTCCAAATGTCAAACTCACCTGCACGTGGTGCATCCTGCCGATTAACGAACGAGTCCCTGGCGACCGACTAGTGGCGGTATAACCACTCAAATTATGGCTGGGTCAAAATACCAGAAGCACGATGACGGGCAGCAGCGTCATCGGGGCAAGCGACCCAGCTACTGCGATCGCCAACCCGCAGGCCTAGCGTGGCGATTATGGCATCACCTCCTATGGACAGCGCAAAAAGAAAACGGCCCCCAGTTATCGGCCGCCCCACTATTCCTGGTCACGGTGGCGGCCATGGTAGCGACGATCTGCGTAAGGTGGCTGGCAGCGACTGGATGAGAAGAGCCGAAGATCGGGCTCAATGGCGCACCCTGGGAGAGGCCTATGTCCAGCAGTGGACTAGAATAGGCTGCTGCTGATGATGATGATGATGAATGTGATCATGAGTGATTATATATTATATATGTAAACTTTGAAGTTACATTTTTAGCATTTTAAACATTTATTTGGTTAATGCGGGTATATATAGAATGTATACAAAAACGCTATACGCAACAAAGCTTATTCTTTATTGCACACATGACAAAAATACAGAACAGATGAAAAGATACAAAATACAATTACAATTGGCGGTCTTATAGCTTTAAGCTATTTCTTCCAGGCAACCTTGTACAGTACAAAAACGCGGATTACAAGCCGCGAAACTCGTCGCGCCCCTGCGAAGACATCGTACCTGCGTACGCGGCGAATAAGTACGTTGCGCGTACGCCTCGTTGGAAACTATTTAATATAGCTGCTATTTCTATGCAGAAGTCGGTGCGTGTTAGTTAATAGTAGGGAATTATATACTAGGTTTGTTATTATTAGGGATTTTAATGTGGTTTTTGCTATGGTACCTAATTTACGAGACGCCGTTACTTTACGAGTCACATGTAAAAATGTAGGATTGTAGTTTGACGGTAGGTAACAACGTGTTTTGGTTTGTGATGTAGGTGATGTGACCTGTTGTGATATGTGTGTGACGCGTACTCAGAATCACAAATTACCCATGCACTTGTGAATCTAATGTTTATTTCTGCGATGTGCAATTATATTATGTAAGTCAGTATAAAAATATAATAATTATTTATAATAAGTGTGAGATATATTAATGGTTTACAACATTTTTGTGACTTAATTTACGCAGAAATAATATAATAGTATTGTATTTGATCTACTTTTAAAAAAACAACGTCTTGTTAGTCATAAAAGATATTAAATGAGTAACTAGTTCAAAATATGATAAATTAATGACTATCAAAATGTATACAATATTTAAAAAAGTGTGGTTAGATTCAAATCATATCGTTTGAGATAATAAAATAATAATTAAGTATTTATTTTGGAATACTGATGCCTAGCCGCACGGTGGTAGGAGGGGGTGCTTGAAATGCTATATAAGAATGAAATCGTGAATCACGGGCCAGTCCCCCACCCGATAGTAGTTCACACACAGCACCTACATACCTGCCGCTCCGGCGCGGGCGGCGACCCGCTTCTGGCGCTTTCACGCGCTATTGGCGTATTCCAGGCCGCTTCTCCCCGACCCCTCCGTCCCCAGCGACGTCCTAAGCCGAGGTCCGTACCCACCTGGGTGCCCTTAGGCAGTCGCTTCTTATAGTAGTTTTTAAGTCCTCCTCTAGGCTGGAGCGCATTAAGCGCTCGCCCCAAAAAACCCGGTGAAGATGTAAAGGTCATCAGGACCAACAGCAATTATCAGTACGAAAAAAAAAAAAACACGGGCCAATTGTTCATCGGTCTTCTGAGAGGTCGGTACTCTGCCAGACCACTGTCGCTTATATTATCCTAAATATATTTAAGTTCGGCCGTGTTAAATACTTAATGTAGAAATCAGTGAGTGTTTGTGTAAAAATCGAGTTAAGTGTTCATGTATAGTGCGCGGTAATAAAAGTTTGTTAATTTGTAGTGTCCGACCGAAGGTCGATTTCTGGAAGAAGCCGATTATTCGGCTATCGGCACAACCTTCGGCCGAAGCCGAAGCCGAAGGAAGACAAGCTAATTTAAATGTTTTAATTTTTAAACTTTATTATTATTATTATTATTAACTTTAAAATTGAAGGTTTTATATCGACCGTATAATATAATATAGAAAGGTAATTTTAATCTTCTCTAGAAGTTGATCTAGTGGTAATCAAAATTACCTTGTGATTTGTGAATAATAATAACATTTCGAAATAATGTTAATTTTAATTATAACATTTATTTATTAAAGTAATTTAACAATCACAATCAGATCAATTAGTCTTTGGTTTTCTCGACAAGTGCGAAACTAGACTAACAAATAAAAAAAGTAACAATTACGATAATTATAAATACTTAATCAAATCAGGTAATGTCTATATTACAACATTCGTAAAAGTTCGTTCGAATTCGTCGTTTGTTAGGAACCTTCGGCTTCGGCCAAAACTTCGGCCCATTTTGGCCGAAGCCGAAGGTTTGGCCGAAGGTGGCCAGAGCCGAAGCCGAAGCTTCGGTCGGACACTATTAATTAGGTGAAATCAATTGTTTCATTACTATTCGAGCACTGGATGTTGTTAACATAAGGGAGCAACATGTCCGCCGATAAACTGCTAAGCAGTTTGGCAGTATACATTTAAGACTCTATTGTATTTTACACTGTATAAAAAAAATAGGTCCGCAATTCGCTAGTGTAATAAGGCCTTTAGAAACGCGACACACTCCATAAATTAAGGGCCTGGCCACACATGATGTATGGTAGCACTCCAGTCGCCCGGTTGATGTATGCGAGTTAGGATTCTTCTTGATTTGAGTGGAGGTAAGTGAGTTATTATACATGGTATGCAATAAATTAATAATGGATGGAATTAGGAGGTTTCTGACTCACTCGTTATCTTCAATGTCTTAAATGCCTTAAATACTAGTATTTCTCCCCTTTTTACCTTGAATGAAACGTGGTTTACACCGATCCCAAGATATTTTTTTCGCAGTTTTTCATTTGACATCTCTCACTCATTTTGGCATAGAACACCATACATCTCTCTTGCACACACACATACACCCTCACACACACCCTCTCTTTCTCTCTCTCTCTCTCTCACACACACACACGTTATTATTATTATATTATTAGTAAATAGGTACACAAATAAAGAGGTATGGAAGAGCGTGAACCTGACACAGGTGTTGTCACACTTAAAAGAGGGCCTCCACAATTGGAAAAAAAAATGTTTGTACCTTTTTGTTACTGAATAAATCTTTTAAAAAAAATGACGTAATTTTGAGGGCTGGATGATGGCAAATTGGTTTTGTCAGAAGAAATATATATGAAAAATGACAGGTCAAAAAGGAAGATGGCCGTCGTCGGTAAGGTGGCAATAGATCGGCCAGAAGGTAAAAAGAAATTATTATTTTTTCTTTATGAATTTTGAACACGTCTCAGAAATCGACGATTTTCAAACTAGTACTGAGAGTAAAGGATATAACAGTTAGAGCCTATCCGAAAATAGATAGAATTTAATTTTATGAATATGTTCGAGGTACAAGACGGTTCTAGTCAAAAATAAATGTTCAGATCCTATCTGTTGCATTTTATTTGGTTGCTGGCTAATGCCTTATGCAGCAGTCATATTTTTATTTTGACAATGCCCTTTTACAGCAGCTAGTAGTGTTGAAGTAATAATTTAAATGTTATAATATTATATAACTGATAATAATTGTTCCTTGACGTGTCTAAGCGTAACTATGTTATAAAAAGATAAATAAAAACATAATAAAAAAATAGAGTCGGAGCAAGTTAATGTGAAGATGGTTTTTGGTCTCAAGTCCTCACACAACTTAGACTGTTTCTTCCATAATGAAAGAAAGGCACTGTGTTTGGTTGGTGAAGATTTTGGCCCAAATACGCGCTATGTCCTTTATGTGCCAAGGGTGGAGGAAAACATCGTGATGAAAGCTGAATATAACACGCAACATAACACGCACACACTTTCTTCGTCCGTGCAGTCTCTGAGGGCCAGCTGAAGATCAGCGCTGTGACTTGCCTCAGCATTATGCTGAGCTGGTGTACCCTTTTTGGCACTGTACCACACCGGATGTTTTGTGCTGCATGTATTCATCTTTGTATACTTCTGTATTGTGTTCTATATTCTGGTGTTTACAGTGATCAATAAACGTTTTAAATTTCAATGTGTGGGAAAATTATTTTCTGGAGGCACCAATCTTCACTGAGCCAGCATGATGGGACCGTACTCCCCTGTGTAAGAGGAGGCTTGTGCCCCAACAGTGAGGACGTTAAACCCCTGGATTATGATGATAAAATTCCAGTCTCGTACCCCTGCTGTGTAAAATTTTTATTTTCTCTGCGGTGGTGCCAGTCGTAAAAAAGGTTATGAGGTAACGGTCATTATTACGCAGCTTTTAGGTTTCTAGTGAAACTTTAAAGAGTTAAAATTGACCTCAGTTCTCGTTTGATTCAAAATGTTATTTTTTTCCAAAAATACTTATGGACTTTTTATTTTGGGGTGCGGTCATTTTCTTCTTGTTGTGTTCCTCGTCGCTGAGGGTCCTGATCATTCTAAGGAATTAATCAAGGACTCTCGTGGCAGATTTAATGGGGTTTTGCCATTGCCTTCCCCATTTTACACACTGGTCATCTCAGTGTGCAGGTTTCCTCGCGATGTTTTCCTTCACCGTCAGAGCAGTCGGTAAATGTACGTAAGTCCTTCGAAAAGACCGAAAAACTCATTGGTACATGGCACTGCCTGGTTTCGAACTCGGACCTCCAGCATGGAAGTCGGGAGTCCGACGTCCTAGCCACAACGCCACCGACACTAAACTACGCTAAGCTACGCTTTCTTATACAGAGGGTTGTAAAATATTTTATATATCGCAGTCCCATTGTATAATCCCCTGTTTTACAAAACCGCTAGTCATTTTACCAACCAGCGCCGATATGTATAACAGCTGAACTGAATCTGGGTGATTTTCTATTGCCATCCCCATTTCACACACTGGTTATCTCGGTGTGCAAGTTTCCTCACGAAGTTTTTCTTCACCGTTAATGTAAAAAAAAATTGGTAACCACAAGTATGACAATTCGATTATCTTATCTTTGGATGGGGACTGGGAATCCCAGCGACACTTCGACCCATTGGGATCTTTTGTGTTCAACCCCTTGTACCTATCCCTTGACCACTTCACCGAATATGTCATACATGGGCAAGACTAGGTGTCTTAGTGGGAGGGATTTGAATTCCCTTGGGTCTGGACAGGCAGAGCCTAGCATACCCATTCTTTTTGCCACGAGAGCGTCACATTCACATAGGAGATGTGAAACGGTCTCCAGTTGTTCACCACAGGCTATGCAAGATGTGCTGTCAGCCAGATTCATCTTGTGTAGGTGGGCATTGGTGACCGGTGAAGGCACCTACCAGTAGACACAGTACGATAATAGGTATTAACCATTATAATATCTAAAACAATAAATGTCACTTTGGAATCCGTAAAATCCATTTCCAAATGTTAAAATTGTTTTAATTCGTAATCCACAGATTAAAATATCAGTCACGCGTCCGTATTCTCGTTTAAATAGACTCCATTTTGAAATTATTCATAATTTGGGTGTTCCTTTATGATACTGCTGGGACCACATCTGACGGAAATTAAGTGGAAATGTCAGAAAATTTTGCCGATATCAATAATTTATTCCAAAACTTACGACGAATGTTTTATTTCGTATTTTTCGTTAAAACTAGTTCCTAGTAAAGACTTTATAATGCGGCATTTGGTAAAGAAATTTTTCAAGTTCCGACATAGACAACACATCGTAGAACAGCTTTGTATTTGTAAGAAGGCTTAAAGGCATAATTTTAATCGACCTATAATAACTCTAAATTTAAAATATAAAAAACCCCCGACTTACAATACAATACTTTATTGATAACAACAAGTTACAGGTCATTACGTCATTTTTCAGTACAACATCCTCATAGTTATATATAACAATAATAAAAATAATTACAATTTCCAAATTAAAAAAATTCAATAAATAATTCAATCGCTTCCCACTGTCAATAATGAATAAAAGTACCTACCATTGTGGAGGTCCCCTTACTTTTTCCTGGTTATCATCAGGTTCTTGCGTTTCCAGATGTGGGAAGGGTCCATCCATCCATCCATCCATGCTCCTAAACATTTAAGCTCAAGCTCGAACCATCTAGCTATTACCGCTCCAGAAATCCCACATGACATCAAAGATACTCCAAGATCTTGGAAACGACTAATCCATATTTTATAAGGCATGGCTAAGAACACTATCAACACAATGTCTATTAAATAAAAAAACCGGGTCCAAATCGGATCATCCGTTGTCCAGTTATGATGTCACAGACAAACGTGTCAAACTTAGAACCGCCCCCCTCGATCGGGGGTTAAAAATAACTTAAACTTCTTTTAGTAAACTCCGTGGAAAGATTAATGATAAATTCTCTTCCATTTAACTCACGTCGGAACAGTTAAGGCTGCCAAATTCTTCCCTATTTATTATTATTACAGTTTAAACTCATGCACATTCGTTAAATCGGTTTTGGCAACATTTCTAGAAGGCGACAAAGTGCTTTAACACTCTATATATAGGTATCTAAGTATACGTCCCGAAATACTTCTACCATCTGCTTTTTACACTATTTTTACAACATTGTAGTCCTTTTCTAGAGCGTCGGTGGCGTCGTGGCTAGGACGTCGGACTCCCGTGCGGGAAGTCCGAGTTCGAAACCAGGCAATGTCATGTACCAATGAGTTTTTCGGTTTTTACGAAAGACTTACGTACATTTACCGACTGCTCTGACGGTGAAGGAAACTGAAACTGCACACTGAGATAACCAGTGTGTGAAATGGGGAAGGCAATGGCAAACCACCCCATTAAATCTGCCACGAGAGTCGTTCCATGTGATTAATTCCTTAGAATGATCACGACCCTCAGCAATGAGGAATACGACTTAGAAGAGAGAGTTCTTTTCCAATTAAGTAGCGATTACCTTTTCGTATCGATACAACTTTTAATTACAAATCGTATTCTGCTGACACCATGCCAAGCCTCTGCCTACACGCGTCCGGTTCCAGGCCAGGTTCGTTTCGCTGCAGCCAATCACATGCGTTCCGCACTTCCCCCACTTGAAATCAGCACTTCGTGATTGGGGCTGGAACCGGACGCGTGTACAAATACAAATATACTTTATTGCACACCCGGGACAGAAACAAAACGTACAACATAAAGAGAGGTACAATACAATGAGGCAACCTTCAGGTGATGGAAAAATCGTATGATACATAATGTACGGGTGCAAAAGGCGTGTAGTCTGAGGCTAACTCATATTTAGTGGACCGTGCGATCGTTGTCTGATACTCTAGGTTTAGATAGGAGTTTAGTTTTTATTGAGATTACGTTGTATTGTAAAGTCCAATTGCATAAAAGTCCAGGGTACCACCGACTATGCCGGACGCCATTTTGGCAGGAGATAACATTTAAAAAAGGAGCTGCAATTTAATGTATATTTAGAAAACCTTGTGTTAGTAGAATTGGGCTTCAGGAATCTAATCCCAACTCTTTGTAAAAGCCCAGGGTCTATGGTCCACCGCCTATTTGGGGCCATCAATAAGTTACGTCACACAAATTTCATGATTATTGGAGCCCCCCCTCCGTCCTTGTCACAGGTAGTCACATTTGTGTGACGTCACATATTTTGCAATTTTAAATTTAGTAATTATTATATTAAAACAGCACTTCCAAAATTATTTATATATTTCTATTTAAACTCTTTTTTCATAAAATCAACGATAAATCAAACATTTTAGAAAATATACAAAACATCAAATCAAATGAACGATACAAAATTTAATCATCTCGTGTCCATGGACTTCGATCCCATTCCTCTATATTATTTATGACTTCTTCTTTTAGATTTACGCATGTGACGTCACGAAGCGTATACACACCCGTCACACGATGTCACAGTTTGTTGACCCCCTCCCTCCCCCTTAACGTGTGACATAATTTATAGATGGCCCCTTTTGTCAGATCACCTTAACAGTGATCTATTCCATGATCAATTTAATTTCACACCACAAAGAGGGCGATTGAATAATCGACTTTTAAAAGATAAAGGAGTCCGGTATAATAAAACCTCGGGAATCCCTTCCATTCACCGTAAATCTCTGATTAGACCAGCCAATTAACATGCCACTGGACTAGTGATCGAATGAAACCGAGAACGAAATTCTTCTTCTTCTACTTCTTTCTAAATGTGCAAGGAAAGCAGACAAGCAAACAAGAGTAATCTCAATAATTCTTAACATATTTATTTGACACATAACATTGTAAAGTGGTCAATGTGTGTACCCATGTAATCTCCACGACTCAGGCAACGCCTAGTGTGGAGGTTATAGTCTAATGTGAAATGCTCATTAATATGTGGTAAACGATTTTTTTTTCAATTTTTCGAAACGAATAAATCTTTTCAATTTAATCTTTTTGATTTTTAGTTTTTAATTTTTTTACCCACAACACTACCGCTCCCACTAACATCTTGGGATAAGGGGTGAAATAAAAAACAGCGCTGCATAATTGGTACCCGATTATGTCAGCATTTGCTGATTTTCCCCCCTTTTGCCAAATATGCCATAGATACTTACGTAGTTTATAAGTTGAGGAGCTCGTAGCCTAGTTGCGAGCACGGTCCGAAAGTGATCGTGTAGATTAAGCGACGTTGGCGCGGTCGGTACCGGGATGGGTGACCGCTAGTGGCATATTTCATCTGAGCTCCTCCGTGCCTCGGGGAGCACGTTAAGCAGTCGGTCCCGGTTGTTGTCGTTCGACAGCAGTCGTTAAGCCATGTCAGATGCCTACGGTTGGCCACTAACCATACGATAAGCAAGCAAGCAAGTTTATAAGTATCTGTCTCAACATTAGATTTTTAATTATTTTTTTAATATAATATATATTTTTTTTAATTTGTTATAATGTATTTGGCAATAAATGTTATTTTATTCTATTCTATTCAATAATAAACTAAGTTTTTCACTCAGCACTCCATCTGAGGCCTCAAGGTTAGCAGCGCATCGAAATCGCTCTAATAATAATACTATAAGGTGAGATGTCTATAAGCGATGGTGACTATCAACTTACCATCACATCTGCTCTCCTTATACAATTAAAAAGTATATTTAATAGTGAGACCAAGAACTTACCCATCCCTATCACTACACTGTACAGGACCGTCTCCCCTTCTCGTCCTGCTAAAGTTCTAACAGAGGGAGGCAGGGGAGGTCTTAGCAGATATGTCAAGTTAAATGTAAGTCAAGCTAAGTTAAAATTAAAACTCCCGGAAACCTCTGAACCGAATAATAAAGTCGGTGTTACATTGAAGTTGAGAACAAAGTAATTTCCTGGTAATTAAGCATATTTGAGCGTCGGTGGTAGTCGTCCTAGTGACTAGGACGCCGGACTCCCATGCGGGGAGGTCCGGTTTCGAAACCATGCAATGCCATGTACGTTTTTCGTATTTATGGAAGACTTACTTACATTTATCGACTGCTCAACGATAAAAGAAAACATCGTGAGGAAACCTGTACACTGGGATGACCAGTGTGTAAAATGGGGTAGGCACAAAAGATCCTCAAGGGTCGAAGTGCCGCTGGGTTATTCTCGGCCCCCTATCATAAGATAAGTACCAAAACCTTTTTGTACCAATGCTTTGTACATTTCTATTTCTGAGATATAATCTGAGAAAATGTAAAAGATACTGTCTGCATGAATACATTTTTATTTTATTTTTATCTGTTTCCATAGAGCCCTAACAGATCTCTATTCGACATAGATTATAGAGCAGTATTCAGCAGGATGACGTCACAACAAAAAAGGTCGCAAAGGCCGATCATAAAGTTACTATTGTCGATAAAATGCCGTTTTACAACTAGATCCCACATTATGAGCGGGACATACCGACATGACATAAAATTGTTGAAAGAACAGCTTATCATGATAAATAATATAGAAAAGCCATGGTGGCTAATGTGGACATAAAATATGTATAAGGGTTTATTATGAAAGTAACCATAGAAATCTAATCAAATCAAAATGTTTTTATTGTTAGTAAGTACCTTATAGGACATTTTTACAACGTCATGTTTTACTCTACCACCGCTTCGTAAGGTGCTATTGCTGAAAGGAAAGAAGCGGCGGCGCAAGAAACTTTCAGCAGCACATCTTTTGAAATAAATACATATCTTACAATAATTATGAATACATTCATATATGTACACAATGTGCAGACACATGGAAACTTTATTGGCGTATGTACTATGTTTTGCTATCTAGATGTAAAGTATAAGCTGTATGTTATATTATTTAATTCATTATTGCACCCGCTTACATTATATTTTACAAAAACTCCATCACCCAAAGGTTGCCCGGCAGAAATAACTTAAAGCTATAAGGCCGTCAATGTATTCGTATTTTGTATCTTTTCTTCAGTCCAGTATTTTTTGTCCTGTGTGCAATAAAGAATATTTGTATTTTTAATTGATTTTGAAAAGTCTTTATTTTAATATTCAACAATATACATGTTAATTGACTAGTTAACAAATATCATATAAACATAATTATATTTTTATAAAGACGTAATTAGTCTGTAATTACGTCTTTATAAAATATTAAAACACGATTACGTAAATATTATATTATTACCATGGTGACAGGGATTTAAAATTGTAAAAGATATTTAAGTATGTGAGACTTGCATGCCTATGTAGGAACGCGCTATGTGAGGACATGGAATGACGTAACGTCAGTTGTATGGAAGGGAAAAGGGAAGATCTTCCACCAGGCGGGGTGTTGTGCCTGGTGACCGGATGTCCTGGTCCAACTATGGTTGTTTGGAACTCGTATATATACGAAGTCCTAGGAAAATTTCGATAGCGCGTTCTACGCCGATGTGAGTAGGTACTGTATCGTAGTGGCGCGCGTCGTGCGTCGCCGCACCTACATAATTAATATAATTATTAAACAAAACAGGGTCACGTCAGCGTGGAATAAATGGCGGACTCTAAGTGCGGTGCTCTGTGACAATAAAATTCCTGTAAAAACAAAGGGCAAAGTATACAAGACAGCCGTCCGTCCCGCGATGTTGTATGGCGGTGAAGTGTGGGCACCAAAAAGGACCCACGAACAAACGCTGCATACAACGGAAATGCGAATGTTGCGCTGGTCGGGGGGAGTTACACTAAAGGACCATATCCGAAATGAATATGTCAGGGGTAGCTTCAAGGTGAGACCGATTGTGGACAAAATGGCAGAGACTCGCCTAAGATGGTATGGCCACGTGATGCGCCGACCTGACGATTATGTCGTGAAGAAGTGCCTTTCCATCGCAACCACTAAAAGGGGAAGAGGTAGGCCGCGTGCTACCTGGCTAACGATTGTCAAACGTGACATGAACACCATGGACCTAACTGAGGATGACGTGTACAATCGAGGAGAATGGCGCCTCAAGATTAGGAAAGCCGACCCCGTCTAACCGGGATATGGCGAGGACAAAGAAGAAGATTAAACAAAAGAGAATATTAATAACAAGATAATCCGTTATTAAAATGCATCGAGTTTAGATTACTTGAGTGCATCAAAATCAAGTGATTGCACTAAAGACAAGTACAATCTACTCCTGTGATTTCATACAAATCCAATACACACCGACCTCATCGTCGCTTACCATCAGGCGAGATCGTGGTCAAATGCGGGTTTAGTAGTAAATAAAATTAAAAAAAACATAGCTTGGTATACAGTCACAGGGACTAGTCAGGTAGTCAAAATATTTGTACTGTATTGTATGTTAACCTAAAAAAATATTGCAACTGGAAGACGCGATTCCATATAAAACTTCTCTAGAGCGAGCCAACAGGGTGAATTTCAAAATCTTTAGTTGAATGAAACCGTTTCTTTATGTGACGTGTGCACACATCAAAGGCAACTCAAGGTAAAAAATAAAGATCGTACAAAATTCAGTAGATCACGTTACAATATAACGTGTCTTCAGTACATACAGCCCCTACAAAGATATAGAGTTTACTATAAATATACTTGAACGTGAATTTCGTACGAATGGCGAATCTAGTCAAATCAAATCAAAATGGTTTTAAAAATAATAATTACTGACTACTAAACCCGCATTTGACCTCGATCTCGCCTGATGGTAAGCGACGATGAGGTCGACGATGGAGCATGCGGGTCCAGTAAATGCCTATTCACTCTGGCCTTGAAGATCCCAAGGTTGTAGGTTTCGGGAAATACAGACACCGGCAGGCTGTTCCATTCCTTAGCCGTTTCATGAACGAAGAAGCAAATCAAATTTTATTGTAAGTAACTTTATAGTACATTTTTACAACGTCATGTTTTACTCTACCACTGCTTCGTAAGGTGCTATAGCTGAAAGGAAAGAAGCGGCGCAAGAAACTTTCAGCAGCACATCATTTGAAACAAATATATCGACGCCTCGTATGTAGGTACTTTAGTACTTTATGGCATTTTAGTGGACCACTATTAGAACTTTAAAAATCGAATCATTACGAGAAAAGAAAAGAAAGGAGAACAGGCAATTTTGCCCCTTAACCAACAGAAATCGGGACGAGCACGGAGTGGCTCCTGTCCACGGAGAGTCGGGACGTACCGTCCACGGTGCGTCGGGACGGCCAGAGAGCTTGGTGCGGCGAGCAGGCGGGTCCCGGTGGAGTGTTTGACTCGACGGCGTGAGATGCTGGCCGAGCGTCCGCTGGCTGTCGCAGACAAGAAGCGCAGGGCCAGGAAAGCCTTGAGGCCTGCGATGGTCCTGATTTGAACCCCTTATCTTGTGACTGCTGCTACTGTTCGTCATTTCGTACCTGGCGAAGGATCCTATTGAATGTTCCATATGTTCATGTCGGTTGCGATATGTTCATGTCGGACTAATCCTTACATATCCGACGCTGTAGGGGTCACGAATTATGGACCATCACGTCGGGGTCAGGTTACAGAAATGCTATAAGTATCTCATTAATTTACCACAATGAACAACTATGCAAACAGTCCCGCCCTAACAGTAACACGTAAAGTAGTATTTTTTATTAGACGGACTAAACTGACGTTTCCTGTGTTGCCAGTTTTTGATGAAATAAAAATAGTGTTGTAACCAAAGATCGAGTTCAAAGTACATTTTATTTTCTTCTGTAATGTCGTGATTTTTTTTGTAAATTAAAACGCTAAATCGTTGAGCCTCACTTTGTTCATCTTCTTTCAATATATAATTGAACGTTATCTTTTTGGCTCACTGTTTGTGTGAACTAAGGGAACTGATTCACAAGTGAACTGAACGCATCACTATTACATTAAACATGGCAACATTATTTTACAAAGTTTTTTATTTTTAATTTTTTTTATTTACTACTAAACCCGCATTTGACCTCGATCTCGCCTGATGGTAAGCGACGATGAGGTCAACGATGGAGCATGCGGGTCCAGTAAATGCCTGTTCACTCTGGCCTTGAAGATCCCAAGGTTGTAGGTTTCGGGAACTACAGACGCCGGCAGGCTGTTCCATTCCTTAGCCGTTCGCATAATGAACGAAGAAGCAAATCGCTTCGTACGAGCAGATGGGATATCAACAACATAAGGATGGAGCCCCTTCCCGCGCCTGGTAGTCCGAAGGCGGAATGGAGATGCAGGAATTAGGTCGTGCAATTCCGATGCACACTCTCCGAAATGTATCCTATAAAATACCGATAGACAGGCGACTTTGCGCCGATGTTCCAGACTTTGCAGTCTAGCTTCCACCAGCTATTCGTCACCTATAAGTGACATTATCACCTGTCAGTTTAGTGGGTCTAATAAAAAATCTACTTTAGTAAGCTTTGGCTCCTCCTCTATAACCTAATTTTTACATCTTGTACTTATTTCTATAAAATTCTTTTTCTTAAGTCCTGTTTGTCCCACAATTGAGCTGAGGCTGGAAAGGCTCTTACAAAAATCAAGAAGATATTTATTTCAGCACTGATCATTAACAGTCACATCCAGTGAAGAAACCTTTATCTTCGCATGACTTAAATCTGAGAATTTCTTTTTTCGCGCGTCTCTTTGAAATAGCGTTGAATTAACGAAACATGAGCGCTCTCGGATGTCAAAAGAAAGAACCTTTTATTTTTACCATCCTCTCGCTTTACAACTATTTCACGTTTATTGGACATTTCTTAGAATATTATGTTAACTTTATTCTTGTTTCGTTGATATTCGCCATCACATACTAACACGATGTTAACTGTTATTACTGCAGGTATACAATTTATATGTATACCTAGGTATTTACTTAACACGTTCACAGTCCCCATACAAAATTGTTACAAGTCCAACTAATTTAAATCTATTGTTACGTGACCCAACAAAGGAGACATAGACTCCTTGGCTAGGCACTGGGGGCACTCAATACCCATTTATTTCATAATCTTCATTACACGTAACATCACAGCACATTATTCATTAATTAATGATATTGAATTAATTAATGTATCTTAAAAAGTATAAACAATGCTAATTGTAATATATTAATAATCAATAATAATTAACATCAAAAATGTCAACATAAAAAAAGATTAAATATAAGTAATAATAATTGAATATGTATTAATAATTAGTAATAAAAAATATATATTTATTAAATCTATTTTTTATTTATTTTTATTTATTTTTTAAAATATTCATATATATGTACACCGTGGAGGCACTGGACTGTGAATGTGTTTAATGAAAAAGATACTGTTTGCATAAATAAATATTTTAATTTTTATTTATTTTTATTTTGTTAAATTTTGTTTGGCGACAGACTTTACATGTATAGAAGTTGTAATATAAAATCTGTCGCCAAATACCAACGATTGGGCGTTGATGTGTTCCGGCAATGTTTTCAAGAGGCAGTTTTTTCTAAACCCCCGTGCTCCATCTTCAACCCCATCGTCACTTACGTGAAATGATTAGGTAACTAAATACTTTAAATCCTAATGTGTAGGATCGCCTGGGTTGGTACCACCCTCTTACCTATTTCTGCCGCAAAGCAGCAATGCTTGCATCGCTATGTTTCGGTTTGAAGGATAAGAGAGCCAGCGTAAATACTGGCACACGAGACACGCTATCTAAGCCCTCAGGGTTAGCAGCGCATCGAAAACCTTCTAAGAAGATGTGAGGTGAGATGCTAATTCCACCATGGAACTACTGGGATCAGACGACAGTGCCCACTCACCATCAAGTGGCCCGTTTGCTCGTCTGCTCTAAAAATACAATAAAAAACCTCTCGTATTTTACTTTTCTTACTTAACTTACCGTATATTACAGTTAGTTTTGATAACATACTCATAGCTATATCTTAACCCAGTAATAAACCCAGTAACTTATTATTTACCTAATCAATATCGTAACCATAACAAACCTTAAGTTAATATTACCATCAGAATGTTATTGCAACGATGGAGACATGTACAAATATTGGGTCGGGCCTCGTTGGATGTTCTGATTAAATTTCTATTTGGTGGTAAGCAAAGAGCTCGTAATAATACGGAGAGATAACAAAAGCTTAGTTATTGTTGCTAGAGGCGAAGTTAGCCTGTCTGACATTTTTTTATAATAAACCTTTGCTGCCAACCACTGCCAACAACCAAAATACTCCGCACTCCAGCACAATTACATGTTTATGCCTTTTGCTGTGGAGACTACGGGCTGCTGGAGTGCGGAAGCAAAATCGTTTGTGGGTGAGATTGGCCGTCGCCTAAGGGAGAGGAGTTGTGACCCTTGCTCCGGGTCGTTCCTGGTGCAAAGGTTGGCCCTAGCGATCCAGCGCGGTAACGCCGCAAGCGTTATGGGCACCTTTTCATCTGGAGCGGCAAGGGGGGAGGTTTATTTATAATTATTTATTAATTAAGTTGACATTATTTGTAATTTTGATCTAAATATAATATGTTCATAAACTGAATAGATTTAGTAGGTTTCACTCATAATTTTGTGGTGGCATATGGTGAAAAGGTCAAAAACGACCAACTTAAAAAACTCTAGGTTCATTGGAAATGGTGGCACGGCTGGGTGCAGGAAAATTTACTACTATAGCAGGAGTCTCACCCGTCTCATTGTAGGGGCGTTCACATGTCATTTTGGCACTAAGAGCCTCCTACACAAGATGAGACTTGCAGACAATCCCACCTGTGGAGCCTGTGGTGACACCGTTGAGTCAATGGAACACTTGCTGTGCAAATGTGACGCGCTGGCTAGACGGCGTATGAGTCTTCTGGAGGTAGCCTACCCGAAACCAGTAGTCTATAGTCTCCTGTAAGCTATACAACGTCCTTGATGCAAAGCATCTTTAAGGAACAGGAAGGAGACTAAGGCAAGGGGTGAGCACAAAAGATCCCTAAAGGTCGAAGTGCCGCTGGGGTTATCCCAGGCCCCTGTCATAAGATGAGATAAGATACTTAGCTACCGAGAAATTTCAAGACAAATCCAGATACATAGGCATCTAATTGTGTACATCTTCTTTAATATGGCAGACACCTATCAAAACGCAGTGCAGTCGGCGAAGTCACACATATTACATATTTGTGACTTGCGATTGGTGTCAAAAAAGAACGTCGTTATAGATTGACCAACCACGCATTAACACGTTTGTAACCAAACCTCGTAAACAAACTTCGTAAAGTATCGTTAGGGCGTCATTTTGTCTTCCATCTTGTATGGCGTTATTACTCCATACCTTTAGAAACTAGTTGCTGGTAAGCTTCCAAATTAAATAATGGTTCCTGTATTAGAAGTAAGATAATAAAATAATATTTGGGCTTGTTTGTTTGGTCTTATTTGCTTCAAATCAAAATGGTTTTTATTGTAAGTACCTTATAGTACATTTTTACAACGTCTCAATGCTGTATACCTAAAATCAAAGATGAGCGTCGGTGGCACAGTGGCTAGGACACCGGACTGCCATGCGGGAGGTCCGTGTTCGAAACCGTGTCATGTACCAATTAGTTTTTCGTATTTTTCGAAGACTTACGTACATTTACCGACTGCTCTAACGGTGAAGGAAAACATCGTGAGAAAACCTGCACACTGAGATGATCAGTGTGTAAAATGGGGTAGGCACAAAATATCCTCAAGAGTCGAAGTGCCGCTGGGTTACCCCTATCATAAGATAAGATAAGATAAAATTAAAGATCTATTAAAATCAGTGATTCCTATCTCGAGTTTCTTATTATGACCGATCTTTATTACTCATATATTAATTACTCATATCTGAAATTAAATCTTCTTTAGTACAGTCGACCACAAGCTATAGTATACTATCTGTCAAAAACCTTCGATTAAATCTCAACCTTATATGCCTGCGTTGTGAGATACATTTCAGATTCTCAAATTTTAACATTATTTATTTATTTATTTTATTTATTTAGGGTATAAATAAAAGAAATAAAAGAGTATTTATTCACACATTAAAGTAATAAGGTACAACACTGTTATTTTATTCTAATTTTTAACCTATAAACAAAATATATCTATAACACGTACTGCCCTATGTGTCTAATGAAATGGTCGAGACCTAAGCGACACGCTGGTTTCCAGGTCTCGTCTCGTCTCTAATGTGCTGGATGGAGCGCTGGTCGCGGGATTACTGCACAACAGGATTATGTGGTCAAATCTCTATTATGTAATTTTATATTAAAATGAATGTCAATAAGTAGTTATACATAGCTGGCTTTAGCTTCCTTCTGATGATAACATAATTGGGTTTCCGTGTCTGAGACAGTATCTATACCATTCACTGAGGTCAGCTAACAGAGACTTTGCTGTATGTACCTAATCAATTATCAAAAAAAACAAACCCTAACGGTGAAATAGAACTTATTTGTATGTTACTTGATGACCTGTGGTCGACTGTACACGATATAATGAAGCAATCACTTCTACTTTTGCGGTTTTTTGTACACATATATTTTACGATTGTTTTCAGCATTTCAATTTATGATTTGATTAAACATTTAGATTGATAATTAAATTGTTCAATATTGGAGGTGGTTTATAACCGATATATCGAGTATCGTGGGAGGAAATTCAATCATACAAACAAACACATTCATACATCACAACACGCACAAACTGTTGCTTTCTTCGTCCGTGCAGTCACTGAGGGGCCAGCTGAAAATCAGCGCTGTGGCTTGCCTCAGCATTATGCTGAGCTGGTGTACCCTTTTTGGCACTGTACCACACCAGATGTTCTGTGCTGCATGTATTAAACTTTGTATATTAAACTTAAACTTAATACGTATATTAAACTTAAATATAAATATTAAACTTTGTATATCTGCATTATGTATTCTGTATTCTGGTGTTTACAAGGCTAAATAAACGATTTCAATTTCAATTATTCAATTTAAAATGGGCTGAGATTCACGTTACGTTAAGTAAGTCCAATTATACAAAGGTAAGTGGTTTTATACGCAAGGTAAGCACAATTATATTTACGATAAGTGCACTTATGCACAAGACAAGAACCCCTATACCTACACAAGCTAAGCACATCATGAGCGCCCGCATCTTATACGGTAGGTAAATTCGCTATATTCAAGGTAAAGTACACTTATACCCCGTAAGTACCCCTTTTTCCCAATATAAGTGCTCTTATACATAAGGTAAGTACCCTTATACAAAAGGTAAGTTCCCTTATACACTAGGTAGTTATAGTTAAGGCTACATACCTTGCACTGCGGGAACTGTTCTGGCGGCCAACTGACGCGCCAGCCCAGTAGTGGTGGTATTCACACAAGTGCACTCATAAACCACATTGCAGCAATCATAATACACCTCATACATTTTTTCCTTATACTCTTATACCTTCCTTATACACTTATACCTAAAGTTGCTACAGTCTGTCCTCTAGGTGCCGGCTAGCAGGGTTCTAGGACAGTGTGCAGATGAAGTAATAGAAGAACTTGGTAATAGATATTATATTTTTAAGAACACAGAAAATAGTAAATGTAGAAAATAGGTAGTAGTAGGAGACAAAAATAAACGACGAAACGTCCGTTCAAGACAAAATACAGAGAGAAAGTGCAAATACAAAGAAAACAATGAAATTAATGGAATTTAGAAATGGAATGGGAATATGATTTGAATTTTGAAAATATAGATGAAGAAATGAAGATGCCAACACGAAATGAGGTGAGATAAACGCTAACGATGAGGTTGAAATTGATGGCAAGGAGGTTGATATGGACGATGAAGTCGACATCGTTACAAAGTAAGCCCACTTATACACAATATAAGTGCTCTTATACATAAGGTAAGTACCCTTTTATCCTAAGTAGGTCTAGTTGGGCTACATACCTTGCATTGCGGGAACTGCTCGGGAGGCCGACTGACGCGCCAGCCCAGCAGCGGCGGTATGCACACAAGCGCGCTCATGAGCCATACCGCAGCGATCATGAGCGCCGCTCGCGCAGGTGTCCGCTTCTTTAGGTAGTCCACGGCCTGGAACAATGTAGGACGAACTTTATAGTTGCCTTATGTTTTTTCATAATTTATTTATCGGAAGAGACTGGCCCCCACAACACAGGGTATCCTAGTGTGGGAGCCAGGGAAATCTGAGAAAATGTAAAAGATACTGACTGAATTAATAAATTTTTTTTAAAAGATGAAGTTGCTGGTGGTAGAACCTCATCAGGGTCCGCCTGGCTAGCAACCATTGCACTCTTCTATGTATCATCATCATCATCAGCCCATGTCGTCCCACTGCAGGGTATAAGCCTCCTCTCTTTTGTGCCACCCTATGTATACTGATTTATTATTTGATTGTTTTGTATGACTTATCTTGTAACGGTTTCTTGTTGCTTTGAGATGAAAGAAAATTGGTAAGTTTCCCCAACCCCAAACTTGACCTCCGGATCCTTTGATACCAGTCTTGGGATCCCGTAATCTTCGATGAAGGAGTTATTGCGGGATTTACGCACACACATTCTAGTGAATTATTATGAGGACCAGGAAGGAGATAAGACAATCAATTTAGGGGTCTGATTAAGAAACAGAACAATCGCGGACTCTTTTCATTCCACCTCTAGTGGTCACTAATTGATTGATTTGATTTTGATATTTCTTTATTTGACATAAAAACACAATAATTAGTAGCACCGGCAACACGGTCACGGCATACCAGAACATGAAGTACCTACGTTTACGAGGTTATACCTTTTAAAACTTATACAATGATATCACATATTTACACACATACAATATAGATATTTCGCACACTTAAAATATAACATATTACAGACATTTCAGACAAATGTTTACATTTATCAGGAATAGTGTTTAATTTATTTTATGCAAGTAGGTAGGTTGTGCAGATGGTCTCGCAACAAACAGGCCTATTGTTACAAAATAATCAGTAAACTAAAAGACTAGGGAAACAATCTCTAATGCTTACACCGCAAGGACGTTAATGAGTGCAAGTATCGGTTGGCGGCCGACAGCAGGTAATCGTCTGTGACGTCAGTCCGCCCCGAGCACGTAGTGATCTAGTGGTCACTGGATCCTTTTTTGCTAACTAGCAAAGAACCAGAATTTTTCAAACATGATTTCGGTAATTAGACATAATACGAAGGTAAGTAATATTATGAATTTATGACAATTGAAAGGAGAATTGACATTTTATCCCAAGTGGTGTTTCACAATGAGTGATATATCATATAAAAGCTCTGACCAAACCCTTCAAATTATTCTACGGCAACAATATTATGGTTAGCTGGTAGAAAATGCCGCAAGGCATTAAGCTCGCCTCATGTACACCTTTTTTTGTGCATTAAAGTGTAAATAAATAAATAAATATTGTAACTGAGTGTATGTAATAAATCTAGAAATTACCTAAATAATCCTTTTAAGTCATGACATAGAGATTAAGTACGGAAATCAATCAAGCTTACAGCCTCTGTTCAAATTGACGAATCGGTTACTTAATTAATTGCAAGAAATCCGAATATCCGACCGAATGGAAGGCAACATACAAGTGAGGTAATCAAATTTAATTGATTTGAAATCGCATGCGCTCACGCTCTCACACGTGCGTTTACTTATAATTGTCTGCTAACGTTGATTTTTAAATATTTTTCTTAAAAAAGTAATAAAAGACTCTTTAAGCATAGGTAAAAAGGTTTTTTTAGTTTCTGTTTAGAGGCTTTGGTACACGACAAGGTGACTATGTCAGCCTCGTTAGGGTCACTAAGGGCAGGGAAGGGAAGCTCAAGTATTATTAGAGTCCGCCCTCACTTTGAGAGCCAACTCAGCAAACAACAGTAAGTGTTTCATATTATCAGATAAGGGCTGACTCAAAATAATATCGAGCCTCCCATTTTGGAGCCTATTGAGGACAAATTTCTTGCTCTCAATTTTCCCCTGGTCACACTCCATTAGGAGGTGAGTGAGGTTATTATTGATTTATATTGTTCTTGATTATTATTATTGTTTATTATAAGTTTTTAAATTGTTATATATAAATTGAATTGAAAAATTGGAAAATTGACGAACAAAAGTGTACAAGCTGTACCAATTGTTGAATAAACTATTTCATTTCAAGAAAATTTAAAACATAGCTTAGATTATATACTTAAAAAGACTTAAAACTACAGCTGCTCTAAAGGGGCATTGTCAAATAATTTTATAACTACAGCTGCTGTAAAGGGGCATTGTCAATTAATTTTAAAACTACAGCTGCTGTAAAGGGGCATTGTCAATTAATTTTAAAACTATAGCTGCTGTAAAGGGGCATTGTCAAATAATTTTAAAACTACAGCTGCTATAAAGGGGCATTGTCAAATAATTTTAAAACGTGTTTATAAAACAGAGGATACCATGGGCGTATAAGATTACTTAAGTATTAAAAACGTTACTTTAAAAATCTGCTTGATTTGAAACTACATTATTATAATTGAATGTATTTACCTTGGTACTCAATAACTCTCATTTTTCATCTTGGTACTCAACAACTTATAAATCATTAGGTTAAGTCACTTTTTAATATAAAACACAGGTGATAGTAACATGGCTGGATGCGCACATTATTAATTGTAAGCAGGTGGTACAATTTAATACACAATGCACAATGTCCACAAAACAAAAACAAACTAAATAACATTTAAGAAAATTTAATACATAGGTAAAATTATTATCAAATCAAATCAAAATACTTTATTTGACAGAATAATGTAAAAGATCTTAAAAATAGATTAATGTCAAAGTATTCAGCCTGTTAAAAGGCGTACAAAATATCAGGTACCTACATAGAATATAAATTAAAATAAAGCCAATTTTAATACTAATGTGAATGGTCATTATACTCCTTAACACTATAGAAAGAATAATATATACATAAGAAGAATATATACTTAAAAAGACTTAAAACTTCAGCTGCTGTAAAGGGGCATTGTCAAATAATTATTATAATAAATACAATTTGGATTAAAATTGAATAAAATTAGAAAGCTTCTGTATAGGTACCTACTCAATAACATGAACCTCCTTACAGTGGACTCCTAGACTAATGTACGAGGGTCCTAAACCAACAATGAGATTTTAATTCATTCAAGGTCATCTGAAAATCGAACCTAAGACAATATTTTCACAACGGCTGGCCTTAAATAAAATTGCTCCGTGTCAATCTAAAAATTTGAGTGCATAATTGGCTCCAAGATGGGAGGCTCAATATTATTCTGAGTCAGCCCTTATCTGATAATATGAAATACTTACTGTTGTTTGCTAAGTTGGCTCTCAAAGTGAGGGCTGACTCAAATAATACTTGAGCTTCCCTTTCCCTTTTCTTAGTGACCCTAACGAGGCTGACACCTAACGATGGTCACCTTGTCGTGTACCGAAGCTTCCCAACTGAGATTTTTTTTAAATGCATTTAAGATTAAATAAAATAAACCTAGCGTAATAATAGAGAGCGTCGTGTCGTGACATGTAGAAAGAATGATTGAAACGAGAATAATGAAAGAGTTCATCATCAGCAGCAGCCTACTCTAGTCCACTGCTGGACATAGGCCTCTCCCAGGGCGCGCCAGCTTGCGCAGATCCTCGCTCCATCTAGCAGGGGGCGTTCACGCGGAACTCGTCTACCCCATCGGTTGTCGGTTCTGCGACAGATGTGACCGTCCCACTGCCACTTCAGCTTGTTAATCTTATGAGCTATTTTGACATAAAACCAACTAAACATAAAACCAACTAAACATAAAACCAACTAAACATAAAACAAAGTTAACACGTTATTTCACAGTTCGTAAACAAATAGTGCGTATTATTGCTAAAACAGTAAACACACTGAACATTTGCCAATCGTGTGTTGTTTGATTGTAACATTAAATAACACATAAACTTTTGAAGCTGTTAAATTAAAGTGCAAACTATTTCATACCATATTTCATAGTAATTAAATTACAATGTATTGAGTGAGTAATAATGCTAACGACTCTACTGATACAGGGTGTAAATGACGGTTGTGATCGTTCTACGAACATAGAGGACATAGAACTACTTCCTGAGGTGATTTAATAGAGTGGTTTGCCATTCCCCAATTCACACAATGCTTATCTCAGTGTACAGGTTTACTCAGGATGTATTCCTTTGCCGTTAGAGAATACTGTAAATTTTTTTTAAAAATTAATTGTTATGGCCTGGAATAGAAACTGATTCTCTTCAATAGAAGTACCTATTTAGATATATTATAATGAATTACTCACATACTCTTTTTTTCTTTTTATAATTGAGAGCGTCGGTGGCGTCGTGGCTAGGACGTCAGACTCCCATGCGGGAGGTCCGAGTTCGAAAGCAGGCCCTGCCATGCACCAATGAGTTTTCAGGTTTTTCGAAAGACTTACGTACATTTACCGACTGCTCTGACGGTGAAGAAAAACATCGTGAGGAAACCTGCACACTGAGATAACCAGTGTGTGAAATGGGGAAGGCAATGGCAAACCACCCTATTAAATCTGCCATTAGAGTCGTTATATGTGTTTAATTCCTTAGAATGATCACGGCCCTCAGCAACGAGGAATACGACTTAGACAAAAGACATACTCTTTAGGACGTCTGTGAATTTGGAAGATGATACGACTCTGCGCTCGAGTCAGCTGTAGTGGTACCACCACCCGTTCTCCTATTTCTACAGCAAAGCAGCAATGCTTGTGTTGCTGTATTTCGGTTTGAAGGGTAAGAGAGCCAGCGTAACTACTGGCATATAAACAAGGCACATCTAAATCCTCAATATTAGCAGCGCATCTAAAACCCTCTAATAACATGGTGAAGTGAGATGTCTGGGCGACTGTAACCATCAGGAACTTCGTTTTCTCGCCTGCTTTCCAAAAGAAATTGATTCATCGAACGGATTTTTATGTATAAAAACTAAGAATGTCATGTTCGTTTTAAAACAGTCCAGAATGACCTATTCCTCTTCATATCAGGTAACTCCTCTGGTGGGGAAGAGTGGAAGGCACAAAGGCAAGGATGACTAGTGGAATAGCCCTCCAAAATTGGGTAAATTACCTCAAGGTGACCCTTCACAACGGGTTATCTAACAAACCTTTCCACTTCATTATGGAGGAACTATTAATTTTCGTCAAACCCGGGAGGCGTCTGACCCCACTGTTCGTATCGGATTGTTTCAAATGATTTATTGTAACGTCTGTTCTGGGGGCTGTCAAACGTACGCGGTGAATGATCAATATGGCTGGATGTGGCATTTGCAGCTATTCAAATGTGGCAAGTCATTGAGAATTACCGAAACCGATACAAAGAGAAAAGGACGCTCTTTGGTATCGGAGGCCAAGATCCACTTCGGGTCGCTGCGCCAGCGGAGTAAGTAAGTAAGTGAGGAGTTCCATCTTATGTTGTTGATATCCCATCTGCTCGTACGAAGCGATTTGCTTCTTCGTTCATTATGCGAACGGCTAAGGAATGGAACAGGCTGCCGGCGGCGTCTGTATTTCCCGATACCTACAACCTTGGGATCTTCAAGGCCAGAGTGAATAGGCATTTAATGGACCCGCTCCATCGTCGCTTACCATCAGGCGAGATCGAGGTCAAATGCGGGTTTAGTAGTAAATAAAAATAAAAATAAAAAAAGTAAAAGTAATGAGAATTACCAGGAGTGTTTGGTTACCTTCTCTACATCAAATAACTCCTTCCTTCCTTACATTCCCACAACTTTGGTTTCTAGTTATATTTTAATATTATATATGTATGTATATATAATATGTATGTGTGTGTATATGTAGATGTTTTATGTATAAGTATGTATAAATATATTTTTTTGTAAACGGTGCACAACCTACCTTTTTCTACCAAAATCCACTCCACCAAAAGGTTGTCTGGAAGAGAACGCTTTTAGCGATAAGACCGCCTAGATTGTATTAGTCGTTTTATACGCATTGTATCACACTAATTTTGTGCAATAAAGAGTATTCATTCATTCTAAATTAATTTAAGAAACCCCCGGTTTACATTGTGAAGATGCACAAACTTTTTCTTGGTCATCATCAGATCCTCAAGGTTCGAAATGCGGGAAGGGCACCACAGCCCTAAACATTTGTGCTCAAACTCGAACCTATGTGTTACCATTCAAGAGGTCCTATCTCACAACAAGAATATTTCAAGACAATATTTACTCAGTACAAGATACTTATTAACTTTACTTTACTTTTTGCTCACTAATTTTATTTAGTTTAATATAACCTATGCTTAAGTTCCTACTTTTTTTTTTTATTTACTTCTAAACCCGCATTTGACCTCGATCTCGCCTGATGGTAAGCGACGATGAGGTCGACGATGGAGCATGCGGGTCCAGTAAATGCCTATTCACTCTGGCCTTGAAGATCCCAAGGTTGTAGGTTTCGGGAAATACAGACGCCGGCAGGCTGTTCCATTCCTTAGCCGTTCGCATAATGAATGAAGAAGCAAATCGCAATCTACTGGTGTATGGACTATGAATACTTTGTCATCTTACCGCACAAATAAACTTATTCTTATCTTGGAAACCCCTGATCCAATTTTTATCAAACTTTGTTAAGAAAACTTTCGATACTGGAACTCTCTTAATCCGTGTCCAAATCGGACAAACAGACAAACAGAACGCGTCAAACTTAATTATTAACATCCCTTCCTTTAAGTCGGGAGTTAAAAAACCTGCCAAGTGCAAGGCATGTCTTGTGCTATGGAAATACTGAAGTTCCTCCGGCATGCAGCCCCGTGCTTGTAGCACGTTAAGCTGAATTTCCAGGACAAACTTTCAGGTTAGGTTAATAGTTAGCTCGAAATAAACTTGAGTGCCCACGAAATCTCAGCATGCCGCCATACAATTTAAGTTATTTCGCAAATGCACGAGTTGAGAGCTCCTCAAATGCGTCTGAAATGTCTGCATAAACTCAGAAATAACCAGAAGACTAGGGTTTAAAGAGGAAGTAGTTGATGAAACCGAAACCGAATCTACTCTTAAGCGAGATTAGCCCTTTCCTTGTTATTTGCTTTGATCCAATTAAATAGCAAGATGTGACAGTCAATCCATTTTTCACCAAAAAATTAATATAATAAAATGAAAATTTATTGATGCAGACAGTGTCTTTTAAATTTTCTCAGATTTCCCTCCCCGCTCCCACACTAGGATACCTTGTGTCGTGACGGCCAGTCACTTCCGATATCTCTATATTATGGGGACATAAATTAAGTATGCGTGTATGTAAGGGCGGGGGGAGGGGGGAGGTGAGAGGGGAGTGTGCGTGAGATGGTGTGTGTTTGATGTGTGGTGTGTGTGAGGGGGTGTATGTTGGTAGGTATAATTCATTCTTAACGAATCGAATCGCATCAAAAAATTGTATGTAACTGAATGCATGATTTTTGACATGATTTTTGCATTAGTTTTATTGTCATAATAATGTATAGAGCATAAATACGATAATCGGTTATAATAATCTTATAACATCAAGCAAGAAATGATAACCGACTTAAGTATCGATCGACCTTTGTGTAACCGAAACCGAAACCAAAACACAGAGCGCATCTTTACCCACACAATGTTGTGAGATTTACGAGAATCCCAAACGGGCGCAAACAGAAAATGGGTTTGGAAGTGCATCTGATGCATTACTTACAGGCTGCGATTCAGTCTCCGAGTCCTTTATAATTAGCAAGATTAGGCGTCTGGGGCTGCAGTGCGGCAATGTGCATTACTGGATAATACTAGTTCATGACATGGAATAATGAAAACTTTTTTAATTATAGTCTTTGTGTACTTACTTACTCGTATTTGGTGCTGCAGCATGTAGTACCCCGTCCATATATTATTTTAGTTGTTAAAGAATACATATTGTATAATATATCATATACTTACCATAAGTGGAATTGCATGTGTGCTGCAGTTAACAAATAAACATGTTCGTATTTCTATTTACTTTGATACTGCGGAATTGGTATCGATTCCGGAGGGCCGCAAAATCTAAAGTTAAACCTAAATTAAATTGTCACGCGCAGTAAATACTAGATTGTGTAGACGTTTCGTTTAGCGTTAATTGCTAAATTTGGCAGCTACTCAGAATCGATGTCATTATAAAGGTAAGGATACCTAGAGTTTTTTTTTTGCTAAAAGATTTCTAGATTAGCCCGCATTTTGACCAAAAAGAAAAGAAAACAAACATAAAAGAAAAAAGGTATTATTTCCAGCTGATAGTTATTGCCTACTCGGAAACCTGGTTCTCAGGAGTCCAGACCTTAATATTGGTCATTAATAAAAACTGCGTCGGTGCGTGGTCTAGTGGCTAGGACGCCAGACTCCCATGCGGGAGGTCCGGGTCCGAAACTGTTAGGTATTGGAGCCGTACAACAGATAAGCCGAGGACAACAGTCAAACGCGGTAACTATTTGCATACTGTATATAATAAACTCAAGGCGGTGGGACGCAGCGCACCGTAACTATAGCTAGGTACCTATACTTATTATAACTGCAACTAGATACATATCGCACAGAAATCATGCAATGCCATGTACCAATGAGTATTCGGATTGTTTCGAAGACTTACGTACATTTACCGATTGCTCTAACGATGAAGGAAAACATCGTGAGAAAACCTGCATGTCTAAGAAAATTAAAAGTTTCCGAAGGCGTGTGAAATCCACCAATTAGCACTGGGCCCGCTCGGTGGATCATGGCCCGTACCCCACTTCTGCAAGGGGAGGCCTGTGCCCCAACAGTGGGGACATTAATAGGCTGATGATGATGAAAAAAAAACTACGTCAACTGGGCAATAAAAATAATAATCAAAATGGTTTGGTTGGTTTTGTGAATTTCATAACCAATCGTGGAGAACACGTGAAGATATTCGAAACATCGTCTTGTAAACCCATTAAAATGCATCGAAATAATATTTTATGAGCCATGACGAACGATCGGCTGCATTCGCAGTCATAAATGGATTCGTGTCACTGGAGTGTTGTAGTGTGAACGGGCTTTATTTGGCGTGACGTCAGTATTTAGTATGCCAGTGTGAATACGGCTTGACTTTTATTATGCATCATCCGAAATGTGCAGCGTGTTCAAAATATTTATCAAAATTTCATTGGAATTTATAAATCGGTAGCAATATTTTATTAGGGGCGGGTGGAATATGATATAATTTGTTTTTACAAAGTAACTTATTTTTACTCTACCACCGCTTTGAAAGGTGCTATTACTGAAATCAAAGAAGCGGTCCAATAAACAATCAGCAGCTCACTTTTGGAAATAAAAAAAGAATTTATTTCGAATAGATCCGGATCTTGGTATTTCTGCTCACTAACTCTCTCTTGATGTATGGATGCGAGATTTGGACACTAACCTTAAATGAAGAAAACAGACTCTTGGTGACCGAGAGGAGGATATTGAGGAAGAGTCTGGGACCAGCCAAGAAGGAAGATGGAGGGTGGAGGATGAGAAAGAATAGGGAGATGGAAGAGATGGTGAACGAGCCGAACATTATAGGAGAGACGAAAGCGGCTCGACTCCGATGGCTCGGACACATCACTAGGATGGGAGAGGATCGGGCAGTTAAACGAGCTTATGTGGGACGCCCTAACGGACGACGTCCGGTCGGACGTCCTAGATACCGCTGGCGCGATGAAGTGGAGAAGGATCTGCGGGAGCTCCGGGCGTCTGACTGGCTCGAGACTGCGCAGGAGAGAGAGCGATGGCGCTCTTTGGTATCGGAGGCCAAGATCCACTTCGGGTCGCTGCGCCAGCGGAGTAAGTAAGTATTTTGAATAGCGCACACATACAAACAATAAGGTAAAGATAAAAATAATATTAAACAAATATATTATATAATAACATAAATAAACAAATATAAATACATAAAAGTAATTAAGTTTGATGAAGGTGGTGTGCAGCACCGGAAAAAGGGGACTGCCTCAGCCTGTTGCCGTAGCGGATGATGTTCAGGCATCACCTGTGTGCCAGGGATCACTCCCTAATGATACACTACCGGAACATATAAATAACGGAAATATTAATAAACAGAAGTAAAATATTAGGAAACGAAGGAAGGTATGTTTGTAGGTATTATTGTATAAAATAGAGAAAATAAAAATAAAGCAAGCAATGAAGATGAAACTGAAGGAAGGATTAAAGTAGGTATCTACTACTAGGTACTACCGTTCAAATAACAATTTTAATAGTTTGAAAGTCAAAGTTGCTTGGTTTTTAGAAGTCTTAGAGAATTTTACCAAGAGACATCTTTTGTTGATATTGATGTACTCTATCGATATTTATTTAATAAGTGACCGTCACAACAGGTAACAAAATAAAAAACTCCAGTAGTAAAATACCCTAAGTACCTCCTTTAAATTTGCAGACTGTCACATAAAAGTATTACGCGGTAGACAGAGAAACCACCTTCCTCACAGGAAGTTCCCACTTTTCGCCGTAAGTTTTGGTGGACAAACGTGTGATAGGTGACGAGCCTATCGCCGTCTACTAGGTATAGTAAAAGAGCGTCGGTGGCACAGTAGGACACCGAACTCCCATGTGGGATGTCCGGGTTAGAAACCATGCAGTGCTATGTACCAATGAGTTTTTCGTATTTTTCGAAGACTTACGTCCATTTACAGACTGCTCTAACGGTGAAGGAAAACATCACGAGGAAACCTGCACACTGAGATGACCAGTGTGTAAAATGCGGTAGGCACAAAAGATCCTCAAGGGTCGAAGTGCCGCTGGGTTATTCCCGGCCACCCCTATCAGAAGATAAGAAGTAGATGAAATGGAACCATCCTAACAAACCGTTTTCGCTTCTCCACACTCATCAATAGAATAGTATCCACTAAGATCCTTAGTCGCCTCGTACGACACCAAAGGCAAGAGTTGGGGTGGTGCTATTCTTTTTGGCCGGTACGATACGGCACGACGCGTCTGTTGATCCGGTTTAGTTTGGTATTGAGCGGTTTCGCTATAAACACAACACAACGCTGACACGTGAGCGAACAATGATAAATGAGCGGTGGTTTATCCCGAATATGACAATTGGATGGACGTGTGCTTAATTACTAATGCCTAAGCGTCAGTTGCACGAAGCATCTTTAAAGATAAGTCTTCATTAACTACATGTGCTACCCCTTTCTACGCCATAGCTCTAGAAGAGATGACGTTAGACTTAAGGAAGCTTTAACTCTCTCAGAGTAAATTCTGAGCAAAGGAGAATTGGGCATTCTCCTTGCTGAGTTGCCTATTGCCAATAATATTATCGAGTGAACAAAATATGTATTTTTTTGTGGCAATAAAGTGGTTATCTTCTTCTACTACTAAGTATTAGGTATAATAAATGGAACAACCTGCCGGCGTCTGTGTTTTCCGAAACGTACATCCTTGGCACCGTCAAGAAATTTCAATTTCAATTGGCATTTACTGGCTCTGCGTGCTCCATCCTCGACCTCATCGTCACTTCCCGTCAGATTTGAATTCTCCAAAACAGGTATGCAGGTTCGCATGGGTTGGCAAGCATTTCTGCTTCTTCTGTTATTTTTGTTATCTTTTTCTTGGCCTGTCAATCAATCAAACGGGTCGTCCACTCGAACCCTGGCTGGTGGGTGCGGGCCTGGAGGCGAACCTCGTGCCCGGACAGAAGCTCGGGGTGTCACTACATCCCCGGTGTTTGGTGCCGTTAAATTTAAACGGGCTTAAGGTTAGCTAAATTAATTTAGGGGGGTTTTGAGCCTGAACGCTGCGCTCACCGCGCGCCGTCACGTCGCTCCACCCTGTCGCCACGGGGCGACTGCGGGCGTACTAACTCGCGCAGGAGCGGGTACCGTGCGTCAGGAGGGTCTTGGCCTGTAGCGTTCAACTGAACCTCAGTTCTGACTATCGTAGCCTGATGATCGCATCTAAACTAAAATATCTTATTTGATACATAAATTACACTGAATTTGATCAGAGCTTTCAATGCATCAGAATAAACTGGTTATTTCTGTCATACTAAACTCGCTTGAGATTTAATTTCAGTAATATTTTGATAAGATGAATTTGCGTAGAGTAAGTATAGATGCGAGTATTTCACTTACAAGGAACGACGTTTAAAAGCTATGAGTGAATTCGAAATAATAGATTAGGATTTATTTTTTCATCCCCCGCCCGATATAGCAAAAGCGTTT
Organism: Hofmannophila pseudospretella; assembly: GCA_947369225.1. Taxonomy (NCBI): domain Eukaryota; kingdom Metazoa; phylum Arthropoda; class Insecta; order Lepidoptera; family Oecophoridae; genus Hofmannophila; species Hofmannophila pseudospretella. The sequence goes on from OX376334.1 coordinate 9,970,285, forward strand.
TAAGTTTGATGCGTTTGTCAGTTTATCTGTGGCATCAATTCGACAACCGATTTGAACCCGGTTTTTTTAAATATTTAACAGAGAATTTTCTTGAGAATTTTCTTAGCTATGTCTGATAAAAATTGGACCAGTGGTTTCCAAGATAAAGGAGAATATTTGATGTCATGTGGGATCTCTGGAACGGTAATAGCTAGATGGTTCGAGTTTGAGCTCAAATGTTTAGGACCATGGTGCCCTTCCTACATCTTGAACCTTGAGGACCTGATGATGACTGAGGATCCCTACAATAAATGTGAAAACGTTGCAGTAAAGTGAGCGTAAGGTGGACTAGTGGTTAGGACGTCGGACTTCCATGCAGGAGGACGGGTTCGAAACCATGCAATGCTACGTACCAATGAGTTTTTCGGATTTTTTTCAAAGACATACGTGCATTTACCGACTGCTCTAACGGTGAAGGAAAACATCGTGAGGAAACCTGCATGTCTGAGAAAATTAAAAGTTTCCGAAGGTGTGTGAAATCCACCAATTAGCACTGGGCCCGCTCGGTGGATCATGGCCTATACCCCCTTATTCAGGTGAGGCTGTACCCCAACAGTGGGGACATCAATAGGTTGATGATGATGATGATGTTGCAGTAAAGAAATCCTCGGATTTGACAATATTGAGTTATTTCAAAGGTGTTATTTTTCGTTTCTTTCTCTACCTCTGTTAACTAGTGGTGATTTCGAAATGTTTGTCTTAAATCGTCCCTTAACTTTTGTAAACACTGAAGATGTAAATTTAAATAATAAAAAATAAAAATTTAAAGTATAATATATTGACACTTCAACACAAGTCCTCGAACCAGTGCTGTGGCGACATTCGAAGCGAAACACTTGACTTTTTTAATTAATGCTGTTATAACAATAATTACATGTTATGTTGTCAGATTTCTTACCCACGTAATGTGTTGGACTAATAAAAATAAATAAACAAAATAAATTATAAGCATCTATTGCTTCGAGATCAGGGACTTCGTTACCGGGAAGACCATTTTGATCAATCTTTCCCACCATCCATCCCACTAAGGAGCAGCCGGAGGATTGAAGATCCACTTTATCTTGGAAGACACTGTGGCGTGTTGTAATTCCTCCCAAGTGAGTACGGTAAGTCGAGTGTTTCTTGAATTTTTAATTTAGAAGTTATTATAAAAAACATTGGTAATTATTTTTTCTGCGTGAGCTCCGGGCGCCTGACTGGCTCGAGACTGCGCAGGAGAGAGAGCGATGGCGCTCTTTGGTATCGGAGGATAAGATCCACTTCAGGTCGCTGCGCCAGCGCAGTAAGTAAGTGAATGAATGAATTTAAATTTGATTGCACACATATACGTAACACGATAATTACATTCCATTACTTAAGAGTTATTTTTTTTACTTAGAGTAAGTATTTTTTTTATACATTGCAATAATAGTAATTAATCCAACTACCTAAGCTAAAATGCTCTAGGTGACGAAGGAACCTAGCTTATTTGAAATTCTCTCAGATAGACACCACCATCTAGTCTTACCTGTTGACATAGCTAGGTTGATCCGGAGCATTCGCCTCATATTTTATTCTGTTACGATCAAACGCGCATTCGGATCCCAGAGCTTTACATCTCGAAATATTTGATCAGCTAAATCATTTGAAGTAGGTATGTGTATTTTCCAAAGATTTAGAAAATTACCCTTAGATTGCTTTGCATGGTAACCGCGTCTGCCGGATGGCGCATGCGATGTGAGTATTTTCCCATACATTAGTCGGGCATTGAAATGTCAAATGATTAGGGATGTTACGGAGGTGCTTTTACCGGAACCGGAGTCGTAACCGAAGGTTTGAAATTTGATTAACCGAAGTCGGAACAGGAGTCTGAGGCGGAGGTAGAAGATAGATGTTTTAAACCGTTTTAAATTTTTTATAGCTGAACTGTCCAATATTTATTTTTATGGTGACGTTTGCGGCATACATGTTCCTTTATGTAGTTCTACACTATTTAAATAAATATTGATATTTGAATATGTTTGCTCACAAATCTTCGGTATAACCTCCGATTCAAAATTATCGGAGCCGAAGTCTGAGTCGGAGGTGTAAAATCAATCGGAAGTTCCGACCTATCGGAGTCGGAGTCGAAGCTCCGTAACATCCCTAAAATGTATGGAACTATATGTACATTCTATGCCAGAGGTAACGGTTTAACGAATTTACAAGGAAAATAGCGCCCTTGACTCAGTGGAGAAACGCGCTAAGCGCCTTATAGGTGACGAATCGCTGATGGAAGCTAGACTGCAATACCAGGCGCGGGGAACGGTTCCATCTTTATGTCGTTGATATCCCATCTGTTCGTGCGAAGCGATTTGCTTCTTCGTTCATTATGCGAACGGCTAAGGAATGGAACAGCCTGCCGGCGTCTGTGTTTCCCGAAACCTACAACCTTGGGATCTTCAAGTCCAGAGTGAATAGGCATTTACTGGACCCGCATGCTCCATCGCCGACCTCATCGTCGCTTACCATCAGGCGAGATCGAGGTCTAATGCGGGTTTAGTCGTCAACAATTTTTTTGTTTAAAATACCACAGAAATCGGAATAGAAGCGCCATATCTTCTATCTAGAGATTGATTGCTCGCTAGAGAAGTTTTACATGGAAACCGCGTCTGCCAGTTGGCGCATGCGATATAAGTATTTTCCCATACATTAGTCGGGCATTGAAATGTCAAATGTATGGAACTATATGTGTATTGCTATGCCAGAGGTCCATTGCATTTTATGTGCATTCTATCCTCTATCTAGAGGATATGGCGCTTCTTGGTCGATTTCTGTGGTATTTTCCTTGTAAATTTGTTAAACCGTTACCTCTGGCTAGAAGTTCAACAATTTTGTTGTTGTTGTAGTTATAAGGAGAGCAGATAAATAGACATATACCTAATCTCTTTAACTTAAATTGTAATTTCAAATTCTAATTCTGGAATCTGAATGTTATACTGACACATAACATTGTAAAGTGGTCAATGTGTGCACCTATGTAATCTCCACGACACAGACAACGCCTAGTGTGGAGGTTATAGTTTAATGTGAAATATTAATTAATATATGGTAAACGAATATTTTTTTTCAATTTCCTGATGAGCAAACGAGCAACCTGATGTAAGGTAAGTGGTTTTTAAAAATTTATTTATTACAAAATCCACAGCACTTAAAATTAAAAACAAAAAAGTCCATTAAAAAAACATACTGCCAATTAAAGATTTCCTATTTTAGTGTGTGTGTGGATGTGTTTATTGGAAATGTGTGTGAGCGTGTTTGTGTAGAAGAGAGTAAAAGGGTGAAAGATATATGGTTTCCGTCATAGACATCTCACCTTAATATAATGTTATTGGAGGGTCTTCGATGCGCTGCTCCTTGGAGACTAGGATGCCTCATGTGCCAGTAATTACGTTATGCATCTATGACATATAGCGGTAAATTTTTGTGTAAGTATAGAGACCTCTCTTTATATACTACTTATACAGAGATATAATTAAGTAAAGCATATTTCTTCGTTGGAAATATTTGAGTGCCTAATATTGCCATATAAATCACAGAAAATGACAGTTGATATTCATACCACGAATGACTTATATTATGTTAAATATTATTGTTCTTTTTGGCATTGCGCCTATACTTATTCGTCTCAAGGTTGTGTATGTAACATTAAATGATATGTATGAATGTAATACGTGATATTCAGAATAATACCATTGCATGAATGAATGAGGAATACTAATTTTGAATCAAAACATAGAATCCATGTAATTCAAATATCTATATCATAGATAATCGTTTTTTAACCTGGGGGTCGCGTTTAGGAATATAGGGGGTCAAGTGTGGCAAGTGTAAACATTCTCTGTCACATCAGTAATGTAAAATTTTGATAAACGTTAAATGACTTTGTAATGAGGGGCTCGCAAGGTTTTTTTACTTAGCTTTTTGGCTTTTTAGTGGGTCGTGATACCAGAATGGTTGAAAAACGATGACATAGATCATTTTACTAAATGTATGAAAGACAGAAAAAACAGTCACGTATCATTTTATGTACATTACCAGTGTATACAAAATTAATATAACGTGGTAGGACCCCTTCAGGGTCTGTCTGCGTTGCGACCATCCTGCTATGAAAGTCTGTCTTCAAATGTCTTTGCTTCGACATTGATGTGTTTCGGAAGTATTTACTAAGCCTGTGTGCTCCATCTTCGACCTCATTGTCAGTTACAGTCACGTCAATCGTCAAGCTACCGCATCGAAGACGGATTTAGAATATCCCTACCGCCTCTGGATGAGCGTGTCGTACGAGGCGACTAACCCGAGAAACTTGCTGGTGGTAAGAGCCCTTCAGAGTCTGTCTGGGTAGCGACCACCCTTCTATTAAAGTCTTTGCTTTGACATTGATGTGGTCCGGCAGTGTTCTAGAAAAGCCAGTACTTACTAAGCCCGTGTGCTCCATCTTCGACCTCATCGTCACTTACAGTACCGTCAGTCCTCAAGCTTCCGCATCGAAGATCGTTTATTTTTCCCTTCACATTTCAAACATTTCCTTCTGTTATTACTTATTACTTACGTTGTAGTACCTACTCGTACCTCCCCATTCTGCCTGCGTCTTGCATGCTATCTGAATCAGTGTAAATAATATAAACGGTTAGAGTTAGTTACGCGAGCACAAAACATCTCCAGCGCGGAGATAGCGCGCCGTCAAATAAATTTCAATCGGCGCGAATAAAGCGATCGAATGACGGGCGGTGGGCTGGTGACGCTTTGGGAGAAGATATTATGTGCAAAAATAATGTTATACAGTTTTATCTTATCTTGTGGCCGGGGATAACCCCAGCAGCACTTCGCCCCTCGGGGATCTTTTGTGCTCACCCCTTTCCTTAAGATTAATCTCCTTCCTGTTCCTTACAGTGTTAGTAAGTTGTGTAATTTGGAATAAACTCTATAAATCGCGGATTGATTGTGTTTTTCTCACATCGACATCACTGGAGTTAACACACTGGTGCAGTGTCCACTGTGTTGTGTTATTTACTGTGAAGTCCGATTATTAAAAGTTCAGTCCGATTATTAAAACTTAAGTCCGATTACTAAAAGTAAAAAAATATCTATTGTCGTTTAAAATAACGTAGTAAAAAGTTGTTAGGATATTTATTTTGTATTGATTGTCGCTAGTAGACTGTTTTCTGCGCCCGTTTACAAATTTCCTATATATCTTTTTTTTTTTTTATTAAATAAGGAGAGCAGACGAGCAAACGGCCCACCTGATGGTAAGTAGTCCTATATATCTCACCTCACTTTAATGATATTAGACGGTTTTCTAGAATAGATATAGAAATTGTGTTTGTAAATGTGGGTAATGCAGATGTTACATTGTGTTTCAGTATCACCATATTCTGCCCAAAAGCGTACATATTTTTGTATTTTTTTATACAAAAATATATAGATTAGGTGTGTGCAGGTACAGCGGAAGATACATCAAGCTATACTCTGTGGAACCCTGTCGTAATACGGTTTTATTATGATTCCTTCACATTTGTTGATTCAGATGTGTTGTCCACTGTACAATACAAACGCACGATATTGGCTCAAGCACGCGCGGGCTCTGCGTACAGGCGATCTCAGATCGGATCAAACTAATCCAGTCGTAGGGGCATTCACAGGCCATTTTGGCACAAGATGAGACTGGCAGACAATCCCACCTGTAGAGCCTGTGGTGACACCGTTGAATCAATGGAACACTTGCTGTGCGAATGTGACTCGTTAGCTAGAAAGCGTATGAGTCTTCTGGGGGTAGCCTACCCGAAACCAGTGGACTATAGGCTCCTACCTGAAAGCTTTACAGCGTCCTTGATGCAAAGCATCTTTAAGGAACAGGAAGGAGACTAGGGTAAAGGGTGAGCACAAAAGATCCCTGAGGGTCGAAGTGCCGCTAGGGTTACCCCTGGCGCCCCCTATCATAAGATAAGATAAGAATCCAGTCGCGAGCTGCACGCGCTTGGCACGCGCTGAGACACACTCGATAGTGTGTGAGATTTAGAGGGCGCCACCATCGAATTTATACAGTCAAAGTTCATTACCAATCTGAGGACTTGTGGGTAACAGTTCACACACATGTTTTCGGATTAGTCGGATTGGTAGCTTTCCCTGACATTGTGTGTAAAGCGATACTAACGCAAAAAAATATATTCTCAAAATGACATCCTTCAAATTAGGCAATTTTTGTGGCAACATTGCAATGCATAGTGGTAAAAAAACATGGTTATAGTATTTTGCATACTCGTATTACCTATACCTCATACCTGATACCCATACCTCATATACCAAACCTAATTAACCCGATGTCCTATTTTGCTGTGCAGTAGTAATCATGTAAAACTGTAAACATATTTTCTGTTTAATATTCTTGGTGCCATTGGTGCTTTATGATGGGTTATAATATAATGGATAATAATTGTTCCTTGACATGTCTAAGCGTAACTATGTTATCAAAAGAATTTTTTTAAAAACACCTTAAAAAAATTAAAAATTTTCTCTCAGTTACTGGACTACGTCCCTGAGATAGTCGCAACCTTCCCGCCACCTCACTCGAATCGACTCTTTTTATTTTTTTATTTTTTATTTACAACTAAACCTGCGTTTGACGATGAGGCCGAAAATGGAGCACAAGCATTACTCCCAGTGTGCTCCAATCCTTGCCAGTTCCTGTGCCAGATTTCCCAGGCGGATCGCGCCAGTCGTCCGGGCCGGATCTGTGCCTTTTTGCAACAAAAAAAACGGACGACTCATCCAAACAAAATATACACGAGCGATTTGACGGCAATTCTTCAGCTTTATGCTGTTGCAAGTATCCAAATTGGTTCAGTATCTATCACCTTTCTCTATCCCGATGGTTAGCAGGGAGAAAACTCGAAACGAGTTATGCTACACCAATTATACATATTTCATTTTTTCGTTTATTAAGTATTTTGTTTGTATTTTGTTTTATATGTGTGTAATAAAGATTATAATTATTATTAATTCAGTGTTTCAATGTTACGTAACTGGTAATAAATTTTCGCATAACGACTAGCACCAATTTTATAAGGGTTTCGTAACTAAAGTTTGAGTCAAAAGCTCAGACCGCAGCCAAAAAATTGGGCATCCTGAGTAAGGTTAGGCGGTACTTCACGCCGGGACAGCTCTTAAACCTTTACCAAGCTCAAGTCCGGTCGTGCATGGAGTACTGCTGCCACCTGTGGGACGGCTCAGCAAAGTAACAACTGGCTGCCCTTGACTCAGTGGAGAAACGCGCTAAGCGACTTATAGGTGACGAATCGCTGGTGGAAGCTAGACTGCAAAGTCTGGAACATCGGCGCAAGGTTGCCTGTCTATCGTATTTTACAGGATACATTTCGGAGAGTGCGCATCGGAATTGCACGACCTAATTCCAGCATCTCCATTCCGCCTTCGGACTACCAGGCGCGGGGAGGGAGTTCCATGCTTATGTTGTTGATATCCCATCTGCTCGTACGAAGCGATTTGCTTCTTCGTTCATGGCCAGAGTGAATAGGCATTTACTGGACCCGCGTGCTCCATCGTCGACCTCATCGTCGCTTACCATCAGGCGAGATCGAGCTCAATGCGGGTTTATTAGTAAAAAAAAAACTATTTGGTGCTGCAGCATGTACACCATCATCATCATCAGCAGCCTATTAATGTCCCCACTGTTGGGGCACAGGCCTCCCCTTGCAGCATGTACGCCGTCCATTATTAATTTAGTTGTTTAAGAATATATTGTATAATATATCCTATACTTACCATAAGTGGAATTGCATGTGTGCTGCAGATACAAATAAACGTATTTCTATTCTATTCTATTCTAACTAAACGGTAAAAAAGGTTAGGGTTCCTTTTTTACCGTTAAGTTACACGAGTAAACGACATAACTACATTGTAACTACATTGTTGTCAAATGATTGTAATAAATATTTTTGTATTTTTTTCGTATTTTTTTTTGAATTTGAGACATCTTTGTCCGTTCGTCCGTTCGTCTGTTTATTACAGCAGTTTTTCTCACGAACGTGTTGTTACTCTCTGACTATCTATAGCTATGTGTTTGTTTGTTTGTAGTCTCTTTATAGCACACCAAAAAAAATACACAGAAAATAAATAAAAAACATTAAAATATGTACAAAGGCGGGCTTATCCCATAGGGATCTCTTCCAGCCAACCTTTGGTTTATGACAGTTTAGACTACTATTATGGTGGGTAAGGTTTGGAGTACAATAAATAATAATGTTCAATAAACAATAAACAACCAACAATAATAAACCTTGCACACCTACTACCTCTTTCTCGACATCATTTCCTCTGCCCGGAGGTTGCCTGGAAGAGATCGCTCTTAGCGATAAGGCCGCCTAAATTGTACTTCACTATTTCCTTTTCTATAAAGTGTATTTTACTTTACAATAAATGTTATGTGAGTGAGTGAACGAGATGCACTAAAATGTCGATATCGACTTTTGAATGTTAAACGTGCAATAATCGCTTCTATTCGCTACCCATTATATTATAAGTGGTGGTATAACTACAACCCCCTGCAGAATGAACCTGGGTCTTGACCTGGGTACAATGATACATTGATACCTTACGATATTTATATTTTTTATCATTTATGTGTCAAGGTAAATGTAGGTATATATTTTTTTCACTTATTAATACTACCTATCTTCAATTAAATTTATTTGTGTCGTATCTTTGTCCTCTTGGACAGGTTTTGGCCAGCTATCGGTCATGGTCCAACAGAATACCAGCGCTCTTGGCATTCTTGTCTGCAGCAACAACAGCAGACATGATTAATTATTTTATCATAATTATAACTGTTTCGGTCATTGCTGTGTGTGAAATAAACATATTACTTACTTACTTACTTACTTACTATACCTCTTTTACCTATTTCTGCAGCAAAACAGCAATGATAAAGGTTTTGCTGTGTTCCGGTTTGAAGGATAAGAGAGCCAGCGTGGTTACCGGTTCATGAGGCAATCTAAGACCTCAAGGTTGGCAGCGCATCGAAAGCTAGCTAGTCTAATAGTGAGATGTCTATGGGCGAGGTTGACTGCCTCTTCTTCTAAGTCGTGTGATCGTTCTAAGGATTAATCACATAGAACGTGTCTTGTGGCAGATTTAATGGGGTTTTGCCATTGCCTTCCCCATTTCACACACTGGTCATCTCAATGTGCTGGATTCCTCGCGATGTTTTCCTTCACCGTCAGAGCAGTCGGTAAATGTACGTAAATGGTGACATTCGGAAATCTGGAATCTTAAGAGCCTGATGATGACCAGGAAAAAGTAAGGGGATATCCACAATGGTACGTAGAGGGCTTCTGTGTGTATTCTATGCTGATTGACGAAATTCACACGCTTTCAGAAACTTACTTTTTTCCTCAGCCATCTAGGATATTCACGATGTTTTCCTTCACCGTCAGAGCAGTCGGTAAATGTAAATGACATTGCATGGTATCGAACCCGGACCTCCCGCATGGGAGTCCGACGTCCTAGCTACGACGCCACCGACGCCGACAATCCGCTACTATATCATAATAAAGGTTTCTATTGTACTGCTAACCCTGATGGCTTATATAATATATAGTCTCATAACTCAAAATTAAGACTGATAATATGAAACACTTACTGTTGTTTGCTAAGTTGGCTCTCAAAGTGAGGGCTGACTCTAATAATACTTGAGCTTCCCTTCCCTTTTCTGAGTGACAATAACGAGGCTGACATGGTCACCTTGTCGCGTACTCACTCAAAGCCTCTAATCTTAATTATTTAAAAAAATCTAAATTAAAAATTCTACTTTCCGAGTTTCCTTTGGTATAGGCAAAATGCAGTAATTAAGTAAATGCAAATGCTGCTAGTTGCTACATAATGGCGTAGCAACTAGCACCGCGTAGCAGGCGAGTACGTAGCACCTCGTAGAGCTACGTAGACAGCTACGATTGGCTTACACAGTGTAATTGGTGTGAATGTTACAGGCAGATTAGTGTCGGTTAGACGGTGCTAGTATTCTAGGGCTCGGTTACGGAGGTGGTTCTACCGGAACCGGAGTCGAAACCGAAGGTTTAAATTTGATTTATCGGAGTCGGAACCGGAGTCAGAGGCGGAGGTAGAAGAGAGATATTCAGAAGAAGTTAGAATTTTAAACCGTTTTTTATATTTTTATAGCGGAACTGGCCAATATTTTTTATGGTGACGTTTGCGGCAATAATACATGGTAATTTATGTAACCCTACACTATTTAATAAAATATTGATATTTGAATATGTTTGCTCACAAATCTTCGGTGTAACCTCCGATTCAAAATTATTGGAGCCGAAGTCGGAGTCGGAGGTGTAAAATCAATCCGAAGTTCCGACCTTTCGGAGTCGGAGTCGAAGCCCCGTAACATCCCTTGTTCTGACGAGTAGAATATTTACAAATAGTCCTATTAAATAGTAACAAATCCCTATTTGTACATTTATTTTTCGGATTTTTTCGAAAACTTTCGTACATTTACCGACTGCTCTAACGGTGCAGGAAAACATCGCGAGGAAACCTGCATTTCTGAGGAAATTGAAAATTTTCGAAGGCGCGTGATATTCACTAATCAGCACTGGGCCCGCTCGGTGGATCATGGTCCGTACCCCCCTTGTGCAGGGGATGCCTGTGCCCCAACAGTGGGGACATTAATAGGCTGATGCTGATGAATCGTCTTCGGCCTAGTGGCTAAGACTACGGCGTCGGCTGGGTTCCGGGTTCGAAATCATACAAAGCCAACCAAAGAGTTTCTCGGTTTTTCGAAGAGTTACGTACATTTACCGACTGCTTTAACGGTGATAACGTTGTTTTAGTCACTAATTCCACAGAATACACACAGAAGGCCCGCTCAGTACAAACGCGCGAAATCGGCTTACGCACGGGCTCTGCGTACAGACGATCTCAGGGCAAGTCAAAGGAACTCAGGCGCGAAATACAAGCGTTGTGGCGCTATCGTGTGGTAGCCATACTTATTTGTACTTCCAATATACGAAATACATTGCCAGAAATATTTTTCACAAGACTGTTTCTTTTAAACTGGGAATTATAACTACGGTCGAGTGACGTAATTAAAATCACAGACGCTCGGAGTGGACCTTCTGTCTGTGGGGAGGGCTGTGCCCCAACAGTGGGTACGTTAATAGGCTGATAGATAACTAATGGGAACATTAAAGAACATTAAGGTTACACAAATATTTTTGAATTCGCATATTTAAAGCAAAAAAATAGGTCATTACAAAATAGATATGGCAAGGCACGACTCGGACATGGCCGGATTTTTCAATTAGGTATTATTCTGAGGATCGATTATGTCCTGTCGTCAAATTTAGGTATAGAGTTATATAAATAAAAATTTAAGAAACCCCCGATGTACCATTGTGGAGGTCCCCTTACTTTTTCCTGGTCAGGTCCTCAAGATTCCAGATTTACGAAGGTCACCCTGGTCATAAACATTTGAGCTTAAACTCGAACCACCTAACTGTTACCGTTGCAGAGATCCCATCATACTCCAACATCCCAAGATACTCCAAGATCTTAGAAACACTGAGCTATTATTCATCTGACATGGCTAAGAACATTCAGCAGAAAGCGGGGGGACGCTCCGGGCTCCGCCCTGAGCGAGGCTCGGCCTTCGGCCTCGCCATGGCTATCTTAAAATTCCTAGCTACACATCATTTTCATTTACTTTTGGCCGCCATCTTTAATTTTTTTTTCTCTTGTAATTTCTCAGGATTAGTTCGAAGAAGACCCCATCTAACTATTATAGTTTCGGCGGGCTGAAAATCTTACAATTTTTCCAGTTTCATATTGTGAAATTGAAGTTCACTAACTTTATCCTGGTCATCATCAGATCCTCAAGGTTTCAGATGTCGGAAACGCACCATGAACCTATACATTTGAGCTCAAATTCGAACCATCTACGAGTAACGTTCCAGAGATCCCTTCTGACAACAAAGATACTCCAAGATCTTGGAAACCACTGGTCCAATTTTTATCAGACCTAGCTAAGAATATTCTCGACAAAATTCTCTATCAAATTAAAAAACTAGGCCAAATCGGATCATCCGTTGTCAAGTTATGATGCCACAGACAAACACACAAACAGACAAACGTGTCAAACTTGTAACTCGCCTCCCTCGATCGGTCGCGGGTTAAAAATAGCACTACTTATTCCGATCGTCAAAAGCTCACTTACGACTAAAAATTATATTTTCCAGAACAACGTTTGTGCTGAAAGCGTGTTTAAAAGCTGGAATAACAAGCTAAAATATGACTAGATTTTTTTAAAATGAGAAATAAATGTGTGTTTACTCAGAAAAGATTATACTCAGACTAGATTTATTTCACCCTAGTTGCTACCTTATAGAGTTAGCATGGAAAAAGTACTGGCTCTTCTATAAACACTGCCGAAACACATTGACGACGAAGCGAAGACATTTGACGACAGACCTTATCTTAAGATAGGGGACCGAAAATAACCCCAGCGGCACTTCGACCCATGAGGATCTTTTGTGCCTACCCCATTTTACACACTGGTCATCTCTGTGTGCAGGTTTGCTCACGATGTTTCCCTTCACCGTCAGAGCAGTCGGTAAATGTACGTAAGTCTTCGAAAAATACGAAAAACTCATTGGTACATGGCACTGCATGGTTTCTAACCCGGACCGCATGGGAGTCCGGTGCCCTAGCCACTGTGCCACCGACACTCTGACGACAGACCTTACATAGAAGGATGGTCGCCAGCCAGACGGACACTAAAAGGAGTCCTACCACCAGCAAATCACTCGGGTTAGTCGCCTAGTACGATACGATTGACCAGTGGCGGTAGAGATATTCAAATCACTCGGGTTAGTCGCCTAGTACGATACGATTGACCAGTGGCGGTAGAGATATTCAAATCACTCGGGTTAGTCGCCTAGTACGATACGATTGACCAGTGGCGGTAGAGATATTCAAATAACTCGGGTTAGTCGCCTAGTACGATACGATTGACCAGTGGCGGTAGAGATATTCAAATCACTCGGGTTAGTCGCCTAGTACGATACGATTGACCAGTGGCGGTAGAGATATTCAAATCACTCGGATTAGTCGCCTAGTACGATACGATTGACCAGTGGCGGTAGAGATATTCAAATCACTCGGGTTAGTCGCCTAGTACGATACGATTGACCAGTGGCGGTAGAGATATTCAAATAACTCGGGTTAGTCGCCTAGTACGATACGATTGACCAGTGGCGGTAGAAATATTCAAATCACTCGGGTTAGTCGCCTAGTACGATACGATTGACCAGTGGCGGTAGAGATATTCAAATAACTCGGGTTAGTCGCCTAGTGCGATACGATTGACCAGTGGCGGTAGAGATATTCAAATCACTCGGGTTAGTCGCCTAGTACGATACGATTGACCAGTGGCGGTAGAGATATTCAAATCACTCGGATTAGTCGCCTAGTACGATACGATTGACCAGTGGCGGTAGAGATATTCAAATCACTCGGATTAGTCGCCTAGTACGATACGATTGACCAGTGGCGGTAGAGATATTCAAATCACTCGGGTTAGTCGCCTAGTACGATACGATTGACCAGTGGCGGTAGAGATATTCAAATCACTCGGGTTAGTCGCCTAGTACGATACGATTGACCAGTGGCGGTAGAGATATTCAAATCACTCGGGTTAGTCGCCTAGTACGATACGATTGACCAGTGGCGGTAGAGATATTCAAATAACTAGGGTTAGTCGCCTAGTACGATACGATTGACCAGTGGCGGTAGAGATATTCAAATCGTTCCAATACACGTCTGCGCCCCTTGTATAATAAAATAAACTTTGTATATTAATATATTTCTACATTTGTTATACTAAAACGAAAACAGATGTAAACAGTTCTCCGAAGCGCACTTATGAAATCAATTAGCTGCCAGGCTGAGTGCCAATAACATGGAGTACGGAATAACCCTACAGGACGTGGCATAATGACTGAGACGGCTGGTGTTAATGTTTGTCTCTACACTATGTGAAATTGGATCACATGTCCTAATATACACTTTGGAGGAAAAAGAAACGTTTATCATTTAATATAATTATATATATATTATATATAATAATAATAAAATAATAACAATAATAAAGTTGATCCTAAACCCTACTATTGTTAAGAATTCAGTATTTGTTATATTTTTTAAATTAAAACTAAAAATTAAAACCTATTATTTAATTATTTTGTGAAACAACTTTGTTGATATCTGTGACTTAATGTGTACTAGTTACAAAATATCGCGTAGATGGACATCTCTAAAAAAAAGGGAGATCAGCTGTAGCTCGAGTGAACGAATAGATGTTTACTTTTGTTTTATACTTACTGAAAATTATAATAATTGGTATAAGGAGAATCCCCAGTGTTCTTATTTCAGCATCCGCTACACTGCCTAATTGTTTTAAAACTATGAATACACTCCAAAACCTGTGCTAGAGAGTGCGGGGCACAAGATGTATTTTGATCGAGCAATACTAACAGACAAAACCATCCACTACAATAGACCCGACATAACCCTCGTAGACAAGCCTCAAAAACAAGCATATCTGATTGATATTGCCGTCCCCAACACTCATAACTTACAAAAAACAATAGCTGAAAAAATACATAAATACACAGAATTAAAAGAAGAAGTACTCAGAATATGGAACCTAGATAAAGTATACATTGTGCCACTGGTGCTTTCTAGCACAGGCGTAATACCCAAACATTTACATCACAGTTTGGAACTAATATATCTCCCCAAAAATACATATATCACAATGCAGAAAGCCGCAATCCTGAACACTTGTCGTATCGTACGAAAATTTTTACAGGATGAACCGTCAGGTGAAACAAATTTAGGAAGTGAAGCTCACTTGGTCCTGGACCCGTGAGCTTCGCTCTCAACTGACCCCAGAAGTGGGAGAAAACCTAACAGGATAACATAAAAACAATAATAATATTTTTTATAATTATTAGTTAAACGCGAATCTAGTGCCACTTCCGAAAAAAATCATTTCTATTAAATTAAGGCATTTAATGAAATAGTGTACAGTAGAATTTGTTCCACTGTGGTAATAATTGATTGTTTTAATTAATATTTATATAGTATAGAGATCGTCGGTGGCCTAGTGGTTAAGACCATGCGGGAGGTCCGGGTTCGAAACCATGCAATCCCATGTACCAATGAGTTTTTCCGAGATTTTTGAAGACTTACGTATTTACCGACTGCTCTAACGGTGAAGGAAAACATCGTGAGGAAACCTGCATATCTGAGAAAATAAAAAAGTTTCCACCATCATCATCATCATAACAGATCATGGCCCGTATCCCCTTATTCAAGGGGGGGCTGTGCCCCAACAGTGGGGACATTAATAGGCTGATGATGATATAAAATGAGCATGACGTTAAGCTCACCTCTATCTACACTGGTGTGTAAAAGTTTAAATAAATAAATAATAAGAAGTAGAAAGCGAATGTGCTAAAAGTGGCCACGTTTTGCACATTCGCTTTTTTCTTATTGTTATAAATGATGATACTAAAACATTATTAAAAATTCATCATTTATGGAACAATTCTACTGTCCACTTTTTGATTTTATATGCTTTAATTCAGGAGAAAGGATACTTTTTTCGGGAGTGGCGCTACTTTCGCCACGGTTAGCTTATTAAGAGCCTCTTAAGAAGCTACAATGTACAAACGCGGACTCCTTCAACTTTCTTTACGCTATGGAAACACATTACCTCCATTACATTACACACTCAGCTGGATATGTATTAATGCAAAGAGCTTTTAGTTTTTAGTAGTTTAATTGGTTGTATCACATGTGTAACACATTTTTTTTTTCGCTACCATACTTTAGGTAGAATTTTATTGTGTGGGCAACACTGCAATGTTGGTTGTTTTTGTTATCTGTCGTGAAACGGTTCGCATTACTTTCAATTTTGTCATATTGTGGGTTCCGATGAAACATTTAATTACATACGGATTTATTTTAAGCTTATTTCGATCTAATTCGTTGTTTTCAAAATTCTAAGTTTTAAATTCTTTTTTTTTAAATTCTTTGATATATCTTCTTGGCCCAAGTCTCTGCTCACCAACCCCTTTCTCATTATTTTCATTACAAATGGTCAACATAATATAATAATTTGTAGCTTGTACGGGACAGATTTAGAATATTCCTATCACCACAGGCCAAGCGTGTCGTACGAGGCGACTGACCCGAGTAACTTGCTGGTGGTAGGACCCCTTCAGGGCCCGCCTGCTAGCGACCACCTTCTATGTAAGGTCTGTCATCAAATGTGTTCGCTTCGTCGTCGATGTGTTCGGCAGTGTTTATAGAAAAACCAGTCCATTTTTCCATGTTAAAACTATTGGGTAAAATAAATTTAGCGAATAAAATGGCAGTTTTGAAACTGTTCTGAGTAAACACCCATTTATTTCGCGTTCTAAAAAAAATCAACTCATATTTTAGCTTGTTATTCCAGCTTTTATAGAGCGTTTTTCAGGACATATCGCTTTGTTCTGGAAAATATTATTTTTAGTCGAATGTGAGCTTATGATGATCGGAACAAATAGTGCTATTTTTAACCTCCGACCGATCGAGGGAGTTTGAAACGTTTGTCTGTTTGTCTGTCTGTTTGTGTGCAAGTGCTGGCTTCTAGGTAAAATCTGTCGTCAAATGTCTTCGTTTCAGCGTTGATGTGTTCCGGCAGTGTTTATAGAAGAGCCAGTACTTACTAAGCCCGTGTGCTCCATCTTCGGTCTCATCGTCTCTTACCACCAGGTGAGATTGAGGTCAAACACGGGTTTAGTCGTAAATAAAAAAAAAAGCTGTAATTATTTTGACACGTTCATACGAATGTAAAGGAATTTTATCTACCCACAAGGTCGATTTAACATTTCGAGTGCAACGTGACGACTCGATTTCCATACAATATTTTGTATGAAAATATTAATAGTCAAGACAAATCGTTTTGTCAACCACGTTGTACAAATCAAATCAATTTTTTTATTGTAATTAAGTACCTTATAGTACATTTTTACAACGTCATTCTTTTTCACTCTACCACCGCTTCGTAAGGTGCTGTAGCTGAAAGGAAAGAAGCGCAAGAAACTTTCAGCAGCACGTCTTTTGAAATAAATATATCTTACAATAATAATGAATACAATCATATACACAATGTGCAGAGCTGGAGCTGGATTTAGGACCAAGCCTCTTTATCATTTAAGTAGTCATTTATTTTATAATAACCCTTTTTACATAAGGTCCGTCTTATGTGGGTCTTAAATGTTTTCTCTGTCATATTTATTACAGTATCAGGTATCTTATTATAAAATCGTATACAGTGACACATAGATGATGTTTACTTTACTAAGTCTAAAGCGTGGGACTGCAAGTTTGTTTTTGTTTCTGGTATTGAAATTATGATTATCGCAGTTTTACGAAAACAACTAAGTTTTTGCGTACATACATTATATTTTCATAAATATATTGACCCGCGACAGTCAGTACATTTATTCCCTGAACAATTCCCTTAAAGACCTTCCCAAGGGGAACAACCCATGTATTCTATAGAGTATGTGTTTATTTAGATCTGTGTAATTTTCTTAATGTTTATTCTCCTGTGGTAGATGTGCATGAATAAGTCTACATGCTATATTTGGAAAACGAGTGTCTATGTTCAGGAGGCAAATATTCAAAATTGCTTTGTTCATATATAATATATATAATGCCCGCATCCCTCAGGTTGTAAAGACTGTGAAATTGCTTTGTATGTATTTTGGGAATTGAATTAGTAAAAAGGGTGAGGCTTGGATGAAAGAAAAAAAAATGAAAGAGGCTGCGCCGCAAATTTTCTGTGTGGAAACGTCTTCGCTGACATGTCTAGTTATTGAGATATAAGAGCGAAAAAATGGCTAACTTTGACATCCTACCTCATCCCTTCGATATCGAGGACTTTGATGGAAATAAAAATATAAACAGAATTACATTTCTTGCCAAACACAACATAAACAATAAAAAAAAATTACGAGTAGTTGTAGATAATGGAGTACCTTATGTGCCAGTAATTACCCTGGCTCTCTTATCCTTCACACATGCGCGAATGTGACTCGTTAGCTGGAAAGCTGAGTCTTCTGGGGGTAGCCTACCCGAAACCAGAGGACTATAGGCTCCTACCTGTAAGCTGTATAGCGTCCTTGATGCAAAGCATATTTAAGGAACAGGACGGAGACTAAGGAAAGGGGTGAGTACAAAAGATTCCTGAGGGTCGAAGTGCCGCTGGGGTTATCCCTGGCCCGTCATAAGATAAGATCCTTCACACAAGAATAAAGAAACGTAAGCATTTCTGCGTTGCAGCAGATAGAGGGTGATAGGATCTACCACCTTGTAAGTGATCAAGTATGTTAGTGAGGATAAATACATTTCCATTTTACTACTGGTTACGGTCATGTCACTTTTAACCGGGAGATTTCAAGATGTATATTCATCATCCTACAATATAACTGAGTGATTGTAGAACAGTAATAATCAAAACTTTATTATTGTACTTAGAGTAAGTATCTTCCGTTTGAATACAGTCGTAGCAAAATTTATGAGTTTCAACTTTGTACAAGCTCGTAGCTCTGTTGTAAGTTACGATTTATTGGACTGGTTTTAGTTCAGTGTATAATAAACAATAAACATTGTTTTGTTTATTACATTGTACGAGTGTTTAATTAATATTTGGGGGTCGATAATTAGACGTTACGACAAACGTATACAAACAAAATGTAGGAACGCGCTATGTGAGGACATGGATGACGTAACGTCAGTTGTATGAAAGGGACAAGGGAAGATCTTCCACCAGACGGGGGTTGTGCCTGGTGACCATAAGTCCTGGTCAAACTATGGATGTTTGGAACTCGTATATATACGAAGTCCCAGGAAAATTTCAATAGCGCGTTCTACACTGATGTGAATAGGTACTTATTCGTAGAGGCGCGGTCGTGCGTCGCCATAAAAAGAATAAATTAAACAATGACGTAACGAACGAACGGTGAAGGAAAACATCGTGAGGAAACCTGCATGTCTGAGGAAATTAAAATGTTTCCGAAGGCGTGTGAAATCCACCAATCAGCACTGGGCCCGCTCGGTTGGTCATGACCCCCTTGTGTAAGGCGAGGCCTGTGCCCCAACAGTGGGGACATTAATAGGCTGATGATGATGATGATGTAACGAATTATTATTAAAAATAATTTGTTGTAAGCATAGAGCTCGAACTACACGACGACGGTTCCTTGGCCGGTTCCATGGAAGGTTCCACTTGGAACCGGCCTGCTCGGTTCCTGAACCGAGGTAACGCATGAGTTTGAATGCAGTCGACTACACGGCCGGTACCGGTACCTGAACCGTACCGTCGCTGGAACCGTCGTCGTGTAGTCCGAGCCTAAAACCATGAAGGAACGAGAGGAGGAGTGAGAGAGGCGTTTTTTTTTAACCAAAATGAAACATACATGAAACATAATAAACATTTAATCTGTGAGGACAGTGTGTTACACCGCCTTTCAAACAGAATCTAAACAGAACAGAACAGCCCAAAATAACGATTCGAAACTATAGAATAATTCCAAGGGTTCCAATAAAATTCCACCAAAACCCCGAAATCTATCCAATACACAAATTATTACCCCAACGTTGTTCACAAATCGACAAAGAATTTTGAACAAATCTACGCGACACTTATTGTAGGGGCTTCACCATTCACTTCAGAGTCAAAAATAGGAACTAGGTATTACCCTTTGAAAGGACGTTGAAATGGCGGAATTTCATATGTCGCTGTGAAAATGCTGCAGTTTCAGACTTACATGACATGACAAAGACGTGATGTAAAATAAAAATTGTGCTGGATGTGTCTTCAATAATTTTCTGTTGGAACGATCCAAAATTTCGATTTTCTGTCCAAAATATGGCGTTAAAGATACTTAATTAAAGTTTTAATAAAACATATAGCTACGACTTCACGAGGCCGGTTCCATTCCAGGTCGGTTCGCTGCATCCAAACACAAAGCGTCGATTTCAAGTGCGGAGACGGCGGACTGCTTGTAATTGGTTGCAGCGAATCTAACCGTGGCTGGAACGGAACACAACGGAACGGTTTAGACATTCAATAGTAACCGGCCATACGAGAGTCCCCTGATAGCAACCAGTAACGGTTAATTATTCGGAAATGCAATATTCTCGAATAAAATATCAAGTCCGACTGCCTCGTCGACGAGTCGCAAGTGAATGATGCCACCTCGGGTCGGGCGCCCGCTTTTATAGAGGCCAGGTAGTGGAGGGCGGCATGACGTGGTATCGGCTGTTGCTGCGTGTTTGCTTCGTCGCAAGCGCAGGTGGGCATTGCACGTGCACTTTGTTACGACACGAAATGAAAAAGCGGATATTTAAATAAAGAAAACAAAACAGGCTTTACGATACGAGTATGTTTGAGTGCTAGCGGTGTGGTGTGTGGGTGTCTGAGTAGTGACGTGTGTGCGTGCGTGCGTGCGTGTGTTTGTGCGTGCGTGTGTGTGTGCGTGTGTGTGTGCGTGTGTGCGCGCGCGCGATGAGGCTAATGGTAGCGAGTTTGTAGCGTGGGAGAGAGAGTGGAACAGGAGAAGGAAGGATTACGACTGGGCCAATTGACGTATGACTGCGTTGACGAACTGAGAGCGGCTAAAGAAGAATGACCTGAGTATTTCGGGAATGTTTGCAATCACCTTCCTCTGTATACATATTTAGAAGCCTTTAATGTTCCATGTCCCTTCCAGTGACACAAACATCATCTATCACCGCGACACCCGCAAGGTGGCGCGAGCGCTCCTCGAATCTGATCAAACGTAACTTGGAATGCATAGAAATGTCACAGTCGCTCGTCTGCCGGCGCCACTTGGAAGGTTCTTGAAGTTATTCTATCTAGGAGAGAGGAATTTCCTTGTGACTGGATAGAATTGGATAGAGTACACTTTATATAGCAAGACCTTTTATATTACTAGAGTCTATCAAATCGACCTCGCCGTTTGTTTCACATTGGTACAGTTGAATTTAAAACAACCTTTTGCACCGGGTTTAATTTTTTTAATTGAGATTTTGAACTATTTATTAATCAAATGGGAAAAAAAAATCCGCTAATACAGTCACATATACTGGCCAACTGAACATATGGATCTCGCCGCCAGTCGCCGCCTGTGTATGGTGAAATGTCATTTGTCAATGTATCAAATTAATGTTTGTCTATTGTAGGTATCAAATGCAAATATTTCACCCAGCCTATAAAACACTAGACACTAACGTTTGAAATTGAATAAACGGTTCGGATTTAGATTAAGATATTTTACATAAATTTCATATATGTTCATAATTTTTATTCGAATTAATTAATTAAATTACATGTCAAATTATAATATATTATTTTAAATAGTCAATAAACAAGTATAACCATCTAATCGACAGTTCAGTCAAACAAGCCTCCTCTCACCGTGTCCCTCCCAAAAGTCCCCTTTTGTCTTTACTTTAAATTTCATTAGTATTTTTATTTGTAAGTTAGTTTAAGGCTTTTGTCATATTTTGAAATAAAATTATTATTTATTATTATTTAATGACAAATTATTTATTATTTATTATTACGGCTCTGGGTTCAAGCCCTTTTGAGTCATTCTTGTATTTCTTTCTAGCTTCAATTCATTATTAAAATGTTGGTGTGACGCATTTCAAGCTGTCCCTGCGATTCTGCCACGAATTTACACCGTCCTAACCAAAGAAGAAGCGACCCGGACGCAGTAAGCTCTTCAAAAACCAGACAAGTACGGATCCGGAACAATATCTTATTTGACTATATTTCACTGTCCCATACACGGATCACGTCATGTGGACATTTTTCAAGTGAAATACGCCACGTCCGTAGCGGAAAAGGACCACTGTAAAACAATTTGCAAGACACACCGAAACAAAATCGATCAGTAAAACGCGGCAACCTTATAGTAAAAAAAAAATTAAAAAAATATCTTTATTTCCATGATCACATTAAACTATGCTAAACGTTGGACTCCGCACGAGGCAACAGCCTAATAAAATAATAAAGAGTAAAGATAAACAGAAAATAAAGAGTATAACTTAGTGTTGCTTACTGTCGATTTTATTCTCCTTTACAAAAATGGGGTGCCATAACTCACTTGATAGACTTTACCAAGTTCTTTAACTTCTTTCCAATATACTTAAGTTCAATACACAATACACTCAGATATTGGAAGTTAGGAGGAAAAAAACAATAAAGCGTCGACAGACACTTGACGTGCGTCAAATGACTAAATATGAGAGTTTTTGCGGCGCAACCCTTTGGGTAGAGATGGGCCGTTGGGTCTTAGCCACGGCTTCGGCTTTGGTTTCAAATATTTTTTAGTTTCAACAGCACAGGCGAAAATATCGTCTGTGTACACTATTGTTAAGTGATTATATTTTGAATATTTTTGGGTTAATACATATTTTATATTTTGTTGTTGTTGTTGTTGTTGTTGGTTGACGTACACAAAGAAAGAAAAGAAAGTTGTTGTTGCTGTTGCTCACTAATTTTATTTAGTTTAATATAACATATGCTTAAGATCATCCTGGTGTATGGACTATGAATCCTTTGTAATCTTACCGCACAAATAAACTAATTCTTATTCTTAAAGAAAAAAACACTGCCAAAAAAAAAGTACATATTTAGTTCACTCCATAATACAATCACAAAACGGTTACGACAACATAGATCTTAGATTGGCAAGTAACTTTCGTTTTTTAAAAGTAAGCAAGTAAAAAATCGGTTTTTTTTAAAGCCCTGTACCCTGTAATATCGGGCATTTGCGATTCCGGTATTATTATTGCCTCTCCTTATCTTAGCACCGGTTAGAATCGCAAAGAATAAACCGACACCTCCTGTCAAATTTAGCTCTCTCTTTAAATGTTATGTATTTCAATATTGCCCTCCCTGAATAGGATGACATATCCGGTGACATTGGAAGGTTTCAAATTGAATTTTGGTTCGATTTCTTTCGATTAAACGACAATTTTGATTTCATTAGTAACGAACAATTTTTTGGTGAAATTTTTATAGATTTTACTAGTAGTTCCATTGATTAGTTCCATGATGGAACTGGGATTGTGTCCCATTAGCTCCATGGAACTGCGAATCATTGTTATCTAAATCGACGGTATTTTTTTCTTTAAATCGATGGTTTTTATTGTTTCAATTTTGTCCGCTTCGGTCTCGGTTTCAATTTGGACCGAAGCACAATATTGGACTCTACAACCCTTGCCATTGAGATGGATTTCGGGCGACCATGTTTTCTGCCGCCATCTGCACTAAACGGAGTAAATTATCTGTCGTTCCGTAAAGGAATTGTATGAAAGGCTTTTTATTTGAATTTGGTATGAATTTTCTTTTACTTGCAGTATATGTCTCATATATGTATAATACCGCCAATTTTATCGTTAGGTATTTTATATCTTTTTATGCAATAACAGTAGATTATATCACTAGGCATTAAAATAGTATATTTACGGCGAGGGCGCTATATTGAATCCCGAGCGTAGCGTGGCATTCAATGTGCGTCGCTCGAGATGGAAATAATGTTTATGCCGAGTGTTACTTTATCTAAGTTATCAATATTAGCAGCGCATTGAAAACATTATAACGAGGTGACTGGTGAGATGTCTAGGGTGAAGATGGTCACTTACCGTCAGGTGGCCCTTATGCTCGTCTGCTCTCCATAAGCAAAAAAAATTACCTACACATTACACAATCAGCGTAACTTCCTTTACACATATATCTTATCTTATGACAGGGGGGCAGGGCATTCCGACCCTCAGGGATCTTTTGCGCTCCTGTTCCTTAAAGATGCTTTGCATCAAGGACGCTATACAGCTTACAGGAGCCTATAGTCTTCTGGTTCGGGTAGGCTACCCCCAGAAGAAATAGAAATACGTTAATTTGTTATCTGCAAAGAAGACTCATACGCTTTCCAGCCAACGAGTAACATTCGCACAGCTATTCCAATTACACATTTACACATTATAACTCTTTACCTCATCATAGGCCTGTTACGTCTATTGCAGACGATTTAAGCAGCGGCGTCGCGAAGGCATCTCTTTTCGTGGCTAAATAACCCTATTCGTGAACGGCACACACGCCCGCACGCGCGGCATTCGAGTGGTGCGCCGGGTAGATGAGTGATCTCTCGGTCTTTGATTGCCCTCCTGGCCGCCAGTGCCTCGAACCACTTTCCATCGTGTTCCCGACAACCCTCCCGAATACGTTTCCTCCATGTATCTCTGTCATCCGCGAGCTGCCTCCAATCACCGTGACTGATTGCGAATGCAGTCATGTCACGCTTAGCGCAGTCTTTGAAACGCAGCAGGGGTCTACCGACATTACGCTTAACATTACATAACTCTTTACCTCACAAAAATATAAATACATATAGAAGTATTGCAGTAAAGTGAAAAATTATTCGACTCAGTTGTAAAAATGTGAATGCAGCATTCGAATTTTTCCAACATTTTCCCGCTTTTGACGATCATTATACCGTCCTTTGACAATCATAATATGAATTGTGGAAACTCTGACGTGACGTCATGGAGATAACAAGCGACGACCCCGCGCCAGGAAGGAAACAGCATAAAATTACTAAAAGGCTAGGACTACATGGTCCGCTTCCAACGACGGTTCGGTTCATTCCACAGCATACTATCACGCAGCGCTGATTTACAGTGACCCCTCACTGTCAAAATGCAACCCATATAATTAGTAATAGTAACCATTTTCATATCCTCACACTACACTGTCGCTAATCTCTTTAATGTCCAATTAACTTCAGAGGTTGCCTGGAAGAGATCGCTTTAAGCGATAAGGCCGCCTTTGTTCATATCGTGCTAGTATTCCTGTAGTTTTTACTTTTCCTGATTTTGTGTACAATAAAGTGTTTCTATCTATCTATCTATCTAATAAATACAAATGTAAAAAAGAACTAAATAAACAAACAAACGAAATTGTGGAGATCCCCTTACTTTTCCTAGTCATCATCAGATCCTCAAGGTTTCAGATGTCGGAGACGCACTATGAACCTAAACATTTGAGCACAAATTCGAACCATGTAACTATTACCGTTCCAGAGATCCCATCTAACATCAAAGATACTTCAAGATTAGGGAAACCACTGATCCAATTTATATCACACCTAGCTAACAACACTCTCAACAAAATTCTCTATTAAATTAAAAAAACCGGGTCCAAATCGGATCATCCATTGTTAAGTTATGATGACAGACAAAAAACAGACAGACTTGTCAAACTTCACATCTCAAAATTATGTCTGTAGGCTAAATCCCTTGCAATGGTTTTGGATTTAAAATGTATGGTGCTACTGTCGCGGCCCGCTTGTTTACCTCATACGTGACATACATCCCATAAAGTTTTCCCACTTAATGTATGGTAATAGAATTCATGGCGCCTCAGAGATATTAATGGGATGTCATATCGGGACCAATCGGCTGTGAAAATGCCTTTGACCGATTTCAAATAAGAACATTCCTTATTTGTCGCTAAAATTGGATGAAAGAAAAATTAGTCTAGTCCCACGGGCGCGCGTTCGTTTCTTCATGTTATCTTATGATAGGGGGCCAGGAATAACCCAGCGACATTTCGACCCTTGAGGATCTTTTGTGCCTTCCCCAGGCAGGTTTCCTCACGATGTTTTCCTTTATCGTTAGAGCAGTCGGTAAATGTACGTAAGTCTTCGAAAAAATACGAAAAACTCATTGGTACATGGAACTGCACTGTTTCGAACCGGGACCTCCCGCTTGGGAGTCCGGTGCCCTAGCCACTGTGCCACCGACGGTCTTTTCATGTTGCTAAATATAATATTTAGTTTTGTCTTATACACCTTCACTTTTAAACCGACCAAAAACAAATTAAAAATTCACTGCATCGGGAGCGGCAAGGGTTTATTTATAATTAATTGACATTATTTTCGAAATATTACATACCTACTTGTCCAAGTTACTGAGCAGAAATACCAAGATCCGGATCTACAAAACTGTCATCAGACCGATCTTGATGTATGGATGCGAGATTTGGGCACTAACCTTAAAGGAAGAAAACATACTCTTGGTGACCGAGAGGAGGATATTGAGGAAGATTCTGGGACCAGCCAAGAAGGAAGATGGAGGGTGGAGGATGAGAAAGAATAGGGAGATAGAAGAGATGGTGAACGAGCCGAACATTATAGGAGAGACGAAAGCGGCTCGACTCCGATGGCTCGGACATATCACTAGGATGGGGGAGGATCGGGCAGTTAAACGAGCGTATGTGGGACGCCCTAACGGACGACGTCCGGTCGGACGTCCCAGATACCGCTGGCGTGATGAAGTGGAGAAGGATCTGCGGGAGCTCCGGGCGCCTGACTGGCTCGAGACTGCGCAGGAGAGAGAGCGATGGCGCTCTTTGGTATCGGAGGCCAAGATCCACTTCGGGTCGCTGCGACAGCGGAGTAAGTAAGTAAGTAACATACCTACTTTATTTTCTGTTTTAAAAAGTCACTTTATAAGTTTATCACTGTCTGTTTGTCTAGGATTGTATTGTTTACTATATGTACCCTTTTTATTTATTTAAGTACTCGTAATCTAGACACACTGGAGAGTGTCGGCCAATTTCGGGAAAAGAAGGCGGCGACGCACTGACCTGTGTTATTACACGAACCATTTCGTGCCATTTTCGACCGTCCTATAACTCAAAATCTATTTGACCTACATACTAGTAATTTTAGATATCCAGAATCCCAAATTTTATAAGAATATCTCAAATAGTTTCTGTGTTACCTCTGTACGAGTATATCGCCATTTTAAACACTGAGACTGAATCACTCATACTCAAATTTCCAGTTGACTCAGAAACTTGAAAATTGGTATGGAGCTCTTATAATTGGAAATGTACTTATAGAAATAAAGAAAAAATATATTATTGCCACACAAAAAAATACATATTTAGTTCACTCCATAATACAATTGGCAACAGGCACCCGGCTCAGCGAATGCTTGAGTGAATACACTTGCGTGTAAACACACAGCACTGATTGGCAGCCAGTCCTTATACAAAGTTAACCAACTAACAACTGCGACATTCTAAGTACTGCCCCATGGTATGTGCACATTAAATAAATTAATAAACTGCAGGTAGGTGTTACTTTTTTATATTATTAAATAAGAAGAGCAGACGAGCAAACGGGCCACCTGATGGTAAGTGGTCACCGTCGCCCATAGACATCTCACCACACTGTATTAATATTAGAGGGTTTTTAATGCGCTGCTAACCTTGAGGACTAAGATGGATTGCCTCATGTGCCAGAAATTACGCTGGCTCTCTTACCCTTCACACCGAAACACAGAAATGCAAGCATCTCTGCTTCACGGCAGAAATAGATAAGAGGGTGGTACCACCCCAGGCGATCCTTCACTTTAGGATCTACCACTACTCATACAGGGGGAGGTAAACTGTATATAATTCTAATATTCTTTCTATATTCTTTTATAAAGGAATCATATTGTTTGTTACGATCTAACGGGTCTAACCAAGGATTTCGAAGATAGCGCACATAACTATCCTTGCACCGAACTTGGCCTTTTTTCCATTTATGTTTTTGGTGGGATCCGAGTTTAAAACATCACTAAACTAATCTAAACTTCACTCATCATCATCATTATCAGCCTATTAATGTCCCTACTGTTGGGGCACAGGCCTCCCCTTGCACAAGGGAGTACGGGCCATGATCCACCGAGCTGGCCCAGCGCTAATTGGTGGATTTCACACGCCTTCGGAAACTTTTAAATTCCTCAGACATGCAGGTTTCCTTACGATGTTTTCCTTCACCGTTAGAGCAGTCGATAAATGTACGTATAAGTCTTCGAAATACTCATAGGTACATGGCATTGCATGGTTTCGAACCTGGACCTCCCGCATGGGAGTCCGGCGTCCTAGCCACTAGGCCATCGACGCTTTTTATCTATATCACTATTATGAATCCTGTATCTGATCAATACAGGTATTTTCGTTACCCCCTGTATAGTGAACTCTAATCGCTCATCTCTGACCTGGTGACCCTGAACTTTGCCAGCGAAGTTATGACAGTCTTAGGGTAAAACCTTGTAAGTCTCAAATGTGCAATTTTAAGGGTTTTTTTTTGGAATTATTATTAGGTATGACGGGAACGGGTGTTACTTCAATTCAATCAAATGTCTCACTTGAGTTTTGTTTGTAACTTATATTAATCAATCGATCATATCAGCAAATACCTGATGCCCATATCTAAGCTAACAATTACGGGGATATTGTTTTTGAAATATTGGCAAAAATGGCGAGATATCATATTAATTAAGAATAGAAAAACACGATAAAATATCTGTACGTCCTGTGAAAAAGGGTACAAGAGCTCACCCCTGTTTGAATTGAACCTATTTCACGTGAAAAAGGGTTCAATTCGAGCTGACCCCTATTTGAATTGAATCTATTTCTCGTGAAAAAGGGTTCAATTAGAGCTGACCCCTATTTGAATTGAACCTATTTCACGTGAAAAGCGGTTCAATTAGAGCTGACCCCTATTTGAATTGAACCTATTTCACGTGAAAAAGGGTTCAATTAGAGCTGACCCCTATTTGAATTGAACTTATTTCACGTGAAAAAGGGGTTCAATTAGAGCTGACCCCTATTTGAATTGAACCTATTTCACGTGAAAAAGGGTTCAATTAGAGCTGACCCCTATTTGAATTGAACCTATTTCACGTGAAAAAGGGTTCAATTCGAGCTGACTGCTATTTTAATTGAACCTTTTTTCACAGGAGGCACAGATATATCGTCAGTTGAAAATTATAATATTCATAGGCGCGTGTCCAATAGTGGACTTTAGACTATATATTTAGATTATTTGCATTTTTTTAAACATTTGAATTTTCACGTTCATATTATTGCTTGTATTAGATTTTTCTGGAGTGTTTTATGTCTAAATCATGATGGTGTTGCCAAAAAATACCATTAAAACATTAATATTATTTACACAAATAAATAGTGTTAAATAATAATATATCTAGAAAGTAAGTATCCGGTCACTATACGACGAATTACATTAAAATGTGGGGGTAGTTATTATTCTGCTCTCGTTTATGTAGCGTTCGCTCTCCACAAGTAAGTTAACCCGAGTTCATCAACAAGCCATAAATCACCTTTTTGTGGGTTACACTGTTTTGCTATACGGCTTCGGTGTTAGGTGGAAATTCAGTTAGCTAGATTGTAGGTAACCGAGTAATATAGACTATTGGTATTCTAGGAAGCTAGGTTAGATTAACCCAGCCCTGTAGTCTCGGGCGAAGAATAGAGCCACGGTAACTCCTGCCTGTCGTAAAAGGCGACTAAAAGGAGAGATCAGGGTCGCGGGCGGTCAAAGTGGGGGCTTTGGCCGTCCATTGGCAGGCGACCCTGGGGAAGGCAGCAACGTGCTATGGCCACACGCTGCTGTGAAGGGAGGTGGAATGTGCTCCTCCCAGGAAGAGCCCAATGGCAAATGCTAGGAGGGCGTGCCACCGGTGCGTTCCTCTGGAGATCCCGGAGCCCTCCGATATGCACGAGGCCGGCCATCGAGGGGGTTTTAGTGAGTAAACATCTCACATAACCCAGCCCCCCCCCCCCCCCCCGAGTCTGGGGTATATATCGAAGATCCCCCCCCCCCCCCCCCAAAGGTTAGACTAACTACTGAACCACTTGATATATAGGTAGCTATTTTTATTGCATATGGCAAGCAGACGAACAAACTGACTAATGGTATATAGTTAGCGACGTCTATATATAGATATATCACCTCACTATAATGTTATTAGAGGGTTTTCCATACGCTGCTAACCTTAAAAAACAGCGATAATCATAATTTCAATACCAGAAACAAAAACATACTTGCAGTCCCACGCTTTAAACTTAGTAGAGTAAACACATCATTTATGGTCACTGTGTACGATGTTATAATAAGATACCTGATACTGTAATAAATATGACAGAGAAAACATTTAAGACCCATATAAGACAGACCTTATGTAAAAAGGGTTATTATAAAATAAATGACTACTTAAATGATAAAGAGGCTTGGTCCTAAATCCAGCTCCAACTCTGCACATTGTGTATATGATTGTATTCATAGTTATTGTAAGATATATTTATTTCAAAAGATGTGCTGCTGAAAGTTTCTTGCGCCGCTTACGAAGCGGTGGTAGAGTAAAAAAAATGACGTAAAATGTACTATAAGGTACTCATTTACAATAAAATCATTTTGATTTAACTTGATTATTTGATTTTAATTACGCTGGCTCTGTTACTGTTCAAACCGAAACACCAATAGGAATGTTAGTACCATACTTATACCTATTTCTGGTGCAAAGCATCACTGCTTAGCAGGTTGACTCTTCATAGATTCATACCACCAGATTCGCGGATCTTTTTACGGAATTACTTTTCTATCACAATGTTACGGGATGGCCCATAACCACTTGTAAATAACATTAAATAGACGGAAGTAACTTTAAACTTGGTTTAATTAGATAATTAGGAAAATCACAAACTGACATCAACGAACGGTGAGCCAGAGTAAATATACGTAGAAGCCGGGTCGTCTGGGGTTGCCAGGTGTGGCATTGTGTTTATGTTAATATTCCAAGAGTCAACGATACTGATTTGATTTGTATTCGTGATATTCATGGTAACATTCGCCAACATGTTATGTAAAGTTCGAACAAATCTATATATAAAGTATCGAAGCTAAATTTAAAATTAAAAATATAAAACTGTGCAAACAAAATAATTTACTTATCGCTCAAATGAAGTTATTGCATTATTCCTGTAGTAAGTACCTGAAACAATAAAAAACAGATTTATTACATTACGGTCGCGCTCCGTTCACTCTGCATATCCAAGGGATATTGCGTAAAGATATGTATGTAGGTATGTATTATATTTCAGTATATAAATTTCATAGATAATTTCAAATATCGAGTTATTCCTATTCAAACCAATAATAAGTACTCGTGCAGTATTGGTCTCGCAAGGTGAATCATGGCCTGTACCCCCTTGTGCAAGGGGAGACCTGTGCCCCAACGTAAATAGACTGATTATGATGATGATGATGACCACTGATCGGAGTAGGTAGGGCTCTTTCGGGTCAATGTCCTCAAAGGTTATATTAATATTAATATGATTTCGGGATCCCGTTTTAAGTTATCGAGCAAATGTTGTAAATTTCTTTTATAAACCTCGCCCTTACTCGGCGGATTACGATTTTTTAACTATTGTGAACTTACGAAGAAGTTAAAACACTACCATAGGTACACTAGCGCCATGAATCTTAAAAAAAATATTCCGCCACCAATCTTAAATGTGTATCAAAACAAATATAACGATAAAAATCTAAATAATATATTTATTCAATCCCGGAAATCCCGGGATTATTGGGCATACTTATCCATATTCTGATCGTATGTGGCAAGTACCAAAAACAGCGCTACCTACTCCGATCATAGATGATGACGTATTCACAACAACAACAAATTACCAATCGCATCCGTAGCATAGCTAAAAAAAAAACAGAATTCATCGTAATTTTCACTTTCGAAAGCAAGAAGTCGCAGATGCAGCGGAGTTCCGTAGTTGAAATACAGAGAACCCCGGCCTAATCCGTGTACATACCTATCAGAAGTCAGCCAAAACTCAATCTCTTGCTGCATACAATCAGCTGTGGGTGCCCTACTGAGGATTCTCGCAAACAAACAAATGAAGTCGAACCTATTTCGATCGACATCATGAGAAATTAGCCAACCGAGGCCGACGGCACTATATTATATAGTGTATAATTTGACAAGAATTTATGCTCTACTTTGATTTATAGTTTCGGATTCTGGAGTGCGAAGGTTTAGGTAGGGTAAGGTAAGATGACATCTCTGTGGAAAAGGACTATGGAAGATCCAGGCTGGGTGGTAAGCTGTCGGAATATGCTAAGACAAAATATCATCTGCGTGTTCTAGCTTTGTAAGGCGATATCGAATTTGTATGCAGAGGTTTTTCAGAGCCATCTTTGACAATGAGAGAGAAGTAGTCATGGCGTGTCGCTATATTGAGATGTAACATACACTCCGTCAGAAAAGAGTAGAAATTAAATAATGGCAACTTTCCATGGGGTAGACGAGTTCTGGAGTGGAGAACGCATTTGGGCAAACGTAGTGTGGAACGGGCGTCCCTGCCAGATGGAGTGACGATCTGAACAAGGTGGCTGGCAGCAACTGGATGAGTAGAGCCGAAGATCGGGCTCATTGGCGCGCCCTGGGAGAGGCCTATGTCCAGCAGTGGACTAGAGTAGGCTGCTGATGAACTTTCCATATATTGATTCAGATGTCAAATCACAATGACATTTCCATTACCGTGAAACCGGGTAACATTGTCCGCTTTTTTGCTAATTTTTAAGATTTTAGGAATCGTATCCGTTGTAATGTACAGCACGCTTAATCATTGTTTTAATTACTATTAAATGGTTTAAATGTCAAAACATGAGTTCAGGAAGTCAAACAGAATCCGAGATAATTACAGTTAAGCAAAGTTACCTGCACAATTGTCCAAACTTCCTCATCTTCGATTTTATGAAATTATAGCTTTGATAATAAAATATACTATTGGAAATACCTTTTGCTTGCGCAGTCGGGTAAAAAATGCTGTGGCGTAACACTATTATTACGGTGGGGAATGTTATCACGCAAATGTTCACGAAAGTTCGTGTAACATTACCCATCTCATTATCTCGAATATTTGGACTCGTAGAGGGCTAAAACCAGGAAATATATGTGTGCTTATTAACCTATTTTCTCAAAATATAAAAAACATAACCTAAGAGGCGTTCCAGGCTGACACAAGGCAAAATGTAAATAGAGATCTTTGCACTACTTTTTCCGACCCAACTTCACACGCGTCTCGGTGGCAACAGAGTGCACTTAGCAACGAAACCAGTAATTAGTTTTGCCAGAATACGAGTACGTTCTTTACCAAAAGTTCACAAAATCTTGCTATGTCCTTAAATTAATTAGCAATGCAATATTTTAGTTATTTTTTGCTTCTGGGCAAAGATGCCCGCCAAATGCAAAGTTGCCCGGTTTCACGGTACTATTTCAGTAAATGTTACCATTATTACTTTTCTACTCTTTTTTGACGGACTGTAGTATGCCACCACAATAGTTGAACTAGATGTAGGTATTTGCCGGTGTTGCCCGGATTAAAATTTAGTGGTTATGTATAGCGATATTAGGCTGGGACTACATGGCGCCGGTTTTTAGCGCCGGTTCGGTTCGCTGCAACCAATCACAAGCGTTCCGCGGAGTTCCGAGTCCCAATTTGAAGTCAGCGCCTTGTGACTGGCTGCAGTGAACCAGCTCATGTTGTCCCAACCTACAGCCTGCTGACAAAACAGTTCGCGACGCCATTTTCTAGCTCGCTACAAGCTTTTTTTGCTAGCACTTTTAATACCGCTAGATTCGGCAGTAATTTGATTTTAGAGAGTGTCGGTAGCACAGTGGCTAGGGCACCGGACTCCCGTGCGGGAGGTCGGGGTTCGAAACCCTGCAGTGCCTTGTACCAATGAGTATTTCGTATTTTTCGAATACTTACGTACATTTACCGACTGCTCTAACGGTGAAGGAAAACATCGTGAGGAAACCTGCACACTGAGATGATGACCAGTGTGTAAAATGGGTTAGGCACAAAAGATCCGAAAAGTCGAAGTGCCGCTGGGTTACTCCCGGCCCTCTATCATAAGATAAGATAATTTGATTATAACGATCTTACTCTACATGCGGAATTACCTTACTTCACCGATGGTAGTGTCCAAATAAAGCTGATTTCACACTCACGTCGCTCGCAAAGGCGCCCCGCATGAGCAGAACTTCTGCAAACTTGCTGATACGCGACATTGTGCTTGTAGTATTAAGTTTAACTTTGCCCGCGCCTCTGACAATTTTGCCCAGTATGGTAACTTTGCCCATGGCGCTGATTTTCCCGTTTTTCGTTTACACGAGGACTTTCAATTTGAAACAAACCAATTAAGCTGATGGATTGCTTGTTATTTCATTTCAGGTGTTAAAATTGGTTCAGTTATTTTATTTAGTCTAATTTTATTAATTACGTTAGGGAAGTGATTTAATTTTATCGTTATTAATGTTTGGGGAATTAACTTTAATGACCGTACTTATAGACGTTTTTGAAATTAGGGTGTTTTTCGTTAAAATAATTGGTGTGCTCAAGGTGCGAATATTTAGTCAAAAGTCAAAATTTTGGTCTAAAAAAGTTTTGTGCTTACACCAAAGGTATGTTACATCAAATGTAGTTTCGTTTTAGAGGTGCACAGGATGGCATAGAATGAGGTAAAATGACAATTTCGATTGAAAAGGGAATATTTTCCTCCAGGGTATGTAGGCCCGGGGTTCTGGGGTGTCTCCCAAACTGTCTAACAGTTTGTGGTCGGAACTTGTGTATATGCGAATTCCGGAGAAAATATCGTCTGCGCGTTCTAGCTTTGTATAATAGTGATATCTAATTTGAATGCAGAGTTCGTTAAGCGCCATTTATTGACGAGTAGAGCGAAGTAGTCGCTTGATTGAGATGTCTCTTCTAGGGATGTTACGGAACTTCGCCTTCGACTCCGAAAGGTCGGAACTTCCGATTGATTTTACACCTCCGACTCCGACTTCGG
Organism: Hofmannophila pseudospretella; assembly: GCA_947369225.1. NCBI lineage: Eukaryota > Metazoa > Arthropoda > Insecta > Lepidoptera > Oecophoridae > Hofmannophila > Hofmannophila pseudospretella. Next base: position 10,005,216 of record OX376334.1, read on the forward strand.
CTCCGATAACTTTGAATCGGAGGTTATACCGAACCGCGATCAGAGCGCGTAGAAGTTTTGACTTGTCGCCCGGGAAATCCGCTCCGTTCGCACTCGCAGCCACGATATCGCTTATTTTGCTATTCTACTTCTGTGGCCGTTCAGTTTTTTATTTTGTGAATTGTGTGTCAGACGCGCTACAATTGAATTGGTGACAAGTTTATTTATAGTACAATGAAGCCAAAAAACAAGTGTTATTTATACATGGAACTACTTTTATGAAGTTGACGCGAATACAAAGTGCAAAATTTGTGAGAAAACATATTCAAATACTTATCAATATTTTATTAAATACTGTAGAACTACATAAAGAAACATGATTTATTGCAGCAAAAAACGTCATCATAAAATATATTGGCCAGTTCAGCATAAAAACTAAAAAACGGTTTAAAATTTGAACTTCTTGTGAACATCTCTCTTCTACCTCCGCCTTCGACTTCGGTTCCGAATCCGGTTCCGACTCTGATAAATCAAATTTAAAACCTTCGGTTCCGACCCCGGTTCCGGTAAAACCACTTCCGTAACATCCCTAGTCTCTTCTTTGGTTAATTTGTGTTGCGGAGCTATGTGGTATTATCGTCAACATAAAATCACTCATTTACTCAAACGTATAATATAACTCAGTAAGGTTGCCCCGTGGGACTTTCTATTTTCACACAGAAACGGTTCCATCTTAGTATTTAATAACCTAAGTCTTCTTACGTCGGCTTAATAGCTTATTTCTGAGCTTCACAAGGTGAAGTCGTCCAAGCCTGTAATAGGGTGTACATCGTGTAATAGTTTACACTACATCAGATTTCAATTTATACTGTCCTTGAACTAAAAGGTATAGGTAAAGGTATTTTGTAATTTTAGTACCACCCCAAATCTTCCCGGGGGTGTCGTATGAGGCGACAAGGATCCAAGTGGATACTATATTATTATTACACCTAGTAGATGGCGGTAACGTAAAGTGGGAACAACATAAATTTGAAATTGAAATCGTTTATTTAGCGCTGTAAACACCAGAATACAGAAGTATACAAAGTATAATACATGCAGCACAGAACATCTGGTGTGGTACAGTGCCAAAAAGGGTACACCAGCTCAGCATAATGCTGAGGAAAGCCACAGCGCTGATTTTCAGCTGGCCCCTCAGTGACTGCACGGACGAAGAAAGCAACAATGTGTGCGTGTTGAAGAATGATTTGTGATTGAAGATGGTTCCTCAGTCGTGGGGACGTGGGAGTTTATTTATGTATGTATACGTGTGTAATTTTACTTTAGCTTAGGTTATTTTAAATACTTATTTTCAGTAAATAAATAGACAACGGTGTACTAATATGGGAACATTAGTAAAATGTTCGCAACAGAACACTAGTTTAGTGATTGTATCCAAACTTCAAAATGTGACTTTAAAAAGGTAAAAATTAGTGACTTCCTGCACGACCTTAACCGCCTATAGTGGAACACGTTTCTCTATTTTTAATTCTAAAATAATTACTATAACGCCTCTATAAGGTTATTTAAACGTGTGTGGTGTTCAGCATCTTGTGCTTCAATAAAGTGCTGTCTCACTGGAGAGACCAATATGAGGAATTGGCTAAAGTGAAGGGGCTTTGGTGCAGTACACTTAATTACATGCCAGCCTGGGCTCCATGGTGTGACTGTGTCAGCCTCGGGAGGGAGCTACTTGTCTTGGCTTTTAGGTTACGCTCGGGTCACATTCCGTTAAATAAGTGTTTGCATTTGGTGGGAAGAGCTGCATCACCGTTTTGTACCAACTGCAACAAAATAGAAGACCCCACTCACCTCCTAATGGAGTGAGACCTGGTGAAAATTGAGAGGAAGAAATTTGGCCTCAATATGCTCCAAAATGAGAGGCTCAATATTATTTTGAGTCAGCCCTTATCTGATAATATGAAACACTTACTGTTGTTTGCTAATTTGGCTCTCAAAGTGAGGGCTGACTCTAATAATACTTGAGCTTCTCTTCCCCTTTCTTAGTGACCATAACGAGGCTGACATGGTCACCTTGTCGTGTACCAAAGCCTCTAAACTGAGACTAAAAAAGTGCTAGAAATCACAATTTTCTGTTTCCTTACAAGATAAAGTACCAGCCGCTCTAAACATTGTGAGGAACATAAAATATATCTACTAATGTAGTAAATAGACATCAAATTAATACCTACTAATACCTGCTATTTTTGACACAGAAGAGACAATGGAAATCCTCAGAATGGAAACCTCTGTCATTATTATAATGTTTAGTATTCAGCTTAATGTAATTAATTTCTTCGTAGCATTAATTGTGAATTGTAAAGCATTACGCATTTCAATTTTAATTATCAGCTTCTAGGTAAGTACACATATAACATTTTTGGGAGAGGTAAATACTTTGGTATAGGTTTTGAAGTGCAAACTTCTTTAGACATGTTGCGCTCTTTCTGAACAGTGAACCAAACTGAACCAAGCTGAATCGGGTATACTCGGCTTCATTCGACATCATGCGCGCTCGGCCCGGTGACGCTGAATCGGGTATACTCGGCTCCATTCGACATCAAGCGCGCTCGGGTCGGTGACGCTGAATCGGGTATACTCGGCTCTAGTCGTTATCAGCTGTCATCAGCCACGTTTACTGTCTAACAAGGAGTGCATTGTTTCATTGTCATCTCTATGGAGATCTAAGGCTTGCTTTGTGTGGCACGCACACTTTTTTTTCTTTATTAGAGTCAATATATAAAAAGTAAATAAACTGTTAATTTTTTATAAATTAATAGGCTACGACAAACAGGCAAACGGGCCACCTGATGGTTAAAAAAAGGTTGCCTGGAAGAAATAGCTTAAAGCTATAAGGCCGCCAATTGTATTTGTATTTTGTATCTTTTCTTCTGTCCTGTATTTTTGCCCTGTGTGCAATAAAGAATATTTTATTGTATTGTAAGTGGTCACCGTCGCCTAAACACACATGCAATACCAAGGGTATTGCTTGTTACTCAAAACTTGTATTATTATTACAGTAGGTAGAAGCACAGAAAAAATACGGCACAAAAATAGGGCACAATAACAAAGCGAAAGGCCTCGTCGTCCGAAACAGAGGGTCTTTAATTTCGCGGACGAGTTATCGATGCTACACATACGTCGCGAAAGAGCGCTGGCCAATGTTGCACATTCCGACACGTGGCTGGGCAATGTTGTAATATCTTTTTATTTATTTTTGGTAAACTTACAGCTAATATACAGAATTTGAGTAATGTAATTTAACAAATAATGCCATTTACAAATTTTCACCTATAGAACGTCTGTAAATAAATGTTTAATGGTCTTATGGTTTTATAAATGGGTTGAGAAATAAGCGAGATAATAAAATTGAAATACAAACAAAATAAATAAATAAATAACAGTAAGTAAGGTAGCTAAGAAAATAGAACGTACATACACTTAAAAAAGAAAGGATACCATGCACTGGGTCCCAAAGTATACAACAAATTGGACAAAACAATAAGAGATGCACCGAGTGAAACTGCATTCACAGTAAAATTAAAAGAAATGCCGATGCGGAGCGCATTTTATACGACTGAAGAGTTCTTCAACGTCAGTAAGATCCGGTAGGTACTTGCCAACCCACATTTCATGATTTAAAAGTAAATAAAAAATAACACTAGTTTTAATTAAAATTTATTTTATTTTATATGGTTTATTGTGTATTATAGGTTTATTATGGTTAATTAGAAATTCAATTTAAATACATATTAATTGTTTGTAATGTAATAAATGATAAATGACGTATAATTGAATATTATGAATAAAGATCTGAATCTGATAATAATTAATAGAAGCCATTAGTGCCATTATAGGTCAAAATATCGAAATAATAACAAAAATTACAGTAAATAAAGATAAAACATATAACAATAATATTAATTATACTTGACCGACTAGTGGCGGTATAACCACTCAAATTCTGCCTGGGTCAAAATACCAGAAGCACGATGACGGGCAGCAGCATCATCGGGGCAAGCGACCCGGCTACTGCGATCGCCAACCCGCAGGCCTAGCGTGGCGATTATGGCATAATATTAATTATACTTGACCGACTAGTGGCGGTATAACCACTCAAATTCTGCCTGGGTCAAAATACCAGAAGCAGCGTCATCGGGGCAAGCGACCCGGCTACTGCGATCGCCAACCCGCAGGCCTAGCGTGGCGATTATGACATGACCTCCCATGGATAGCGCAAAAAGAAAACGCGATGATCTGCGCAAGGTGGCTGGCAGCGACTGGATGAGAAGAGCCGAAGATTGGGCTGGGAGAGGCCTATGTCCAGCAGTGGACTAGGGCAGGCTGCTGATGATGATGATGATACTTAAGCAAATAAAATTACATGATGACATCACCAAAGTCGCATCGAAGAAATGGATGCGAGTAGCACAGGAGCGTATAGGGTGGCACAAGAGAGGAGGCTTATACCCTGCAGTGGCGCGACATGGGCTGATGATGATGATGAGGAAATAAAATTAGAAATTCTAGATTTTGTGGAAAAATTACTCTGATTGTTTCGTGTCTTTGAAAATACTCGTAGAATATAGTAAATAGGATTTTATTAGTTAGAGTTATGTGTTTAATGGACATTAAATCAATTCTCCTCTACAGATAGGTACAAACTCAATTTCACAACAAAACGGGTTCAAATTCAAGTTTACGTAATTAAAATAAAATAAAAGCCAATGCTCCAATAATTTGAAGGCTAAAAAGATTATCAGAAAACTCATAAAATATCCAGTCATCGCCATCTTTAAATGTATCAGGAAAAAATAAAAAGCGTGTCGATTTCCGACACAATACCAAATGGAAAACGCGCCCCGGCCCTAAGCTATCGACATTCGTACAATGGGTATATCTTACAATAAAATATTTTCTCCCTTCTGTCTTTCGAGCTGGTAAGTAGATTCTTGGCATACCCCTACAAATACACGCACATAATCCCAAGCCCGATCGGCAAGGGGAATGGAGCGTCATAATCTGTCTTGAAAAATAGAGATAAGGATTATTAGAGATCTCTTTCTTTCTTTAATAATAATGGCCACGATTAATGCAAACTCAATTTTAAGTCCAGTCCTTCTGTCTCTTTCGTTATCGGTAAGAAAAGACAGAAGACAGGTGTCATTTTAGGTTTAGGCAGCATGTATTTGTATCCGATCTAAAATGGAGCTGTCTTAATTTGACAGTTCTAAACCTAAACTAATAAAATGACACCATATTCTTCTTTTGTCCTTTTCTTACCGATAACGAAAGAGAAAGACGGACTGAACTTTATAAGTTTAGCGGCCATTGTAACGACAGCTACCAAGCTTCGCTCCACTCAACTGATGGCGCTTAACGGCCTCTGCATACAAATTCGATATCACCATACAAATCTAGAACACGCTGACGATATTTTCTTTACAAGTATATACAAGTTCAAACAGCTGTCTCCAGACTCCAGGTCTACCTGGTCTAGAGGAATATCTTCGATTTTCCACCGAGATGTTATCCTGTACCCGATTAGTTAGACCCGATTATAAATGTCGATGAATACTTTATAATACACACGATTCGCGGCCTAATGGTGGTCAGCCACTTTCTTTAGCGACTTTACTATGCTATGTACCAATGAATTTTTCGTATTTTTCGAAGACTTGCGTACATTGACCGACTGCTCTAACGGTGAAGGAAAACATCGTGAGGAAACCTGCACACTGAGATGACCAGTGTGTAAAATGTGGTATGCACAAAAGATCCTCAAGGGTAGAAGTGCTTCTGGGTTTTATTTCCGACCCCCTATCATAAGATAAGATAAAGAATATTAGTGTTCTGTTCTTTATTAATTTATTCTGTTTTTTATTAAATAAGCAGAGCAGACGAGCAAACGGGCCACCTGATGTTAAGTGGTGGTGGTTGGTGGTGATAATAATATTAGAGGGTTTTTGATGCGCTGTTAACCTTGAGGACTAAGATGGATTGCCTCATGTGCCGGAAATTACGCTGGCTCTCTTACGCTTCAAACCGAAACACAGAAATGCAAGCATTTCTGCTTCACGGCAGAAATAGATGAGAGGGCGGTACCACCCCAGGCGATTAGGAACTACCACTACAGTTACCATCATTTTTCAAAATCATTTCAATTTAAGAGATTACCTCTAATATTCCATTTATAACATAATAATACTCGATCCCATAATGTGACATAAACTCTCATTTCTGATGGATTTTTACAATAGCAATATATTTCCTTGATTGGTATGAGAAAGGTTGTTTATGTCATACCTCGGTGAGATCGGTCCGAGACGCTTTGTGTAGGAAATAATGTAATAGTCTATTTGTGTGATTGATTTCGTTGAGTGCTTTCTTGTAAGGGCGGGGGGAAATACAGGGGCCTGGTGCTCGTAATCTTCTCACGTGGGGGGGGGGGGGGGGCGCGGTGTTTGCTCTCCCATGACAGCGTCGTAAGGCCATGTCAGAGGTCAGAACAACCTCACGACAAGAAGAAGAAAAACAGAAGTTCTTCAAATTCAAAAACAGATATATAGAGGCGGTACACGACAAGGTGACCATGTCAGCCTCGTTAGGGTCACTAAGAAAGGGGAAGAGAAGCTCAAGTATTATTAGAGTCAGCCCTCACTTTGAGAGACAACTTAGCAAACAACAGTAAGTGTTTCATATTATCAGATAAGGGCTGACTCAAAATAATATTGAGCCTCCCATTTTGGAGCCTGTTGAGGCCAAATTTCGTCCTCTCACTTTTCCCCAGGTCACAATCCATTAGGAGGTGAATGAGGTCTTCTATTTTGTTGCAGTTGGTACAAAACGGTCATGCAACTCTTCCCACCACAAATGATAAATTTTGAATTTTAAGTTTGAAAATTATTGATCTCACATTTTGAAACTATGTACAATATGCCATATGCAATGCATTCTACTTTAATGCACATTTTAGCGACCTGCTCTAATTATGCTCTAGCCCATTTAATTCTAGTGATTTGCACATTAAAATTATATTAAAGCCAAGGATACATTAGGGGACAAATGTCCTGCGACACGTGTCGCCAGGGACGTCGGGTGAAGTAGCGCGACGTTGCCGGACTTCGCGCGACATGTCTGGCAGCATCGCGCGGCACGGGTCGCCAGTAATGTCGGGTGAAGTAGCGCGACGTTGCCGGACTTCGCGCGACATGTCTGGCAACATCGCGCGATACGGGTCGGTTATCCTGTGTTGCAGCGTAGCTTTCAGTTGTGGGATTTACGTCACTGAGTGCAGACACGTGTGCAACTAGTTTGTCAATAATGTGGACCAACGACGTAGTGCTGAAACTAATGGCTGTCGCCAGATATATCAAGCGAAGTTTCGCGAAGTCGCACGACTTCGCCTGACGTCGCTACGGACATAAGTCGCGCGATGTCGCCAGATATGTCAGGCGAAATCGGCCGGCTTCGCTTGACATGTCGCCGATACATGTCGTAGGACATTTGTCCCCTAGTGTATCATTAGCTTTATGATACAATTTTAGTTTGGAGTACTGTCGAGGAAACAAAGCGTTTTCCACACAAAGTTTCAAAACTCCAACAATGTAACTTCATTAACACTTCACAGTACAATTCGTACAACCCTTAACAGATGGCGTAACAAACTAGTCGGAAACTGTATTCAGAAGAAAATGCTAATTATACATTGTGCAAAGTTAACAAATATGGAAACTTTGTCCACTATTTGCGCTACGCTACGCCTGTTTGGGCAAAGTTGGGCACATCCTCTTTTGAGTGTCAAGATATGACGTTTATATGAAAATATTGAGGAAACTCTATAAAATACAGGTGAAGTTAGTTTTTGGTTTATGTGCAATAAACAAAATACTTTAATGGAAAAATCTGTGCCTCCTGTGAAAAAGGGTTCAACTCGAGTTGACCCCTTCTGCGTTTTTTAATATTTAGAATCTGCAAAAAAAGATCTCTCGAACGGTCTAATTCACGTTTTTTTATTTACTACTAAACCCGCATTTGACCTCGATCTCGTCTGATGGTAAGCGACGATGAGGTCGACGATTGAGCATGCGGGTCCAGTAAATGCCTATTCACTCTGGCCTTGAAGATCCCAAGGTTGTAAGTTTCGGGAAATACAGACGCCGGTAGGCTGTTCCATTCCTTAGCCGTTCCCATAATGAACGAAGAAGCAAATTGCTTCGTACGAGCAGATGGGATGTCAACAACATAAGGATGGAACCCCTCCCCGCGCCTGGTAGTAACTCTAAATACAATACCTAGATACAGGTTGTGTAAAAGGGTTCCGGCAAAAAATGTGTCAAATGATGTTATTCGTGTTACACCTATATAATAATTTAAAAAAATCAAATCCATTGGAACCCTTCATCACTTAGCAAAATACTAACTTAGTTCTGTTGCTTGCTTGCTTATCGTATGGTTAGTGACAAACCTATTTGTCAGAGTTGTTCAGGCCGCCCGTAGGCATCTGACAAGACTTAACGACTGTTGTCGAACGACAACAACCGGGAACGACTGCTTAACGTGCTCTCCGAGGCACGGAGGAGTTCAGATGAAATATGCCACTAGCGGTCACCCATCCAGGTACCGACCGCGCCAACGTCGCTTAACCTGCACGATTACTTTAACTTAGTTCTGTGAAAACAGATCTAGTAGTTTACTTAGTTCTGTGAAAACAGATCTATATCTACTTGTAGACTTGTGAAAAATCTTAATCGGTGAAAAAAGATCCGACTCTGTTTGTGAAGCGGATATAACTGGATTTGATCCTTTAAAAAAACTACAGCATCTTGAGTAAAGGTTTAAGTTGAATTTTTCACCGAGCTATATGGAAAAAATAAGGGAGATCCCAAGTATTTTATTTTTTTAAATAAACTACATATAAAAAAACAAATAATGCCATTAAAAAGATAGTTAAACAAACCTTTAAATCAATTTAACTGTATTCTAATTTTTTTTATGTAAAGTAGATTTATCTTGTGGAAAGGAGGAGGGGAGGCCTTTGCCCAGCAGTGGGACAGCCAATAGGCTATTAAAAAATATATCAGTGGAAATTTATTTAAAAAAAAGTTTTGTTCGCTGTCCTTAAAAGTGGGCTATTTGATTTGAACCCTTTTTCACAAGAGGCACATACATATTGTAACCAATTTATTGCTAAAATAAACATAGTACTTACTTAATTGTCTTTATGAAATTTATCCAGGTCTTACGACAAAGTAGGTATAATTATTGTCAGCACTGTGTCAAAGTTGGGCACCTGCCTCTGTGTTTCGCTTAAAACTTTGCCTAGCATCGCTAGCACACTGTTGGAGTTTTAAAACGCATGCATGTTCCACATAGTGGAGAGAAACGGGCAGTGGTTTTGGTCTTGGCCTCTATGAGTTTATGTAACCTAACGTATGTTTATGAGTTTATATAACAACTCTCAATTTTATAATAATTTAATTTAATTTTTTTATCTTTAGCTTTCTTAGCCTTAGTTTAGTTTTAGCTTTAGTATTATTTTAGTGTTATATTATATTATAACTAAAGAGCGAAATTCCACATTTAATTTATTTATTAGGTAAACACAACAGATTACAACCATAGAAATTACAGAAAAATCAATATAAAGTTATGAGCTAGGTCGTAACACTTAACGTTTTTTTTATTTTTTTTTATTTACTAATCCCGCATTTGACCTCGATCTCGTCTGATGGTAAGCGACGATGAGGTCGACGATGGAGCATGCGGGTCCAGTAAATACCTATTCACTCTGGCCTTGAAGATCCCAAGGTTGTAGGTTTCGGGAAATACAGACGCCGGCAGGCTGTTCCATTCCTTAGCCGTTCGCATAATGACACCGGATGTTCTGTGCTGCATGTATTAAACTTTGTATATTTCTGTATTCTGTATTCTGGTGTTTACAGCGCTAAAAATAAACGATTTCTATTTCTATTTCAAAATTCTTGATTTAAAAAAAGGTTTCCTTCTATGTCAAGTAACACACACATCACACATGTTAATATAATTTTTTAAACTTTACTTGGTCTCAAGACCGAATCTAGCCTCCAATCACTACGCAGGTAAAATGGGTAAAACATTTGAACCTTTTTCTAGTTAAATGTACTTTTCACTTACGAATGTGTTTGAACAGTTGCACGGTACAGTGGAATATGGAATTTATTTTTTTAGAACTGGGAAAGCTTTCATTAATTAGGATTTTCGGAGCTTTTGTACTTTTAAAGTTGCAAATTTAACTATATATTGTTGCTTATCGTATGGTTAGTGGCCAACCTATTTGTCAGAGTTGTTCAGGCCGCCCGTAGCCCTCTGACATAGCTTAACGACTGCTGTCAAATTACAACAACGACCGACTGCTTAATGTGCTCTCCGAGGCACGGAACAGCTCAGATGAAATATGCCACAAGCGGTCACCCATCCAGGTACCGACCGCGCCAACGTCGCTTAACCTGCACGATCACTTTCGGACCGTGCTCGCAACTAGGCTACGAGCTACGGGAAATTAAACTAAATATTGTGAAAAAAAATCAGTATTATTTTAAACAGAGATGCAGAACGGCTATCTGATGGTAAATGGTCACCTTCACATACATACATGAAACAATAAGAGATGTATGCTGGACAGTCAGCTTATTAACTTTGTCAGACTTTGTCTTTTAAAGCACCCTAAAATCATTGATGAATATCCAACTTAAGGGCTTTGATAATATGATAGATAATCACGTGACACTTACAAAAACCACTTTTCTTACCGACAATTCCTACTAGTTCTAAGTAAAATCCAAGCTTTGTTAAGCCAGTGAATAATCAAAGGTGTGCAAATGAAACAACAAACCCACTAAGCCAACAAGTGCGAGCGAAACAGAAAAGTCTCAATGTTACTCACCCAAATTGACAGCCTAATATCACAGATACTATCATGTGGGCAAATTATTCAATCAAAACTGATCCTTGTCTCTAAGCCCTTTGTGGCCAATTTAGCGCACGTTCGCAGCCGTCTATTACACCGTTGCATCTTTAAATGTTGCGGGAAACGCGAGGACGTCGAGTAAAGTGGCAGAGTGAAAAATGGGTTTGTGTAATTTCTTTGTTTTCCGCGGCTTTTTCTCTATTCTCTATTTTAGGTCGCCGTAGTTCGGAATAAATGGATACAATTTTTATCTGTCATTTACTGCGAGGTTTTAAAGCAGAATAGGAATGTTCTTATAAATGAATACTAGTGGAATTGTTATGACTCGGAGTAATTATTAGAATAAAGTTGTATTAGAATCAGCACTTTGATCGCGATCCTGTTGCGATCAAAATTTAAAAAAACTGCATCTCTATTTAATTTTTAAATATATCAGTTGTGTTATTATTGTATACAAATGGCATTTTAGTAGTATAGCTGTAAAAGTAACCACTGAATAGTCGAACAAAATACTGTTATAAGACTGTATAGGAAGACAGATACATTTATAAATTATAAGACTGTATAGGAAGACAGATACATTTATAAATTATAAGACTGTATAGGAAGACAGATACATTTATAAATTATAAGACTGTATAGGAAGACAGATACATTTATAAATTATAAGACTGTATAGGAAGACAGATACATTTATAAATTATAAGACTGTATAGGAAGACAGATACATTTATAAATTATAAGACTGTATAGGAAGACAGATACATTTATAAATTATAAGACTGTATAGGAAGACAGATACATTTATAAATTATAAGACTGTAAAGGAAGACAGATATATTTATAAATTATAAGACTGTATAGGAAGACAGATACATTTATAAATTATAAGACTGTATAGGAAGACAGATACATTTATAAATTATAAGACTGTATCATCAGCAGCCTATTCTAGTCCACTGCTGGACATAGGCCTCTCCCAGGGCGCGCCATTGAGCCCGATCTTCGGCTCTTCTCATCCAGTCGCTGCCAGCCACCTTGCGCAGATCGTCGCTCCATCTAGCAGGGGAGCGTCCCACACTAAGTTTGCCCAAACGCGGTCTCCACTCCAGAACTCGTCTACCCCAGCGGTTGTCGGTTCTGCGACAGACGTGACCGGCCCACTGCCACTTCAGCTTGCTAATCTTATGAGCTATGTCGATAACTCTTGTTCTATGCCGGATCTCCTCATTACGGATTCGATCCAGCAGAGATACTCCGAGCATAGCTCTTTCCATAGCACGCTGAGCGACTTTCAATTTGTGAACCAGTCGCACCGTCAGTGTCCACGTTTCGGCTCCGTAGGTCATTACTGTTAAGACGCACTGGTTAAAGACTCTTGTCTTTAGACATTGAGGTATGGGCGACGAGACAGATACATTTATTAATTTATTATCAACATAATACAAAATAAAAAAAAATGTCTTTTAGTCATCTTTAACTTTTAAAGGAATAATACAGATACATGACCGTATATTTCGTAATAAAAATATCTGTAATTAATTTTAAATATATACAAGTTTAAATACAAATTTTAAAAAAAATATTTAAATCACGAAGCAAATGTTGAAATAAAAAGTACTTAATTTGACTACACCTTGCCAATCGGCAATTGACAGTCCGCGATTGATTACTATTGGTCCATTTCTCCGGATATGTACCTACTAGAAATTTCTTGGAAACTCCTAAATTGAAGAGAGATAGAGCTATATTTTACAGGAGCTGTGTCAATTTCTTTGCGATTCTAACCGGTGCTAGGGGGAGGCAATAAAATTACCGGAATCGCAACTGCTCCGTGATAACCCGTATCAAGAAACCCATATCACAAATCTCCTAATAAAGGAAATATATTTCTTAGAGATAATTTTTCGTAGATTAATATTAAAACGAATATTTAGAGTCTGTCTAAAAAGTCAGTATACTTGGTATTTTCTGTAGAATTAAATAAACTAATATTTATTTAGCAACACTGAATTTAGCTGTCAAATATGTCTGTAGTTGTTTGTTTTTTTAAGGCAAAGGGAACTGATACCATACAGCCATGTCTGATGTAAACAACTCTTGCAAGTCTTCATTAAAATGCTGGTGTGACACATTTCAATGCTATCTGGGAGAATCTTCCACGCTTCTGCACCATCCGAACCAAAGAAGAAGGCGTCCCGGACGCAGTATGGCTCTTCAAAATACAGCCAAGTACGGATCGGGCTGCAGCGTCTTATTTGACTTTACTTCACTGTCCCACACATTAATCACATTTAGTAGACGTTCTTCGAATAAAAAACACCATTCTTACTTGAAAAGCACTACTGTAAAACAATTTGCAAAACAATGAATAAAAGCTGGTGTGGACGCGACAAAAGCGCGGGAGAAACTCCATGTCTGTAAACATATTTTAAAGCTAAAATGTCCGTTTGTTTGATTGTAGTCTCTTTATTGTACTAATATAAAATACACAGAAAATTTAAAAAAAACATTAAAATATATCCATAGGGTTCTCTTTCAGCCAATCTTTGATTTAGGAGAGTTTAGACTACTTTTATGGTGGGTAAAGGAATGGAGTACAATAATACAATGAGAGCTGATTATATAGTAGATAAATAAAATACATACTCAACAATTATAATTTTTTTTATTAATTATCATCAATTATTTTTTCTGAGACACCTTACAGCTATACAAATGTTTTAATTGTCCTGAATTTATACAAAATAATAATAATAATTAGTAACAGCTGAAAGTTAACAAAATATGGAGGTGGAAAAGTGGAATAGGGAGTGGGGAGAACAAAGAAAAAGGTATGTGTGTAAGTTTGTAAGTTGTAAGCGTGAGAGATAGAGGGAAATTTCCGTATTGCTAAATATATGTGTAAGTTTGTAAGTTGTAAGCGTGAGAGATAGAGGGAGATTTCCGTATTGCTAAATATATGTGTAAGTTTGTAAGTTGTAAGCGTGAGAGATAGAGGGAGATTTCCGTATTGCTAAATATATGTGTAAGTTTGTAAGTTGTAAGCGTGAGAGATAGAGGGAGATTTCCGTATTGCTAAATATATGTGTAAGTTTGTAAGTTGTAAGCGTGAGAGATAGAGGGAGATTTCCGTATTGCTAAATATATGTGTAAGTTTGTAAGTTGTAAGCGTGAGAGATAGAGGGAGATTTCCGTATTGCTAAATATAAGTTTTTCTATTACTACTAAAAATCCCAAGTAATCTGATTTTTAGACAGACTCTCTAGTAGTTAATTTTAATGCCGATAAAGACACAATCATTTTCATAATTTCATAAATTCCAGTAAACGACCCGGTGTGACAACTAACTAACCCCAAGTGTGCCAGCCAGTGGACACACTCAATTATTGAATTAGCAAATCAAATCGCGCCAATTGTCAAGCGCAGTGGAATACAAACTGGTTTAGCGAGCCACAGTTTGTGTTGTTAATGTTATGTGCCAAATTTGACTGTGTTATAATGCACTAAGTCTAACTGAAGTTAGTTCATTAGGTGAACATTGCCCGACATGTTAGGTGGGCAAAGTTGGCAGACTTGTTAGCTGGACAATGTTGGCCAGTGCGTTCGTTAGGTGAACAATGTTGTTCTATGATCAGTGGGCAATGTTGCCAGACTTTAAATGTGGATAATGTTGCACAATTTTGCGTGGTTTCAAAATACCTTGATGTCGCAGAAAATGGAGAAAAAATATGGCATGCTGACCGCTACTTGAGAACGCTATAACCTTTTTTTACAGCGATTCGTAAAGCAGTACTTGCGTTGCTGTGTTTCGGTTTGGAGGGTAAGAGAGCCAGCGTAATCAGCAATCAGCATCTAAAACCCTCTAATAACATTATAGTGAGATGAGATGAAGAGCGTCGTTGGCCTAGTGGCTAGGACGCCGGACTCCCAAGCTGGAGGTCCGGGTTCGAAACCAGGCAATGAGTTTTTCCGATTTTTTCGAAGACTTATGTACATTTACCGACTGCTCTAACGGTGAAGGAAAACATCGCGAGGAAACCTGCATGTCTTAGGATATAAAAAAATGGGCCCGCTCGGTGGATCATGGCCTGTGCCCCAACAGTGGGGAAATTAATAGGCTGGTGATGATAATGAGGTGAGATGTCTATGGGCGACGGTGACCACTTCATCAATAACATCATTTACAACTCGTATCTGCTCACTAACCCATAGGACTGGTTTACACTTGGTCAAGTACACTGGAAAGAAAGTGCTAAGTGCAGTGCTATTGCAAATAAATTCTTTCTTTCTTTCTTTCAGTGGCGAGTGCATTCTGTACTTGACCAAGTGCAAACCAAGCCTTAGGTGAACGTTGATCGTCTGTTTTCCTTATACAGTAAAATAAAAGCAGATTTTGACGTTTTTGGTAACACAGGTTGGCCTGAGTGGACTCGTATATCACATAGGTATAGTACTGTGTCCCGTGGATACCGCGATCAATCATCCATTGTGGACATATGCGGGTTCCGGAATATGATTCGGGACCGAGAATGTGGGGATTTTTCGTGAACAGCAACGACCTTCGTTAGATATATCGGGACGTTAGGGATGGGGTAGTTTGATATGATATGAAATTGGATTTTTGCTATACTTGGCTGTCACTCTTTTTATTGTACAGTCGGCCTCTGGCTAATGTATGCCATTTGTCATTCTGTAATCTGAAATGAATCTTTAATTCTTTCGCATAGACTTCAAATTTGAATTAAAATCCTCACCCTCGTTTCACAATTTATATGTGATATAGGCAGATTTGTAAAATCCAATATACATCTATTCCATGACAAAACAGACATCGAGTATGATCTCAGAAACAAAACCGAATTAAAACAATGTCGATTGCTAAAATCTACCAAAACCATGTACGCCTTAGGGTCAAAAATTTACAATAAAATTACCAATGAAATAAAAACATCAGATAGTGTAATTACTTTTGAAAATAAATTAAAAATGTGGTTACTATGCTGTGCATTTTACAATATAAACGAATTTTATAATATTTGACACATTAACACGTACAATAATATTTATACTAAGACATGACATGTAAATTAATTTTATGAATAAATTATGATTATGATTAATTGTAGAATTTTGACAAATGGTATATAGACATATATTATTGATAATGTTAATTACACGTCAAAATACACTCAGGTATTATATACTAATGTAATATGCAACATATACTAAGGTGTACACGTACTGCGTATGAGTCTTCTGTGGGTAGCCTACCCGAAACCAGAGGACTATAGGCTCCTACCTGTAAGCTGTATAGCGTCCTTGATGCAAAGCATCTTTAAGGAACAGGAAGGAGACTAAGGTAAGGGGTGAGCACAAAAGATCCCTGAGGGTCGAAGTGCCGCTGGGGTTATCCCTGGCCCCCTAAGATAAGGTGTACACGCAGACAAACAACAAATACACTAACTCCCTGAGGAACTACAGAACAATTATTCATTATTTAACAAAGTCATAATAATAAGTATATAATATTATGTATTACTGTAATTAATTAAAAATGCAATTATAATATTGTATCAATTAAATTAAATTAATCATAGTTATTTAATTTCTAAAAATTCATGGATTTTTTAACTAGAAGCCGTCTGTACTCGAAGAGCAGTCGAACAAACTGGGCACCTCGACATCTCGCCTCACTTTAAAGTCATTTTGGGTTTTCGATCGTGCCAGTAATTAGGTTGGCTCTCTTACCCTTCAAAACGAAACACAGCAATGCAAGCATTGCTGTTCTGCAGCAGAAATAGGTGAAAGGATGGTACAGTCGCCCACAAGCTATAGTATACCATCTGTCAAAAGCCTTTGATTAAATTTCAACCTTATGCCTGTACAATATGATACATTTCATATCTTACATGGCTTATCATGGCCATGTAACGTCAGTGCTTAGCTATGGTCTTGTCCTGTGGGGCGACTATACCAGTCTGAGAGAGTGTTTAGACTGCAAAAGAAGTGTATTAGGGCAGTATGCGGAGCTAAATTTCTGGACAGTTCCGCAGACCACTGTTTAAAAGACTAAATTTACTGCCCTTGCCGTGTATGTATATTAAGGACATATGCTTATCCGTTAATGCCAATATGCTTCATTTTACAAAGCGGAGCGACTTGCACATCAGGCAGACGAGGTCACAAATAATGAACAAGCTATGGCAGCCCCCGTGACGGAAACACATATATAAAACATGTTTATAACATGTGCATAACAGTGTACAACAAATTACCTCATGATATAGGGTGTTAGAGGGTAGACTCTTTAAAACTGAATTGTTGAAATGGCTGCTTGAAAATTCTTTCTATAGTGTTGAGGAGTATAATGACCATTCACATTAGTATTAAAATTGGCTTTATTTTAATTTATATTTTATGTACCTGATATTTTGTACGCCTTTTAACAGGCTGAATACTTTGACATTAATCCATTTTTAAGACCTTTTACATTGTATTCTGACTAACAAAGTATTTTGATTTGATTTGATTCAAATTGTCAAATTTTGACGTTTTAGGTAGGTTGACCTGTCGACTGTACCACCCCAGGCATACCACCTTCAAAGTACCTACATTGAATTTTAATTATACGTGTATGCCTAGCATTGAAATATACTTCAGCTCATAAATAATATTATGTAGTTATAAAACCTCGAAATTGGTAGGTAACTTAGGTTAAAATATTCTGGAATATCAATTGTGTTTAATAAACTCAGTTTAATTATTATTCTTTAGTTAGTTAATCCTACATCAAAAACCCTGGGGCATCAACAAAACTTTACAGACTAAACGAAGTCTAACCCAAGCTTATTTCCAGACATCTTTGTCTTCAGTAACGATAGGGTTCTTCTTACCTTATGATAGGGGGCCGGGAATAACTCAGCGGCACTTCGACCCTTGAGGATCTTTTGTGCCTACCACATTTACACACTGGTCATCTCAGTGTGCTGGTTTCCTCACGATGATTTCCTTCACCGTTAGAGCAGTCGGTAAATGTACGTAGGTCTTCGAAAAATACGAAAAACTCATTGGTACATGGCACTGCACGGTTTCGAACCCGGACCTCCCGCAAGGGAGTCCGGTGTCCTAGACACTGTGCCACCGACGCTCTAACGATAGGGTTCAAAGACGGTGACACCATCAAACGGCCCGTTTGTTCCTGTGCGGTCCTTATTTATTAAAATAAAATGAGATAGTTGTAAAACTATACTTTTATTATGAAAATCACGCCCAAAGTACTATCTATAGTATGGCAAATATTTGAAATACGGTTGTAATTTTTATCGTCTAGAATTTTTATTTTAAAATATTGCATAAAGTTTTCGCAAACTTAATACTCTTAGTAGAATTAATGTGTTGATAATTTTGAATCAATTTGAATGCAAAGTCTTTGAACAAAATATATAAATCTATTCAAATACGTTTATACTACAGAGGACTTAATATAATAACGCCACCAACACAAAGTCTAAAGCTGAATAGCCTAAGAAGATTTAACTTCAAAATAACTCGGCGTTTCAAAACAATCCAGGACACATTTGAAGCTGGAAGCTTCAACAATGGTCAGAGCTGTATAAATGGCTGTATAATAGATTCTATAATACTACAATAAGTCAGGTGCATACACGCGACGACGTGAGGCTAACAACTATATCTGGACAAGAGGACACACTGCTGGCATAAACCGCAAACAATAAAACATTTTGATCAACATGCTCGTGGAACATAATGTCATGCACGATACCTATTTCTGCTCACTTTACTGAATGCACAATTCATATGTACAATAAAATAACGCATTAATATTATATTTAAATATGTAAAACTACTTTAGGAAAACCTATAATTGACTTATGTCTAGATTCTTAAGTATGGATAATTTGTTTTAATAATACCTGTTGGTTCTCTAAATAAATAAAATTAAAAAAGTCAATATTCTTTTGCAAACAAATACGTACATACAAAACATTTTTGCAACGTTATTTTTAATCTACCACCGCTTCGTAAGGTGCTATTGCTGAAATTAAAGAAGCGGTATAAGAAAAAAAATAGCATCACATCTTTTAAAATATTGGTTCTCACATGTTTTTGAACAATAACTACATTCACATTAAATCGTGTAGAACCGGATCATTATTAATATCTGTTTGATGTGGCATAACACATTTTGTTTGTAAGTTAGTACTACTTTTGACATTACAAAAACAAAGTCTAATTTATTTCATACGAAGCATTTGATTAATTATCTATCTCAACTATCATTGAGTTAGTATTAGTAGTTATGTTTTTCATAATCAATAAATAATTGTTTTAACCTTACTACCTATTACTATTTATCAATAAGATAAAACAAGAAAAAGTAAGCATTGTTCAGTAAATATATAACTGGAGTACCGCAAGGATGCACACTTGGAACTCTATTATTATTAAATTGCAAATGCGAATACCTTTTATCATAGTTGACAGTAGGTACTCAGTTCATAATAAAGATTATTTTACAAGGGTAGAACTTGGCCTAAGCAAGCGTGATGTACTATTACTCCGCTGGATCAGCGGCCCGAAAGCCGTGGATTTAGGCTTCGCCTTAACTTAAGCCACCACCTTACAATTGCTGGACTATAAAATTATAGATTGATATGTTAATTGAATATAAATGCTAGCCATTTACTGCGTCCGTATGCTTCTTACACGTCAGCACAATACATAATGCATGTGGACTTAATCTTTGCCGGCACCGGTTAGAGCCAGGCTCAGGGCCTTTGTGTCGATATTAAACTCAGCACAACCTGTGGCTCCAGTCTGTTTGGTGCTAGCTTTAGGTGTCATTACATTAGATTTGCTTGAAATTATTCTAACGACGGTTACTAAATTTACTTGAAGAATTATGCTGTACTGGAGTTTTTTTGGCAGATACTGCCAAGTTTATCGATGCTTAATTTTATTTAATGAAATAGAAAAGCAAATACAGGTAAATATAAATTAAGCAAACAAACATAACAAAGCTACTTTGGTTAAATAAGTGACGTACCTAATAAGTGAAGAAAGAATAGAAAAGAAAGATGAAACCAGATGTATATCTTAATGGAAAATAGGGAAAGAAATATTTGTCAAATTACGCCAACCCGAATTATTCTTCTTCTAAGTCGTATTCCTTATTGCTGAGAGTCGTGATCATTCTAAGGAATTAATCACATAGAACAACTCTCGTGGCAGATTTAATGAGGTGGGTGGGTTTTTGCCATTGCCTTCCCCATTTCACACACTGAGATACAGTGTGCAGGTTTTCTCACGATGTCATTCTTCACCGTCAGATCAGTCGGCAAATGTACGTAAGTCCTTCGAAAAAACCGAGAAACTCATTGATACATGACATTGCATTGTTTCGAACTCGCACCTCCCGCATGGGAGTCCGACGTCCTAGCCACGACGCCACCGACGCTCTAACGATAGGGTTCAAAGACGGTGACACCATCAGATGGCCCGTTGGTTCCTTTGCTTTTATTAAATAAGGAGTCATTTAATAAAATAAAATATGAAAGTTATGTAACTATATTTTATTTCGAAAATCACGCCCAAATTTCTATCTATAGCCGACTTATAGAAGCCGAATTATAGAGAATGAAATAAACAGATTTGTGCTTCAAGAAGATATGCAGCGCGAATATTTATGTATGTTTATTGGTCAGCTTTAAACTACAAACCAATAAAGCATGCAAGCTTATCCCAAGACGTTCTCGGCATTTCTACTTAGAGCTAAAGTACAGTTTATGCTTGCACCAACACTTTAAGCTGATAAATGACCAATACAGGATCCTATTGTAGCTCATACGTCTTCTCATATCAGATTATCCTGTGATACAGAGCTCTGCACTGCGTATTTCTGACGTCACAAGTATGCTTGCGTTTTCCATACTTCTAACTTTATATCTAAGTGTAATCTTGGAAAGTGTCCGTTTCATCCTATGAAATTTCGTTTCTGTAAAATCATATTTCGTTAAAAAATTGTATTAATGTTTTGTATTTGAGATTTAGTTCCAATTAATTTATTCAAAAGTATATTAAATTGTGCTCACAACATTTAAATAGTCGATAAGGAAACCAATTTTAAGAAAAGTTAATATGTTTTAATGGGATTTTCTTCACTAGCATTATAAGTAAATTCTGATATTTTTGTCGTTTTGTTGATGATTGAATATTAATAAAAATTGCATAGCAATCAATTTATTTTATACCTTACAATCTCCACCAATCTTCATTTTACCCCATAATTCATTACTCTGATTTCTAGCTTCACTTGCATCGGTATCTATACCTATTTTACTAAACAGTAAACTAGTATGTCTGTCTAGATCTACGTCGAAGCTAACTCGGGCATCTGCTTCCAAACGATTAGTCGCTTTCAACCAGTTACAGAACGTCCGACAAAGGGGTCAGCTGACTGAACGGGCTTAGCTAAAGCTGCTATTCTAACAGGAATACCCTCAGTTATATTGCAAAGGCTAAGGAATTTGCTATTTCTGTACATTGTGTACATGTATGCAGATTTTGATTCTATTTAAATATAATACTTACACAATTTACAACATTAATACTTAGAGCATCCGTGGAGTCGTGGCTAGGACGTCGGACTCCCATGCCATGAGTTTTAGGCTTTTTTTTATAGACTTACGTACATTTACCGACTGCTCTGACGGTGAAGGAAAACATCGCGAGGAAACCTGCATACTAAGATAACCAGTGTGTGTAATGGGGAAGGCAACGGCAAACCATCCCATTAAATCTGCCACGAGAGTCGTTCTATGTGATTAATTCCTTAGAATGATCACGAGCCTCAGCCATGAGGAATACAACTTAGAAGAAGATATACTTGTACAATTTTGTTCTTGTGTTAAGTATTGAACATTTATTAGTTACATTTTTCCCTCTTGTTTTACATAATTTGTACACTTATCGTACTAAATTTCTCTATGTTGATGGTCTAGCTGGAAGAAATCTCTATTTTAGAGGTAAGCTCTACCTGTGTACATCAAATTTCTTGTTGTTGTCTCTTTTGTAATTTATGTGTATGCAAATAAAGTATATTCATTCATTCATTATTTATTTAACAGACAAAAAAGTCCTAAAATCTTCGTAACAATTTTAACTTAAAAACTATGTTAGTAGATATATTAGTATTTTGAGGTAGGTATGAGTAGATTAGGCACTGTACAGGAGCCAACCAGCACAGAGATCTATCCGATTGCCAGCTGCACATAGTGTCTCATAATGTGGTATAAAGTAAACTTTACCTATATAATAGGTTGGTACAGTGCGTGAGTTTTTAGAAAGGAAATCTGAGACTTCGGTTATATTGATAGAGATACGTGTATACACTAAGACCGTAGTAAGATATAGACAGAGATAGATTTTACTCGATACCCGACTGTGCACTGTAGGTACAGTCGACCACAGGACAACCTACTTCAAACGTCAAAATATGTGAAACTGAAACAAACAAACTATATTACGTGGACATAAGGTGGAGATAGATGAAATTTTACAGATGGAATTTGCTAGTGTTATACGCCATTTGCTTGTAACAACAAAATAAAATACATTTTTTTTATTGTCTACAAAACCGGCATTTGACCTCGATCTCGCCTGATGGTAAGCGACGATGAGGTCGACGATGGAGCATGCGGGTCCAGTAAATGCATATTCACTCTGGCCTTGAAGATCCCAAGGTTGTAGGTTTCGGGAAATACGACGCCGGCAGGCTGTTCCATTCCTTAGCCGTTCGCATAATGAACGAAGAAGCAAATCGCTTCGTACGAACAGATGGGATATCAACAACATAAGGATGGATCTCCCTCCCCGCGGCTGGTAGTCTGAAGGCGGAATAGAGATGCTGGAATTTGGTCGTGCAATTGATATAGTGCAATATGATATGATTGTATTCATAATTATTGTAAGATATATTTATTTCAAAAGATGTGCTGCTGAAAGTTTCTTGCGCCGCTTCTTTAATTTCAGCTATAGCACCTTACGAAGCGGTGGTAGAGTAAAAAAGAATGATGTTGTAAAAATGTAATAAGGTACTTACTTACAATAAAAAACATATTGATTTTGATTTTATGAAAGTAAAAATGTAACCATTTTGAGAAGTGATCATTTTGAGAAAGTTGTAACATTAGGAAGCGATAATTTTGAGACAAATTTGTGAGGCGGCCGATTTAGGAAGCGGTTATTTTGGGAACTGGGTGCTTATTACGATTCTTTCATGACATGGTATGGCGCTATACCAACGCAATAGCGCTGCCCCTGTTTCATTCATTTATTGATTATAAACACACACACACACACACACACACACACACACACACACACAAACAACAATATAATGGATAAATAATTACGTTCTATTTTTTATTTTTATATAAGTGTATCCCCCAGGCCATTCGACTGTTGCTATCTACTACGCTGCAAGACGGCCGATAAGGCAGTGCAGGTAGTAGAGACCGATATTTACTTATAATATATACATTGTAACTACACTGTTGTTAAATGATTATAATTTGAATATTGTTTGGCTTAATAAATAATTTTTTGTGTGTATCATTTGATGGTTTTGAGGACCGTAATAGCCCCGGGAAGCTGTCGTTATGAGAACTGATACTTTGGGAACTGGACACAGTGAACGTATAAGGCCTCTGTTGCCTCAAATAAAGAAAATAAGTTATTTAATTCTAGATTTTTTTATGTTTCTTATATAGATATTGCCAACAATAATAAGACCGTCAGACGAAGACCGTTAGAAAAAAGGACAGAAAGAGGCTTCAAGGGTCCTAGTTTCTGAAGGGTAAAAGGCCGAGTGGAGGGCCACTTATTGTCCTAAGTGTATCTCTCAAGTGGTCCGTAGAAAGGTGATTGAGGTGCCTGCAACTGGACATATCCCTTATTCGTGCGCTGAATCAAGAATCTTTTTACATTTGAATAAATACGAAGCGAATGAATTTTATAAGATGATTTTTATTGTAGGTACAAATTATGAAAATAGCTTATTTTTTTAAATAAAGAGAGCAGATTAACTGGTCACCATCGCGCATAGACATCTCACCTCACTGTATTATATTAGAGGGTTTTCGATGCACTGCTAACCTTGAGAACTTAGATGGAGTATGAATGAATGAATACTCTTTATTGCACAAAATTAGTGTGATACTAATGTAGGCGGTCTTATCGATAAAAGCGATCTCTTCCGTACAACCTTCTGGTGGAGTACTACATGTGTCGGTAATCCCGGTCGATAAATGTGTCTATTATCCTTCAAACCTGGCATTGCTAGGTCTTAGTGAAGCATCCTGTCTGAATGCGGTGAAGAAGAAACCAGTCGACACTTCCTCGCCGAGCGTGAGGTGTACTTCAAACCAAGGTGGGAATCTTTTGGCAAGGACAGCATAGGAGAAAGAGAGCTACAAGATTTGAATTACGGTGACATTCTCAAGTTCAGCAAGACGCTGGAAGATGGAACGGAGGTGACCAGCCGGAACATCAGTGTTATAACTAGTAGAGGATGGATAGCGGAGGCTTTATAGCAGCAATTAAACACTTGGATTGACTTGACAACAAGGGATTATTTTAGTTTGAGTAAATACAGTTTTCTAGCCCTATCCAGATTCAATGGCGGTTATTAGAACAGTAAGTGAGAGAGACGACACACTATTAGAATAAGAAGGCGTTATCGATGCTATTATTATAGCATCGATTCTGGATGCTATTCGTTAACGTAACAATCAGTAACCGATGAGGGAACTGAGTGAAATAGCTCTACGCAGAACTGATCACTCGCCTGGTGACCCGGAAGGCGTCCCTCCACAAAGGCATAGTCTTATCATTCAAACCGAAATACAGAACGGAAGCATTTCAGCTTTAGAGCACAGAAATAGATACCATCGGGATACAACAGGATCCCCTGGATCCTGTAATTCAGCTCCAGCTCTGCACATTGTGTACATATATGATTGTATTAATAATTATTGTAAGACATATTTATGTGAGAACGGTTTCGCTAAAGGGTTTGGAAACTACCGAAACGCGTTCATATACAATAAAATTATAAAACGTTGCAACATTAATAATATTTCCGCGAAAGAAGCAGAAGCTAAAATTCAAAGATGGTTACTCACGCTAACCTATTATGAAACCGAAAATATTGTTTCACGATAGCTCTATCACTGACTCCCACAGCACACTTGACTGCACTCACCATGAATATCCTCCCTCTTTCACCAAACCACATTATACGTGGATGACCACACACACACACACCTTAAGACACCCTAGCACACTCACGCTCATCGTCGTACAACACTCCATAATTAATTACTTTCTCATCTTTATTTCTGTTTATTTTAATAAATGTATAATATAAATAAGTAATAAAATTAATATAAAATAATAATAATTAAATATCTCATAAATAAATATATCTTAGGTATTATAATTTGATGTAATTATTATATAAGGAAAATTGAACCGTCCTCCGCGATACAGGCTGTTGCCTAGTGCGGAGTCCAACGTTTAGAATAGTTTAATGTATAATGTAATGTATAAAAAAACCAATTATTAAAATTTCAAAAGATGTGCTGTTGAAAGTTTCTTGCGCCGCTTCTTTCCTTTCAGCTACAGCACCTTACGAAGCGATAGTAGAGTAAAAAA
The DNA here is from genome assembly GCA_947369225.1 of Hofmannophila pseudospretella. Classification (NCBI taxonomy): domain Eukaryota; kingdom Metazoa; phylum Arthropoda; class Insecta; order Lepidoptera; family Oecophoridae; genus Hofmannophila; species Hofmannophila pseudospretella. The sequence goes on from OX376334.1 coordinate 10,030,921, forward strand.
AATTACGTTGTAAAAATGTACTATATAAGGTACTTACTTAGAATAAAAACATTTTGATTTGATATGATTCAGCACCTACAACCTGTAAAAACAGTAGTATCTATAGGTTGAAAATGTAGCTATATTCCGCTATTTCGAGATCTCGGAATATTAGAATTGGAGTTCTACTAGGTTGACACTTTGGCCCATCTTTTATGCAAAGCGCGGCCAATCTCCGCGCCAGTAATTTGGCGCTGTTCATCAATATGAAAAACGCGCAATAACCAAATTAAGTATTCCATCGGATTGTTTGCTTTAACTTCAGCTTAAATTAAGGGAAACAAAATCTCGGTTAGGCTAGTGGAACACAGAGAGCAAAAAAAATATTTTTGTTTCACAGGGCATTATTAATTATTAATGTATTCTATGTGACACGAAATGTATGCTAATTTGTATAGGTAATTTATGTTTTATGTAATGATTATATTGCAAATACTTACTTGAAGTTAAGTCTAAAATATTTGCATGCCAAAGCTGGCGAAATATGTGATACCCAATATTTAAGATTTGTCATCCAATGTACCATATTTCTGGCGAATAAATTACTTTTTCTTGCTACTCAGCTAGTTTATTTTAGCTCATAATCATTCCCTCAATACCACATAATTAAAAAAAAGGAAAACGACATCATCCGTCTCTTGTCTGAGATAGACAAGAATGTCGTAGCTTAGAAAAAGTCGTAAGGTGTGCTACAGTCTGTCCTCTATTGCCGGCTAGCAGGGTTCTAGGACAGTGCGCAGATGAAGAAATAGAAGAATTGGTTGTTAAATAATATATTTTAAGGAAAAGAACACATAGTAGGTAACACAGAAAATAGGTAGTAGGAAATAAGAGTGAACGGGAGACGTCCGTTCGAGACGAAATACAGATAAAAAGTCAATGTACAAATAAAACAATGAAATTAATGGAATAATGAAATTTAAAAATGGAATTGGAACATGATTTTGAATTTAAATGAAGAAATGAAGATGCCAATACGAAATTAGATGAGGTAAACGCTAACGATGAGGTTGAAATTGATGGCAAGGAGGTTGATATGGACGATGAAGTCGACATCGTTACAGGTGAACAAAGAAAGAAACATTGGCTACACTAGATGATTTTCACAGTAATAGGTCTCTGGAATTTTGGCAAGAACTAGAGCTTCAGAAGTTGCTAATAATCACGTGGCAAAGGCGTAGCAAAGTAAAGTGATGAGCTGCAGTTCCCTTTTTGTAATATACATTAACGCCTCACCTCATAAACAAAAGAAAATCAAATCAAATCAAAATGTTTTTATTGTAAGTACCTAATAGTACATGTCAAGTACGCGGGGCTCGAAACGGCCTATATTTTCGTTCCACTCGCTGTGGAGACCACGGGCGTATGGTGCACGGAGGCCAAGGTTTTTGTCCCCAGTTTGTCCCGACGACTGAGAGAGCGCTGGGGTACCGCTAGCTGACTCCACTGCACATTTAAAATATGCATTCTTTGTTTTGATGACGACAGAGTTAGTAATAAGGAAAAAGGAGAAGTTATAAGTGCCTCTCATTTTGTCATATATGATAAGCTATAGCTTCGTCTCTCTCTCTCTCTCTCTCTAAGGCTGGGACTACATGCGCCGGTTCCAACGACGTTCGATTTGAACTATTTTGAACTGTACGCAAACGCCAATAAAGTTCTTCTTCTTCTAAGTCGTATTCCTCATTGCTGAGGGTCGTGAGCATTCTAAGGAATTAATCACATAGAACGATTCTCGCGGCAGATTTATAGGGTGATTTGCCATTGCCTTCCCCATTTCACACACTGGTTATCTCAGTGTGCAGGTTTCCTCACGGTGCTTTCCTTCACCGTCAGAGCACTCGGTAAATGTCTGTCAGAGCATCCCGCTGGCTATTTAGCGTGGAGACGCTGCCAGCGTGATGGACACCTTCCCGCCGGGTGCGACTCGGGGCGGTTTGTTAGATTAAGGCTTTTGACAAATATAATTTTTTACGACATTTTTTTTACTCTACCACCACTTCGTAAGGTGCTATAGGTAAAGCACTAGCTCGTTGCATATTGCAAGACAATACGGTGCCGTTACGGAGTCGATAGTGCTATGAAACTCCATATAAAAATCCGAGGATCTATGAGGCGGTGTTGATCCATTGCCGTGGCGATAAATTCCTTATTATTTGGTTAATACTTGCGGTTGTTGGTACTTGGTGAAACTTGTAGTACATGGTTAGACTTAAATAATATAATTAAATAATTTAATTTAATTATAAACAAATACCTGAAGATGTGTAAACGAAACCGGTCGTAATTAATAAAATACAATAAAAACCCGTGAAACAGTATATTATTTAAGTCTAATAACTAGCGATCGGAGTAGGTAGGGCTGTTTTTGGTACTTGCAAGCTGTGGTCATGATATGGATACGGCTTTCTTATAAACCATATTTGGATAATCCCGGGATTTCCGGAATTGAAAAAATCGATGTAGATAGAGCTACTTTTAGTAATTCCAACCTGCGATCATCATACTATGGACATGCCATTAAAAAAAAAAAATATTAAAAAATCCCGGGATTTTCGGAATTTAAAAGAAGACTAGAAGACTACTAAAGAAACCCGGATTTAGACATACTTGAAAGAAATGAAATAGACGACGAAATTCTATTGAATTATAAATTCGCTTCAATCTGACGTCTACAGATGTCCATACTAACCTAGCACTAATCTAGCTTTTGAGGTCTTTGACCCCAAACAGCCCTACCTACTCCGATCAGTGGTAATCACCTTATATTTTGGGGCAATTATAGTGAGAGGGAAATGATATTCAAAACCCAATAACTTTGCGTTCGAGCTGTGTGGATTAAAAATTACTGACAGTTGTAAGCCGTATTTTAAGTCTCTTAGACTACTAACTATGCCCTCGCTCTATATATATGAAACAGCCATATTTGTAAACACAAGTAGTCATCTGTTTATGAAAGTATCAAATGGTCACGATAGAAACCTACGCCACAGTTATAGATTATGTATTCACGAATCCAGAACTGCTCTGCACAAAAGTATGATCTGTATGGCACCAAAAAAATTTAACCTTCTTCCTGACAGTATAAAAGAATTCAATGGTAATGAATTCAAGAATACTTTGACAGGAATGCTTATTCAAACATGTTACTACGAATTATCGGACTATTTTTCAGATAATCTAGTGTAATAATTTTATTTATAATAATTATGTAGTTAGTTTGAATTCAATGTTTAGATTCTACTGTGAACTAATAACTGTTATTTCTGTAACATAATTATTATATAAATGTATAAGGAATATTATTGTACGTCCTATCAAGGCAAAAGGTAGCGAACATCACGACATAACCTAAGATCTTGGTAACCTCCTTTACAAATGAATTATTTGATTTGATTTGACTTATTTTTGCTCTCAATGCATCTCAAACTTAACCGACTTTGTTAGAACAAAGAAGAAGATCGTTCCTTCGTAGAATATTAAGCGGTGTGCCTACCTTCAGAGTAATCCCTCTGCTAATTTGTAGCGATACATATTATTTTCGCTAAGATAAATGTTTTGAAATAATTTATAATGGAGGATTTTAGGGCACGGTACCGAGAACTAAACCGGGATTACTGAAGTTACAGCGGGAAGTTAAGTAACGGGAAGTCCATGCTAAGACTGTTATTAGATCTGCACGATCGACATAGATCAGTGGTGCTGCCTTTGGAGATGCTGTGCCCCCTGGCAGGTATTGCACCACCCAGCGTACGTAGATAAGTGGCTTGCGCTGTCGAGAAAACTAAACAGGAAACCGACACCAGGCATCCACTTCATAGTCACACTGCCAAACCATCTCGTCTCAAAAGCCGTAACGAGTTTCTGCGAAGTGTTTCTCCCATCGACCCTGGAAATAACCCGCCAGAAGTAAGATGCAAGCTGTGGCGGGAGAAATACCCGCCTAAAGATTTCATACTGCCAATAGAAGATCTACTACCGGGTTTCAAACTCCCGTGGCCAACCTGGAAAACGCTTAATCACCTGCGAACCCAGGTTGGCTGTTGCGGAGATTATCTTCACAATTGGGGGTTTTCCAGCGATCAAGTAAAGTGTGAGTGTGGTGTCTCCCCTCAAGCCATGGAGCACTTGCTCTGCTGTCCCGCGTGTCCGACCACCTGCACGCGTAAGGACCTGTTCGAGGCCAACCAGAGGGCTGTCGATGTGGCTGCCTTCTGGTCGGGAAACATTTAGTTCGGATCATTAACACAAAAGAAGAAGAAGAAGTGGTATTGATCAATATTAATACAATTTGCACGGGGATTATTTTGATTTGCATAGTGTTGTCTTTTTTCTTCCACCTTTTATTTACTTCTATCCTCGGTATAAAAAATTATAATTTTAATTTGTCGAACTTTATAATTGGCTGTTTATGTTTAAGATATATGTGTAGTTTTAAGTAGAAAGCTGTTAAGTTCGCTAAAATAAATAAAATAAAAAAATAAAAATATCGATTATATACCGTTCAACGTCGATCATTGTGTGCTATTACACCAAACCGAACTGCCATAGATTGAGCATTGATGATTGTCGATCGTGCGATTGTCGATTGATCGATGAAAAGATTCGGCTTTATTCATTACATTTCATTTATTTAATAGTACATTATGATATAAGTGCGGTAAGTTGAAAATTACAGCCGAGGCGATATTGCTAGCCCGAGCCGTAGGCGAGGGCTATAAGGAAGCAGAGGCTGTAATTTTCAAAGCGCACGTATGTCATACGACGTTTTATAACATATTTACGAGGAAATAAATAAAACTTTGACTTTCTTAAACGAATAAATCTTTAATTACTTGTTAAAGCAGTTATAGAAATTTGAACAATTTTTAAAAGTGATTGTTACGTTGCCAGTTGCTTTTTAGCATTGAATAGTAGCACCACAATGAGCTTGACTTATATTTTTGAGAAAGTTCCATGAAATATGCTAAAAACACATTTTCTGAAAATGAATTTGCATCTTTGCTTGTTTTCCATATGATGAAATTTTGATACGCTTGTAAGTATCTATCGGTCGATTTTTCAGGCAAGAGGCTTAGAGTAGCCTTTTTCGCTGCGTTTAAGACTTGTGGCGGTGTCAAATTAATAAATTCATCACTACTTGACGACATTTTCAAATAAAAACAATACAGCGAAAAGAAAAAGCGCGCGGAATAATTTTACTTGTCCACAAATTAGCGATGCGCGCGCATCAACTTTTTTTAGGTAAAGGTACAAAAACAGCCAGTATTACTAATAAAGTAAATTAATATTTTTGTGTTTTTGTTACAGATAAATGGTTGTAATTTATTGTCAAAATTAATTAAATTAAAGAATTAAATCTTTATTTATTATATTTTATCTCCCAAAGTTAATTTTATTCATAAAATATTGACCACTTTTTTAACATAAAAACTCTTTGCTAAGATTTTAAAAAGTATCGTTCATTTTTAGACGGAGCATCTTAAAAAACCGTACATGTTACTTTATTTAAAAAAACTCGTGCGTTTCACATTACTATAACGCACAAGTGCGTAATGAGATACATTACGATATTGAAATTGGTGTAATTACAGCCACTTTACGAGCAAATATGTTATAAAAATACATTACAATATCATACAGCACTAAGCCAATTCGAAATTGTAGTCATAAATTAATTGTCAGTAAGTTAATATACAATTACACAAGTCAAATAGGAAATAAATTAATTGATGTCTTACAAATATAAAGAAACAATAATATAATGATAAATCAAATTTTATTCAATTTAATATTACAATAAATAAAATAACAAATAATGTCAACTTAATTAATAAATAATTATAAATAAACCTCCCCCCTTGCCGCTCCCGATGCAAAGGTGCCCATAACGCTCGCGACGTTACCGCGCTGTATCGCTACGGCCAACCTTTGCACCAGGTACGACCCGGAGCGAGAGTCACATCCCCTAAAACAAATTAAAATTTCAAATATGTACAAATATAAATTAAGAAAATTAAATTGAAAAATAATTGTGTAAATAATGTCTAAAACGAACACTGCTGGCACAATTCCGGTTCAATTCAGTTCCGGTTTTATTTAGAAATATGCCAATTTGGTTGATTGATCGCAACAACTAACACTAGGTTAATCAATTGTCGTTCGACGTGTTTTACAAGCCGCAAACATTGATCATTCTGAGCTATTACACCTACGCGGCCGATCGATGCGACATTGATCACGCAGGTGTAATAACACCCTAAGGACCTTATCACACAGGCGATTTGCGAGCGAGTACAAAGCCAGTCGAGTGCGTTGCGAGCTCGCCGCGAGTTCGCCGCGGGCGCGCAGCGAGCCCGCGGCGTGCGATCCGCGTTTTGAACACTCAGTGACAGAATGTATTCCGACGAGGAAACGCTGCTGTTAGCTTTGTTACTTCGAAGACGCAGAAAATAGGAGGATCCATTATCAAGTAATCAACTGGGAGAGAGTACTCGGAGAGAGCGACTACTATGTGTTGCTCTGCAAACGAGTTAAAAATAATCCTACAAAAATGCGTTCCTACCTGCGAATGACAAGACCTATATTTTACGAGTTGTTGCATCTGATACAAAATGACTTAAGACACGAGGACACACACCGAAGATTATCAGTGTATCACGAAGAAAGGCTCGTAATTACTATTAGGTACGACTGAAGGGGGGCGGGCTGTTGAACGCGAGTGTACAAAATGTTCGCCGCGCACTCGCCTCGTTTTGGACTCGCTCGCAAATCGCCTGTGTGATAAGGCCCTAAGGGGTTACCACACAAATCCGAAGATATAAGATAAGAGCGTCGGTGGCATACCTAGGCTAGGACGCCGGACTCCAATTCGGGGGAGGTTCGGGGTTGAAACCATGCGACGTCATGTACCAATGAGTTCTTTCGGGTTTTTTCGAAGACTTACGTACATCTACCTACTGCTCTAACGGTGAAGGAAACCTGCACCTGAAAAAAGTTTCTGAAGGCGTATGAAATCCACCAATCAGCAGGGCCTGCACGGTCGATTATGGCCCGTAACCTCGCTTGTGCTAGAGGATACCTGGTCCCCAACACTGGGACATTAGTAGTCTGATGTGAGAGACACAAACAAACAAACAAACAGCGCATCGCCGAAAATAAGCGTGCACAAGGCAAGACGCTTCACGAAAACTTACATTGCAATTCTATTTAATTTCCACCAAAATTCGGTAAACTGATTTTTTAAACGTTCTATAAATAATTGAGTACACATATAAAAGTCCAGAGCATCTATTTCAAACACCTCATTTTCAATAAACATCGATTTTCAATAACGTAAATCTCACCTACCCGCCACAGAGTATAAATAACAATTAATATGCCACATATGTCATCCGCACCACAACAAAGACAATCAAACCATTTCCTAACTATTTACGTGGGCTCTGATAGTAACACTGAAACGCACTGATGTGGGCAGCCGTTTAGGTAAAGTTGTAGGGGGAGAAGGTACTTACGGTCGTGCATGGAGTACTGCTGCCACGGACTGTGCCTGTGGGACGGCTCAGCTAAATACCAACTGGCTGCCCTTGACTCGGTGGAGAAACGCGCTAAGCGCCTTATAGGTGACGAATCGCTGGTGGAAGCTAGACTGCAAAGTCTGGAACATCGGCGCAAGGTTGCCTGTCTATCGGTATTTTATAGGATACATTTCGGAGAGTGCGCATCGGAATTGCACGACCTAATTCCAGCATCTCCATTCCGCCTTCGGACTACCAGGCGCGGGGAGGGGTTCCATCCTTATGTTGTTGATATCCCATCTGCTCGTACGAAGCGATTTGCTTCTTCATTCGGAATGGAACAGCCTGCCGGCGTCTGTATTTCCCGAATCCTACAACCTTGGGATCTTCAAGGCCAGAGTGAATAGGCATTTACTGGACCCGCGTGCTCCATCGTCGACCTCATCGTCGCTTACCATCAGGCGAGATCGAGGTCAAATGCGGGTTTAGTTATACATAAAAAAAAAACTGACTCGTTGAAAAATTTATTTTTATAATGATGAAACCGCACAAGTTCACAAGGTTGTTGGTATATAATTAATGTATCATCATCATCAGTCCATGTCGTCCCACTGCAGGGTATAAGTCTCCTCTCTTGTGAAACCCTATACGGTTCTGTGTTAGTCGCTTCCAGGTCTTCGATGCGACTTTGGTGGTGTCATCCGCCCATCTAGCTGCTGGACGACCGACTCCTCTTTTCCCCGACCTTGGCCACCACTCAGTGAGGGCTCTGGTCCACCGACCATCACTACGTCTAACCAAGTGTACCGCCCATCGCCACTTTAGCGTCGCAACCCGCTTTGTGTATAGTGTCGCAATTAATGTATAGTGTACTCATTTTATTTTAGTGTCTAATTGGTTCATTTCGGTCATTTAATTGTAAAATTGGATGTATTTTACATGAAAACCGCCAAAAAAAAAATTTTTTTTTATTACGTTTAAATATCTTTTTTCATTAACTATTACATTTTTATCAAATTCCATGTTACTGTTAATAAGTTTAGGTACTTTGCGTTTGAGTTGATGGTATCGTAATAAACATTACAACATCCTGGATACGACATACTGATTTCTGACGAAAAATTATAGACCGAATATCACACAGATGGGTTCAGAAACATACAATTGTATATAATTGTAATATTGTCTTTAATTTATCGTCAGAAATCAGTATGGCGGATCCAGGATGTCGTAATATTTATTACGACACTACGAACCTACAATACGATATCATCAACTTAAATACAAAGTAGGAAGCGATTTGCTTCTTCGTTCATTATGCGAACGGCTAAGGAATGGAACAGTCTGCTGGCGTCTGTATTTCCCGAAACCTACAACCTTGGGATCTTCAAGGCCAGAATGAATAGGCATTTACTGGACCCGCATGCTCCATCGTCGACCTCATCGTCGCTTACCATCAGGCGAGATTGAGGTCAAATGCGGGTTTAGTAGTAAATAATAAAAAAAGGTATCTTAAACGGCATCAGCCCTCCATTTAACCTGGTCGCAGAGTTATTAATTAAGGACTTCCGTCGTCCATCTCCGAGTGCATCATCCGAACTTGACCACTTTTTATGGACCGCCCTGAAGGTATACTCTTTTAAAGAATTATCGAAATCTGTTCACAAATCATACAGTGAATTGAGAACCTCCTCTGAAGATCCTTCTCCTATTTGGAACAAAACTTTGTACTTTTATTATCAAATAGCAAAATAAATTTTGAAGTGTCCCTACCGTATTTAATAATTACTGCGCTATTGGAGAATTACACATTAAAATTATACAGTAGAGTCTTTGAGACCCAAATTACTATTGATTTATAATAATAGCATAATGGGATTATTGGAAATTGATTTCCATTTGTAATAGTTATTAATATTATATCACACAAAGGCAAAACTGAATTTCAATTTCAACTAAAGTGCTTTTAATTTAATGTATTTTATGAATCAGTTTACTAAATGTAAACCCGTGGCGCTCCGTTCTCTCTGCCTCTTCAATAGAGAACATACACACATACAGGTACAGGATGTTAGTAAGCTTTTAGTCTTTTAAGATGTCGCCATCCAGGTCATTTTAGTGGTCTTTTTAGTAGTTTTAAGTCTCAGATCTATAGCAATTTTATAATAGAAAGTATATTGGGAAACAGTGTGGTAGTTTTGGGAAGTAGATAATTTGGAAGTAGGTATTTTGATGGGTCATTTTAGAACATGGATATTTCTCCATTCCGCCTTCGGACTACCAGGCGCGGGGAGGGGTTCCATCCTTATGTTGTTGATATCCCATCTGCTCGTACGAAGCGATTTGCTTCTTCGGTCATTATGCGAACGGCTAAGGAATGGAACAGCCTGCCGGCGTCTGTATTTCCCGAAACCTACAACCTTGGGGTCTTCAAGGCCAGAGTGAATAGGCATTTACTGGACCCGCATGCTCCATCGTCGACCTCATCGTCGCTTACCATCAGGCGAGATCGAGGTCAAATGCGGGTTTAGTAGTGAATGAAAAAAATAAAAAAATTTTTTTTTTAAAGTTTCTGTAATTTTCCGGAACCTTCGAGAAAACTCGATACTGGGAAGGTGTTCGGCTATTCTCGAGACCCGGCCGTACAATTATGAATCTGACGGACCTCGGTAGATACTTTATGACGAAGGGCTGCTAATTTCCCAACGAGCACAGATAACATCAGTTCGAGACACAATCGCAACTAGTGTTGTAATCGACTCGAGTTTTCGAGTCATAATTTTCCTATAGTCTCAGTAGTTCGGTTATATTATTCTACGTGCTCTTAAATTCTCAGCAGTTCTGTTTCATAATGTAGTTTACGAGGACTTGAGCGAAACTTCGTAAAAAGTCTCGAGCTCTGTGTATGCCTCGAACTCGATTAAGAGCTCGCCCAAATTGAAGACCAAATGGAAAGAGTCATGTAAGTTACTTTGTCATTTTGAGATAATGCGAATTTAATGTTTATGGTTATTAATTCTCTAAGTTATGGCCTCATGTATTTTGGTATTTGTATACATTTTTCCATCGCTTGTAACTAATTTGTATTTCATTTCACGTAAAGACTAATTTATATTTTGAGCTGCTTATTTCGGCAACTATAGTAACTAAGGAACATCGATTAAATTGCATTAGAAAGTCAATTTCTACGTATATTCCTCGTATGGGACGAAACAGAATATCCCTACCGCTACTGGTCAAGTGTGTCGTATGGGGCGACTGAACTGAGTAACTGCTGGTAGTAGGATCCATGTAAAGTTTATGTAAAATCTGTTGTAAAATAATTTTGCTTCGGCGTTGATGTGTTTCGGCAGTGTTTATAGAAGACCCATAACTTTGAAGCCCGTTTGTTTCACCTTCGACCTCATCGTCATTTACCACCAGGTGAGATTGAGGTCAAAAGCGGGTTTAGTTGTAAAAAAAATATGTGACATATATTTATCATGGCGTGTGTCTCCAAAACCGACCTAGTTCAGAACTCGGAGAACTCGAGTCTTTCCCAACACTAGTCGCACCCTGCCCGAGATGAGGGTACAATGCTCACCTTCTGTTATCTCGGCAGGCAGGGTTCTTTGTATTTGACTAGTTCATCCCTAATTACTTCCTAGTTCACTCATAAGTACATAACAAGAACAACCTATGGTAACAGTGTGTTTATTTTAAGAGGTTAATGTACGTACCCTTAAGAAAAATCAATTTCCCTTAAGAGAAATCCGTAGATAAGTCAAGATTACGATTTTAATATTTTCCGAAATTTATATATTTACCATTTTTAATTTCACCCTTGTTAACTGAAGAAACGATGCTACAAAAATACTCAAATCGTAAAATAATTTTTTTTTATCTACTTTACGCTAAGTTACAAGTTATCAATATCCTTCAGGATTGTAATATCCGTTTCCCAACATGGCCACTTACCAAAATATCCTATTCCTAAAATTACCACTTCTAAAACTACCACTTCCTAAAATAAACACTTCTAAAAATATCCAATCTCAAAAAGTGTGCGGTATTGTATTATATTTATATATATATATGTAAAAGAAATCACAAAAGGTCGAACGTATCGCAGAGTTATTTACGGGAAGGGATCTACCATCAGATGTTTTAGTCTATCGATATAAAACCGATCGACGTATTTTTCACTTATTATTATTATTATTATTTTTTATTAAATAAGGAGAGCAGACGAGCCAACGGGCCACCTGATGGTAAGTGGTCACCGTCGCCCATAGACATCTCACCTCACTGTATTAATATTAGAGGGTTTTTGATGCGCTGCTAACCTTGAGGACTAAGATGGAGTGCCTCATGTGCCGGAAATTACGCTGGCTCTCTTACCCTTCAAACCGAAACACAGAAATGCAAGCATTTCTGCTTCACGGCAGAAATATATAAGAGGGTGGTACCACCCCAGGCGATCCTTCACTTTAGGATCTACCACTACTTATTATTAATACTACTTATCTTCAATTAAATTTATTTGTGTCGTATCTCTGTCCTCTTGGACAGGTTTTGGCCAGCCATCGGTCATGGTCCAACAGAATACCAGCGCTGGAGGCATTCTTGTCTGCAGCAACAACAGCAGACCATCAGACATGATTTCAATATGTTTACCTTTGACTACGTAATTATTTTATTATAATTATAACTGTTTCGGTCATTGCTGTGTGTGAAATAAACATATTACTTACTTACTTACCAAGTTCTACGAGCTTCTAGAGCAGCCTTTCCCAAAGTGGGCGATAACGCCCCCTTGTGGGCGCTGCAGGCCTAAAGGGGGGCGGTAAGAGACCCAGAAAAAAAATGGGGGCGTTGTGTAGAGGCTTGGGGGGTGATTTGTAATTTCATTTAGCTAAGAGGCCTCTTAGACACCGACTGCATGAGCTCTCGACTCTCAACTACATACAACTCATTGGCAGGTGTAGCCCGTAAGAGTTAACTTGAGACCTGAGCGCCGTTGTGTATTACCGACTGCGCTCAGGTTTCAAGTTAACTCTTGCGAATTATAGTAAAAGTCTCGTTTAGAATTAATGTTTAATCTCCGCTAATATAGCTCACAATAATTAATTAATTTAATTTGAAGTTATAGTCGTTTTTAAGTAGGGGAAAAAATGGGGGCGCTAAAAAATAATTTATTCTCAAAGTGGGCGGTAGACAAAATAAGTTTGGGAACCCCTGTTCTAGAGCGTCGGTGAGCGTGGCTAGGACGTCAGACTCCCATGCAGGAGGTCCGGATTCGAAACCAGACAATGCCATGTATCAATGAATTTTTCGGATTTTTTTCGAAGACTTACGTACATTTACCGACTGCTCTAACGGTGAAATATCGTGAGGAAACCTGCATGTCTGAGGAAATTAAAAAGTTTCCGAAAGCGTGTGGAATCTACCAATCAGCACTGGACCCGCTCGGTGGATCATGGCCCGTACCCCCTTGTGCCAGTTGGGGCACAGACCTCCCGTCTGCCGTATTAATGTCCCCACTGTTAGGGCACAGACGGGAGGTCTGTGCCCCAACAATGGGGACATTAATAGGCTGATGATGAAGTTCTACGAGTCGGCCCTCGCACATTTTACTTTACAAACTGATAAAGTAAAGTAAAATGGACTGATGGATGAGTGGCTAACCCTAAAGGGGTTAGAACACTCTAAGAAATTCATTGGGGACAAAGTCACAGGCTGGAACAGCAAGATCTGGGGGCTGAATAGACGTCGAGTGCGCCTACTGGTCGGTGCCTTCACCGGTCACTTTAGCACCAATGGCCACCTACACAAGATGAAGCTAACTGATAGCACATCTTGCAGAGCCTGTGGTGAACAACTGGAGACCGTTTCACATCTCCTATGTGAATGTGACGCTTTCGCGGCAAAAAGGATGGGTCTGCTAGGCACTGCCTATCCGGACCCAAGGGAATTCAAATCCCTCCCACTAAGACGCATAGTCTTGCTCATGCACGACATATTCGGTGATGTGGTCAAGGGATAGGTACAAGGGGTTGAACACAAAAGATCCCCATGGGTCGAAGTGTCGCTGGGATCCCCGGCCTGTCTGTGCCCCAACAGTGGGGACATTAATAGGCTGATGATGAAGTTCTACGAGTCGGCCCTCGCACATTTAACTTTACAAACTGATAAAGTAAAGTAAAATGGACTTTATTGCACAAATAGAAAACAAAAAACAAAAGATAGAAAAGGAAATAGTGAAGTACAAGAAAGATAAAAAGGATTAAAGATGAAAAGAAAAAGATTAATGTTAAAGATTTAGGAACCTTAAGTATGTCAAATATTATACCTAACTTTCAAGTTCCTAGATAATACCATTTATGAATGAGATGAGAATTGGTAACAAAAGTGGTCTATAATCAATAGTGTCCGACCGAAGGTCGATTTCTGGCCGAGGCCGAAGCCGATTGTTCGGCTTCGGCACAACCTTCGGCTGTAGCCGAAGCTGAAGTTTTAAAAGCTCTAAGAATTTTGTTCAAGATTGGATACAAGCTAATTGAAATGATTTGATTTTTAAACTGTAAAATTGAAGGTTATATCGGCTGTATAATATAATATAGAAAGGTAATTTTAATCTTCTCTAGAAGTTGATCCAGTGGTAATCAAAATTACCTTGCGATTTGTGAAGAATTCGTTCGAATTCGTCGTTTGTTAGGAACCTTCGGCTTCGGCCAAAACTTCGGCCCATTTTGGTCGAAGCCGAAGGTTTGACCGAAGGTGGTTTTTTTGGCCGAAGGTGGCCGAAGCCGAAGCCGAAGCTTCGGTCGGACACTAATAATCAACAACATTGACAGGTGGTTTAGTTTTTATTTCTGTACGAAAAATTATTAAAACACTCTACTATGAGAAATGTAGTAATTACATCATCATCATCATCAGCAGCCTATTCTAGTCCACTGCTGGACATAGGCCTCTCCCAGGGCGCGCCATTGAGCCCGATCTTCGGCTCTTCTCATCCAGTCGCTGCCAGCCACCTTGCGCAGATCGTCGCTCCATCTAGCAGGGGGGCGTCCCACACTACGTTTGCCCAAACGCGGTCTCCACTCCAGAACTCGTCTACCCCAGCGGTTGTCGGTTCTGCGACAGACGTGACCGGCCCACTGCCACTTCAGCTTGCTAATCTTATGAGCTATGTCGATAACTTTTGTTCTATGCCGGATCTCCTCATTAATAATTACATGATGTAACTTATTTAGGTGCTAGACCCACGTGACAGATGGACGGAGTATTTAGCAACAGCGGTTCTTTCGGGGTACGGAATAACGGATCCCTAAAAAGTTCCCAAAGTTTCAAAACTTTTTATCCAAACTTGTTACCAAATTATTATCCCGGAGGGGAAACTCCTTGATGTTATATCAGGGGCTGTCAAACTGTCGATCAACCCCCAATTGGATGCGAAATGACTAACGATGCGTCCTGGCGATAGAATTATGACGTTTTAAGGGATGGGGTGGGTTCGGTATTTAGGGGTTACGCTTTCTTTTACTTGTTGTGTACTCATACTCATTTTTTTAACACCATCGGGACACCAGGAACTCTTGGTTACGTCATGCTTTTATAATAACTTAAAATTTAAAACACAATTCCTGCTAACCATGAACATAACTGGACAGGAGCGAACAGACCAGCAGATTTACATACAAAAAATTGGCTAAAAAATTAAGATTGTAGCAGCCGTAAAGGGGCTTTGTCATTTATGTAAATTAATAAATAATAAAATTAATATATCTGCTGTAAAGGGGCATTGTCGTACAAATAATAATTATAATAAATTATAGCTGCTGTAGAAAGGCATTGTCAATTGTCACATGTCATAAAATCTATAAAAATATAGCCAGAAAATAAAATTATAATACAAAAATCAATTATAATACAAAAATCAATTATGAAAAAGAAAATACAATGTCAGTAATAATACAATTAATTAATAATTATATAATTAGCTGCTTCAAAGAGTCAGAGTAGTGACTATTCTTAATTTTTTTATTGTATAAGGAGAGAGACGAACAAACGGGTCACCTGATTGATGGTAAGTAGTCACCGCCCATAGGTATCTCTCCTCACTGTAATATTATTAAAGGGTTTTCGACTCTGGGGCCCAATTCGCCTAAATTACAACGTTTGTAGTTTTTTTAATCTTTATTTTTTGAGCTTAGTCGCCTGAAATATGTCGCTCGGTACAATTTATATACATACTATTATAGGTTATATAAATAATGTATACATTATTTATATAACCTATCTTCTTAGCTTTCTCTAATTTGTACAGTGCCTTGGCCGAATCCGATAAGGGAATGGCCAAGGCGCTGTTACAGCCCATAACTCAATACAATCCATTAAAATATATTTTTAAAAATGTATCTCGCCTGAGTGACTCGTTCCGGACACATTCCATCAGTATATGGTATACGTCTTCGACCACACCACACTCTTCACAAAACGTTTGTAGTTCTATTTCAATCCAATTTCAATTTAGTTTTCGTTCCAATTCTATTTGGACACCAAATCGCATTCTGCTGACGCATAACTCTACCACTGCCACCTTGCGATTTACTATCGATCGGGCAAAAGTACCTTGGGAGGAACTTATGTTCGATCGTTATATTTGACAGTTGAAGCGTTTTGTTACCGTTCAACTGTGATTCAGTATAAACTAAACTTGTTAGTAGAATGTACAAATACGTTACTGTTGGATCGATCGTTGCCTCGATCGGAAATTTACTGAAATTGAATCGTTAGTGGATAGTAGCATACGAAACACGTCATAACGATGCAGTTTAGATTCTATTTAGTTACGTTGTATTTAGTGGAATCGATCTCCTGGTCTGAGACTTAAATTTTTCTACGCATTCATTGGTTAAAATTGGGATGTTTTCTTTATAGATCCTGGTGTCTAAGATACTGAACTTTTGAACGAACTTATAACAAGTACCATCGATCTAAAAAGTAACTAGCCACTGTTCAAAAGGTTTTTTTTATATTTTTTTATTTACTTCTAAACCCGCATTTGACCTCGATCTCGCCTGATGGTAAGCGACGATGAGGTCGACGATGGTGCATGCGGGTTCAGTAAATGCCTATTCACTCTGGGCTTGAAGATCCCAAGGTATAAACATCAAATTTTTTTGGCAAATGGTACAAAACGCAGCACTCTTAATTTTAAAATCCGTATACTGATAGATCCCAAATTACGTATTCCGTTTTCTCATTTCACCTGGAGATGTCTAAAAACTTTATCTCGGAGGGTTCCGTCGTTAATCACGATCGGTCAGGCTGAGTCCACGTTTCTTACCGGGTGATTAATTTCGGTTTAAATCAGGGCCCCGTATCGATCAACCTTTTTGTTAATCTTAGTTCGATCATTGGGGCGGAAAGGTGTCAGATGTTTCAGATTACTTGCGTATTCAGATTTACGAATATACGTTTGAATTAACAAATGTACGGGTCAGTATATATATGCAAATATTATGTATGTACGCAAAAACTCACAGTTGTTTCCGAAAAACTGCGATAATCATAATTTCAATACCAGAAACAAAAACAAACTTGCAGTCCCACGCTTTAGACTTAGTAAAGTAAACACATCATCACTGTATACGATTTTATAATAAGATACCTGATACTGTAATAAATGTGACAGAGAAAACATTTGAGACCCATTTAAGACGGACCTTATGTAAATGACTACTTAAATGATAAAGAGGCTTGATCCTTAATTCAGCTCCAGCTCCACACATTGTGTTCATAATTATTGTAAGATATATTTATTTCAAAAGATGTGCTACTGAAAGTTTCTTGCGCCGCTTCTTTCTTTTCTAATTATATATATAACATATATAGTAATTAAATAAATATATATACCTACACACAAATATATACTATTTGTGTGTAGGTATATATATTTATTAATTTACTATATTTTTATCATTAATGTGTCGTGGTAAATGTAGGTAAATATTTTTCACTTATTAATACCACCTATCTACAATTAAATTTATTTGTGCTGTGAGTATCTCTGTCCTCTTGGACAGGTTTTGACCAGCAATCGGTCATGGTCGAACAAAATATCAGCGCTGTAGGAATTCTTGTCTGCAGCATTAACAGCAGACCATCAGACATGATTTCGATATGTTTACCTTTGACCACATAATTATTTTATCATAATTATAACTGTTTCGGTCATTGCTGTGTGTGAAATAAACATATTACTTACTTTTTACTATTTCCACTCAGCTTGTTACAGCGATATCCGACTGTTTTGAAGTATATTACAATAAGGCCTCAATTTAAATTTTAACTAACGCCGCCAGACTCCTCGGGACACTCCCTGCAGGGAGCGACCTGGGCCAGGTCTTTTACTTGTAAAGTAGTTATTTTAGCTTAAGTATGTATTTTAGTATTACTTAATTTTAACTAGAATGGTTATATTTCATTTTATCTAGTCTTTTTCCACGCAGATCACAGTCAAATCAGAACACTCTTACTATGTGTTCACGGCACAACCAAGCATTCCGTGGCTATTTCCACTCTGCTTGTCACAGCCCCCGCCTGTTTTGCAATGCAAAGCATGTTTACAGAGATTGGTGCAATTGGGCCATAGATTTCCTCAATTTAGTAGCGTGTCGAGATGTTCTCTGGAAATGTTTTAAAATATTTTGTTCCGAGTTTTTTCTCGACGAAGAAATGAATTTTTTTCTTTCTTTTTTTATTAAATAAGGAGAGCAGACGAGCCAACGGGCCACCTGATGGTAAGTGGTTACCGTCGCCCATAGACAGACACCTTACTGTATTAATTTTAAAGGGATTTTGATGCGCTGGTAACCTTGAGGATTAATATGGATTGCCTCATGTGCCGGAAATTACGCTGGCTCTCTTACCCTTCGAACCGAAACACGGAAATACATGCATTTCTGCTTCACGGCAGAAGATAAAGATACATTTATTTGTTGAAAGTAGGTCATAAAAAGGTCTTAAAAATTATAGTCCTGCTACTTTCTACCATTATTGGCATACAGATTTAAAGAAAATCTAATTTAATTTAATTTATTTATTATAGAAATTACAGAAAAATCAATATAAAGTTATGAGCTAGGTCGTAACCCTTAACGTGTAAACACAGCATGGTTAGGAAGTAGAAAATTGATTGTTGTACAAAATTGAGTTGGGAAAAAATACTATTGAATGTAATGAGTAAAAAACTTATGCCTATTTGAAAAATAAAAATAATAAAGTAAAGACTATAAAGTAGGTGCGTGGATAGCTCACTTGAGGACATCTCAACCCGTCTTTTAAAAACTAATGGCCTAGGATCAAATAAGTCTATCGATGTCTTATTGTTGCTGTTCGAAGAGATTTCGTTAAACAATCTACACATTCGCACAATAGGGTTATAGAACGATGTGTTGTTCTTAAAAACATTTAATACAAATGTTTTAGGATTGCGAAGTTTAAAGTTTGTGTTGAAGTTGAGACAGGACAGCAAGGAAGGTGAATATGGTGGGATGAAGAATTTTATGTAGGATTATTAGGTCTTGGTGTTTGCGCCTAAGTTGAAGCGGGGTGACTTTCAATGTTGCCAGTCTATCATCATACGACGACAGCTGACGGCCGAAACCATACTTATAGCTCATTATTCTAAGGGTCTTTCTTTGGACTCTTTCTATGCTGTCGGAGTAGATATTATAACAAGGAGACTTGAAATGAATTTTTGCAAATAATGTAAAATTACATTAATTCTACATTATTTACAAAAAATAATTTCAATGTCTTTTAATCTTTTTTTAAATGTTTTTAAATTTATTTGCCTTATAGAAATAGATAAGAGGGTGCTACCACCCCAGGCGATCCTTCACATCAGGATCTACCACGACAATTGATTTGGATTTATTGATGTGGATTTGTTCTTGATTGTAGAAGGAGATTCAAAGTCCATGTGCCTGATCCATTAAATAATAGTTCAAAAGCGTAGAAATAAAATAAACAGTTAATTAACCCTTTACACGCCAGTATTGTGTAAAAAGTATCGTGTGCACGAACCCGACAGGTTGACGCAGGGAGCGTGCTCGTATCAAACGAAAGGCCTTTCATCTCCGGTAAATAAATAAAACTGACAATTTTGTGTTTTACTGCAGCACATAACGGTTGTTTTAAAGGTGTGTGACTCGTTGTCCTACTCACATTGTCCCACTAGCCGCATTGTACCACTCGTAGTCCCACTAGCCTGAAAATGTGACGTCGGTGGCACAGTGGCTAGGACACCGGACTCCCATGCGGGAGGTCCGTGTTTAAAACTATGCAGTGCAAATGATTTTTTCGTATTTTTCGAAGACTTACGTAAATATTTACCGACTGCTCTAACGGTGAAGGAAAACATCGTGAGGAAACCTGCACACTGAGACGACCAGTGTGTAAAATGGGGTAGGCACAAAAGATCCGATCAAGGGTCGAAGTGCCGCTGGGGTTATTCCCGGCCTCCTATCATAAGATAAAATAAGCCTGAAAATGTAAGTTCGTGGTCCCACTGCATAGTGGGACTACCAATAATAGTTGTAGATTACTGCTCGTGGTCCCACTCCATTTTTTTCCAAGTCCTTCAGATACTGGTCTCTGTAGTCACAATTCACAATATATTATAATTGTATGAATACCTGTCAGTATCCGTCCTTCAAGTTGTCTTTCTTCACACCATTTTCTGTTATATTAATGAAATATGTTTCAAATAATAAACAGAAAAAAGGTAAAATCTCACTTAGTGCGATACCAATACTAACGGTATTTCTAATTCCCAATTAATGTTGAGATCCTAAAATATAGTGATATTGTTTATGGCCACATTAGTGGGACTAAGACTGCATTACGGCTGACTGATGATCCCACCAGACAGTGGGACCACAAGCCCGTTATATAGAGATACTGTACCACTAGTGGGTCAAATTAGTGGGGTAACGAGTCGTAACCCGTTTTAAAACACTATTTTGAAGGTACTGGATCCTAGTGCAGGATCACCTGAGTTGGTTACCTCTTCGAGCCCATTATATCGAGATACTGTACCACTAGTGGGTCAAATTACGGGGGTCACGAGTCGTAACCTGTTTTAAAACACTATTTTGAAGGTACTGGATCCTAGTGCAGGATCATCTAAGTTGGTTACCTCTTCGAGCCCATTATATCGAGATACTGTACCACTAGTGGGTCAAATTAGTGGGGTCACGAGTCGTAATCCGTTTTAAACCATTATTTTGAAGATACTGGATCCTAGTCCAGGATCACCTGGGTTGGTTACCTCTTCGAGTCCATTATATCGAGATACTGTACCACTAGTGGGTCAAATTAGTGGGGTCACGAGTCGTAACCCGTTTTAAAACACTATTTTGAAGATACTGGATCCTAGTGCAGGATCACCTGGGTTGGTTACCTCTTCGAGCCCATTATATCGACATACTGTACCACCAGTGGGTCAAATTAGTGGGGTCACGAGTCGTAACCCGTTTTAAAACACTATTTTGAAGATACTGGATCCTAGTGCAGGATCACCTGGGTTGGTTACCTCTTATCTATTTCTGTCGCAATGCTTGCATTTCTGTGTAAAGTGTATTTTTCACCCTTTTTTTAATTTATTTAAAGTGTAAGAGGGCCAGGGTAATTACCGGCACGTGAAGCACTCCATTTAATCACTCATGGGTAGCAACGCATTGGAAAAAAAAACCTCTAATAACGGTTAATACTTGCGGTTGTTGATGGTACTTGTAGTACATGATTGATTGATGATGACTTACATAATATACTGTTTCACGGTGTAGAGACACTGTGTACAGACACAGTGCACACTGTGTTCTACATTGTGAATTATTATGTCAGCAGTTTTAAACGTCACGCGGCTGCGCGCGCGTCGGGCTGGTCGTGTCTCTACCACCGTCATGTATGATGTACTGTTTGGAAATATAAGTATCGGTTAACGAGTCCAGTGTCACATTGAATATGACTCCTCGAAGACATACCCTGTCTAGGACGTAGGTATAGACACGTACGAACTCCTAGACCAGTAAAGAGGTACAACTCGTATACCTCTAAAACGGTATTATAAGTGTATTTTATTAATTACTAAAATAACGTCTTAAGGTTAAAAAAATAATTATAAACAAATACCTGAAGATGTGTAAACGAAACCGGTTGTAATTAATAAAATGCAGTAAAAATACAGTGAAACAGTATATTATTTAAGTCTAATCCCTCTAATAACATTATAGTGAGGTGAGATATCTATGGGCGACGGTGACCACTTATATGTGGCTTGTTTGCTCGTCTGCTCCATAAACAATAAATAAAAATTATTTAGACTAACAATGTAATATTATATTATATATAAGGTCCTTTTTTATTAGTAGGAAATAGAGGGTATGTGCTGGTCACTTGTACCACTTTACACGAAAAAATAATCCTGTTACTTGTATGAAAATTTTACATACTAAAGAACAATGCTTCTTGGTGTCATAAACTCATCCATGTCGTTATGAATGAATTTCATTCATACTTGTTATTTCAGTATAGTAAGTAGTAAGTAAATAATTTTTTTTTTACTCTATCGTTTTTGTTATAAGTTAGTTATAACCAGTGATCGGAGTAGGTAGGGCTGTTTTTGGTACTTGCCACATACGGTCATAATATGGATAAGTATGCCCAATAATCCCGGGATTTCCGGGATTGAATAAATATATTATTTAGATTTTTAACGTTATATTTGTTTTGATACACATTTAAGATTGGTGGCGAAATATTTTTTTTTAAGATTCATGGCCCTAGTGTACCTATGGTAGTGTTTTAACTTCTTCGTAAGTTCACAATTTTAAAAAAATCGTAATCCGCCGAGTAAGGGCCAGGATTATAAAAGTAATTTACAAAACGGGATCCCGAAATCATATCCATATTAATATAACCTTTCAGGACATTGACCCTACCTACTCCGATCAGTTGTTATAACCTATAGATGACACCCTAGAAATATTTGCCGCTAATAAAATAGGACCCTATATTTTGCTAGTTACAACACCCAGAGTATTGAATTGAATTTGGCTTTCCAGCCGCGACATTGTCATGAAATCTAGCTAAATGTATAATTAACACGAGCACCGTCCGCCGGCCCTCGCCGAACCAAAGTGACGAGCGAATACTGTCACGTACAGTGAGACCCCTACTACAGTTACAATTACAATACTTTCTTTGGTGTACCTATAAAGGATTTCTGCTCTCCTGGTAGTCCTATTAGAGCGTCGGTGGTGTCGTGGCTAGGACGTCGGACTCTCGTGCGGGAGGTCCGAGATCGAAACCATGCAATGCCATGTACCAATGAGTGTTTCGGTTTTTTCTAAAGACTTACGTACATTTACCGACTGCTCTGATGGTGAACGAAAACATCGTGAGGAAACCTGCACACTGAGATAACCGGTGTGTGAAATGGGGAAGGCAATGGCAAACCACCCTATTAAATCTGCCAAGAAAGTCGTTCTACGTGATTAATTCCTTAGAATGATCACGACCCTCAGCAATGAGGAACACGACTTCTTATCTAATCTTGTACTGTCTTTCTCTCTCTTCTAAATCGTATTCCTCATTGATAGGGTCGTGATGTGATCATTCTAAGGAATTAATCACATCTTATTCTTATCTTATGATAGGGGGCCGGAAATAACCCCAGCGGCACTTCGACCCTTGAGGATCTTTTGTGCCTACCCTATTTTACACTGGTCATCTCAGTGTGCAGGTTTCCTCACGATGTTTTCCTTCACCGTTAGAGCAGTCGGTAAATGTACGTAAGTCTTCGAAAAATACGAAAAACTCTTTGGTACATGACACTGCACGGTTTCGAACCCGGACCTCCCGCATGGGAGTCAGGTGGGCTAGCCACTGTGCCACCGACACTCAATTAATCACATAGATAGAACGACTCTCGTGGCAGACTTACTGTCTTTCTAGAAAGTGTAAATGGGAAGGTGGTAATTCTGGGAAGTAATTAGTCTTCCCTTAATAATTCTAATAATTAATAATGGATTTCCGGTAAAAAAAACGTCTGATTCCATCAACTATTTTAGGAAGAAGATATTTTGAATAGTTCATTTTGACAGTGGTAATTTTGGGATGTGTTCGTTTTAAGAAGTAGACAGATTGTGAAGTGAATATTTTGAAAAATGTTCATTTTGAGATGTGATCGTTTTGAGATGTGATCGTTTTGAGAAGTATAGTTTAGAAAGTATTCATTTTACAAGTGGAAAGTTTGAGAATTAGTCATTATTGTCACTCAGACAACGGATAATTATTCCACCAATGATCCTTTGGGTCAATTGCGAGCGTATTTCCAACGGAGCGATCGGTCAACATACGCGCAACGAATTCGCCGCGTGTGCGCAGCGAGCTCGACGCGTGTTAGCAACGAATTCGCCGCGACAACGCGACGCGGACGCAGTTGTTTATCAGTATTGTACAGTCCAAAAACGCGTATCTCGCTCCGCAGGAAATACGCCCGCAATTCGCTAGTGTATGAAGGCCCTTAGAATTAAACGGTTCAACGAACTCGTAGTAGGGGCGCATTCTAAATTCAAAATTTATCTGCCATTGTTTGGCGCAGCCTGCGAGCTTTGATTTGGAAACACTGGGCTTCATTATTATTTAGTGCTTATGGCGCAGTTGCGAGTGCGCCCGCCTCGCGTTGAGTTAATGGGTTCAATTTGAAATTAAAGATATTATTTTGTTATTAAGCTAAGACTTGAAACATTGTAGAAAACATTGTAATTTCAAATTACCTAGAACAAGTCAAACAATTTACATACCAATTAGGGAAGCTACATGTAGAAGGAGAGTAGGATGAGATGGGATATTATGAACGTTAACAGTTAAATAAGTAAAAAATAATAATTAAATAATAATAATAATAAATTACAAATACTCACCGCAAATAATCATCTGATTATAAAATGTACTGAGATAGAACAATAATAACAGATAAAACAATACATTACAATAGACCAGACATCACACTCCATGACAAAAAGAACCGAACTGTTTACCTCATTGATATAGCCGTCCCCGACACACACAACCTCACCACCACCCACGCTGAAAAAATAGCAAAGTATACGGACCTCTCTATAGAACTGAAGACCCAGTGGCGGGTGAACACTGTTAGAACTGTACCCATCATAATTTCATCTACAGGAGGCATACCCAAATCCTTATACACCAGCCTGAAAACACTTCAAATACACCCCTCTTACTTTCATTCTTCTTCAGAAAGCTGTCATTCTAAACACTTGCAGGATTGTTCGAAAATTCCTGTCCATGGACACATAAACGTCTCACATTCACTCATCATCAACACTCTCACACACCGATCAACTCACTTTATTTCTTCTAATTACCTCTACTTCTAATACGTCTTCACTCATACTGTCGTTTGGCCAAAAGCTCGCGACAGTATGTTAAACTCACCCCAATAATGGGAGAAAAACAGTAGTATAAATAATAATAATAATAATTAAAATCTCTTTGTTTTCAGGCACTTATCCCATAGAATGAAAACAAATAATTAATTATCAAATTACATTAAATTAATTCAATTAATTAATCAATTACAGCAAACCAGTTTAATTTATCTTTATATTCAAGCCTTTTTACTGGTTTCATAGTGTGTGTGGAAAACAGTTGAGACAATAAATAATAATAAAAAAAGTTTAAAAATATTTAGATTACAGATAATACAGACATCTCATTAATTTTGAGGACCTAAAGACATGAATGCAAGGTTTTATCACAATATTTACGGCATAGGTACGTATGTAAGGTACCTTTGATACTCATTTATTGTCACATCACATTATTCATTAATTAATTAAATTGAATTATATAATTTATCTTAAAAATATAAACAATGCTAATTGTAATATATTAATAATCAAAAATAGTTAACATCAAAATTGTCCACATAAAAATAAAAATAAATAAAAGTTATAAAAATTGAATATTTACTAATAATGTAAATTATTAATTATAACATTACTCTATCCAAGTTAAAATATATTTTTTTATATACATTACACTTACATGAAGTTTCACATACTATGTATTCGTTAATATCATAAAAGGTCTGAGTTTTTCAGTCAAAACTTAAAGGAGTTCACTTTGAGGATCTTATGAGAATTGTAGTGCACCTGGACTAGATTTAAACTACTAGATCGATTTTAATGGAAGTCACAAATTCTGTTTAAAATCGAATCGCGATCGAGTCTGGACCTGACGTAATCAAGCCCCATTCGTTTTTGTGAAGGGTGGTGAAGGTAAGAGAAAGTACCAGGCTCCTTGTGACACAATAAAAATTATCTTATCTTATCTTTGGACGGGGGCCGGGGATCCCAGCGACACTTCGACCCATGGGGATCTTTTGTGTTCAACCCCTTGAACCTATCCCTTGACCACATCACCGAATATGTCGTGCATGAGCAAGACTATGCGTCTTAGTGGGAGGGATTTGAATTCCCTTGAGTCCGGATAGGCAGAGCCTAGCAGACCCATCCTTTTTGCCGCGAAAGCGTCACATTCACATAGGAGATGTGAAACGGTCTCCAGTTGTTCACCACAGGCTCTGCAAGATGTGCTGTCAGTTAGCTTCATCTTGTGTAGGTGGGCATTGGTGCTAAAGTGACCGGTGAAGGCACCGACCAGTAGGCGCACTTGACGTCTATTCAGCCCCCAGATCTTGCTGTTCCAGCCTGTGACTTTGTCCCCAATGAATTTCTTAGAGTGTTCTAACCCCTTTAGGGTTAGCCACTCATGTTTGTGCCTATCAGTACTGTAATAATAAAAATTAACTTTAACCCCAGTTTCTTTCGTAAACAATCCAATATAATGGAAAAACTTGCCAATTCAGAGTTACTTACCTGCAAAAGTGCTACTACGGGTAACGAAACTCACTTCAAAATCACAGTTTTGTAAAACTAATTGAGTATTTTCCAGGCGGAAGTGGAAAAGTATTTGAACTAAGATTATATTTTTGGGGGTGTTTTATTACTGCTATATTGTTGTGTTAAAATAATTTCATAAATTAACGAATAAATTAAAATCTAAATTCATAATATGATTTTTTACTTCCACCATTACAGAAAAGTAAATCCGAAAATCGGTAATTTTTTCTTGTAACTTTTCATAAATGTGGTCATTCAAGACTATTCAGTCAGAGCAAGAGCGTCGGTGGCACAGTGGCTAGGACACCGGACTCCCATGTGGGAGGTCCGGGTTCTAAACCATTCAGTGCCATGTACCAATGACTTATTCGTTTATCGTCAGCTAGAACACGCTGACGATATTTTCTTTACAAGTATATACAAGTTCGAACAGCTGTCTCCAGACTCCAGGTCTACCTGGTCTAGAGGAATATCTTCGATTTTCCACCGAGATGTTATCCTGTACCCGATTAGTTAGACCCGATTATAAATGTCGATGAATACTTTATAATACACACGATTCGCGGCCTAATGGTGGTCAGCCACTTTCTTAAGCGACTTTACTATGCGGGAGGTCCGGGTTCGAAACCGTTCAGTGCCATGTACCAGTGAATTTTTCGTATTTTTCGAAGACTTGCGTACATTTACCGACTGCTCTAACGGTGAAGGAAAACATCGCGAGGAAACCTGTACACTGAGATGACCAGTGTGTAAAAAGGGGTAGGCACAAAAGATCCTCAAGGGTCGAAGTGCCGCTGGGTTATTCCCGGCCCCCTATCATAAGATAAGATTCAGTCAGAGCACGTCAAATCACTATTTTTGTACGGGAAGTTATTTTTTTCCTATTTACTACTGTTTGAAGAGCTCGAAAATCGAAACCTTTCGACTTTTCCACCAACAGTAGGATTTACCCACGGAGAAAAAACTCGTTTCTGTTCCGTGGACTTACCGCTGAAACACAATTGAATTTAAAAAATTCGTGTAAACAACGGAAAGACCAAAAAGCTCTTCTGTTGGGGTTTTTTAATTAACAATTACAATGCTTTTGGAAGCTCACAAAAAAGGTCTGTTTTCCCTTCACATGATTTCGATGAACATACAAAAGCTGTAATGAAAAGCTTTTAACAGAATAGATATGAGTATCTATATTGCGATTTTTTCGAAGACTTACGTACACTTACCGACTGTTCTAACGGTGAAGGAAAACATCGTGAGGAAACCTGCGTATCTGAGGAAATTAAAAGTTTTCGAAGGCGTGTGAAATCCACCAATTAGCACTGGGCCCACCCGGTGGATCATGGCCCGTACCCCCTTGTGCAAGGGGAGGCCTGTGCCCCAACAGTGGGGACATTAATAGGCTGATGATGATGATCTGTATTTCAATGGACAATTGATGCTGTTTATGCTTATCTGTACTGTAGTAACTATTGACATGGCTTTTATTATAGTTTTATTAATTTATTTACGGAAATCTATTATTTAGTGTGTGAAATGGGGAAGGCAATGGCAAACCACCCCATTAAATCTGCCACGAGAGTCGTTCTATGTAATTAATTCCTTAGAATGATCACGACCCCCAGCAATGTGGAACACGACTTAGAAGAGAGAGATTATTTAGAGAAAGAAAAAATAATTTAAAAAACTTAAAGAACGTTGTACAGTTCTCATACTTTTTAGCTTTTATGTCCAAAACGTCCAGAGTATCAAAATGTCAAGTGTATTAAAATATCCAGCGTATTAAAATGTCTAGACTAGTCTAGAAAATCAAATTGTTCACTGTGTCCAAATGTCCAGGGTATTAAAATATCCAGTGGATCAAAATGTCCAAAGTATTAAAACATCCAGTGGATCAAAATGTCCAAAGTATTAAAACATCCAGTGGATCAAAATGTCCAAAGTATTAAAATATCCAGTGTATCAAAATGTCCAAAGTATTAAAACATCCAGTGTATCAAAATGTTCAAAGTATTAAAACATCCAGTGTATCAAAATGTCCAAACTATTAAAATATCCAGTGTATTAAAATGTCCAAAGTATTAAAATATCCAGTGTATCAAAATGTCCAAAGTATTAAAATACCAGTGTATTAAAATATCCAGTGTATTAAAATGTCCAAAGTATTAAAACATCCAGTGTATCAAAATGTCCAAACTATTAAAATATCCAGTGTATTAAAATGTCCAAAGTATTAAAACATCCAGTGTATCAAAATGTCCAAACTATTAAAATATCCAGTGTATTAAAATGTCCAAAGTATTAAAACATCCAGTGTATCAAAAAGTCCAGTGTAATAAAATGTCCACTGAGTCCAAATATCAGTGTATGTACATTTTGTTAAATGTTCACTGTGTCAAATGTATCAAAATTATAATGTAAAATAGTGTAAAAATTCTTATGTTATAATTGTTAAGAAAAATTTAGTATGCTGTTATAGCTAAATACAGAGATTCATGCTTTTTTATATTTTTTATGTCACAACTTGTGCAACCTATATTTACGAATTAATAAATAATTTGAATTTGTTAAGTACATATACAAAAATGTTCAGAATGTCAAAATATCCAGCCCCAGTCACAAAACCCGACACCGGAACCCATTTGCGTCTTCCTCACGTAGCGCGATGATAAAAAAAATGTCTGTAATTTTTTTTTCGAGGTTCGTGACGTAATCAAGATAAAGGTTCCAGGACATTCTGGGACATCGCGGGACATCTCCTCACCGGTCACAAGTACCGCCGTGGGTACGCTGTGGCAGACTATACGTGCCGATACTTTAAACTTGGGGACAAAGTGAAGTGCATAGAAAAGTAAAAAATTAAGACTATCAGAAATGGGTGTTTGACTAAAAAAATTTTATTCCATCAATCAACGTACATGGACATCCTGAAGAAGGATCTAAAATTTGTTTTTAGATATCTTAACTAACATCAGAGATATTGATGGTTAAAGTTAGTACAGGAGAGATGCTCTGTCCCTTTTAGCAAAACAGTTCTTTAATTATGTAGCCAGGATCTGCTTGTATAGCGCTACAGCACAGTGACGTCATAATGCTCTATTGCTGTTTTTTTCTACCGTTTTGATTTTTTAATTGCCTGTAACTATTTTGTTTTTCAACGAATTTTAATTCTGTTTTCACATTTGACCATCAATTTATGTCTATTTCTTAGTTTTTAAGAAAATAATTTAATATTTGGTACTTGGAATTGTACCATTATATAGCCAAAAAATATATCAAATTCTTGCATAAATGAATAAAATCTCACCTTTCGTTGACATACTATCTCTCTTATTCATGGTTGGCTGGTAGAAAATTCCCCATGGCATTAAGCTACTGGTAACATTTTTGTTACTTAAAGTGTTAAATAAATAAATACTTAAATAATTATTAAACCCACGTTTGACCTCAGTCTGACAAGATAATAAGTGATGATGAGGCCAAAGTTGTAGGTCCCAGGTTTAGAAAATACTAGTTCTTCTGAGCGCCGTCGAAACTATACAGACTTTTCGACAAGAGAGGTGAAATCAGACCTTAGTTTGATTAATTGGATAATAATTATAAGATGAACATGTCAACAATAAATATTCACAATTTCCTGTCCATAAATCCCTTGACTGAATAGAATTTGTTATCCAATAAAAGGTTTTTCAGCCGGAAAGTAAACGTTTCGTCATTTGGCACTGTACCGCACCGGATGTTTTGTGCTGCATATTTGTATACTTCTGAATTGTGTTCTATATTCTGGTGTTTACAGTGCTAAATAAACGAATTCAATTTCAATTTGTTTTATTCCTTCATCCCTATATTTAAATATTTCATCTAACACCTAATATTATTATTTATCTACCTATCTATCTATTATTAATAATTATCTAAATTACAAGCAGAACAGATCCATTCAAAACCCAATCGCCAAATCGCCGATTATCAAGCTCCTGAACCAGAATGTCAATCGACACACATTAAACTTGCATGAGCTGTTGCAGCGCTGACGGTGCTGGGCATGACTGGACGTACGACTATCTATGAATATAGTTTTGGTAGGAATTTAACTGTCATTTTGTCAGTTGTTGGAATCATCGTAGATCCTGATGTATCGCCTGGATTGGTATCTCCCCTAACCATTTCAGTCCAGCATCCGGTGGTCTCTACCGCAAAGGGCAAGAAAAGATAATTCTGCTGGACTGCAGTATATTTGTCCCATTTCAGGGCTGCCATTTCGGCCGCCGCACCGGCTGTCCGCGTCGTGTGATAGATGGCTGGCGAAAAATTCCGCCAGGACACCAGGGTCAGACCGTCGAGCCTGTTGCCGTCGGTACGGCTACGGCCTGGAGGCTCGAGCACACATGGGACGTTGACAGACACAAGGGTTCAATTAAATTGTAATAAATGACTGAATAATTGCCAAACACATTGAGTAAGTACTCGTATTTATAAAGCAGGTATTTCCACAGTATTTTTTTAAAATTTACTGATCGTTTATACGGTACGGTAGCAACTTAATTTGTTGAATTGCAAAGTAAACAACGTTTTATGACTACTTATACCTATATTAGAAATTCGAAAATAAAAATTATTTAGGTATTGACTCCTATCTTAAACAAAATATAAAATGACTTCCAAAAAAGTGCGTAGGTACTTAAATTAAAAATAACACAGATTTTTTTTAAATTTATTTACTTTTATATTTGTTCCGATTGATTTTATTGTGCATTCTATGCATGCATAATATGCATTCTTATAGACGTATAAAATCACACAATTGTATAAAAAAAAATATAGTTTAAATTCATATATCAAATCAGTATTTAAATACAAAGTCAAACATCGATTTAAATATCGTAAAATAAAAATGTGTATAAACATAATTTTCCGAATTTACAGACATCGCAGGATACATTCATTTATTGAATAAAGAAATTCAGTCACAGCTTATAAAAACATCCAGGTAAACTAAAGTAAAATTTAAAAAAAAATTCAGTCAAATAACCCGCCCTTAGTCGTCCCCTGTAAAGGTTCCAGTATAATATAAAAAAATATTTTTATTTATACAACTATAGACACACTTGTCCGCCAGTGTACCTGAACGAGGGGTTGTCAATAAATAAACTCCTCGGGCAACTAAGGATCCAGCTCCACTCGTCGTCACTGAATTGTTTATGACACGGCTCTCACCGATGAACGTGTAAGGAATCGGCTTGATTCATCCCCTAATTTATTGTCTGTCCCTTCGGAGGGAGGGACGAAAAACGAATTTCCTCGTACCTATAGTTTTAATACTTAATAGTGAGGTTTGAAGGATTTCAGGATTCAGTAAAAATGTTTACCAACGTTTTGGGTACAAGATGTGGCAAGGATTATAAGGATTTGTATTTTTACCCACGACGGAACGGAGAAGGTATACGAGCATGCGTTTGACCTAAGAGGATGTTTGTTTGTTTCTTTGTGTGTCTGTTCCCATCTAGCTCCGAAACGACTAAACCAATTTCGATGCGGTTTTTTGCTATAGATTTGGAATTTGACAGAGCAGGTTCTTAGCTAGATTTTATTTATATGTAAGTTTTGTGCAAAAAGTTTTAACATCACAGAGTGAGACAGAGCGAGTCCCGACTCGCACTTGACCGGTTTTTAAAATTATTGCTCAAACTAGAAAACTGAAAACCCCAGAAATCGGACTAGAAGACTAAAGTAAGTAATACTTTACACCTTGTACCTCTTTCTCGAAATAACTTCCTCTGCCCGAAGGTTGCCCGGTAGAGATCGCTTTTAGCGATAAGGCCGCCTAAATTGTACTTCACTATTTCCTTTTCTATCTCTTATTTGTTGTTTTCTATTTGTGCAATAAAGTGTTTACTTTACTTACTTTTTACTAACCGAGCTCATTTTTTTTGTCTTTATTTTTTTTTATTTTATGTATAACTAAACCCGCATTTGACCTCGATTTCGCCTGATGGTAAGCGACGATGAAGTCGACGATGGAGCACGCGGGTCCAGTAAATGCCTATTCACTCTGGCCTTGAAGATCCCAAGGTTGTAGGTTTCGGGAAATACAGACGCCGGCAGGCTGTTCCATTCCTTAGCCGTTCGCATAATGAATGAAAAAGCAAATCGCTTCGTACGAGCAGATGGGATATCAACAACATAAGGATGGAACCCCTCCCCGCGCCTGGTAGTCCGAAGGCGGAATGGTGATGCTGGAATTAGGTCGTGCAATTCCGATGCGCACTCTCCGAAATGTATCCTATAAAATACCGATAGACAGGCAACCTTGCGCCGATGCGATTCGTCACCTATAAGGCGCTTAGCGCGTTTCTCCACTGAGTCAAGGGCAGCCAGTTGGTACTTAGCTGAGCCGTCCCACAGGTGGCAGCAGTACTCCATGCACGACCGGACTTGGGCTTGGTAAAGGTTTAAGAGCTGTCCCGGCGTGAAGTACCGCCTAACCTTACTTATGAGATATAAACAGATGAAATTACTTTTTTCATGTTTCTGTTGCTATACGTAGATTTTACCACATACAGACGGGCGGCGAGAGTGACTTGATAGATTCTAAAGACCCGTCACACTGACACCACGTAAAATGTGATTTATTTATATGAAATAAAAACATATGTTTATACAAAAAGTGATCTTTCAGCATTAAAATGCAAAACTATACATTATTTTGATACATTTTCATCAATAATGTGTGTTTCTTCGAAATTGTCTTGACAGTGATTTGTGACGGGGATCTACAGCTAATGAAAAAATTGACTTAAGTAGCGACCTCTCCTCTGGAACAGTGATGTGAACACTGACAACGAGCCAAGGATTTGGACAAATGCGCATATAATTTTGTCAACATATTTTTAACATATATTTTGTTATGGAACAGCCTGCCGGCGTCTGTATTTCCCGAAACCTACAACCTTGGGATCTTCAAGGCCAGAGTGAATAGGCATTCACTGGACCCGCATGCTCCATCGTCGACCTCATCGTCGCTTACCATCAGGCGAGATCGAGGTCAAATGCGGGTTTAGTAGTCAATAAAAAAATAAAAATTAAGACAAGTTTCATTCATTTGACATTTCAACTGACTGAACGTATAGGGAGATGCTCACAGCAGCGCCAGCTCCGACTGGAAGACGTGGTTAAAACTTGTCTAGCGATCAATCAATTAAACTGACAGATTTAAACACAATTTGTATGGTGTCAAGTTGCTACAGTCTATCCTCTATTGCCGGCTAGCAGGGTTCTAGGACAGTGCGCAGATGAAGTAATAGAAGAATTGGTTGTTAAATAATATATTTTAAGGAAAAGAACACATAGTAACACAGAAAATAGGTAGTAGGAAATAAAAGTGAACGGGAGACGGCCGTTCGAGACAAAATATAGAGAAAAAGTGAAAGTACAAATAAAACAATGAAATTAATGGAATAATGAAATTTAGAAATGGAATGGGAACATGATTTTGAATTTAAATGAAGAAATAAAGATGCCAATACGAAATGAGATGAGATAAGCGATAACGATGAGGTTGAATTTGATGGCAAGGAGGTTGATATGGACGATGAAGTCGACATCGTTACAAAGTGAGACCCTGATCCCACATAATAGGTTACTGTACACAGTGGTACAGTTAGTATCTAGAATATTCTAGACGTGGTCAAACTACTCTATCTTCATTAAGTAACTATAAGTACTAAACTTGGATACTGCATCATAGCTTTGTATACTTAGTTTCAAAGACGTTCTAGAGAAGCTTTGAGAATCAATGGTGAAGTTTTAGACAAAGCATTGCATGATTTAAACTATACAGCAAATAAGCTCTTTAGATATAAGGTAGGAATGCTACGGAGCTTTGATTCCGACTCCGCTTGGAACTTCCGATTCCGGACTTCCGAGCCGAAGTCGGAGTCGGAGGTGTAAAATCAACACCTCCGACTCCGACTTCGGCTCCGATTAATTTTGAATCGGAGGTTATACCGAAGATTTATGAGCAAACATATTCAAATATCACTATTTAATTAAGTAGTGTAGGACTACATAAAGGAATATGTTTTATTGCCGCAAACGTTATCATAAAAATATTGGCCAATATTTTAGTATAAAAATTAAAAACGGTTTAAAATTTGAACTTCTTTTGAACATCTCCGCCTCCGACTTCGGTTCCGACTCCGATAAATCAAATTTATAACCTTCGGTTCCGACTCCGGTTCCGGTAAAACCACCTCCGTAACATCCCTAATATAAGGTATGGTTAGTAGCAAAAAGTTTATATGCAGAAAGCTCCTTAGAGCTTAAAGGATTAACTTTTAACTGAAATATCTTCAAAGTCCAGACTAAAGAGCTTGAAAGGGCCGCGTTGGATATTAATGATAAAATGGTGTAAAAATGCTTGTCACTTGAAAAAAATATGCTAATTTTTTATTTACGACTAAACCCGCATTTGACCTCAATCTCACCTGGTGGTAAGTGACGACGAGGCCGAAGATGGAGCACACGGACTTAGTAAGTACTGGTTATTCTATAAACACTGCCGGAACACATTAACTCCGAAGCATACAGACAAATATTTGACGACAGACTTTACATAGAAGGGTGGTTGCTGGCCAGGCGGGCCCTGAAGTAGGAACTATATCATGTAGTATATCGTTGTATAGAGCTTTTTAAGTAGAATATTCATATATTTTCCATTATTTTTTACGTAGAGAATTAACGATGTAAGCGCCCGTCAAAGTTATAAATATCTTTTAGTCCCAAAATAATGGCATTGGAAGCCCTAAACAATCAAAAACTATGGTGCTCCTAAAAAGCGTAATAGATGCCCCCTTCTCATGATTACCATAAACCATTCGTCGTTTAGATATTTTTTTAATCGTCTAGATACAAATCTTCCTTTCCACCCGGGCCCTGACTGACAACCAGCGCTGCTGCGGTGGCTAGCGTCTAGCCATATCGTCACAGCCTGATGCTGAGTCAGGGACCCTTTTGACACATATGCATGTGAAATTGTGAACTTAGAGCTAAGTAACTTTTAAGTAATGAAATGTAATTATCGATTTATGTATATGTGTGCAAATCAATTGTAATTAATTCATTCATTTATTCTACACTTCCAAAATCAAGGAGGTGTGTAGTGTAGTTTCCATATATCAAATATTAAATGAATTTCTTAAAAAATAAGAAATAGTCATAGTTGATGGTCAAATGTGAAAACAGAATTAAAATTCGTTGAAAAATAAAATAGCTACAGGCAATCAGAAATCAGAACGGTAGAAAGAAATAAGTTTTATGGCGTCAGTGTTCCCTAGCGCCATATAAGCAGGCCTTGGCTGCATAAAGGACTGTTTTACTAGAAAGGGACAGAGCATCTCTCCAATACTAACTTTAACCATTAATATCTCTGATGTTAGTTGAGATATCGAAAAACTAATTTTAGATCCGTCTTTGGTATGTCCATGTAAGTTGATTGATGCAATAAAAAATATAGGTTCAATTTTAAAAAATAGGTTAATACCGTATTACCCCAATTCGGTAATATTCCGAGAATAGAACGGCAGAATGCTGGCACTACATTCATCGTCACATAAAATGACGTAAAACTGTTTTAACGCTTCGGGCGTAGCGTCAATATTTACAGCACCTTTTATGTACCAACCGGGACACACGACCGGCAAGATGTTCGAACAAGAGATTGAAACGTTTAGGTTCACTTTTGTTCCACTATCCCAATAACGTTTAGGTTCATTTATTTTATTTATTTATTAGTCAAAAATGCAAAATAACAGACAATAATCCCATGCGTCATTTTTTTACATATATTAGAATTTGGTCCACTTTCCCAAAGGTCCACTTTTTGGGAAAGTGGACCAAAGGATCCTAAATTAATATTTAACTAACGCTCGTCATAATAAAACTCTGCCGGATACATAATAACCTGTCTACTATCTCACCTGTAATATGTGTTTGAACAAATAAATAAATGGTCACCTTGTACACTTCAATGGTTCCTTTCCTAGGTTTTAGCGGCCACGCCAAAATTGACGCCAAAGTATAGGTACTTTGAGCTTAAAATTGTTTTCGTAGCAAGAAAACTCCTCTTAAAGGTTATATACAGGTTATTCAGGAATAAGTAGAATGGCGAACTGTTTGAGCGAGCAATGGCTGACAGAAAAACTTCAGGCTTTGCTCGCTCAAACAGTTCGCCTTTCTGCAAGCTGTATGTCTCATTTCCTGAAGCGTATACGCCATAAAGATTAAGTCGATGGTTACTCTTAGCGTGTTAAATGTCGGCAAAATCTGGTAAAATTTCCCATTACTCCCTTATCGATCTGCCATGAGGTTACCGAGGCGTAACGGGGCAGTTTCAGTGGAATATCGGGGCAAAAGCTACTCTTATATCGGATCAGATGATAATTATAATATAAATTTGATAAAGTTGATGCTAGCTAGATAGATGATAGTTTATTTCACACAAGATACACAAATTTAGATTTATCAATGTAAAAAAAAGTAAATAATTGATGAATTAAGTTATAAAGGACATAATGTAATATGAAGGTCAGAGTGAATATGCATTTACTGGACCCGCATGCTCCATCGTCGACCTCATCGTCGCTTACCAACAGGCGAGATCGAGGTCAAATGCGGGATTAGTAGTCAATAAAATAAAATAAAAAAGATAAACAAATTGGAAACTACAATTTCAAATTGAGGTGTACCAAGGCGGCCTTATCGCTCAGAGCGATCTCTTCCAGGCAACCTTGGGTGGACATGAAATTAATAATAGGTAAAGTGACATCGTTTTACTTTTCCTGATTTTGTGTACGATAAAGTGTTTCTATCTATCAAAACTACTCAAATAGGTAAAATACAAAATATCAAATAGTAGGGTACATTATTGTAGAGGCCAGGAAAGTTTCATTTTGAAACCTGACGTTTTGCTACATGTGTAATTTTTATTTTATTGGAAACCCAACAGCACTTAAATTAAAATATAAACCAAGATAAACATTAAAAGGCCAATTACAGGTCTTCACTAATAGAAATAACTTAAGTAAATAATTAATGTTAAGTAACCTATAAAGTATTGTATACTCTGTGCAGAGTCAGCCTGGGGAGGTGCCGCCCTTTTACCTATCGTCGGTGGAGTTCTAACACCGCTTAAATCAAAAAGTGCAACTTTCCAGGAGAGCGAAAAGACTTCATTTTTATTTTATTATCAACAAATAAAAAGTGCAATTTTACCCTTTTCCAAAGTAAACTGACGAGACTGCTTCTCTTCTAGAAACTGTTCGGCACTGACTGAGATTCACGGTCGGTTTTTTGATTTAGGTGGTTTTAATTTACTGCGAATAACTCGCCGCAATTGCTTTAAATGCTTATTTCAGATTGGTCAGGCGAAGCGCGCCATCACTCTCCGTCGAAAGACAAACCACCAAATTTTGATTTAGGCGGTGTTAGAACTTCACCGACGCTATTTCTCCTGCATAGCAGCAATGCAAGCATTGCGTGTATCGGTTTGAAGGGTATGAGTGCCACCGTAATTACCGGCACCTGAAGCACATCATTTAAGGCCTCCATAAAATCTTCTAATAACATTACAGTGAGGTGAGATATCTATGGCTGACGGTGATACTTATACGAAGTCTAAATTATGCTAAGCTGGCATCAAAGGTTATCAAAACGGATGTGTGAGTGCCTCAGCGGCTGGCTTATCTTATCTTTAGATGGGGACTGGGAATCCCAGTGACATTTCAACCCATTGGGATCTTTTGTGTTCAACCCCTTGTACCTATCCCTTGACCACTTCACCGAATATGTCATGCATGAGTAAGACTATGCGTCTTAGTAGCAGGGATTTGAATTCCCTTGGGTCTGGATAGGCAGAGCCTAGCATATCCATCCTTTTTCCCGCGAAAGCGTTACACTCACATAGGAGATGTGAAACGGTTTCCGGTTGTTCACCGAAGGCTCTGCAAGATGTGCTGTCAGCCAGATTCATCTTGTGTAGGTAGGCATTGGTGCTGACCGGTGAAGGTACCGACCAGTAACGCAATTGACGTCTATTCAGCGCCCAGATCTTGTTGTTCCAGGGTGAGATTTTGTCCCCAATGAATTTCTTAGAGTGTTTTAATCCCTTTAGGGTTAGCCACTCTTGTTCATGCTTATCGGGTGCCATCTTCAATGAAGTTTTGATAGTACCCGACGAGAGGCCAACAAATGGTTCTGGACCAATAAGCAACTGTTGTGATCCCGGTCTGGTCAATTCGTCTGCGCGGCAGGCGTACTAAGCCCGTGTGCTCCATCTTCGAACTCATCGCCACTTACCACCAGATGAGATTGAGGTCAAACGCGGGTTTTGTTGTAAAAAAAAGGTTAGTACTGAGATGTCCTTCTGTTGTTATATAATATATACTGTGTACAAAGAAATATTCAGCGGTAACAGCCTGTTACGCCCCAGTAACTGTTCCTACTTACGTTACTTCTTACTTCTGTTCCTTACGTTATTTCTTACGTTATTTGTTACTTCCGAACACGTGACAGCCGGGTTCGTAATTATTTTATGGACTCAGGTGTGTTACTATGTGGAAATGTTTATTGTATAGGAACTCGAGTGTTACGAACGGGGAAATATTAATTTTATTGTGTTTTCTGTAATAATCAGGGGTGATGGAAATTGGTGACAAAATGAGTTTTTAGGGTTTTCTATGTTCAAGGTACTCTTCTGCAGGGTCTTCAATAATGGTCACTAATTAGGTTAATCGGAAATATATATTTAAAATCAAGTTTACATAGTGACGGCTTAGGAACGACTGACAATCGCGGGCGCAGCCCCGTGCCTTAACTAAAACTGCTGACATCGGAAGACACACTGTAGAACACAGTGTGCATTGTATCTGTACACTGTGTCTCTACAAGTTTAAAAGACCATTACAATACAATACAAAACCATTTATTGCACACAAACACACACACACACACACACACACGTTCATATTTTGGCCTTACAATGTTGTACATAAACTTATTTGTGTCAACAAGCAGCGTGTACAGCTTATGCTCTGGACGGAGTCCACAGCGCTGATTTTCAACACGTCCCTTTGTCACTTGGAAGACACTATAATAATATTACGAATACATGCAAATTGGCATTTTAATGAGGTTAGATTACAAGAGGTTTGGTTATACCTATGACCATATATGCTATTTCGGACGGATATTTTGTCTAGATATCATAATAGATAGGTAATATGAAATAAAGTCCGCAAAGAGATAGGCCGCAAGCAATAAGGCCGCTTTTGTTATACCTAATCTAATCAGGACATCAAACTCCCTGCTAAAGAGTTTAAGGCTATTACAAAAAAGTTATTTGACTGTCTAAATTTTATCCTTAAAATTTATATCCTCAAAATTAATAATTTCTCATTTCCTCTGGCTCGGGAAAATGACATATATACGACTGTTAGCGTGTGTGACATTTTAAATTTTTTTTTATCTGTTTAGTTATGTTAAATATAATCATATTTAGAGCTAGAAGTTGTCCGGGCACGATCTAAAATTTGTTAGGGATTAAACGTTTTTATCGACTTTTCTAGATATCCATGTCGATGCACTGCTATTTAATGGGTTGGTACATATCACAATGTCCAAAATCAAAATGTAATTTAAAATGTCTCAGCCCAAAATATTAATGGAAGAAAACAGACTCTTGGTGACCGAGAGGAGGATATTGAGGAAGATTTTGGGACCTGCCAAGAAGGAAGATGGAGGGTGGAGGATGAGAAAGAATAGGGAGATAGAAGAGATGGTGAACGAGCCGAACATTATAGGAGAGACGAAAGCGGCTCGACTCCGATGGCTCGGACACATCACTAGGATGGGGGAGGATCGGGCAGTTAAACGAGCGTATGTGGGACGCCCTAACGGACGACGTCCGGTCGGACGTCCCAGATACCGCTGGCGCGATGAAGTGGAGAAGGATCTGCGGGAGCTCCGGGCGCCTGACTGGCTCGAGACTGCGCAGGAGAGAGAGCGATGGCGCTCTTTGGTATCGGAGGCCAAGATCCACTTCGGGTCGCTGCGCCAGCGGAGTAAGTAAGTAAGCCCAAAATATTCGTATTTAAAATAATAAAAAATGCGGACTATTCAAAATACCAAAAACATTTAAAACCGTACAGTTGAATTACTCAACCCCAAAATTCCGTATTACAAAATACTTATCCCCAAATAATGTTAATTTAAAACATTTCAGTGAGAAAATAAAAAACACTCAGGTAATTGTTTTTTTAACTATGGAACATTGTAATTATCGATAAGTATGCATTTATCGATAATGCACTATAAAAATGACAATTCTGCCACGACAACTTCTACCTCTAATCATAATTATCTAAGCTGTGCAACGTGTTACATAAGCAGTGATCGGATTAGGTAATGCAATTTTGCGGGATTCCATGATGAAATATGAACGTGGACATTCCTAACAAGTAACGATATCCCGGGATTACAAATTCGCTAAGAGCTGGTTACATTAGACAGTGATATCGTTCAAAAAATTATTAAACATTCTTATGAGATTTTTACGAGGCTAAATTTGCCGCCATATTGTTGTTTACTTCACAATTGGCAAAAAATCATAAAAAAGGTATTGTTTCAACTTAACAAAGGCGACGACTGATAAGAGCGTTCTGAGAAAGTGTGAATGTGAGAAAGAGACAATAAATCCCGAATATAGTCCTAATAGTGTTACTTCTTTGTCCCTCTCTCGCAAAATGGAAAATGAGATAATTTCCTCTTGGAGTTCCCATTAGGAGAAAAAGTATTTTATATATACAGAATATTTCTGAAATCCCGCAATCCCGCAGGCGTATCCATACTCATATAACGTTTGAGGTCGTTAACCCTAAATTGCACTACCTAATCCGATCACTGTACATAAATGAAGAAATAATTTAATTATGATTTATTATTTAATTATTTTACATAACTTATCTTGTAACGGTGAGATGAAATAAACATAATTACAATTACAATAATTATAATCTATCTATATATCTAACTCCCCGTCACGTCCATGTGTCTATATATTTAACTCCCCGTCGCTTCGCGTCCATCTGTCTTACCGTAAAGGAACTGATTTTGTTTCAGATTTCACTGATGCTTAGATTGGTTTCCAAGGATTTTTTTTACAATGCTAATAGTTTCTGGTACCTACTTTTAATTAAGGACTTACTCTGACTTAATCGTTATATAGACAAAAACAAATTATATCAGCAAAGTCGGCCGTTGCGTTTTTGAGCGCCATATTTCACGACCTCCAAAGATTAATTTTAGATAGGAAAAAAAGGTATCATAAATCATTCGGCCATCTACCCAGTGTTTTATAGTTAATTGTGTTATGTTTCCTGGGTGTTAATTTTTGTCGCAAATCAATTAACACTGGTTTAATTAGGGCTTTTTACCCGATTACGGCGAAGGTAAATTCAATTTTTTTCACGCGTGGGTTGAGTATGTATGTTCGTATGTTAGCACTTAGAGCCTAAACGGCTTAACAGACTTGGACAAATGAGGTATTGTTGGATTCTCATTTTTATGGGGAGTGCCATAGGGTTTTTAGGTAGAGTATTTCGGTTTTTTCGAAATACTTACGTATATTTACCGACTGCTCTGACGGTGAAGGAAAACATCGTGAGGAAACCTGCACACTGAGATAACCAGTGTGTGAAATGGGTAAGGCATTGGCAAACCACCCCATTAAATCTGCTACGAGAGTCGTTCTATCTTTTAAGTCCTTAGAATGATCACGACCCTCAGCAATGAGGAACACGACTTAGAAGAAAGTCATAGGCTAGTTATACATACTAGGGATGTTACGGAGGTGGCTTTTCCGGAACCGGAGTCGAAACCGAAAGTTTTAATTTTGATTTATCGGAGTCGGAACCGGAATCGGAACCGGAATCGCAGGTAGAGGATAGGTGTTTAGAAGAAATTCAAATTTTAA
This sequence comes from Hofmannophila pseudospretella, assembly GCA_947369225.1. Classification (NCBI taxonomy): domain Eukaryota; kingdom Metazoa; phylum Arthropoda; class Insecta; order Lepidoptera; family Oecophoridae; genus Hofmannophila; species Hofmannophila pseudospretella. The sequence continues at coordinate 10,073,490 of OX376334.1, forward strand.
ACCGTCTTTTAATTTTTATAGCTGAACAGGCCAATATTTTTTATGATGATGTTTGCGGCAATAAAACATATTCCTTTGTAACGGCTAATAACATACGTAGGCAAAATAAAATATATTAAGTAGGTTAAGTGAGACGCACGACTGTATTATAAATACGCACAAAATAATAATAAATTGCTCTTTCTTTAATAGATTTTACTGCGAGTATCATTCATAACCCTGACTTTACCCCAGCTTCTATTTAACGCCAACAAACGTTAAACCTTCATATAGTCCTACACCATTTAATAAAATATTGATATTTGAATATGTTTGCTCACAAATCTTCGGTATAACCTCCGATTCAAAACTATCGGAGCCGAAGTCGGAGTCGGAGGTGTAAAATCAATCGCAAGTTCCGACCTTTCGGAGTCGGAGTCGAAGCTCCGTAACATCCCTAATACATACATATATAAACTCACACCTGTTTTACTTTCCACCAATCGCTTCATTCACACCCTTCGGTTAGTGCTTGACCGCACCTGATCCTTCTTCAGTACACAATCTGGGGACGTAGGTCCTTCTAAGTCTCTTCCGACCTTTCTATTCAACTATTCCTTATTCTTATTCATTCATTCTTTCTACGTATCCAAACTATCTCAACATCCCTCTTTCAATCTTACTCACTACATCGTCTTGCACACCACACCTTTCCTTTATCGCACTTGGATTTTTGATGCGCTGCTGTCTCTGAGGACCCCCTTCAAACCAAAACACAGAAACGGGTGCGGGTGCGGGTAGTAGAAAAAAAATATATGCAAGCACTTCTGTTTTGCAGCAGATATAGATAAGAAAGAAGAAAAAAATAAAAGTTTATTTACTTATTACAAGGCACAATAATAGGACCTCCGACTTACAAACCAGGTCGAAACCTGTATCTTGGAAGTCGGAACTCCGTCGCACTTTCCGTGCAAGCCTATGACAATTTATAACATTACATTAGTAACTATATACTATACCTAAAAGGAAAGAAAGAAATTAAGAAAGAAAGAAATAGATATATTCCAAATAAGAGGGAGGTACCACCAACCCAGGTGATCCAGCACATCAGGATCTACCATGGTGAACAAACCCCCTAAATTCTTTTTTTAATTTACAATTTTTTTCCAAAGTAATGTTTGCCGTGACGTTAAAAACTTCTAAGGATTATGTCTGTCGGAAAACGAAATTCATGGCACCAGAAACAAAGAGCTGGTACATTTTGACGACGACGCTTAAAAATGAGCCAATACATCACACAGCCGAGCCAGGAACCAACTGCGATGTATGGACGCGTTAACTTGAAAAATGGTACACGGAAACTCTTTTACACTGAGCGCAGTTCCTCTTTGTTTTCTAATAATACAAGCTGTACGGTCTTGAAGTGAAGAAATTACCCCCTGGAAACTTCCAAGTCTTTTTAACAACCTTACAGAGGAGTAGTGAAAATCAACGTCAATATTTTTCATTGCAAATAAGAAAGTCGGATTCATTTCACAGTCCATCAATCCGTATCATATCCTTAGGTGGTCGGATTTGTCATCCTTTGCGATTGTAAATCCTTCTGAATTTGGTTGTCGTTGGGGAGAGTGAATCCGAGGGTGAGAGGCGGGTCCTTCCCCCATATATCTTAATTATTATTTATTTATTTTTATTACAATTGTACACCTTACAATAGACATAGAAAAAATAATCCAACAGCATCATTAAACCTTAAACAGTTTGTCTAATGGATTCCCGCATAGTAACACCTGATTTTATCAACTTTTTTCTCAGAAATTCAGGTTTTATAGGTCGCCTCTTGTTTTACAGGTTTTCAGGAATACAGGTCACTTATCACTGTCTCATAGGACATCCATCTTTTCTTCCACATTGTCTTGGATATGTCGCAGTGTGGACTCCATGTATAATTCAGAATCTCACGTACTGTATATCATTGTGCCAGAAAAAGTAGAGAAACGCCTCTCTAGGGGCTCGGCAGAAAAAAGAACTACTCTTATAGAATATAGAAATAGTTAAACCCTCTGTTTAACCAGGAGATGGATTCCACTAAATACAACATAACTAAATAGAATCTAAACTGCATCGTTATGACGTGTTTCTTATGCTATTATCCACTAACTATCCAATTTCAGTTAAGTTCCGATCGAGTCAACGATCGAACGAACAGTAACGCATTTGTACATTCTACTAAAACGTTTAGTTTATACTGAATCGCAGTTGAACGGTAACAAAGCGCTTCAACTGTCAAATATAACGATCGAACATAAGTTCCTCCCGAGGTACTTTTGCCCGATCGATATCAAATTGAAAGGTGTTAGTGGTAGAGTTATGCGTCAGCAGAATGCGATTTGGTGTCCAAATAGAATTGGAACGAAAACTAAATTGAAATTGGATAGACATAGAATTACAAATGTTGTAATTTAGGCGAATTGGGCCCCAGGCCTGTGCGTTATCTAATTTCGCAACAGTGATGGTCAAGTCACCCGGTGTTTTTAAGCATTGCTTACTTCCTCATATGTATTTATCTAAATCTAAGTGTAGACTCCTTTTTTTAAAATAGCCTTTATACTGTCCCACTGCTGGGCAATCTCCATTCCTCCTTTCCATTTTTCCCTATCCTCGGCGTCCTCATACCATCCTTTTTGGAAGTGGTCGATACCGTCCTTCCATCTACGCCTGGGCCTGCCTCGGCGCCGCTGTCCGTCTTGTGGCACCCAGACACCCAATGCATGGCGATCTTTGCCCACCTTTCCGGATGCATGCGGCATACGTGGCCTGCCCAGTCCCACTTCAATACAGATGCTTTAGTGATTACTATGCAGACGGTGATTGGTGGTTACTAGTAGATTACTATGCAGTTTTAATCGTTATAAAAGAAAATACAGTATTCCCTTTCGCTGAATCCAAAAACAACATTCGACGAAAACACTTGAAAAAGGTTTTGTTGAACAATATTGCGTGTATGTATTACTGTTTCTATTGAAATATCCTTTTCTATCCGTCATTTACCCAGTCTGTATAGAGCCTTTCTATCCCATTTAGTTTGCTTTGTTTGGAATAATTGGTTTACGGAATAAAAAATGCATAGGTCGTAGTTGAGTTTGCCCGTGAGATCGGAATTGGTAAAGCTTCAAATTTCACTTTCAATAGTCGAGGGGCGAGATAAAGGTCTGATAGACGGGACGCTGTGGAGATCATGTTCTGCTTTGTAGTTCTTAATACAAATGCTACCGCTACTTGATACCTACATATTATTAGTTACAAGTTTTTTTTTCACTCAATAGTTACAAAATCCTTATTAGTACAGATCCCTAGTCCCTACTTTTGATATGACGAGGCCCGATTCGCACTTGGTCGTTTTTTTTGCCTATTGTGCTATTTATTTGGTGTGTGTGCGCACCCGGTTACTGACAATTGGATCAGGACTGTACCCTGTTTATATATCTTCGTCTTGTTGGTAGATTTCAAAAAGAAAAGGCTGGTACAGGAGACAGAGGACGAGAAATCTGCACGAGAAAACACTCGCAGGAAGCTGTACCTAGTACCCTCGTCTCCAGACTCGGTGGTGAGGCATTAGGCGGGGTACAGTGAGCGGCTACTATTCAATCGGTTACCCACGGAGGTCAAAGGCGACATCACGGTTAGTAATTTCTACTCGATAACTGAATTTCTAGGAGCATAAAAATGTATATATATTATTAATTATTATTGACATATTCTGTACCCCATTTTATACTTTTTGACATGTAATATGTTTTGTTAATATTCGGACACAACTTGGACAAAATTAAATACACAACAAGGTATTTAATTTTTAAATTATACATTAGAATACAGGAAGGTATGCATTGCATGGTTTCGAACCCGTCCCACCCGCATGGGAGTCTGGGTGCCTTAGTCACTGACGCTCAATCTACTATACTGTAGTGTGTTTTTGGTCGGCCATTTTGTTAACACCCCATAATAAACAACACAAGAGAGCACAAGAAAAATGGCTGATCACGTGCGACCAATAAAACAAAGTTTTGTGGTACTAATGGCCTCGTTAGGGTGATATCCTGTGCTCTTTCAGGCACTTTGGAGATGGTAGAGCGCGGTCTTACTTGAAACGAAAGCAGTATCTTTAATATCGGTCAAGGGCGAGTCGGCCCTCGCCATTTCTGTAGGGTTCCGTACTATAGGACTACTTGTAAATATTGAGTGAAAATAAACTTCTAATGTTTTTGCTCATAACTTACAAACTACGAGTATTACAGATATACAATATTACAGATATACCTATATCAAGTTTTTTCAAGTTCCTAGATATTATGTTTCATGTCGAGTAGTTAGGTTAGAAAGCTATCTATCCATAACAGCGTAAAATTACGAGTTGTGAATGATACAAGATGTTGAGAGTACTCGGTATCTAATGCTGTAGGTAATATAATACGAGGAAAACCAGATAGATAGATTAATAAGATAAAATAAGGAATAAAAGGTAGGAAATTCACTTTTATTATGTTTAATGTATTTTATTTTATTTTATTGTATTGTTTTCATTCACTTCTTTACTTCTACTTTTAATTTCATTTTCTATTTTCTGGTTATTTTCATTTCTATTCATTTTTTTTATTTTTTTTTTAATTTTTTTTTATTCTAATTTTAATTATGTTTTTATAAAACTTAGGCACTATGGGTGTATAACCTGACAATAAAGACATTTTATTTATTTTTTATTTTAATACTTTATTGAACACAAGAAATTTACATAAGAAAGGAAACAGAATAAGTGTACCAGCATAAAGACAGACTGTTTAAGGTTTAATGATGCTGTTGGATTATTTTTTCTTATATATTTGTAAGGTGTAAAATAATGAATAAATAAAAATAAAATAAATAATAAATGAAATATGCCTAGTGGTTTCAAATTGACACTTTTGAAAAAATACCTAATTATAAGAAATATATTCGCACTCTACTTCTTGAGTTCTAAATATACATTTTTTAGTCATTCCCATGTACCTACTTGTAATGAGACCCATTTACAGTAATTTTACAAAAAATTAAAAGTCAATAGGTATTTGGATTTGGGTTAAGGGAACACATATTACTTATATGAAATTTTGAGACTGGATCATATTCCGTTAGTTGCTAGATACGCAGACAGACAGGGCGACGGCGGAGCGACAGCAATAGGTTGCTTTTCCCCCTTCAGTGTACGGATCCCTATATGGGGTCCTATTTTATTAGCGGCAAATATTTATAGGGTATATTTATCTATAGGTTATATATAACAATAACGATAGAGCAAAACACATTTTTTTTTACTTATTCAATTTTCGAGAAGCCATAACATTGTTTGTTTGAAAATTCTACAAATGCATGAATTATTTCTATTTTAATACTGAAATAAGAAGTATGAATGAAACTCGTTTCATTCATAACGACATGGATCAGTTTATGCTACCAAGGCGCAAAATAATGGGGTTTATTTTTCTTTAGTATGGAAAGTTTTCATACAAGCATCAGGGTTATTTTTTCGTGTAAAGTGGTACAAGTATGTGCTGCTAATAAAAAAGGACCTTATATAATTATGAATAGTTATTTAAAACTTTTAACTTTCCTCCCATGGGACAGGTTGCGGGAACCAGAGTGAATAGGCATTTACTGGACCTGCATGCTCCATCGTCGACCTCATCGTCGCTTACCATCAGGCGAGATCGAGGTCAAATGCGGGTTTAGAAGTAAATAAAAAAAAACGTAGTACTTATCTACTGAAATTCTTTACTGATCTAATTTATATCGTTCTGAAACTCCTTGTAAAACACTAATGGACCTACTAAGGTACAGTCCGTGAGCTCTTAAAAGGGGATTCGGTAATCGTCTAAAATCGATCTCTGCCTTACTACAGTCTTAGCAATCGCGAATCGCTATCAATACCCGAAGTCTCAAGACCCGAAGCACTGTACCGTGATTACGGCACCAGACCCAAAACGAGATGCATCAATATGTGATGCACCTCAATGTCTAAAGACAAGAGTCTTTAACCAGTGCGTCCTACCAGTAATGACCTACGGAGCCGAAACGTGGATACTGACGGTGCGACTGGTTCACAAATTGAAAGTCGCTCAGCGTGCTATGGAAAGGGCTATGCTCGGAGTATCTCTGCTGGATCTAATCAGAAATGAGGAGATCCGGCATAGAACAAAAGTTATCGACATAGCTCATAAGATTAGCAAGCTGAAGTGGCAGTGGGCCGGTCACATCTGTCGCAGAACCGACAACCTCTGGGGGAGACGAGTTCTGGAGTGGAGACCGCGTAGTGTGGGACGCCCGCCTGCTAGATGGAGCGACGATCTGCGCAAGGTGGCTAGCAGCGACTGGATGAGAAGAGCCGCGAAGATCGGGCACAATGGCGCGCCCTGGGAGAGGCCTATGTCCAGCAGTGTACTAGAGTAGGCTGCTGATGCATCAATATGTGAAATCAGCATAAAATCTGGCTAAATTACAGGTCATAAAGCTATTTGGGTTTTACAAATGACTTCGCATTACGCGGGCTATCACGGCTATGCTCGTGGGAAACGCGAATTTGTCTTCGGGTTTTGTTAGCGTTATACGGACGGGTGTTATAAAGTACTGTTATTGATCGCTTCTTTTTATTGTGTATGGGGAGCAGACGAGCAAACACGCCACCTGACAAAGAATATCGTACCTATCACGCGTAGGAAGACCACTTACACTCGTGTATCCACAACACTCGCTTATGGCTCGCTTATAGCGACAATTTAGAGGACCAAATTATGCGATTTTAATACAATAAAAAGAGTCGTATAGTAGGTACCTATACACTAACAAAATTATTGATTAACTATTAATTATTAATAATTACTTGTATATATTTACAACTTAAAATTAATTATATTATAATTACGTCTATTTGATGCGACGAGGGACCCAAGGGCTGGCGGCTATCTCGCCCAAACGATCAGCATAGCGCTCCAGCGGGGCAACGCCGCCAGCATCCTCGATACCCTACCACACGGGCCTAATCTCAGACATTTTATAAGTTACATTTAATTATTATTTGTATAATATTTAATTATTTATTAAGTATTAATTTTTACTTGTACATATATTACTCATATAAGTTTTTTTTCTGAACGTTAAAACGCTAAAGAACTTCAAATATTCTGGTTGCACCGCACGAAGTCTACAAATTATTCAAATCCATTATGCGGGCTTAAAAACTGTACGGATATAATCACCCGGGTAATGCGCTCCGGTCATATTTTAACCGGGAAATGAATGTCCGGGCAAGCAGCTGTGGTGCTCTGTACGTTGTATACAGAGTGTAATCAAAGTGGTACGGTGGTCAGAGCAGGTTGGAAATTGTAATAATGTTTTTTTAAGTTTCAAAAAATGGTAGAACTTATATTACGCGACATCCCCGGAATGCCGGTTTCTAGTGATGTGACAAATACGTTGCGTATACGATATTCAGCATCATCATCAGCAGCCTACTCTTGTCCACTGCTCGAACTATGCCTCTCCCAGGGCGCGCCATTGAGCCCTATCTTCGGCTCTTCTCATCCAGTCGTTGCCAGCCACCTGCGCAGATCGTCGCTCCATCTAGCAGGGACGTCGGTCCCACACTACGTTTGCTCAAACGCGGTCTCCACTCCAGAACTCGTCTCCCCCAGCGGTTGTCGGTTCTGCGACAGATGTGACCGGCCCACTGCCACTTCAGCTTGCTAATCTTATGAGCTATGTCGATAACTTTTGTTCTATGCCGGATCTCCTCATTTCGGATTCGATCCAGCAGAGATACTCCGAGCATAGCTCTTTCCATAGCACGCTGAGCGACTTGCAGTTTGTGAACCAGTCGCACCGTCAGTGTCCACGTTTCGGCACCGTGGGTCATTACTGGTAGCACGCACTATTAACATAATATATTCTAATAATCTATAAATATAATATATTCTATGATCTATCTCATAGATCTATAATAGAAAGGAATTATCGCGTTATCAGTGCCTATTCTATATCTATGTGAATGGCGTTCCCAGAGTTATATTACCAGTTGCTCGCTTATTTATTACTGTAGATTACATTGGTTTATTTTTTTGTTTTATGGTATTAGGAGATCAGATAAAAAACCCTCCATCAGGAGACCACCTGATGGTAAGTGGTCACCGTTGCCCATAGACATCTCACCCCACTTCCGAGGGTTTACGATGCCCTGCTAAGCTTGAGGACTTAGGTACGTGTCTCATGCGTTAATTACGCTGGCTCTCTTACCCTTTAAACCGAAACACAGCAATGCTTGCATTGCTGCTTTACAGCAGAAATAGATAAAAGGGTGGTACCTCCACAGGCTGACTCTGCACAGAAATATAAATATCATTTATTTGTAAATATTGGTAATACAGATGTTACATTGTGTTTCAGTATCATCATATTCTGCCCGAAAGCGTACAAATTTATGTTCAATTAATAAATCAATCAATCATAAATTATCAAAATTATAATAAAGGTAATAAACAAAATCATCATTTTTTTTACTGAAATGCCTCCATTTATAAAAGACAGGTTTTTAATTAATTATAAAATAATTGTTAACTTTAATAAAATTTTGATGATGTCACAGCTCACTAAGGAAGTCAGTCAATTTGTAATAGCATTTTTCTAAGATCAATTTATATAAGTAGTCTATTTTTAAATTCAGGCACACATCATTCTACGATGCTTTCTGGACAGAGGAACAACGTTCATCATAGGTTGGTCCCACTTTTCGCCGTAAGATTTGGTGGACAAACGTGGTAGGTGGCGAGCCTATCGCCGTCTACTAGGCGTAGAATAGTATCCACTAAGACCCTTAGTCGCCTCGTACGACACCCACGACTCATACCACCTTTGAATTTATGATTATAACGTTAATAACACCGTTTTGTACCAACTGCAACAAAATAGAACCTCACTCACCTCCTAATGGAGTGTGACATGGGGAACATTGAGAGGAAGAAATTTGGCCTCAACAGGCTCCAAATAGACTCAATATTATTTTGAGTCAGCCCTTATCTGATAATATGAAACACTTACTGTTGTTTGCTAAGTTGGCTCTCAAAGTGAGGGTTGACTCTAACAACACTTGAGCTTCCCTTCCCTTTTCTTAGTGACCCAACGAGGCTGACATGGTCACCTTGTCGTGTACCAAAGCCTCTAAACTGAGACTTAAAAACACCTTAATAATAAGGCCAAAAATGCAGCCTTTTTCTAGTGATGAAATTGTAACTTTTTAGGTGTGTCAGAAATGTAGGATCCTTTAAACTAAAGGCCAAAACACTACTTTAGATAATTCCTTTTAGTGTCCTTTAAAAGGCCAGAATCTCTGATTCTGCCACAGTGGCAAGAGTAACAGTAAATCCAGTCAGTTTTGATCTTAGAGTCTATAAAATGAGTTATAGCACCCAATTTTTGTAAATAAAAATAAAAATCGATAGTAAGCAACTTTACTAGGCTAGAAGTAATACTATTGACAGATGACATTTCTTTTTATGTCGCCATACGTAGATTTTACTACAGGCGGATCGCCTTAATAGACTATTAAATAACATCGATAGGCGATCGGCGCCTCCATTCATAACTATGATACAAATGTCAACTCCCGATTTAATCATGTCTGATAAAAAAATCGTGATCTGAACAATGAATTTTATTTCGTATTTTGAAAACACGGTTATTAAAATTCCTTTACATTCGCAATATGACCTGCCGAGAGCGCACAAACCGATTGTCAGGAGATTTTTACAGAAATAATAATTAAAAAATTGAGTAAGTAAATACCTATAATTACTAAGCACTAATTAATTACTGCACAGTTTTGCAATTGTAATATAAGGTCCCATCAAAAAAATTATTTGCCCGTCCCTCCGTCAGTTTCTAATCGCTTCTAACTAAGTACTGAAATTCCAATTATTAATTAGTAAATACAAATCGACGCTAATTCACAGCTGTTTTTGTTTGTTTGTTTGTAGTCTCTCAATTGTACACACATAGAAAAAAATACACAGAAAATAAAAACATTACAATATGTACAAAGGCGGGCTTATCCCATAGGGATCTCTTCCAGCCAACCTTTGTTTAAGGAGAGTTTAGACTACTTGTATGGTGGGTAAGGTTTGGAGTACAATAAATACATACTCAACAATTATAATATACAATGTTTTTAAATGTTTTGTGAAGTGGGTTTACTGTTTTTTTAATTCCTACACTGTGTCGCGGGTTCCGTCGTCAGAGCAGTGATAAATTATGCAACTTTTATTGGGCACCTACTCTCGTCGAGTTTTCATTGACAGTGATGCGCACTGGTCAGGATATCGATAAAATTATGCAATTTAATTTAGTATAAGAAAGACTGTATATTTCGTAATAATATGATCCCTAATGAATACCTACATACCTATATAAAATTTTATATATAAATGGCATTAAACACAGTAAAAAATAAATAGAAGTAGAAATATCTTTTATTTGTAAATATGGGTAATGCAGATGTTACATTGTGTTTCAGTATTACCATATTCTGCACGAAAGCGTACAAATTTTTAATCAATCAATCAATCATACATTATCATCTTGCTTGCTTATCGTATGGTTAGTGGCCAACCTATTTGTCAGAGTTGTATCAGGCCGCCCGTAGGCCTCTGACATGGCTTAACGACTGCTGTCGAACGACATCAACCGGGACCGACTGCTTAACGTGCTTTCCGAGGCACGCAGGAACTCAGATGAAACATATTTCATACCACTAGCGGTCGCCCATCCAGGTACCGACCGCGCCAACGTCGCTTAACCTGCACGATCACTTTCGGACCGTGCTCGCAACTAGGCTACGAGCTCCTCGATATTATCATGAATAAAATAATTAATTATATTAAATTAGCAAAATAATAATAAAGGTAACAAAACAAAAACATCCATTTTTTTCTGATATGTCTGAATTTAAAAAATACATAAGAATTAACAATAAAGATAGGTAAAAACCTATCTATACAATAAAGATAGGTTTTTAATTAATTATAATATAAATTTCAACTTTAATTACATTTTGATGATGTCACAGGTTATCACTTCCTTAGTGATAATCTGTGACATCATCAAAATTTAATTAGTAGTCAGTCAATTTGTAATAGCATTTTTCTAAGAGCAATTTATATAGTTTATTTTTAAATTCAGACAATATGAAACACTTACTGTTGTTTGCTAAGTTGGCTCTCAAAGTGAGGGCTGACTCTAATGATACTTGAGCTTCCCTTCCCTTTTCTTAGTGACCCTAACGAGGCTGACATGGTCACCTTGTCGTGTACCAAAGCCTCTAAACTGAGATATAAAAAAATAAATTCAGACAGGCCTAATTCTACCATGCTTTTTGGCAATTTATTGTAAATTTTAGGAGCCATGCAAACTACACCTTTGTGTTTGAGCGCGCTGTTCTCCACGAGACACAGCCGATCTGTGTTGCGCAAATTTCTATCGTGAATGTCAGACCTTTTTACAAATAGATGTGGATTTGTAAATACAAAAACTGCTATTTCGTATATATACAGCGAAGGAAACGTCAGCACTTTCAATGTCTTAAACCAAGATACGCCTTTGTTTCAAAACAGACGTCAAAACGTTCCAAGTTATTTTCAAGATTCTAACACGGTCATTGGCCAAATTGCAGAGTGTAATTCATTAATAATAAATAATAATTGTGACATACACTCCAGGCATAACATTGTTTGAATTAAAGAAGAATAGGACCACGATTTTAATAGGTAAGTAGTTGTAAAAAATAAAATATCGTCTATCGATAAATTGGCGTCACATCACTAAAAACATGTTTAGGGATGTCTATCTCTCGGGGCTACACGTTTCGTGAAAGCGCCATGTAATCGCACGCTATCCCGTATTTTATAAAACTGGAACTTACTTACTGAAACTTAACCTATTAGTTTTTGGGATAGACCTTTTTGCTGTCGGCCGCACGTAGTTAGTTTTAAACGGGATTTTCAGATTGAAAAAGTGTGGGTAGAGTGTCTACGTGTACAGTGGAGTGGACACATCATACCCTTTAATACTCATTTGACACTTGCACATGAATGTCAAGGAAACATAAACTTATTGCGTCTAGGTTCTACAGAGTACAGCTTGATGTGTCTTCCACGGCAAAGTTCATTCGTTCAAATCGTCTGGCTCTTTGAAAATGCCGCTTGCGCTCGCGTCTTTGTTAGTCAAACGATGACTACAGATCGCGGCACATAACTTGACCTAAAATGGCGATCGTTCCGCGCAGGTACAACACAAATCCCGTATGGTTACGACCCGTTTGTTACTGTGCAGCCGCCATTTTAGGTCAATTTATATGCCGCGATCTGCCTATGGTTGATCGTCTAATGTTGATGCATAGGTTTGTTTAAAAGTCCATTTGCTTAAATAGTCTGTGGCATCATAACTCAACAACCGATGAACCGATTTGAACACTTGTTTTTATTATTATTTAACAGTGGATATTGTTGAGAGTGTTCTTAGCCATATCTGATCAGTGGTTTCCAAGATCTTGGAGCATCTTTGATGTTAGATGGGATCTCTGGAACGGTAACTGTTAGGTGGTTCGAGTTTGAGCTCAAATGTTCAGAACCATGGTGACCTTCTCACACCTGGAACCTTGAGGACCTGATGATGACCAGAAAAAAGTAAGGGGATCTCCACGGTACGCCGGTTTTTGGGTTATTGGGTGTAAGGTAAAGTTAGACCAAGAGCAACTGCATTACGGCTGAACTGATGATCCCACCAGACAGTGGGACCACGAGCCCATTATATAGAGATACTGTACCACTAGTGGGTCAAATTAGTGGGGTAACGAGTCGTAACCTATCTTAACATCTGTTTCTGCGAATTTAACCTACCTACTGCGAATGCAAAACGAATCTGATCTGAATTTTGTAAACTTTGCAGTTAGAATCAATTCGATTCGATAAGACTTTGATTATATTATTTTACAATAGAATATTAAGACAATACAATGACAGCATTATCCAACACTTGCCTTTCGTCTGTTTATAATTGTATTACACGGCACAATCATGAAGTGTCTCTAAATTGTTAAACAATAATTCCCTGACTCTACAACACTCTACATAACTTGTTCCCTTCCATTTCCTTAGTGACCCTAACGAGGCTGACAGGGTCACCTTGTCGTGTACCAAAGCAACTAAACTGAGATTTAAAAAAAAACTTGTTAGCAACCATTTTGAATAAGAACTAAATGTTTTGCAGTCCCCTTTTTCCGGTGCTGCACACCATCTTCATCATTAATTGTAATTGAAGCTATGACTTAATTATTTTAATTAATACATATATGTACATAATTAGCTTTAATATTATAAATATATATTAAATAAATATACCTAGATAGCTTAAATGGCTCCCAATTCGGCTCCGTCGTAACTTTCATCTCCTCTCCCTCCTTTATAATGTCCTGTACAGTCCTATCACTCCCGCGTACCTGAAATCCATGTTCACATTCCTAGGCTCTGATCATGATGTCGCTCTCAGATCCAGCCATGATAATATCCTAAAGGCTCCACTGTGTCGTACCAGATACTACACTGACTCCTATGCTGTCAAGGCAGCACACCTATGGAACTCACTTCCTCGTCTAATTCGGCATTCGGAATCCCGGGCTTCGTTTAAAGTGACTCTCACTCATCATTATTTGTCGTTGTAGTTGTGCATTTTATTTTCATTATTATGTATATTTACCTATGTATTGTTTACTATCTATTATATATGTTTATTTATGTATATCTATGCATTTAACTATTTTAGTATACCTACATATTTATATATGTATATCATATTACTTTTATTTTACTATATTTACTGTGTATTAAGTAATAATAACCATTTTCATATCCTCACACTACACTGTCGCTAATCTCTTTAATGTCCAATTAACTTCAGAGGTTGCCTGGAAGAGATCGCTTTAAGCGATAAGGCCGCCTTTGTACATATCGTGTTATTATTCCTGTAGTTTTTACTTTTCCTGATTTTGTGTACAATAAAGTGTTTCTATCTATCTATCTATCTATCTATCTAGATATATAAATGTATATAATTTTTCAATTTTCAATTACTTTTGTTTATTTATTTTTATCTTATATATGTTTAATATTATTTTTCAATTTATGTCACCTAATTGTTTGTGTGCACTTTTGAAAATACATTCTTTCTTTCTTTTCAACCTACTCATAAATTAACAACATACTTGCTTGGAAAGAGCATACATGTTGATGTATGCAAACTAGGAGTAAAAACCCATATCGAAAATATGAATTAATGTACGAGTATCTTGGGAAAATAAAAACCCTGTAACGAGAGTGCCATTGGCAGTTTTATAATCTGTGTCATGGAGATCGCAATGAAACAATATACTTGCTTACTTACTTACTTACTCCGCTGGCGCAGCGACCCGAAGTTGATCTTGGCCTCCGATACCAAAGAGCGCCATCGCTCTCTCTCCTGCGCAGTCTCGAGCCAGTCAGGCGCCCGGAGCTCCCGCAGATCCTTCTCCACTTCGTCGCGCCAGCGGTATCTGGGACGTCCGACCGGACGTCGTCCGTTAGGGCGTCCCACATACGCTCGTTTAACTGCCCGATCCTCCCCCATCCTAGTGATGTGTCCGAGCCATCGGAGTCGAGCCGCTTTCGTCTCTCCTATAATGTTCGGCTCGTTCACCATCTCTTCTATCTCCCTATTCTTTCTCATCCTCCACCCTCCATCTTCCTTCTTGGCTGGTCCCAGAATCTTTCTCAATATCCTCCTCTCGGTCACCAAGAGTCTGTTTTCTTCCTTCAAGGTTAGTGTCCAAATCTCGCATCCATACATCAAGATCGGTCTGATGACAGTTTTGTAGATCCGGATCTTGGTAATGAAACAATATAGTTTCATTTAATTCCGCAATATGGCAAGCGTTTTTATATTTTTGATCGAGGTTTAACTGCCAGATTCGCCTTTTCAGTGAGTTTTTTGCGCATCAATCGTTGCCGAAGTGTGCACGGGAGCGGGACGTTACGTCAGGAACGACGTCATCGCCCGCGACGTGCAAATGGAATCGATACAGGTGTTCGTGGAGAGGTTGGCGCGATCTATGTATGATCGCGAGGACAACGGTCCCCACGAACACCTGCGGAACATCGCCCCTTTGCACGCGCGCCCTCCGGATGTGGACGCGTGGTACCCACTCCCGCGCAAGCTAGTGCACCCCCAGACGCCCCTCGGCGACAGGTTGGAGCTACGTGACGGCGCGCGGTGAGCGTAGCGTACAGACACTGTTCCCTTCCCGGAGATGCTGTACCACTCCGAGACTCCACCCGGGCACGAGGTTCGCCTCGCTTGCTTGCTTGCCCCCCCGTAGTAACGTTAATTTCTATTTTATATTTCCAGTATCAATCAGAAACCAAACCCGAATCTGGTCTGGACCACTACTGATTATACCCAGAGATCATCACAAAAACTCTACTAAATTCTCAATTTTGTATTAA
The DNA here is from genome assembly GCA_947369225.1 of Hofmannophila pseudospretella. Taxonomy (NCBI): domain Eukaryota; kingdom Metazoa; phylum Arthropoda; class Insecta; order Lepidoptera; family Oecophoridae; genus Hofmannophila; species Hofmannophila pseudospretella. The sequence goes on from OX376334.1 coordinate 10,089,080, forward strand.
CTTGGATTACCTTAATCACAGCTTAGGGGCCATCAATAAATTACGTCACACGGTAAGAGGGAGGGAGGTCAACAAAGAGTGACATCGTGTGACAAGGGGGAATGAGACGAGTCATAAGCTTCGTGACGTCACATGCGTAAATCTAAAAGCAGAAGTCATAAATAATATAAAGGAATGGGTTCAAAGTCCATGGACACAAGTGATTAAATTTTGTATCGTTCAATTGATTTGATGTTTTGTAAATTTTCTAAAATGATTGAATTTGAAATTGAAAACGTTTATTGGTCACTGTAAACACCAGAATATAGAACACGATACAGAAGTATACAAAGATTAATACATGCAGCACCAAACATCCGGTGTGGTACAGTGCCAAAAAGGGTACACCAGCTCAGCATAACGCTGAATCTGTGGTCGTAGTCTGAAGTCGGGTGATCCCCCGCATAGTACACGAAGACTACATCGGTATGAAAGGCGGGCACCGTCGATATGGCAATTGTTTTCGGAAACCGTAGCGATGGAGCAAGGTATCCGTGATACACCTTGAACGTACGTCAGGATCTATACATGACATCACTGCATCTCCTATTTCTTATCAGTCGTATCAGTCATCTGGTCCACTGGTGCCAGGAAATAGAAGACGAGAGAGTGGATCTGCACCGGCGCAACTGCTTGTCCACATTAATAATTCACACGCTGATGACCCCTGCAGTGTTCGCATGCTAACAACTGAAGGGGGTCGCCGTCGTCGATTTCGACGAGGAGGACTATAATAACGCTGAGGCAAGCCACAGCGCTGATCTTCAGCTGGCCCTCAGTGACTGCACGGACGAAGAAAGCAACAGTGTGTGCGTGTTGTGTTGTATGAATGTGTTTGTTTGTATGAATGTGTTTGTTTGTATGAATGAGGATATTAGTGTGTATGTGAGGTACTGAGTGTATGGGAGGATTATTATTTATGTATTGTTGATTTTACGAAAAATATTTTAAATAGGAATGTATAAATAATTTTAATAATAATTTAATAAAGTGCTGTTTTAATTTAATAATTTCTAAATTTAAAATTGCAAAACATGTGACGTCACACCAGGGGGGGTCACACAAATGTGAACACCTGTGACAAGAAAGGGGGAGGATAAAAAATAATGAAATTCGTGTAACGTAACTTATGGATGGCCTCTTACAGTTAATGTACTGTAATATATCAGTAACAGTATCTACCTATATCAGTAATTTACCTTAATTCGACCCTAAACCAAAGGTATAATTACAATGGACATATTTGGGTCTTAAGGGAAGGTGTGTCATGTATAGGGATGGACTTGAGACCACTGTGGCTTTAAAATAAGCTGAATTTCGGATATTAATGACACCTTAGGGAATTGGTTTAATGTGATTATACCAAAGATTTAGAAATTCACCCTTATTGCTCGCTAGAGAAGTTTTATAAGGAAACCCCGTCTGCCAGTTCGCGCATGCTATTTGAACATTTTCGCATACATTCTTCTTATCTTATATTATGATAGGGGGCCGGGAATAACCCAGCGGCACTTCGACCCTTGAGGATCTTTTGTGCCTACCCCATATTACACACAGGTCATCTCAGTGTGCAGGTTTCCTCGCGATGTTTTCCTTCACCGTTAGAGCAGTCGGTAAATGTACGTAGTCTTCGAAATTCCCATACATTAGTCGGGTACTGAAATGTCTAATTTATGCAAGTAAGTGACCTAAGGGTTGCTCGCTGTCAGTGCTCACGTCATTGTTCTAGAGGCGAGCGCTAGTAGCCCATTTTCGGTGGATACGATTTCATTTCTGATAGATAGATACTTATAGTCTGATTTTATAAAGTAGAATTTATGTAATTTGCATATTTGCATACAACTACTTATACATTACAATGACATTTAAAAATTAGGTCCCTTCCTTCGTTTCCTAATATTTTACTTCTGTTTATTAATATTTCCGTTATTTATATGTTCCGGTAGTGTATCATTAGGGAGTGATCCCTGGCACACAGGTGATGCCTGAACCGCCGCGCCGCAGTGCTAACTCCGCTGCGGCAACAAGCTGAGGCAGTCCCCTTTTCCCGGTGCCGCACACCACCTTCATCAAACTTAATTACTATTGTTTATTTATTTTTATCTTATATTTGTCTAATATTATTGGAAATAAATTATCTTTCTTTCTTTTATTTACGTTTTTCATAAAATATCTGTAAATGGTTAGATTTCTACTATACACATAGGAGTTTGTCCGCCAAGTTCAGAAAAAAGTTCCACGTCGCACATTAGTATTTACAGGATACCATTTCGAGCCGTTTTCGACCTATAACTCAAAATTTATTTTACTTACACACTTGAATGTACCCCCAATTATCCAGAATCCCAAATTATATAATAATAGTTTCAGAGTTCAATTCGTGGCAGAGATTGGCCGTCGCCTCAGGGAGAGGGGCTGTGACCCTCGCTCCGGGTCGTACCTGGTGCAAAGGTTGGCCGTAGCGATACAGCGCGGTAACGCCGCGAGCGTTATGGGCACCTTTGCACCGGGGACGACAAGGGGCGGGCTATTTGATTGACATAATTTTTTTATTGGAAAATTATTATTATTATTAATTATATGACATGTAAATTAATTTTATGAATAAATTTTATAAGTATAGTTTCTGAATTTAGCAATTTTTAACACTGATTCCTCCTCAAAAACCTAAATCACTTCCAGTCTTAATCTCGACGTTGGTAAACTGTATTTTTTTCACAACAGACGTCAAAACGTGCGAGTGTTTTTCAAGATTCCAACACGGTCATTGGCCAAATTGCAGTGTGTCTGTGTACACTAGCAAAGGCCATAAGTGAAGAAAAAAAAAATGTTTTTTAATTTATGGTTTTTTGCCAATAAACAAACATTTCCAGATCATCAAATAGGCAGGTACCTACGTACTAGAAACTACACAAGACGATGGCAAATCAAACAACATTATACATTCAAGTGCATGGCTCTGGCTTCTAGATTACTCCAAAGCGGCAGGTAAACCGGCACGAACCGGTTCGCACCGTCTGAAACCGGTGAGAGCTAGACTCAACCGGTATAGGGTTGTCCAATTTTGAGTTCTTTTAACCTCGGTTTCGTTTACACATCTTCAGGTTTTAATACAATAAAAAATTCCTGAAGATGTGTAAACGAAACCGGTCGTAATTAAGTAAATACAGTAAAAACCCGTGAAACAGTATATTATTTAAGTCTAATTATGTACTACAAGTTACACCAAGTACCAACAACCGCAAGTATTAACTCCCTACTATATTTTGAAATATTTCCTTTTATTTTTTGATTTTATAAATTAATATGAAATTATCTTTCAGTGTCAGCACAAACTTCAGTATAATTCCCAATTCAAAATAAACATGAAGATATTTCTGGCAATGTATTTCGTAATTTTAAGTACAAAAAATTATATCTACCATTGCATTTCGCGACTCAATTCGTCTGATTCGATTTGAGATCGCTTGTACACAGAGCCCGCGCGTACGTGGGCTAATATCGCGCGTTTGTATTGAGTCTCAGTGGACCTTCTGTATCTAAGTATATATTTTAGAGATGCACCGGATAGGGGTTTGGCCGGATATTCGGATACCGAATATCCGGCCGACAGTTGGCCGGACATCCGAATCTGGCTGGCCGAATGGAAGGCGCTACATACAAGAGATGTAATCGTATGCGCTCACGCGTACGTTTACTTACATAATAGTCTGCTAATGTTGATTTTTAAATATTTTTCTTATAAAAGTAATGAAAGACTGTTTAGGCATAGGTAGATTTAAAAATACATAAAAATTGTTTAGTTTTAATTTTTTTATCATCCCAAATTACGAAAGTTATTGTAACTTAATAACAAACATATTGTCTCATATTCATAACTAATCATAATACTGTCTTGATTTTTTGTTCAACTTATTGTCTAGTATTGATAGTAGCACCTACTATCCGGTATCCAGCTAGATAGCAAAAATCAACCGGTGAGGCCGGATACCGGACACAAACCGGATATCCGGTGCTTCTCTAATATATTTCGTAGTAAGTAAGTATTAGAAGCTATTATGAATATTAAAATTAGATTAGGGACACCTGATAATACTGATCGAAAATAAGAACAAGTATCGTTAATTGAATCTCCATTTAATTAATTTTCCCAACCGACCGACTGGGTGTCGACAACGATAGGAAGTCGGACACCCATGTGGGAGGTCCGAGTTCGAAACAATGCATTGTCATGTACTAATCCTCTAGGTCCCGGTTGTTGTCGTTCGACAGCAGTCGTTAAGCCGTGTCAGATGCCTACGGGCGGCCTGAACAACTCTAACAAATAGGTTGGCCACTAACCATACGATAAGCAAGAAAGAATTACACAAAACTAGTATGATACAATGCGTACAAAACGATTAATACAATTTAGGCGGACTCTGACTCTGTTCAGAGTCAGCTTGGGGTAGTGAAGCACCTGTTTACCTTTGTTTCTGCTGCAAAGCTTATGCTTTCAGTCTGAATGAAAAGGGCCAGCATAAATACCAGCACGGCACATGAGGAAATCCATCTAATTCCTCAAAGTTAGAAATCAAAAACACTATAATAGTGTGGTGAGATATCTATAGAGCGTCGGTGGCGTCGTGGCTAGGACGTCGGACTCCCGTGCGGGAGGTCCGATGTACCAATGAGTTTTTCGGTTTTTTCGAAAGACTTACGTACATTTACCGACTGCTCTGACAGTGAAGAAAAACATCGTGAGAAAACCTGCATACTGAGATAATCAGTGTGTGAAATGGGGAAGGCAATGGCAAACCACCCCATTAAATCTGCCACGAGAGTCGTTCCATGTGATTAATTCCTTAGAATGATCACGACCCTCAGCAATGAGGAATACGACTTAGAAGAGAAAACGAAAACGGACTTTTTGGTACTCAGTGGTGACACCTATAGGTGATGAAGTGCTAGTGGAAGCAAGACTACAATGTCTGGAACACCGGCTCAAGGTTTCCTGTCTATCAGTATTTTAAGAAGACATTTCAAAGTGCATCGGAATTACACGACTTAATTCCAGCATCTCTATTCTGCCTTCGGACTAACAGGCGCGGGGAGGCATTCCATCCTTATGTTGTTAATATCCCATCGATTCGTACGAAGCGATTTGCTTCTTCGTTCATTAAACGAACGGGTAAGGTTTAGAACCATACCTATGGAGCAGGAATAAAAAGTACTGTTAATAATATAAGTAAAGAGATATTATCTAATTTCGTAAATCTAATTTCAAGCTTAACTAAATCGGAAATTGTCTGTAACAAAGTGTTTTACAGTTCGACCCAATTTATTGGCGGTTACCAGCCCTATACCGGTATACACCGGATAGAATTGGAACAGCCGTAGGGGATCGGCCAAACTCCAATATTCATTGTCTAAAGGACTCGATTATCGAAACCGTCCACCATAGAAATGAACAGATAAATTATGCATACACTCTGTATTCATCATATCATTTATTCATCATCATAGGCCTGATACGTCTATTGCAGACGATTTAAGCAGCGTCTCGAAGGCATCGCTTTTCGTGGCTAAATAACCCTTTTCGGGAGCGGCACACACGCCCGCACGCGCGGCAAGCGCCGGGTAGGTGAGTGATCTCTCGGTCTTTGATTGCTCTCCTGGCCGCCAGGGCTTCGAACCACTTTGCATCGTGTTCCTGACATGCCTCCCGAATACGTTTCCTTCATGCATCTCTGTCATCCGCGAGCTGCTGTCAATCATCGTGACTGATTGCGAATGCAGTCATGTCACGCTTAGCGCAGTCTTTGAAACGCAGCAGGGGTCTACCGACATTTATTCATAAACAATCATAAATTGTGTTTGAAATTTTGAATATTTACATGTCTAAAATAATAATTAAAGTATTTCAGTGTCAACCTTGGCTAAGTTATAACCACGTTACAAAAAAGAAATTTAAACTAATTTTTTTTTAAAATTAAAATCTATGTCAAAAAATATTTAAAAAAACTGAATCCAAGAGTTTATTTTTTAATTTTTTAAAATAATTATATAATGAATTAAGCAATTTATTAAAGAATTAACTAATTAATTAAAATAAGAGACAGGTCTAAATAGATACAATCCATTCCAGAGATCGCTTTTATTATTATTATTATTTATTTAAATCAGACATAGTCCATACAATATATAAGTTAGTATATTATATTACTTAAAGCTATGTTAGTAGAAAAAAAATATATAGAAATAATACCAAGCCCATGGTACCGACCCCAAAGCACTGGACGACTACTGCGCATTGACATGCAGGTATATCCAGTGCCTCAGGATCGGGGAGTCAGGGGACTCGGCAAACGTCAACAGGATGCTGCTGGGACTGCTATGTACTCGGTGCATCAGGGAAGCAACCCTTTTAGCGATAAGACCGCCTAGATTGTATTAATCGTTTTGTACGCATTGTATCACATAAATTTTGTGCAATAAAGAGTATTCATTCATTCATTCATTCATTCAGTCATTTCACAACTTGTTTAACCCATGCCAATTCAAAGGATTCAATAAAAAAAAATAAGATTTTTTTTTATTTAACACTGACACACCGACACACATAAAAATAATAAAATGATGTATTTCCAGACACAATCGATAAGTAATAATGTCCAATAGAAAAAATTTTTTTTTTTTTAATTTTGGTTGCCGCTTTTTTAAATAATTGGAAATGTTATTTCTATTTAGGGTTTATTGAATGTTGCCAATATTACTGCGACCACACTAAACTGCGACGACAAGTTGGGAAACCGTGGAAAATGTGGAGAAAAGTCGCAAAAAAATTGGGAAAAGTTACAAAAGAGTTGGGAAATGCTGGAAAAGAGTTGGAAAAAGTCGGAAATGAGTTCGGAGAACAGAGTTAGAAAATAGTTGGTAAAAGTCGGAAATGAGTTGGGAAAAGTCGAGATAATGACTAATTTATGTATTTAATACTTTAATGCACAAAAGGTATTTACACACCCTTTCACACACAGATACACATACTCACATACACAACACACCCTCAAACTCTCACGCCACCACATATTAATCTTTAAGTTAACCGCGTTCTGTAGGTATACAAGTCATATATAAACGAGGAAATCTGTAATTGGCCTTCTTTAAGCTTAATACATATGTAATTATATAATTGTTAATGCTGTAGATTTCCCTTATAAATAAAATAAAAATAAAATAAATAAAAATATTACATGACTTGACCATGGAATCTCCTTATTTCTGTGTTCTTCATTCCAAACTACCCGTAATGGGTTTGATTTGGGAACAGAAAGCAATACCAATTATTTGATATTCTATGGCAACACTGAATCATTTATGTTTCACTGATTATTAAGTTATAAATAGTTATTTATTAACAGTGTTTCAGAATTTAAATAATATTGATCGAGTTGAATTTCAATTTCGAAATCGTGTTAACCCAAATTCTAAGTACTCAAGTCGTACCTATAATAGAAACTATTATTAGGCTTTAGGTATTGGTAAAGGCAATGTTGTAGTTATAGTTGTGTTCCCACGAAATTAAACGCAATTAAGTTTGCTAATGAAGATATAATTTAGACGTGAACCGCGAGAGTATGACGTAATTAATAATGGTCATAATTTTCAAAGTTTATTGGCAAATATAACACAGATGAACGAAGAATTTCTTTATAATAAATGAAGGCAGACACTGCACACAACTTACCGGTACTTTTAAATATTATACCGGTAAGAAACGTTAAATTACCGTTTTGCCTTCCAGGTAAAGAATCCTAGTTTTGGGATCGGAAGTTTACCTTTTAATTATTGCCTAATGATTTTTTAACGGAATAATTAAAACATAAAAAATCGGTATCGAATAAGGTCCCTTAGATATTTTTTCTAAAAACTATTTTAAATAATCTGCTTTAATAAAAATACACTGAAAACAAGTAGGTAATAAAAAGGTATCTGTATCTATTCCAAGAGAGCGTTCCATAACCAGTTGAAATAATTCACGTTGACAACTGTCCATGTTCCATTACCGTGTTAACAGCTGAAAATTTATCAAACTTTTATTTGTAACAAGCAATGGTAGGTGTACAACTGTCAACGTGATTTATTTCAACTGGTTATGCAATGTTCACTGGTGGTGCTTAATTTAGTTTAAAGCCTTAAAAACAGTGACACCAAAGCGTTTTCTCCGACAGCCAGTAACTTTATAAATATATAGTATCGGTACTAAATTTAAAACTCACCTGCGTGATACTCCAGTAGCGATCCAAGGATATGAGGCACAGGTTCATAATGGACGCAGTACACAACAGCACATCCATCGCCGAGTGTATCTCACACCACCAAAACCCAAAAATCCAGTACCCCATCAGCTCGTTTGCCAACGAAAACGGCATTATCACCAGTCCCAGAAAAAAATCCGACACAGCCAAGGAAGCTATGAACCAATTCTGAATATTCTTCAACGCCTTTTCTGTCACGATAGCTATTATCACTAACATGTTACCCACTACAACCATTATCATTAACACTGTCACAACCACTGAAGCTATTATTATGTGAGCCGGCGAATATCCGCTAGGGTACCAGGTGTTTAATAATACCGGTATAATACCGGTATCGTTGGCTATCGTCGTGTTTGCATCTGAAGCGTTCGTCATTTGCAGAGCGAGGAATTCCTCCTGGCTGATGTAAGTTGGGACTAAAAGTGTGGTGTTTAGTCCCAGGGAGCCGTTGAAATGAGAACTCATTGTCGTTTTGGCAGCTAATAGGGTTGTCGCGTTCAGTACCATCTTGGTTTCGGTTGAGCGGCTAGGTTTTGCGACGACGATTTCTGTTTTAGACGCCACGGTTTAAAATTCGAACTAACTACACGAGTTATATTTATAAAAAAGATTTGAAATTGAATGTAGACTTATTTGGCCCCGTATTAATACGAAAACGTTTTAGATTTTTCGCGGTTGGAGTAATTTGAAAACATATTGCCTATAGGAACGGAATTAATATATTTTTAATCGAGATTTAAAAATTTAATCTATTTTTACAAGAAAGACACTTTTTACAAAATTATTTACTTAATACCCGTTTTTCCGAACTATTAGCGTCGCTATATCAAGCATTTTATTAATTTGTTTAAAAGATTACAGCACTTTCTACACGGATCCTATAAATGAACATTATTTGATATCAAATTTCATTTAATTCCAAATACCATTTAATGACCACTCTTATTTACAAAAACATTTAACCCGTAAATCGAAAAAGCGTGCACTATACGAAAGACCCTACCTAATATTGCTCTTGGACGACGTAAAATACCGGAAAAAATAATACCGGAAAGAAAATAACGCGCAAAAAAAGAATACCGTAACGACACTAGTACAAACGGCGACACACAAAAAAGCCCTACCCTAGAAGCGAACACTAAATACGGTACCGATTACTTTATACAGTCGTAGAAATGGTACCGCCACGTCATCGTGTGCTTTTACTCTTTCTCCTGTCCCAAAAGCGGTCTGTTTTCGCGAACATTTTTGTTTACAATTTTATTTGATCACGCCATTTTTTTTACATTTTTTTTTCTGTTTTTTTATTATTATTATTTGTTTAATGTCATCGCTTTAGCCGCTGCCGCGTGACTGGTGATGTGTAGATTTTTAATGGCTGTCCATTTAATGGCTGATGGACAACAATCGACCGTTGCGTGATACTTTGTCCCCGGTGGAGCTAAAACCTGTTATTTTCTTGATTATTGTCCGCTTGTGACGTCTTCAGTGTACCTGTAATGAGGAAAATTACACGTCAGTATTTAATCATTTGATCATAGGCACAAGGAATATCTAGTAGATTCATTTTATACTGTCGGAGGAAGCAAGAGACAGAGTTACTATTAACCGGAATAAATTACTTCTTCTTTCTTCTAAGTCGTGTGTTCCTCATGGCTGAGGGTCGTGATCATTCTAAGGAATTAATCAGATAGAACGACTCTCGTGGCAGTTTTAATGGGGTGGTTTGCCATTGCCTTCCCCATAATAAATACATAAATTACAGTTTCCCCAAAAAATGGTGGATCCAATCTACATTTGGACCGTTCCTGTCACTCCTAGCTAAAAGTGATTCACTCATTAGGTTCTGATCATGATGTCGCTCTCAGATCCAGCCATGATAATATCTTGAAGGCTCCACTGTGTCGCACCAGATACTACACTGACTCCTTTGCTGTCAAGGCAGCACACCTATGGAACACACTTCCTCGTCGATTTCGTCATTCGGAATCCCTGGCTTCGTTTAAAGCGAGTCTCACTCATCATTATTTGTCGTTGTTGTTGTGCATTTTATTATTATTATTATGTATATTTACCTATTTATTGTTTAGTATCTATTTATATTACATATTTATTTATATTATTATGCATTTAACTATTTTAGTACACTTACATAATTATTATTATATATCATATTACTTTTATTTTACTAACTTTACTGTGTATTAAGTAATAGTAACCTATTTCATACCTTCACACTACACTGTCGCTAATCTCTTTAATGTCCAATTAACTTCAGAGGTTGCCTGGAAGAGATCGCTTTAAGCGACAAGGCCGCCTTTGTACATATCGTGCTACTATTCCTGTAGTGTTTACTTTTCGTGTATTTGTGTACAGTAAAGTGTTTCTATCTAAATATCATTTTAGTTTAGTTGGAGTGGTTAATATTTGTCTAAAACATATTTTTTTTATTTTTTTTTATTTACTACTAAACCCGCATTTGACCTCGATCTCGCCTGATGGTAAGCGACGATGAGGTCGACGATGGAGCATGCGGGTCCAGTAAATACCTATTCACTCTGGCCTTAAAGATCCCAAGGTTGTAGGTTTCGGGAAATACAGACGCCGGCAGGCTGTTCCATTCCTTAGCCGTTCGCATAATGAACGAAGAAGCAAATCGCTGCGTACGAGCAGATGGGATATCAACAACATAAGGATGGAACTCCCTCCCCGCGCCTGGTAGTCCAAAGGCGGAATGGAGATGCTGGAATTAGGTCGTGCAATTCCGATGCGCACTCTCCGAAATGTATCCTATAAAATACCGATAGACAGGCAACCTTGCGCCGATGTACCAGACTTTGCAGTCTAGCTTCCACCAGCGATTCGTCACCTATCGCTTAGCGCGTTAACTTTACCAATGTTTTTGTTTAAAATAAAATCCCCCGACTGTTTTATATGTAACGGCGCACAATGGTCGAAAGGTAGGATTTATCCAATTATTTCGCAGACTCGAATCGCCATTGAACTGTTCAATTTATAAGCAACAATACCAGAGGCATTGTTTTATAATTCCTCTATAACATTTTTCACTTAATCTCCTTACAAATGATTGATTGTTAAGTATACTTTTAAGTATAATTGCTGCAGTGGCGTCAGTGTTTATGTTCATAGCTTCTTACTTAAGTACTTGACTTGTTAATACTTGTTATTAAGTGATGGTAATTACAAAGTGGGTACAGATTAAGTACAATTTATTGTCACTACTCAACCGTGGAATTTTCTTTTTGTAATGTATATTTAGTAAAAGGGGGGAAAGTCAGCAAATGCTGACATACTCGGGTACCAAATATGCAGCGCTGTTTTTCATTTTTTTTTCTTAAATACATTGAAATTGAAATCGTTTATTTAGCGCTGTAAACACCAGAATACAGAAGTATACAAAGTTTAATACATGCAGCACAGAACATCCGGTGTGGTACAGTGCCAAAAAGGGTACACCAGATCAGCATAATGCTGAAGCAAGCCACAGCGCTGATTTTCAGCTGGCCCTCAGTGACTGCACGGACGAAGAAAGCAACAGTGGTGCGTGTTGTGTTGTATGCATGTGTTTGTTTGTATGAATGAGGATATTAGTGTGTATGTGAGGTACTGAGTGTGTGGGAGGGTGATGGCATGGTGCGGGTGTCGTAAAATAATTATTGTTTGCTTTTTTACATTAAAGCCCCAGGATCTGGCTCCTATTTGGCCCAGCGGATCAGCTTACTTATCCAACGGGGCAACGCGGCCAGTTTCTTGGGTACACTGCCGGATGTGGGGGACTGAGCCCAAATTTTTTATCTTTAGTTTTTATTTGATTTCTTCTTTTTAGTCTAATTTTAGTTTTCGCTTTAGTATTATTATAGATTTATCATTGTGTATCTTAGGACGGTAGTAACTTACGTACCTACATACTTTTAGTTAGTATGTAACTTCCTTATACCTACAAAAAAAATGACATGATAAAATGTATGTATGTTGCTACAATACAATAAAATACTTCAATTAATTGCTGTTTATTTGATTATTTACATATTTCATAACATCACTAACAGTTTTACCAATCGTGTGTTACATGTCAAGTTATATTATAGGTACATAGCATTGTATTCTATATTGGTACTGAAGTAGGAGGAGCGGTCATTTCAAAATACCGTGCGGCCGAGGCCAGAAGTCTCGACTCGGGGTCCGCGAATAGGTCCAAGGAGCTGTTCCAGGACAGCACCGCGTTGGTGAGGGACAGGGCGCGGTGCAGCGAGCGCCGCGGGGCGCGCGGGCGCAGGCTGTACAGAGGAACAGGGGGTACGGACAGCGACACGTAAGCCAGTAAGAATGGGTTACTTATTTCACCCCTGGTTAGTCTTAGGAAGTACTTAAAAAGGGAGATATTCCTTCTGACTTCGAGTGATCTGTAGTCGACCATGCCGAGTATCAACAAGGTGGGGTACATGTATGGGTAGTAGTCATATAGTTTTTTGTAAAGGAATCGGACAAACGATTTCTGAATCTTTTCCACGCTGTGTCGTTAAATAATACCTATTTTGATGGCTGCGTTGTATTTTTACAATTCCATTATGTTTTTTTTTATTTGTTTGAAATTGCAATAAAGACTCCTTCTAACATTGGATGTTACAACAAAAATAAAAATAATAAGTACAAACATTAAAAAAAATATTTGAAAATATAAATAAAATACATCATTTCATAAATATTTATGTATTTTTTAGAACGATCATGTTATAGTTTCTTAGTTTTACATTCATCATCAGCCTATTAATGTCCCCATTGTTAGGGCACAAGCCTCCCCTTATACAAGCGGTTACGGGTCATGATCCACCGAGCGGGCCCAGTGCTGTGCGGTGGATTTCACACGCCTTCGGAAACTTTTAATTTTATCAGACATGCAGGTTTCCTCACGATGTTTTCCTTCACCGTTGGAGCAGTCGGTAAATGTATGTCTTCGAAAAAATCGGGAAAACTCATTAGTAGGTACATGGCATTGCATGGTTTCGAACCCGGACCTCCCGCATGGGAGTCCGGCGTTCTAGCCACTAGGCCACCGACGGTCTACATTCATACTTACAATTATTATCTAAATCATAAATTGGTCTAATGGATCCAAAAAGAGTTCTTATTACACGACCGAATCGATTTATAACATCAGTCAGAGTAATTGAAAACTAAACCCTGAAAGGACAATATAAATTATAACAGAAGAGTATATAAGAATAATTACTGTTTAAAAGTAAGTTAATGTAGTAAAGTAAAAAGCCATCGTAGCCTAGTTGCGAGCACGGTCCGAATGTGATCGTGCAGGTTAAACAACGTTGGCGCGGTCGGTACCGGGATGTGTGACCGCTAGTGGCATATTTCATCTGAGCTCCGCCGTGACTCGGAAAGCACGTTAAGCAGTCGGCCCCGGTTGTTGTCGTTCGACAGCAGTCGTTCAGCCATGTCAGAGGCTACGGGCGGCCTGAACAACTCTGACAAATAGGTTGGCCACTAACCATACGATAAGCAAGCATCTGTTTAAAGAATTTCAGTACTGTTTTGAAAAGTGGATATTTTATTTTATTTTTATTTATTTTATCTGTTTTGCAGGAAATCTTACAGCTTAATAAATTATACATAGTAAATGTTCTTTAAATATTTGTATGCCAAATCAGATTCCACTCATTAAATTAAATTAAAAAAATTATTAAATTATTGAGACACTGTTTACCAATGTATTGATCTCTATTTCTTTTATTATAATTTTATTTCCGTAAGTGTCCATTTTTACTGTGTCTCTGCTTATACAATTTTTTTTAAATATAATCTTTATTGACACAATTATCAGTACTACAACTGTCTATAGCCAAGGTCGGGGAAAAGAGGAGTGAGGTCGTACAGCAGCTAGATGAGCGGATGACAACACCAAATTCGCATCGAAGACCTGGATGCGGCTAGAACAGGATCGTATAGAGTGTATAGAGTTGCTACAATCTGCCCTCTAGGTGCCGGCTAGCATGGTTCTAGGACAGTGTGCAGATGAAGTAATAGAAGAACTTGGTAATAGTAGATATTATATTTATCAGGAACAGAACAACACAATAGTAGAAAATAGGTAGTAGTAGGAGACAATTTTATAAAACGGACATACGTCCGTTCACGACAAAATACGGAATTTAGAAATGGAATGGGAATATTATTTAAATTTTGAAAATATAGATGAAGAAATGAAGATGCCAACACGAAATGAGGTGAGATAAACGCTAACGATGAGATTGATTGATGGCGAGGAGGTTGATATGGACGATGAAGTCGACATCGTTACAAAGTGGCGCAAGAGAGGAGGCTTATACCCTGCAGTGGGACGACATGGACTGATGATGATGACAACTGTCTACAATAAGATGGTAAACTTATATTGACCTATATTACCAGGTATCTAGACAATGTTCTCTGGACCTCAAACGAGGTCTAACCTGTATCTTGAGAGTTAACTGTGTCTCTATATAGGGTCATATTTTATTAGCGGCAAATATTTCTAGGGTATCATCTATAGGTTATAATAATAATGATAGACCAAAATTTTTTTTCGCTAAAAACGTCAAAATTGTTTTTTTGAAAATTCTACAAATGAATGAGTTATTGCTATTCTAATACTGAAATAAGAAGTATGAATGAAACTCGTTTCATTCATAACGACATGGATGAGTTTATGCCACCAAGGCGCAAAATAATGAGGTTTATTTCTCTTTAGTATGGAAAATTTTCATACAAGTAACAGGGTAATTTTTTCGTGTACAGTGGTACAAGTGACCATCACATACCCCCCTACAAATATTTGCTACTAATAAATAAGGACCTTATTATATATGAATAGTTATTTAACACTTTTAACTTTCCCCCATGGGACAGATTGCGGGAACCAGAGTGAATAGGCATTTACTGGACCCGCATGCTCCATCGTCGACCTCATCGTCGCTTACCATCAGGCGAGATCGAGGTCAAATGCGGGTTTAGAAGTAAATAAAAAAAACTTAGTGCTTATCTACTGAAATTCTTTACTGATCTAATTTATATCGTTCTGAAACTCCTTGTAAAACACTAATGGAAGTGGAATTAAAATACCCGAAAAGACATCAAAAGACTAAACAAAAATCATTAGAGAGTAATATCTAAAAGAAATAAGGAAAAATAACTTTGCTAAAGTTAGGAAAGCTCTACGCAATTAATTGTATTTTTAGGGTTCCTTCTAGTCCTACTGGTACAAAATACCGGTACAACATACCGGTACAAAATACCGGTACAGCATACCGGTACAAAATACCGGTACTAGATAAATAAAAAATAACTTTGCTGAAGTTAGGAAAGCTCTACGCAATTAATTGTATTTTTAGGGTTCCTTCTAGTCCTACTGGTACAAAATACCGGTACAAAATACCGGTACAAAATACCGGTACAGCATACCGGTACAAAATACCGGTACTAGATAAATAAAAAATAACTTTGCTGAAGTTAGGAAAGCTCTACGCAATTAATTGTATTTTTAGGGTTCCTTCTAGTCCTACTGGTACAAAATACCGGTACAAAATACCGGTACAACATACCGGTACAAAATACCGGTACTAGATAAATAAAAAATAACTTTGCTGAAGTTAGGAAAGCTCTACGCAATTAATTGTATTTTAGGGTTCCTTCTAGTCATGTTTTAGAACTGAACGGAAACAGCTACGACTTCTCAACCCTGTTACACATACCGGTACAAAATACCGGTACAACATACCGGTCCAAAATACCGGTCCAAAATACCGGTACTAGATAAAGAAAAAATAACTTTGCTGAAGTTAGGAAAGCTCTACGCAATTAATTGTATGTTTAGGGTTCCTTCTAGTCATGTTTTAGAACTGAACGGAAATAGCTACGACTTCTCAACCCTGTTACACATACAAAATACCGGTACTAGATAAATAAAGTGAAAAGATAAAGAGATAGAGAAAGATAAAGATAGATAAAGTGTTTTTTCTTTCTTTCTTCCTTTCTTACATTAAAATCTACAATTCGCATTATTATCGGATATTCATGTACGTATAACGTTACCTAACAGATTATCATAATAGGCACAAGGAACAGATTTCATGTTGTTAGAAACAGGATATTAACAGCTCATGTATTCAATATTCGGTGTCATCGACTTACCATCAAGTGAGATTGAGATCAACAGGCATTTTAGTCTTTACGTATTAGGCAACCCGATAGCAAGTTTCTTGTTACTCATTTTGTAAACATGATTATCTGAGTCGTAAAGGAGTCAAACTTTAAAAAAATCTATTGATTTCGCTCTGTTTGTTAACATGATGCCCTAAGTTGTAAGACATTATACGTTAAACAAATTTAAACCCGAAAAAAATACCAGTCTCTACAGGGATACACGGAAAAGGTCTTCCAGGTCGCTACCTATGCTAGGGAGAACCTAGACAACTACTCGCGACACGGCGACCGCCACTCCTACGGCACCCGCCACGCCAATGGGCTCCAACCGCTCTCGCACTCCCTCGCGAAGAGCTCCAAAACCGTCCAGGCTATGGTACCTGCAGTATACAATAGATTGCCCAGCGATGTCACTAACGCCCCGAGCTCATTTGTTTTAAAAAAGGAATTACGTGATTGGCTTATCAAGCAATCTTTTTAAACATGTGACGAATTTCTAAAATTAAAATTAAATTAATCATTGCTATAGGTAACCTATCTTTACAATAGGTACCTGCTATTATAATATATTTTTTATTTTATTCATTATTGCCAGTGGGAATGATTAAATTATTTATTGAAATATATATTTTTATTGGAATCTACAATCATTTGTAATATTGAAAAATGACCAGTAATGACCTGTAACTTGATGTTATTAATAAAGTATTGTATTGTATTGTAAAACACATGATGTGTTTCTTTTAGGATTAAAAGTAATTATAGACGGAACCCTTACATTTTTCACAACTTACACTTAATTATTCCTTCGTCTTTGCAACACTTCATTGATTTGCGAAGTAAGTAGGTACTTCCGATGATTTTCTTTCTTTCTTTTATCGAAAGTCGAACTCATTAGTACCGGATCAGTACCGGTACCGCCTCGTTTGAATATTTAATTACGAAACTCGGAGATGGAAGATTTCACAAAATTAATATTCCGTGATATAAGTACGATTGAAACGTTGTGATATTAGAGATTTTCAATAGAAGACCATTTATTGTAATTGTAAAATTGTACCGATAATTATTGATTACGTTAAATTATAGCCGTTACGAGTCCAATTTCTGAGGTTAGAGCCTAGAGATAATTTCATCATCATCAGCAGCCTACTCTAGTCCACTGCTGGACATAGGCCTCTCCCAGGGCGCGCCATTGAGCCCGATCTTCGGCTCTTCTCATCCAGTCGCTGCCAGCCACCTTGCGCAGATCGTCGCACCATCTAGCAGGGGAGCGTCTCACACTACGCGCTCTCCACTCCAGAACTCGTCTCCCCCAGCGGTTGTCGTTCTGCGACAGACGTGACCGGCCCACTGCCACTTCAGCTCGCTAATCTTATGAGCTATGTCGATAACTTTTGTTCTATGCCGGATCTCCTCATTTCGGATTCAATCCAGCAGAGATACTCCGAGCATAGCTCTTTCCATAGCACGCTGAGCGACTTTCAATTTGTGGACCAGTCGCACCGTCAGTGTCCACGTTTCGGCTCCGTAGGTCATTTCATCATCAGAGATAATTTATTTCATCTAAATAACAACAATTTTTTTGTTGTACCCACAAAGGCACTATTTTGTATAAGTACGTTCTTATTATCTTATCTTATGATAGGGAGCCGGGAATAACACAGCGGCACTTCCACCCTTGAGGATCTTTTGTGCCTACCCCATTTACACACTGGTCATCTCAGTGTGCAGGTTTCCTCACGATGTTTTCCTTAACCGTTAGAACTGTCGGTAAATGTACGTAAGTCTTCGAAAAATACGATAAACTCATTGGTACATGGCACTGCAAGGTTTGGAACACGGACCTCCCGCATGGGAGTCCGGTGTCCTAGCCGCTGTGCCACCGACCCTCGTTAAAGTCGATGCTGAGTGGCAGACATAAAATATAGTAAATTACATTTAAATAAGTGCGATTGAGACACCAAATATATAAATATAAATAATACGAATAATATATAGTGTAAACTGGCTTTTCTTTCGACTTTACCTATTTCAAAATAGTTACCCATTGATTGCAATTGATAATTTATGGGGGTTTTAATGCCATGCCATGTACTAATGAGTTTTTCGGATTTTTTCGATGACTTACGTACATTTACCGACTGTTCTAACGGTGAAGGAAAACATCGCGAGGAAACCTGCATGTCTGAGGAAATTAAAAGTTTCCAAATGCGTGTGAAATCCACCAATCGGCACTGGGCCCGCTCGGTGGATCGTGGCCCGTTCCCCCTTGTGCAAGGGGAGGCCTGTGCCCGAACAGTGGGGACATTAATGGCTGATGATGATGATTAATCGTTACAAATGGTAAAATTAAATCCTTGGTTTTTTCCCTCAGATTATAAAATAAAGTTTAAATCAATTTTCTTGAGATAAATTGAAAAAAATTTGTAACCGCTAGCAGGAAAACTTGATACCGGTTTTACATTTTTCCGGTACTTTTGAGGTAAAACAAAATTACTCACAAAGAGCCGTAATAGCCCTTTCAAAAAACAACCCGTGATAGGATTTCCTTAAACGGATTATTAAAAAACTTTTCCTTAAAAGGGTAAATACCGGTACGGTCAACAGTAAAAAGTTTCAGGTGCTACTTTTATTTTGAGATTTAAGAAAATCTTACACACAAAATAAAAATTAATAATAAAAATCTACTGCATTCTTTAATTCTGCAAAATGACTGTACGATACCGGTAAAGGAGTAAATCTCGCACACAGCTGCCGGCAATAAATAGAAGGCGAGCGGTGGCTGTTGACTAATTAATCTGACTACACGGCACGTCGATATACCACCTCGGGAGTTTTATCGGTTCACCTGCACGGTATTCCTTGAAAATACCGGTAATAAGCTGGAATTTTAATAGAATTTTTAATATTTTCCGCTTACGTTACGTAATTTATAATATGTTTTAAGTAGGTATCGTGTATATACTCGTGAAGATTTTTGTGGTCACTAGAGATCAGACTTCACCTAATCAAATTATTCGGTAACTTTATAAAAAAGGCTTATTAAAATTTGTATGTGGTTTTTTTTTTATTTCTTATGTAAATTCGTTTTGTATTTGTATTGATATATTTTTTAATATCTCTTTTTAGATAAATTAGAGCATTTTCTTTACGTATAAAGAAAAACCTTTACACTATTACAAGTTTTATTATAATTTACTAAACATAAGCGCTTTCAGTTTCAATAATTCAAACAGATTCATTTCTACATCAACGAGCGATATAAAATAAAAGTGCATTTTTTTTCAACGGTATTTATATAATACCGGTTGGTATTTGTATAATACCGGTTAGATATCTGCGGGAAATGCACTGAAAAAAGCAAGCCACAGAGTAAATCCTCTGTAAAGAGTGCCCTGGCTGTTGACTAATTAATTGGCCGAGTTGACCGCCGTTCCAGCGCTGTAAACGCCACCCGTCTGATTGAATAGTGACGCAACTTTTCCGGTATTAATACCGGTAAATTCAGGTATTATTTACCTGATGCTCTTTTCTCATTCATAGCGATAGCGAGTAATCGCTTGTAGGTATTATTAATACATTAGGTACAGTCGCCTACAGATCTACCCAAAACGTCAAAATTTGAGAATCTGAAATGTACCTATGTATTTTATTCGAAGGTTTTTGATAGATGGTATACTATAGCTTAGTTATACTATAGCTGTAATATCAGTTTTCATTATTTTAATTACAGTAATTATAATTCTTCTATCGCCTAGGTTGCCTGGAAGAGATTGCTCTGAGCGAAAAGGCCGCCTTTGTACACTTATTCTATGTTTCCTTTGCTATGTAAATTTCTTGTGTGCTATAAAGTATTAATCTATCTATCTATCTACAGTACGTATTCCGGTATGAATAATAAGAATATTCAATTAATTAATTAATTAATTTTGTATAATCTTACGAGAACCTTTTAATTCTCTAAGGGTATAATGGATACCGACCGATTAATTACTACGTGATCGTTACTTTAATTCATTTAAGTAAGTGATATCGGATAACGGTGATAAATTACAATGATTTATTTATTGATAGCATTATATTTTAGTTAGACAAAATTACTGTCTGTCGTAGAAGTCCATTATCTAAAGCTGGCGCGATCACAGTACTCACACCAATGCAATTTCATTATACAGGCAATTAGTTGGGTGGGCTATGTATAAAAAAAACAATGGGATAATTGTAGAAATATTATATTTATGTTGTTACATTATACGGAATCCAAAATAAAATAAAACTAAAATAACACTAAAATAAATGCTTAAGCTAAAATTACAAAATACCTAACTATTTTACAAGTAAAATACCTGGCCTAGGTCGCTCCCTGCAGGGAGTGTCCCGAGGAGGCTGGTGGCGTTGCCCCGCTGTATAGCGACGCTTATACGCTGAGCGAAGTAGAGGCCAGCCTTCTGGTCCCGGGATGTCTCTACGAGGCGCTTGGCTATTTCCCCGTAGAGGCAGTGGGCTCCAGGCCCCCACGGCCCTAAGGTCTCCACCCCGAACGGCGCAAATATGCAATCACCACCCAGGCCCGCATATTTACGCCGCTTGAGGTTCTCCGCAGATGCTGCTGCTGAACCGGCCTTCCTTTTGGAGCCTATTGAGGCCAAATGCTCTCCGTATGTAATACAAAAAGCGATATGAAATTTTATCGATTTTAACATTTTTTCTCGCTACAGGAAGGTTAAAATTTAAAAATATCTATAGCAATATCATCTACTGCACAAACCCTACCTACCATATTATTTTCTGATCGATTAAAAATCTTCCGGTACTTGTAGGCAATATACAAAGTTTCCAGTAAAGTACCCAACAACAACATATACACTTAAGCAAATTCTATTGACCACTGACACTTAAAGTAATGGGCTATAAACTCCATTTTATAGGTATTGTAAAAATAGCATAAACGTTAATACGCTTCAGGGGACCTAACAGGCAAATAAAAATACACACTTAGGTTCCTAGATATTTAGGAATTTGAGACTGGTAATAACGGTACAACATTGTAAAAAAGTGTCGTGAGAGAAACTTGAAAATGGTGGTTTTCTCTTAATTAATTAGAAAGCTCTTGAATATTTCCGTGTTGCGCGTGAAAAACTTAATATTGATAACTCGATTTGCATAAAATGGCCTATTCCACTCTAATTCACTGTACAAATCCATTAACGGTTTCGATCAAAACGAAGAATGAGAGGTTATCTGATTGGTTCCAAGAGGCTCGCTAGATGGCGCTCTGAAGGGGCATATTTTTTAATGTCAAAAAGGCTGGTAGCCGGAGCCGTAAAACTGCCAACGTTTAGTGTGGCAGCTTGTATAACGAAGTTCCACAACAGCTTTTAGATGTGTGAGCGAGATCGCTATAGGAAATTATGTTTTATCCCTTTTTATCTACGCATATATTTCATTTTAGATACAATTTTAACGCGTGACGCGTGAATTGATTGACAGTGACAGATCGCTCCTATGTGCGAAAGCCATCTATGAGAAAAAAATACGAAATCCAAAAAAATAACCCTATTTTGGTGCTCTTGGCTGCATTATCTATGACTTAAAATTATGCAAACTCCAAAAAAAATCGGAGCTTTACGAGTTAGACATTTTTTCGCCATAGATAACACAAATCTAAGAGCTCCAAATTCGTTTTGATCCTTCTATGCGTCGAGTTATCAACTTATTCACGCGCAACACGGATTCAACCTTTTCCCTGTACATTGTTTTCTGGATTCCGGTACTGGGAAAATAATACCGGTACTCGATCAGAGGGGGAAAAACAAGACAAATGAAGCGTCACGTCACTTCACTAGACGGACGGGACGAGACAGGTAGGTGGCCGACTTCCGTTTTAATTGATACCACGGCCGTCATTTTTGTTCTGCCCCGTGCCACGTGGATTTGTAGGGACATCTCAGTTTACTACCTGCTGCATTCGATCATTGGGATTTTTTCGGTAGTTTTTTTTTATTGTTTACAGCAGACGAGCAAACGTTCCACCTGATGCCACTACTATTAGTTTACTCAACTCGCCGACAGATGTCGCTGTTAGTCCGGAGCACACTCCGCATACATGGAGTCTGTATTTCCATTCAAATCTAGAACGCGGTATCGATATTTTCAATGGAACTTCGCCTATATACGAGTTCCAAACATGTCCATTGGTGGACTAGTACTACTGGTCACCAGACACGTTACCCTGTCTGGTGGAAGATCTTCCCTTTTCCCTATTGGTGACGTAATGTCACTCTTATCTCTCCTATAGCCGTTCTATAATAATATTTAGTTGACGTATAAGTTATCGATTATTGGGAGCGTCGGTGGTCTAGTGGCTAGGATGCCGGACTTCCCATGCGGGAGGGCCGGGTTCGAAACCATGCAATGCCATGTACCAATGAGTTATTCCGATTTTTTCGAACACTTACGTACATTTACCGGCTGCTCTAACGGTGAATATACCAATGAGTTTTTCCGATTTTTTCGAAAACTTACGTACATTTACCGGCTGCCCTAACGGTGAAGGAAAACATCGTGAGGAATCATCAATCTGCATGTCTGAGGAACTTGAAAGTTTTTGAAGGCGTGTGAAATTCACCGCACAGCACTGGGCCCGCTCGGTGGATCATGGCCCATACCCCTTTGTACAAGGGGAGGCCTGTACCCCAACAGTGGGGACATTAAAAGGTTGATGATGATAAGTTATCTGTCCAAAAAGTACATGAATTATTTAATAGACACCGAGTTTTGTAGAACCTACATAACCATATGTCGAGCAGCAGTACCATTTCCAAATTATCCATCTACTTTTCTGTTCAGTAATTTAGACGTCGGCTTTGGGACTAATAAAATTATCATACAAATGTAAAAGTGCTAATTTTCAAGTAATTTTGAAGGTACTTAAATATTCCTTTAAACGACTGTACCTTTTTGAACATCCCAGCTTACTTTTTAATTGGCAGTTACATTGAGCATTTTAGGAAGGTACCTAATAAAATATTTCAGGCATAATCCTGGATATTACATTAATATAATAGTACAGTTCTACTTCTTACAAAGTTTTACATTTCAGTTTTGTTTCAGTATGAGAAGTTATTCCCATCTCGACTGAAAGTTAATTCCGGAGAAAATAATCTTTGCCTCTCAGGTGCCTGCTCTATATTAATATAAATAATTTAATCCGAGCTCCTTCCCTACCTGCACGCGATTAAAATAGAAACAGTAAAGAACCTCAGACCCAATGAAACGAATTTCATTCATACTTCTTATTTCAGTATTAGAATTAGGCATGTTACGGAGTTTTGACTCCGACTCCGAAAGGTCGGAACTTCCGATTGATTTTACACCTCCGACTCCGACTTCGGCTCCGATAATTTTGAATCGGAGGTAATACCGAAGATTTGTGAGCAAACATATTCAAATATCAATATTTTATTAAATAGCGTGGGACTACATAAAGGAATGTTTTATTGCCGCAAACGTCATCATAAAAAATATTGGCCATAAAAATATAAAAATTTAAAAACGGTTTAAAATTTGAACTTCCTCTGAACATCTCTCTTCTACCTCCGCCTCCTACTCCGGTTCCGAATTCGGTTCCAACTCCGGTTTCCACTCCGATAAATCAAATTTAAAACCTTCGGTTTCGACTCCGGTTCCGGTAAAACCACTTCCGTAACATCCCTAATTAGAATAGCAATCATTCATTCATTTGTAGAATTTTCAAACAAACATTTTTGTCGTTATTGTTATAACCTATAAATATTTGTTGCTAATAAAAAAGGACTCTATATACGAGTAGCAGCGCATGACCTCTTCGTCTATGTTACATTCGTAAAATGCACTTTATTGTCGAATATTTGCTAAGTATGTCTCGACTCACAGTTTACGCACGTATAAATAGAATGTTGCTATCCTTACTGTCGGGGTTATGTTATTGCGTTAATGCTGTCATGGCGTGTTCGTCCTATTTTATTGTTTAAAAACTGTTTTTAGTGGTTATTTTTTTGTAAGACTAGTGTATTTTATCTAAAAATCGTCCGTATTAAGTGAACGTTATATAAGACAGTGAAATGGGAGTAAAATACTACAGATGGTGTGGATCCGGCAACCTAACCTCCAATTGCACTTGGAATGCAAGACACTAGGCATTCCTAGTGCACACGACTCTCCCTTAATCTCGACGTTGGTAATCTGTTTTTTTCAAAACAGACGCCAAAACGTTCGAGTTATGTTCAAGATTTAACAAGGTCATTGGCCAAAAAAAATATACTTACTGTCGATTTTAAAAATGGGGTACCTTACTTAACTCATTTGATAGATTCTAGCGATCCCCCGAGCAGTAGCGTGATGTGAAATACCTCACGCGGCGAACGCTAGGTACTGATACTCTCTTCTGTCTATTTATTTATTTTGTGCCACCTACGTTAGCTTTTAGCCCAAGCAATTACTTCTGTGACTATTTTATAAGGCAGTTACAGGTCTCCAGCACTGAAGCTGGTATTAAAGTCAGACTATTGCTGAAATAAGTCTAGTCTAAGTCTTTGGGAATCTCTCAGTACGATAGACTAAGGTAGTAAAACGACTACCACTTTTAGGCTCGGACTACACGACGACGGTTCCAGCGCCGGTTCGGTTCAGGTACCGGCCGTGTAGTGGACTACATTCAAACTCATTTCTTTATAACATTAATGATGTCTGGTTTACAGAATGTTCCAAAGCACCAGGCTTTCAGTAACTATATATGTGTAGTTTATACCTACAGGTACAAAATAAACTTAAAAACTCACTTATCTTAAAGATTAACACCTGAATTTAGAAACAATGTAATTTTTTTGCAAATACTGCTCCAGGGGTCTGAAAATACGTCGGCATTCTGGACCGTGGACAGAAACCTATTAATTAGCAGGACAGCTCGGTGCAGCGCGCGTTGCGCTCAAGCTCGGCCCGCTCGGTTCAGGAACCGCGCTGGCCGGTTCCAAGTGGAACCGTTGTACGTGTAGTCGACAGCGGATTTTTGTTTGAGTACATATGAAGCACCGGTTCCGGTTGAGGAGCTCGTAGCCTAGTTGCGAGCACGGTCCAAAAGTGATCGTGCAGGTTAAGCGACGTTGGCGCGGTCGGTGGGTGACCGCTAGTGGCATATTTCATCTGAGCTCCTACGTGCCTCGGAGAGCACGTTAAGCAGTCGGTCCCGGTTGTTGTCGTTCGACAGCAGTCGTTAAGCCATGTCAGAGGCGTACGGTCGGCCTGAACAACTCTAACAAATAGGTTGGCCACTAACCATACGATAAGCAAGCAAGCAACCGGTTCCATAGAACCGATCGATTCTGGAACCGGCCTAGGAACTGTCATCGTGTAGTCAGGGCCTTAATGAAGGTTGTTGGTCAAAGCAATTCCAGTTAAAAAAAAATCCTTTGGTTTTAATACTGTCACTGCCACAATATAAGCATTTAGTATTGTTACAAAATGCTAGAGGTTTATGGTGAAATATATAGGTTTTAATTTTAATTTTTTACGACAATCGGTATGTATATATACAGGTAAACCTACTCAAAACGTCAAAATCTGAGAATCTGAAATGTATCATATTGTACAGGTATAAGGTTGAGATTTTATCGAAGGTTTAGCTAGATAACCGCTGGGGTAGACGAGTTCTGGAGCGGAGACCGCGTTTGTGCACACGTAGTGTGGGACGCTCCTAGGGTTGCCAGAACGGAAAATCGTAATATCTGGACTAAATTTCAAAATGTCGGGATTTTGGTGTTGATGTTTGTTTGTAGTCTCTTTATTGCACACATAGAAAAAAAAAATACATAGTAATTAAAAACATTAAAATATGTACAAAGGCGGGCTTATCCCATAGGGATCTCTTCCAGCCAACCTTTGATTAAGGAGAGTTTAGACTACTTTTATGGTGGGTAAGGTGTGGAGTACAGTAAATAATAAGTATAAATAAATTACAATAATTATATAGTAGATAAATAAAATACATACGCAACAATTATAATGATATATACAATTTGTTATACACATATACGAATACATATATAAATATAATGAATTTAAGTTGTTGCCTGGAGAAATAAAATAATTGAATCAAAATTTTACTTCATATTTCTAAGACTAAACATTATTCAATGATTAACAATTTTCAGATAAATCAAGTTAATCGGTCAATGAACTTAATTTTTACGTTGCCACATGTGTTATTGAATTGTTTTTTACAGAATTTACCAATTTGGATCCTTTAGGAGTACCTACTTATTAAGAAAAGACTTAAAGTTGAAACAATCTTCCTCGAAGTTCAGTCTAATTATAAATCAAAGGCCATGCGATTCCTATCTTTGTGTACAAGTTATAAAGACAATTTGGCGGGAGATTATGCATTTTGTCGGGAGTCTGGACATCATATGAAATGTCGGGAGAATCCAATTCCATATCCAATTTGGCAAAACAGTGCTACAGTCTGCCCTCTAGGTGCCGGCTAGCAGGGATCTAGGACAGTGTGCAGATGAAGTAATAGAAGAAACTTGGTAATAGTGGATATTATATTTATCAGGAACAGAACAACACAATAGTAGAAAATAGGTAGTAGTAGGAGACAATTTTATAAAACGGAGAAACGTCCGTACAGGACAAAATACAGAGAGAAAGTAAAAACAATGAAATAAATGAAATAATGGAATTTAGAAATGGAATAGGAACATGATTTGAATTTTGAAAATATAGATGAAGAAATGAAGATGCCAACACGATATGAGGTGAGATAAACGCTAATGATGAGGTTGAAATTGATGGCAAGGAGGTTGATATGGACGATGAAGTCGACATCGTTACAACAGCACCTGAATCCATCAAGTAATATTATCTTCAATGTCTACACGAACTCTGAGTAGATGTCTATTAAGGTAAACCAGTTTGAAACTTGACTAGAAACCCAACTTTGTCTATACCAGTATTCCGTGCCACGCCAGCTACGAGTAACTCATCAAAATAAAGCTACACGACCAACCAATTGCGGCTTTAATGTTGTGAAGTCATTTTTGGAAGGTTGTATTTAAATAAATTTGGTTTATTCTCACGGAATGAAAGCGTTTGCCTGAATCTACTTTGCAGCACATGTAAAAATAAAAAACGCAAGCTGTTAAGGTAGAGTTTACAATAAATTATTTTGATCAAGTACCGGTAACAGATACCGGTTTTTTTATCAAAATTTTTTACTGTAAATACTACCTTAACAACGTTTTGTATTCAGGCGTTTAAATTATTCTGCTATTTCAAAAACAAATTGGAAAAAAATCAACCACTTTTTCTGGCTTTTTATTTTTTTTTATTTTTTTATAAATTAGCTACGACAAACAGGCAGACGGGCCACCTGATGGTAAGTAGTCACCGTCGCCTAGAGACACGTGCAATACCAGGGGTATTGCTTGTGTGTTGCCGGCCGTGGAGGGAGAGGACTTTTTTAACGTTCTTTTTGAAGCATCCCATGTCATGCTGCGGGAAAACGTCGGGTGGGAAAGAGTTCCACATTTTACAAGTGCGTGGTAGAAACGTTCGTGTAAAACAGGTCGTGGTAGACACCCAAGGCTTTAGAAAGTGCGGGTGAAAATTGAGCCGCCGACGAGTGGTGCGATTCAAGAAAGTAGAAGATGGCACCAGGTCAAATAGTTCCGAAGAGCACTCCCCATTATATACGCGATAGAAGACGCAGAGAGAGCCGATGTCTCTTCTTAAACTGAGAGGCTCTAAATCGCTCGTGAGCACGGAATCGTCGACAATTCGAGTAGCGCGCCTTTGCACGGAGTCAAGTGGATGAAGCTGGTATTCGGGTGCGCCGGCCCAGAGATGGGAGCAGTACTAGTAGTTATTATATAATATACGCCTGCCTAAGCATTATAAATAAAAAAAATCTCTTTTTAAATAAAATAGATACCCAACGATATCATATCGATATCAACTAAATGTCTTAGATAGATAGAAATACTTTATTGCTTTCTATTTTGTAATACTGACTGTAGAGGAAGCAAGAGAAGCGTGCCACAGGATTTCGTGGCGCTCCGTTATCTCTGCCTACTGCCATGCCATGCCACGCAAAGCGTGAAGGTATATATGTATTTTTTAATACTTGTAGGTCTTAAGAAATACAATTTATTTTAGTGCATCCCGGGTTTTAATATAGTACTTGCACTAAAAAGTCGCAAGTGTTTAGATTTCGGGTATAATTTGAAATTAATAAAAACCGGTATTGTTTATTACATATATTGCTTAACAGCTAATGCAAGATACAGCTTTTCATCATCATCAGCAGCCTATTCTAGTCCACTGCTGGACATAGGCCTCTCCCAGGGCGCGCCATTGAGCCCGATCTTCGGCTCTTCTCATCCAGTCGCTGCCAGCCACCTTACGCAGATCGTTACAGCTTTTAACGGTACTTAATTAGAGCGAGTACAAATCTCGACTGTGTATTCAACAGTTTTCACTTTTTACCACGTTGCGGTCGCGATTGAAGAATGAAAATGTACTTTTTGCCTCAGTCGCACGGACTATAGGGACGTTTTTCACGTGGATTTCAATTAGGGAGAGCTGTGTGCTTTGTACTTGTAATAAATAGTATTTTTAATTATTATTTTTTATTAGTAATAACCTTAAAATATAATATAAACATATTATATGTGTCCAAATCCTAATAAAATCCTTAAGCTAATAAACAGCCCCGAGTCGCACCCGGCGGGAAGGTGCCCATGACGCTGGCAGCGTTTCCACGCTGAATAGCCAGCGAGATGCGCTGCACCAGGTACGACTCGGCGCGGGGGTCACCTGAGCGCTCTCTCAGTCGTCGGCGTATTTTTAATTACAATAATAAAATACCGGTATTAATTTTTTACAGGTAAAAGACAACTAATGTATTTTGTAAATTTAGAAAAGGTTTAGATATCACCAAAAATGATATTATTTCTAATGTACATTCAAATTTTGAAATAATATTTGTATTCATTGGGTCGTTATATTTTCATAACTTTGAAAAATACCGGTATTTTAGTACCGGTACTGTCTTTATGTAAAAAATATATAAGACAAGAGACTCCGGAAACCTATGATCCTCGTAATAAAGGTGATGGTCCACTATTACTACAGGCTGAAGGAAAAAAGGACACACAGGATAATTTGTCAACCGAATGATCCAAGATTGGATTGTTGAGTTCACAAAGGGAAGGAAAAATGAGTTTCGCGTTTATGTTTATGTTCATCCAGAATCCAGGGGCGTAGTCAGATGGGGGCCCTCTTAGAAACCCGACTTGGAGGGGTTCCATCCTTATGTTGTTGATATCCCATCTGCTCGTACGAAGCGATTTGCTTCTTCGTTCATTATGCGAACGGCTAAGGAATGGAACTGCCTGCCGGCGTCTGTATTTCCCGAAACCTACAACCTTGGGATCTTCAAGGCCAGAATGAATAGGCATTTACTAGACCCGCATGCTCCATCGTCGCTTACCACCAGGCGAGATCCAGGTCAAATGCGTGTTTAGTAGTACATTAAAAAAAAAAAATTAATTCCGCTTATCGTTCTGTTAAGTTGCTTCGTCATTGTTTATAGGCAGAAATATAAAAATTGTGACTATCAACAATGTTACAATTAATTATCCCTTATTGTTCCTTAACTTTTTGCACTCAGATTGATTAATAGTTTTGTTGCTCAGTGCCAGGAAATCGATTTATTTAATGGTAAAATTGGCAGTATTTACAAGAATATGTTAATACATTTGAACAATATAGCCATATACTGGTGTTATGTAAATAATTGAGCCCACATATGCTTTGAATGAATGAATGAATACTCTTTATTACACAAAATTAGTTAAAGAGTATTAATCGTTTTGTACGCATTGTATCACTACAGTGCGTACAAAACGATTAATACAATCTAGGCGGTCTTATCGCTAGAAGCGATCTTTCCCAGACAACCTTCTGGTGGAGTAATTTGGTGAATTGACACTGTATTACTGTATACTGTACTGTATACTGACACTGTATAATAAAAAAAATATTGTATGAACTCCGTAGTTAGTCTTTTAGTTTCAGGAGTTCATATTTTTATTTTTTATATTTTTTATTAGCCTATAGGCTGTCCCACTGCTGGGCAAAGGCCTCCCCTCCTCCTTTCCATTTTTCCCTATCCTCGGCGTCCTTATACCATCCTTTTTGGAATAATGTAGGTATTCGTCTGTATATGAATGAATATGAGTGTATATGGGTGAATTTCTTAATCTTTAGAAATCGTCAAACTAAAATTCAAAACGGGTAACCATGGTTTTTGTGGGCCACGATCCCCTGGGCATCTCACTAGATCCGTCACTGATCGTAAAATGTAATATTATTTACATAAATTAACACTTACACCTCGCTTAAGACCTTAGTGCACTACGAAGGGTACAAAGTATGTACCTTGTACAACTTTGTACCTTTTATACAGCGTGTCCATTTGGCGCATTTTATTTTACCAAAAATATAACACATGTTTAATAATTATTATTGCCTGATAGTATTTTTTATAGCTACATAACTTTTTTATTAAAGCTATCTTTTCAAGATCTTTTTGGCAAGGGGATATTATTGGAAGTGGACACTGTGAACTTGAAACTGTAAATTTTTTGATTTTCTAGATTTCTGTGGTTTCTGTGGTTGCTCTAATACATCTTGAAAATTTCTCTAATATACTCGACAGCGTAGGTAAATTGGCTCATGATGATCAATTATTGCGACTTGTAAAACACGTCGAACGACAACTGATCAACCTTGTTACCTTGTTGATCAATTGTGCTAGCTGTTGCGATCAATCAACCAAAGCCGAATATTTTCATCGATCAATGCTCATTCGATGGCAGATCGATTTGGTGTAATACCACACAATGAACGGTCAATAATCCATGTTGATCAATAACCATCGATTAATGTCAATAATGCAGATGTAAAAACACCTTAAGCAAAAAACTAAAACATGTAAAATTCCGTGTAATAAAGACTACCTACTTATTCGAACCTACTTGTCGTAAAAAAACAATAAAATTCCCTATAACATTTAATGTACCCATTTACTCTCATAAAACTCCCATTTATAGGAATATAGTAAACGAATAGGTATAATTTTTTACACAATTTGCCTCATCCAAATTTCGTAATACACCTATTACAACATCGCACGAAATATTTCGCACAAGTACGTCGTTCGCGAGTCGATCGCTCGCTTCATATCCGCCTGTTTTAATGACGTAAATGTACCATATTGGTAACGAGTTCAAATGTATGGAGAGATAACGCAAGCGTGAAAGCGGCACCCACCAAAACGTAGTTGAGAAGGCGGACTCACAATACATATTTGTGACTTGCGATTGGTGCAAAAAGTGAATGTCGTCGTAGATTGACAAACTATGAGGTAACGTGTTACACGTAGCCAATCAGCAACCGTGATATTTATCAGAGTATCGTCAGTGCAGTTGTTTGTTTCGAACAAAAGA
This sequence comes from Hofmannophila pseudospretella, assembly GCA_947369225.1. Taxonomy (NCBI): domain Eukaryota; kingdom Metazoa; phylum Arthropoda; class Insecta; order Lepidoptera; family Oecophoridae; genus Hofmannophila; species Hofmannophila pseudospretella. The sequence goes on from OX376334.1 coordinate 10,121,181, forward strand.
AAGAAAAGTTAGAAAACCTTAAAAATCTTTTTTTAATGGCTCATTTTACGGTGATAGAAAACCGTGTTTTTAATTTGATGGAAATTTACTTACTTAGTGAACAAAATGTGGATGTGATTCTAGGCAGTTTTTTAACGAATCGTCTCATATGTTAGGACAAGTAGAAAAAATAATAACTCCATCTCAATAAATAAATAAAAGAGGAGCTCGTAGCCTAGTTGCGAACACGGTCCGAAAGTTATCGTGCAGGTTAAGCGACGTTGGCGCGGTCGGTACCTGGATGGGTGACCGCTAGTGGCATATTTCATCTGAGCTCCTCCGGGCCTCGGAGTGCACGTTAAGCAGTCGGTCCCGGTTGTTGTCGTTCGACAGCAGTCGTTAAGCCATGTCAGAGGCCTACGGGCGGCCTGAACAACTCTGACAAATAGGTTGGCCACTAACCATACGATAAGCAAGCAAGCAAGTAAATAATTAAATCTATAACAATTTTTCAGTAGTAACTGGTCCTTTCTGACAACTGATTTTCTGTCCTAAAAGTTAAGGAGATATGACGTCATGCCTCCTTAACTTTAAAAACTTGTTGCCTACTGCCCCATAACGAGTTTCGCGAAACGGCATCCGAAAGGAGTTCGTGCGATTGCGAAATATTGGCGCCTTTTGAAGGGAGAAATACGAGTTAAAATGAAATATAATTTTTTGAGAAGAAATATTTTTAACACCTTGCCATCGGCTGAGTGCCATTATTATTGTTAAGAATAAACTCGCATTGAAATATGCTTCATTTTTATTTTATTTTATAACAGATTGTACAGCAAAACAATTATAACTGAACTTGTTTTAAAAAGTTATAACGCCAATTACACAATAACTCAAAATTAATTTTAATTAAATAGCACTAAATATGTAGAAGAAATAGAATTACAATATGTGGTTAAAGGCGGGTGATATGGTGTGTTTGTGTATGTGAAGGTGTGTAAGAGGGTGTGTTTGTTTGTGCTGTGTGTATTTCAACCCTTGCCTAAACGCTCGGAGAGAGCCCTTGGAACTCTCTGAATATTTGTCCTTGAGTCATAAAAATACGTCGGAGTCTGGAATAAGGTTTTCGTGAGTGTCCACGCAGCGGTGGAGTACCGAATTCGCTGCACAAAGTTAGTGTGTACCATTGGGCGGTGCAGTGTACGAGCACGCCGCGTGCGCACAGAGTTTGCGCGCAGGCGCAGGCTGACTCGCGAAATTAACTCCGGACAATCAAGCTTGCCGTTGAGCAGCGAATGGTACGCGACAACCCGGAATACCGGTTTCTAGTACAGTCGACCACAAGCTATAGTATGCCATCTGTCAAAAACCTTCGATTAAATTCGATAATTTGTGAATTTGGTGTATATGCCTGTAAAGGTAAAGTTTAGTGTGACATGTTTATGCAACTAGCGTTGCCAGGCGTCCGGATAAAGCCGGACATGGTTAGGCTTTTTGATTGCTTGTCCGGCCAAAATAAACGGTGTCCGGCCTGTCCGGCTTTTGTTAGGCTTTTTACATTCGCAAACGAGCAAGCGCCGAGCGTGGCCGAGCGCAGGCGAGTCGACTGTGTCGGTCGGTCGCTCACGCAGTTCGCAGTCCCCCCGCCACGCCGCCCGCCGCCAGAGAAGAATTTAACAAGATTTATGGTAATAAACAAAAAAGCTTGATTTTACTCAAAACAATTTTGTCGTGCGGTCGTACCAATTAATACGGAGACACAAAATCCTTAATAATGTAGGGTGTCCGGCCTTTTTACCCAAATGTCCGGCCAAACTGGCTAGTCCGTCCGGCTATTAGGTTTGGCGACCTGGCAACCCTATATGCAACTATATCTGCAATATTTGTAATTCTAAATCTCAATCTTATGTCTGCGCGCTACGATAGACATAGACATAACATATTTTATTAATAATGTTCATTACACGTCAAAAAGCAGGTACTATACCCTCATACAATATGCATCATATACCAAGGTATACACTTATAATACAAATACACAAACTCCAGGAGGAACATAATACACAGGAAAATAATACATTATTTAACAATGTCAATTATTATATTATTATGTCAATTAAGTTATTCATTGTTACACTTAACCTCTAAACATTCATTGAAAGAATAATAGGATTGCTCGATAAGCCATTTCTTTAAATTCATATATAGATACATTTCAGATTCTCAAATTTTGAAGTTTTGGGTAGGTTGCCCTGTGTTCCACTGTACCTACCGGTGCCAGTACTAGAAACCGGAATTCCGGGGATGTCGCGTACTTTTACATACCGGAAGAAATTTAGTTTGTCTGAAAAAATGTGACATAAAAGGTCTTGGAGTAGAACCTATGTATCCTGAAGATTTCGTCAAAAGAACGACGTTTTAATGTATGACAAAAATCACGAAATAGACAGAACCCAACGTGATACACTCTAGTAATAATACCTATGTAACTAAATAATTAGCTCTGACCCTATTTAACCCCAGTGCGACACTCGTCCGCAAGTTTTTTTTTCAATTTTTTTCTCGCAAATGAAATATGTAAAGTAATATCATTTACTGTGTCAACCCTACCTTTTTTTCATTAACGGGGTGGAAATCTTCGCAAGATACTCAGCCTCCTGGGGAGAGACTGGGTTATGTGAGATTTTTACTCACTAAAACCCCCTCGATTGCCGGCCTCGTGCATATCGGAGGGCTCCGGGATCTCCAGTGGAACGCACCGGTGCATATCATTTTCCTTGGGCTCTTCCTGGGAGGTGTATATTCCACCTCTCGGTTCCTTCCGTCACAGCAGCGTGCGGCCATAGCACGTTGCTGTCTTCCCCAAAGTCGCCCGCCAATGGACGGCCAAAGCCCCCACTTTGACCGCCCGCGACCCTGATCCCTCCTTTTAGTCACCTCTTACGACAGGCAGGAGTTACCGTGGCTCTATTCTTCGCCCGAGACTACAGGGCTGTACCAACCCAACCTAGACCTATGCAAATTTTTTTACTAGCAGATTAAATAATCATCAAATTAAATCTAATAGTTTATTTGGTAGGTAGGTAGAAAACAGAGCTCTTCAATTATAATAAAGGATTAATACTTTTTGCCACATTGTGTAGCATACAAATATTTTTCATTTTAACATCATCATCATCAGCCCATGTCGTCCCACTGCAGGGTATAAGCCTACTCTCTTGTGCCATCCTATACGGTCCTGTGCTAGTCGCATCCAGGTCTTCGATACGACTTTGATTATGTCATCCGCTCATCTAGCTGCTGGACGGCCTACTCCTCTTTTCCCCAACCTTGGCCACCACTCAGTGAGGGCTCTAGTCCACCACATCTAACCAAGTGTCCCGCCCATGGCCACTTTAACATAATAGTAATTAATTTAATTTATTATTTGTTATGTAGTAGCATACGTGTAGGTATATTTTTATATAATAGGTATATTATACGAGTAGGTATTTTATATAGTATAGTAAATAATAATAATTAGTAATTCTCACTCTCATTTAATTTATATGCACCTGGCTTGCAATATCTGTATGACCCAATGGTTAGCTGATAGAAAATGGCGCGTGGCATTAAGCTCGCCTCATGTACTATTTTTGTGAATTAAAGTGTTAAATAAATAATTTCATATAACATTTTTATTCAATTTTACATATGTCAATTTCATATTTTACTTTATTTCACCACATTTACATAAAGGAAAGTCAAACGTAACTATATTACAGATTTGTCTTCTACGTATTCTTTTATGTTATAGTAGCATTCTGTTTCAGAATATTTGTTACTCTTTGTCTAAATTCTCCATAAGTCACATTTTTAACTGTTTCCGGTAGCTTATTAATTAACTTTATTCCCATGTAATACACACTTTCCTGAAATAGGACACACTTTTTCAATTCAATTCAATATTTTTATTTATTGGATAACTTGATCCATTGTGTACTTAAAAACTATGTTGGTAGTATACGAGTTTTTACACTTCGATCAGATGCTGATCAAAGATAACATCATTCGTTCAGCACTCGAACGAAGTGTTTAAGGATGGGGAATCGTATTTATCCGCTATCATATTCAGGATGCTGTCGGAGCTGCTCCGAAGCCTGCAGAGATGCAGTTCTCTTTGTATTTAATTTGTATTTAATATATTTATCTTTTGATAACAAAATTACGCTTAGATACGTTATGGTACAATTATTATCCGTTATATTACAACATTTAAATTATTACTTACATGCTGCTGTAAAAGGGCATTGTCAAAAGAAAAAGAAAAGATATGGCTGCTGCATAAGGCTTTGTCAAATACGAATGTACATTATGTTATAACAGATTTGTACACAATTTCAAATTTAAATTTACTTAACGTTACTAGCTGCTGTAAAGCGGCATTGTCAATACATACTACGGATCTAATACAGTCAGAATAAAATAATACTATTATTTATAAAATGTCATAAAATGAATATCAAATATCAAAATCAAAAAATTACAATCTATTATTTATCGTTTAGCTCATGTAATGAGTACAGCTCCATGTTTATTAACAATTTTTTTTCTTGCGCATAATGGCGTGAAAACCATCGGCATGAGCGTGCGCAAACATGCCGGAGGCCCTGCAGAAACGAGGCAACTCCATCAACATCCTGAAGCCATTATTATACTGTATACGCAGGGCGTCGATCGATTTTTTGGAGCGGGCGGTACAAGTTCATTTTTATTGCGAAGATTTCTAGTGTGTCTCCGGTAGTAGGTATTAAGAAAAGGATACAGGCTAGCTTTATAAAGAGGATACTTCACCCACGTCAGCTTTAAGATCCAGCTGAGTGGAAAACAACACGGGGAGTGGCAGTTAGTGACGACAGGCTAGGTACAATCCACCACAAGCTATAGTATACCATCTGTCTAAAACCTTCGATTAAATCTCAACCTTATGACTGCGCATTATGATACATTTCAGATTCTCAAATGTTGACGTTTTGGGTAGGTTGACCTGTGGTTGACTGTACTAGTAAGTACAGGGCGACTCATTCCAGGTATTAAACTTTAAAAAATTATTAAGTCACTTGTTGGTTTAAAAAAAATATATGAATACGGAATTAGAAAACGCAAATTCGTATTACGAAACTCTATCCCAGCTTGAGTGTACAAACGAAGAGCAGAAAAAATGACGTAAAAATGTACTATAAGGTACTTCTTCTTCTAAGTCGTATTCTTCATTGCTGAGGGTCGTGATCGTTCTAAGGAATTAATCACATAAAACGACTCTCGTGGCAGATTTAATGGGGTGGTTTGCCATTACCTTCCCCATTTCACACACCGGTTATCTCAGTGTGCAGGTTTCCTCACGATGTTTTCCTTCACCGTCAGAGCAGTCGGTGAATGTACGTAAGTCTTCCGAAAAAACCGAAAACACATTGGTTCGAGTACATGACACTACCTGGTTACGAACTTGGACCGTCCGCATGGGAGTCCGACGTCCTGGCCACGACGGCACCGACGCTCGCCACGCGACTATAAGGTACTTACTTACAATAAAAACATTTTGATTTTGACTCTAAAAGGCCTCTACCGCGTACGCGCAGTGCGCCACAGTGTATTCTGTGGCTATAGTGACAAAAAATCTGAAAAACTGAGCCATCGAATATTGCCAGCATCCCCTTCCTAATGCTACCACGTGCGGAGTTAATTAATATTATAGTTTTAAAAATCTCGTGACGCAACCTGTATATAGAAATTCCTTGAATACAGGGCAAAATAAAAATAAAACTACCCGTAAGTAATTACGATACCTAATGATGCCTTAAAGATAAAGATTATATACCTTTGTCAGAAAAAGAGAGCTCCTTACTCGATGGACTTCTTAACCTTATTAAGCGGAAAATCCAAGTCGAACTCCACATTTCTCACTGTTATTGGATATTCAGTTACAAATTCGGTGAGTTCCACCGAATTTTACGGTGGCACGTAAAAAAAGTAACGGATGTGATCTTTTCCTTTCTTTTTGAGGGTTTTTTTTATAAGTGGACCTACCCAATCTGAACCAATAAGGCTGTATTTAGGACGGGCGAATACTTATCATTTTTAATATCGTCCGTCTTTATAGAAGGTTCCCCGGATTCCAGAAAAACGGTCCAAGTTGTACAGGATAGCAGGATAAATGTATTTTTTCTGGAGCGTCAGTGGTCTAGTGGCTAGGACACCGGACTCCCATACGGGAGGTCTGAGTTCGAATGTACGTGTGAGTTTTTCGGACTTTTTCGAAGACTTACGTACATTTACCGACTGCAAACCTGCATGTCTGAGGAAATTAAGTTTCCGAATTCGTGTGAAATCCACCAATCAGCACTGGGCCCGCTCGGTGGATCATGGCCCGTACCCCTTTGTGCAAGGGGAGGCCTGTGCCCCAACAGTGGGGACATTAATAGGATAAGCAGAATAACAACCAGGGTAGATAAAAGGAAAGGAAAGTTTAAAGAGGTAGGAATCAAAGTTCGAGAAATAGGTAAATTAAAAATAGCTGCTGTAAAGGGGCATTGAAAAAAAAATGTATTTAACATTCATTGTAATGTATGCTGAAGGTACAGTTACACAGTCCCATGTGCCCATGTGTGAATGTACTACGTCAGTACTGCAGGAGCCGCCTGCGGGGCTGGACTTATGGAAGTGGTTCTTTCACTGTACAGGTGAGCAGTGCAGAGCCTGTGGCCCCTATGTGTGAAAAGGATTGTCTACATCTACAATGGTAAGTCAGGGTCTTCTTAAATTTTTAATATAGAGTCATTATATTGAAAATTCGCAATTGAATACCCCTTTAATTTCAGCATAAACTTAATAAAAACAACGAGAGAAATCGCTATCTCCTATAACTTACATTGAATAGGGGAAGGCAGGTCAAGGGAGTAAAGGGGTGGGGTGACGTCAGGGGAACTTTATCAAATCTTTGTCGGTTTTACCACAGTGTAAAAAATAACAGTAAAGAATCTTAGGCGCATACTCACACTCGCACGCCGCTCGCGTGCGGTTGTCGACTTTGTGAGGATGGTAATGAAAATCTGTTATCTATCCCACTTTTTCCAAATTATTAACCCGATGTGCTCCTTACCGACTTACCACCAGGTGAGACTGAGTTCAAACGAGGGTTTAGTCGTAAATAAATAACAAAAGGTACTATAGCTGTTAGTTACTAAAGGTACTATACTATAGCTGGTAGCACGTTTTGTATACTTACTGCGGTCTAGAGGTTTTTTTAATTTTTTCTTTATATTCTTTATTGTACACCATAATCTTATGATCTAATTTTATATATGAAATTGTATGTACAAATGGTATGCATAACTCTGAAAGAGTTTTTTTTAAAATTTTATTTACATCTAAACCCGCGTTTGATCTCAATCTCATGTGGTGCATCTAAATCTATGTATTTGGTTGAAATACACACTTTACCTGTAATTCACACCATAAATTAGCTCTGTAAAAAAGAAATTCTGTTGAGTTTTAAGAAAACCACTAAAATTAGAAGTACTCGTAACTCTAAAACCATTTTCCCTCTAATAATTTGAATATTTATACCTCCTCCTCCTCCTCCTCCTATTCTTATTCCTTATTTATTTATTTATTTATTTTACACTTTATTGTACGACAATACACTTAATAAAAAACAATTAAAATGAGACATTGTACAAAGGGTGAACTTATCTCTAAAAGAGATTCCTTCTTATCCTTCAATTTCTTTCAACACACACACACACACACACACACACACACACACACACACACACACACACACACACACCCACACACAGAGAGAGAGAGAGAGAGAGAGAGAGAGATACAGGAACTTCCTAGTTCGGAGGTCAGCGTTTATTGTAAACTAACTTGTTGCTCACTAATTTTATTTAGTTTAATGTAACATATGCTTAAGTTCCTACTGGTGTATGGACTGTGAATCCTTTGCAATCTTACCGCACAAATAAACTTATTCTTATTCTTTGTCGGTTGTATTTCACGAAACGGTCGATTAGCGAGAGTTCGGTCAACTGCCGACTGAGATTCTGTAACAACACACAAGCAATACCCCTGGTATTGCACGTGTCTCGACGGTAACTACTTACCATCAGGAGGCCCGCCTGCCTGTTTGTCGTAGCCTATTTATAAAAAATAAAAAAACTACTGTTAATTTTTTACTGTGCACGGTTGTACGGAAAATTGCGACATCTTTTAAAATTATCTCATCCTCGTGATTTAAGATCTCGGTTTTGTTTGGAGTCCACTGGTAATTGCACAATTTCGTTGGAGTTACGGTTGGTTTCGATAAAAGGGAATCTGGAATCACGTAAGTAGGTACCTAATTGAATAAAAATAAAATAAATAAAAATGTATTAATGTATTCAGTGTCTTTTACATATTCTCAAATTTCCCTGGCTCCCACACTAGGATACCCTGTGTGCAATTAATTAAATAATTAAGAAAGTGTGTGTGTGTGGTTGTGGGGGGGGGGGGGGGGGGGGGGGGGGAGTGTGCGCGTGAGAGGATGTGTGTGAGGAATTATTTATTAAGTTTAGAGGTGCCAATGTTCAGATAGACTGCTGATGAAATTACGATGATGATTATAGATTTCATGACATTCCATTTTATTTTTCGTTTAGTAGAAGTACCTAAACACTTTTGGTACAGTAATAACTATCCAATATGTAACAGTGATTTTGAACAATTTCGCCGCTTGAGCGATCAAAGTTCCGACGAGCTTCCAATCTCTGTTTTTCCTATGAAATTTATCTGTAATATTTTTCCCTAATACTTATTATTGGCGTAAAATATGATTGCAATAGTACCTCTAACTAAAAACGATTAAATTTTATTTCAACAATTTCTATAATGATAAATCTATAATAATATTAAAGCTAAAACTAAATTTAGACTAAGAAGAAAAAATCTATAGATAAAAAAAAATGAGTTAAGTCCCCCACATGCGGCAGTCCCAAGAGACTGGCTGCGTTGCCCCGTTGGATACCTAAGCTAATCTGCTGGGCCAAATAGGAGCCAGCTCTTGGGTCTTTTGACGCGTCGACCAGGCGCTTTGCGAGGTTCTTGAAGACGCGGTGCGCTCCCGGGCCCCAGGGTCCCAATGTTTCAACCCCAAATGGCTCAAATATGTATGTTTCACCGAGGTTAGTATATTTGCGCCGTTTTGAGGGTTTCTGCAGCAGCGGCCGCAGAGTCGGCTTTATAAGAAGTGGCTGGAAGGTGAGACGGGGCAAGGGTGTCGACTATTTTTGGTCGACACAATTGTCAAAATTCACGCATTAATAATAGTATGAATGTAATCTGTCCAGGGAAATTGACGTTCGGGGAATTGGACGTTCGTGGAATTGGACATTCAGGTAATTGGACATTAAGGGAATAGATTTCACTTACTGGATATTCGGGAAATTGGACGTAACGCCCATGATCCGTCTGTTTGCGTGCTTATAAATAAAAACAACATAAAATAGGCCTTCGACGTGATTCAATTTTTCGATTCGATTCGATTAGTTTTGAACGAATTTTATGGTGTAAATTGAATGTACGTACGAGCATATCCTGTTATTTAAACCAATGCATTTCTCCTATAAAATGTGTTCAGTAAACCAGAACTAATTATATACAGAATATAGATCAGCCTAGACGCGAGTATGGTCAGAAAATAATCGACCAAGTTAAGCGTTCTTTGCGGTTAAGTTAAAAGTTCTTTGCGGTTGTTGTTCGCCTCGTTTCTTTTTGGAAGCGGTTGCGTCAATCTGACAACAGCATACTGAAGGCTGTGTGCGAGGACCTACGCAGTCCCATATTCAAACATCGGTTGGCCGTCCACCGGGACGAGGACCGTAAATAAATAAATTGTAGACAAATACATATTTTTTTTGGTTTGTTTGTGTATTTGTGTTAGTATTAATTAATTTTTTTGGTTTGTTTGTGTATTTGTGTTAGTATTAATTATTATTTTTGGTTTGTTTGTGTATTTGTGTTAGTATTAATTATTATTTTTGGTTTGTTTGTGTATTTGTGTTAGTATTAATTATTTTTTTTGGTTTGTTTGTGTATTTGTGTTAGTATTAATTTTTTTTTGGTTTGTTTGTGTATTTGTGTTAGTATTAATTATTATTTTTGGTTTGTTTGTGTATTTGTGTTAGTATTAATTATTATTTTTGGTTTGTTTGTGTATTTGTGTTAGTATTAATTATTTTTTTTGGTTTGTTTGTGTATTTGTGTTAGTATTAATTATTTTTTGTATGTTGTATTGTTGTTTTTTTGTAATATGGGTTTTTTATGTCTGAAATAAAGATTTATTGTTATTATTATAAGCAACGTTAGGCGCGGTCGGAACCAGGATGGGTGACCGCTAGTGGAACATATTCACCTGAGGCCCTCCATTCCAAGGAGAGCACGTTAAACTGCCTTTCCCTGCTGGCTGTCGTTTGATAGCAGTCGTTAGGCTATTCTGAGATGGCAGAGCGAGGTTACGGGCGGCCTGAACACTCTGACAGTAGGTTGGTCTAACCAAACTATAAGAAGGAGAAAATAGCTAATTCAAGTAAATAGGTACCTATTTTGTACTCAAAATACTAAGTTTTTTTTGTGTATAAGAATAAGAATAGTTTATTTGTGCGGTAAGATTACAATGGATTCATAGACCTACTAAATAAAGTTAGTGAGCAACAAGTTAGTTTACAATAAACGCTGACCTCCGAACTAGGGAGTTCCTATATGTTGCAGTTTTATCATACAATCGGTCGGTTCCAGGTAATTCCGAGATCACATTGTTAAGCAAAACGTTGGGAATTACACAACCTTTTTAAATAAGCTCAAAGGTTCTAAATTGGCTGTGAAATCAACACGAGTCGGATAGAGTGGACTTTCACGGATTACGGGTTTTAACGTTAATAAAAGTACTGACCCTTTTTAACTCACAAAAGAAGGTAGGGATATTTTCCTTCTATATAAGAGAAATAATAATTCTCATAAAAGCAATTGAAATTATTTCACCATGACATTTGACTTAACAATTTTTTTTGCAATCTCCATAACACAGATTATAAAAGTACCAGTATGTAATGTACGTGTGTGTATGTACCTTGTGTAGAGAGTGTCGGTGGCGTCGTGGCTAGGACGTCGGACTCCCATGCGGGAAGGTCCGGGTTCGAAACCATGCAATGTCGATGTTCGATTTTTTCGAAAGACTTGCGTACATTTACCGACTGCTCTGATGGTGAAGGAAAACATCGTGAGGAAACCTGCATAGTAAGATATCCAGTGTGTGAAATGGGAAAGGCAATGGCAAACCACCCCATTAAATCTGCCACGAGAGTCGATTTATGTGATTAATTCCTTAGAATGCTCATGACCCTCATCAACAGTTTCTTGTGTGCAATAAAGTATTAATCTATTATTATTATTATTTTCTGGTATGAGTATACCTACATAGTTAGAATATTCATTCGTACATAACCATCTTTATATATCATATAGTCATGGACAAAAGCGTATTTATTTTGTAAAATTAGAACCAATTAAAAAAAAATTAAAATTAATGAAGGTAAGTATAATATTGAAAACTCGCTTCCGTCAAGGGTAAATTAGGATATTACGATGCTTAATTAAAATGTAACAAGGATTAATACCAAGGTAAAAACCTTCAATTAGGTAAAAAAAAATCGTTAGAATTATACCGTTTAGCATTTCAATTTGATCCCTTTTTTGTCGGCTGTCGGTTAATATAAAATTATCAAAGAACCAAAATTTCTTTGTAAATTACAATGCTCCTTAAAATTAAGGCAGAATATACCCTGACCAGGAGATCGATTCCACTAAATACAACGTAACTAAATAGAATCTAAACTACATCGTTATGACCTGTTTCCTTACAGTAATGTATTTATGCATTCTAATAAAACGTTTAGTTTATACTGAATCGCAGTTGAACGGTAACAAAACGCTTCAACTGTCAAATATAACGATCGAACATAAGTTCCTTCCAAGGTACTTTTGCCCGATCGATAGTAAATCGAAAAGTGGCAGTGGTAGAGTTATGCGTCAGCAGAATGCGATTTGGTGTCTAAATAGAAGTGGAACGAAAACTAAATTGAAATTGGATAGAAATAGAACTACAAACGTTGTAATCTAGGCGTTATTTAGGCGTTACGAGTGGACAGTAGCAGTAGCTGCCGACAGTCATGTCAGCAGCTGGCACTGTGTAAACCAGCCATTATTTATTTCTTCCCAAAACATAAATGGGTACCCATAATGTTCCTATTTCATATTACTCATCATTACAACAACCATTACACGTTGGTCCACTCATCATTTTACTACTAACCAGCGAAACCCGAGCTCTGAAATCTCTAACATATACTTCAGTTTCTGTAAATGGATGTATAGGTTGAGAAGGGGAGGGTAGACTAACGTTGTAATTTAGGCGAATTGGGCCCCAGGAACTAAAAAACCCTGTCAAGAGGACGCCATTGGTAGTTTTATAATCTGTATTATAGAATTCGCTATGTAAAAATAGTTCCATTAAATTTCGCAACATGGTGAGGGTTTTTTTAGTTCATAGTCAGGCCTGGCATACTTTCCCGTTTATTCAGGAGTAAAAAAATCATATTTCTTATACGTTTTATTTTAAATAACTCATCACTCATCAAACTCATTAAGTATATTATTATTTTAATATAGTGTTATTTTAATATATAAAATTCACATTCAAGTGTCAGCCTCAGTGGGGAGCTACTTGTCTTGGTTTTTAGGTTACGCTCGGGTCACATTCCGTTAAATAAGTTGTTGCATTTGGTGGGAAGAGCTGCATCACCGTTTTGTACCAACTGCAACACAATAGAAGACCTCACTCACCTCCTAATGGAGTGTGACCTGGGGAAAGTTGAGAGGAAAAAAATTGGCCTCAATAGGCTCCAAAATGGGAGGCTCGATATTATTTTGACTCAGCCCTTATCTGATAATATGAAACACTTACTGTTGTTTGCTAAGTTGGCTCTCAAAGTGAGGGCTGACTCTGATAATACTTGAGCTTCCCTTCCCTTTCCTTAGTGACCCTAACGAGGCTGACATGGTCACCTTGTCGTGTACCAAAGCCTCTAAACTGAGATTTTAAAAAATAAAGACATATTAAATTATTAAGTAAGTCTCTTTGTGATTTTTATTGCCATTGCACCGCCATAACATATCTGCATGCCCAAAGGTCAGCTGGCAGAGAATGCTGCAAGGCATTAAGCTCACCTGTACACAAAAGTGTAAAAGAATACATAAATATAACAAGTTTTTACTCGGAAAGGATAACATAAGTATTTATGACACTAGTACTCGTATTAATAACCGTGTTTGAATTCCTGAAGTTACGGTACGTATTACCGCTAAAAATGGACGTTTCACTTCTCACAGAAGGTTAGAACCCTTAAAATTAAGGCCGCAACCCATTCCAACCCCTAAACCATGCCATAAATATTGCTCGCGCGCAATTCGCTAAATTCGATCGAATGATACATGTCTATTCACTATACAGGTTGTAACTAAAATGCGGATCAACATCTCGGTTTACGACCATAAACAAGAGTGATGGTATTGCTATCTGTGTTGTGGGCGATGGTGGGGTATAGGTAAGCAGTTGTATACCTATATTCGCTACTTACAAACAACCGGTCAAATGTGAGTCGGGTCTCACGCTAAAGGGATTCGTATTACATTTTATTTCTGTTTATTTTAATAAATGTTTAATATAAATATAAATAAATGATAAAATAAATACCTTTTATAAATTGATGTAAATTATTAGATAAGAAAATTGAACCGGCCTCCGCGATACAGGCTGTTGTCTAGTGCGGAGTACAACGTTTAGTATAGTTTAGATCATGAAAATAAAGATGTTCAAATAATATTTTATTCTTTTTATAAGTTCTAAAAATGCTTTAAATTAAAAAAATAAAAATAAAAGAGATATTCAAAGATTTTGACCAAAAAAACGTTTACTTTTTATGATCACAACTTTCAAATTACTATATGGTATGTAACAAGTTTAACTATTTGTTGTTCCTCCCACCACCACCTATTTGTTGTTCGTCCTGATAATCTAGAAAATTAGTGAAAATTGTTCGATGGAGAGAGCTATGCTCGGAGTATCTCTGCTGGATCGAATCCGAAATGAGGAGATCCGGCATAGAACAAAAGTCATCGACATAGCTCAAAGATTAGCAAGCTCAAGTGGCAGTGGGCCGGTCACGTCTGTCGTAGAACCGACAACCTCTGGGGGAGACGAGTTCTGGAGTGGAGACCGCGTAGTGCGGGACGCTCCCCTGCTAGATCTGCGCAAGGTGGCTGGCAGCGACTGGATGAGAAGAGCCGAAGATCGGGCTCAATGGCGCGCCCTGGGAGAGGCCCATGTCCAGCAGTGGACTAGAGTGGGCTGCTGCTGATGATGATGATGTAACAAGTTTAACTATTTGTTGTTCCTCCCACCACACGCTGATAATCTTGCCGCTGCTTGGTCGGGGACTGCTTATTCAATATATTCGCAGCTAACCACCATATCCTGATGGCCGTTCATTATCCGCCACCCGTTGGTAGCCTGCAGCTCAGTCCCAAACAATATTATAATTAAAAAAATATTAACTTCTACATGACGAGGTCGACGAGACGGTGAGGTGCAAAAATGTTTTTTTTATCGACCCCCTTTACTTGTAGAGGGGGTCTCCCCCTCTAAAGTTTTAAAGTATGTCTTTGTATCTTGTTCTGTTTACGAGTTGACGCGCGTGACAGAAGGATCCACGGCGATGGAGCGACAGCAATAGGGATCCGTTTTCGCTTTAGGAGTACCTATCCCTAAAAATAAGCTTGACTTGAACAACATTTTAGTTGTAATTTTTTGTAACACTTTAAAAGTAAATAAACGTGTTAAAAATTGTGCAACTTACAATGTTGTTCTAATTATTGCTGACTCTACAAACCCGATGCCAAAACATTACAATAATTCATAAAACATATAAAAAAACCTGATAATATACACGGTGAATGAATTCTTAACGTCATCCCCTGCGCCCGTCGTCGGGAGACAACGGGAAAATTAAATATTAACAATGTGGACTCACCCTGTATATCTCTGGGCGTTTTATGACTGAGAAGGAGATATAATTTTGCATGTTTATGCTTTCACGCTATGTCCCTTGCGGGTAGGCAGAGAGAACGGAGCGCCACGTATCTCTTTCTTGGCACGATTATCTTGCTTTCTCTACAGTCAGTCTAGGACGACCCCGCTTTCTCCTTCCACTCACTCTCGATTCCTATGTACCACGTGTCACGGCGCGTCGTCTGGTCACGCACGGTGGTTGAAGACTACTTTCAACAACCAGAAAACTTTATATCAAATTATTTTCATGTCATCAGTCACGACACCAGGTGTCAGACTGTCTCATAAAATCTCTTAAGTATTAAAGATTTCTGGTTGTTGAAAGTAGTATTCAACCACCGTGCGTGACCTGACGACGCGCCGTGACACGTGGTTGGAGAATAAGGCAACTATGCACTAACAGACAACATTAATGCCTAGGTAATTAATTAAGAGAAATCTCTCAATTGAAAACGAGGCAGCCACAATCCAAATGTCCTGGCAGGAACTCAAAGAGGCCGCGCAAGATAGCAAAAAGTGGACAGAAATTGTTCGAGCCCTATACCTCAGCAAGGGATGACAGGAAGAGAAGATGTGGCACAAATGGTCTCGTGACTTGATCTCTAACCATAGTCCCAGTTTGACCACATACATACATAAACTCACGCCTGTTTCCCGCAGAGGTAGGCAGAGACGATTTCTACCAGCAACGATCCTGACAAACCGTTCTCGCTTCTTCCACACTAATCAAACGCTTCTTACGTAGAAAGATAAATGTCAATGAGGAAAACGATTAAGAAGAACGAAGGCACTCGTAATATACAAAGTCTTCGGTTTTGGACATGGAAAGACGATGGATACTTCAGCAGGCAAAACAGTACGATTTACATGACGTTTCAAGCATAAGAGTGGATCTACAAGTGTTTCGTAATTGTGTCCACCCTGGAGCACAGAGGGTACACAGCCTGTAATCGGCCGCGATTGGGGGGTGGGTTCAAAGCAAACCCTGCGAATTTTGGTTCTTCACTTTTCGATGTTCATAGGCGACAGTTTTCCCCTCAATCGTCGTCAAGGGGGTTGTAATAACTTAGATGACTTCTAGGACAGTGTGCAGATGAAGTAATAGAAAAACTTGCTAATAAATATTATATTTTAAGGAACAGAACACAGTAAATAGTAAACGTATGGAATGGGAATATGATTTGAATTTAGATAAAGAAATGAAGATGCCAACACGAAATGAGGTGAGATAAACGCTAATAATGAGGTTGAAATTGATGGCAAGGAGGTTGATATGGACGATGAAATCGATATCGTTACGTTATGTTATGCTAGGTACTCACCTGACGAGAAGCAGACTGGAACCACTGACGCATCAAAAATATAACTTTTCGTGGAATTTGGGAGGGATACGAATTGATTCAGGGGTAGGACAAGTTAGGGGATGAAAATAGCAAGGGGTGTGATTTTTTAGGATAGGTTATATAGAAATTCGAAACTCAAAATTCGAGCTCGTATTGTGTCGCTGAGACGAGGGGGAAGCGAAAGTGAAAGAATGACAGTTGTATTTTTTTAAACCTAAGTTAAGTAGCGGGGTTGCCACAAACATAAAATTTAACCGAAAGTAGGGGAGATACCAAACAACAAGGATCTACAACTCCCGGACTACAAGGCACTAGGGACTACATTGAAGCAAAGAGTAATATCTGAAATGTTATTTATTATTGCGTACTTATATGATGACGTACACAGGAAATTGAACATTTGAACTTACGCTCTGTACTAGAAACTGCGTAGTAAATACGTTTCATTATTATTTCGAACGGATCGTTATATCAGCTGTCAAATTACTTGATATTATATTTGTTGCAAGTGATACTGCGTTTCGGATATATTTTTTAAACTTGAGGTCGTCGGTGGGAGTGACTTATGTGCTGGTAATTACGCTGGCTCTCTTACTCTTCACACAGAGCGTCGGTGGCTTGATGGGGGAGGACCGGGTTCGAAACCATGCAGTGCCATGTACCAATGAGTTTTTCGTATTTATGGAAGACTTACATACATTTACCGACTGCTCAATGGAGAAGCAAAACATCGTGAGGAAACCTGCACACTGGGATGACCAGTGTGTAAAATAGGGTAGGCACAAAAGATCCTCAAGGGTCGAAGTGCCGCTGGGTTATTCCTGGGTTATTCATAAGATAAGATACTCTTCACACACAACAAAGCAAGCATTCATTAAGCAACAAATAGGAAAAGTGTGGTATCTCCCCAGACTGACTCTGCCCAGAATCATTCATTCAATTCAATCATTCAACCATTCAATCATCATTCACCAAAAGACAATACAACAGTCAAGATTGCTCGTTTACTACGTCCTACAGTTTATAGACCATATTTCAAGTGCAGATTTCGGTTAATTTTAGCGCGAAACGAAGCGCAGTTTTAGTACGTGCATATTTCATAGCGCTTTTCATTTCAGGCCACGCAAAATTCATTAATTTATAGCTGCATTTTACAGCTTGCTATACACATACACGTTGGTGATGCAAAGCAGAGCAGTTATTCACTGCATTTTACTGCAAAGGTTGTGTCACCATGGGCCCGATTCTATTATACAATATAGGGTCCTATTTTATTAGCGGCAAGAATTTCTTAGAAGTCATCTATAGGTTATAACAATAACAATATGGCACCAAAAATATACTTTCTTCTTGTCATATTTTCGAAATAAACGACAAAATTGTTTTCTAAGCTGGCTCTCAAAGTGAGGGCTGACTCTGATAATACTTGAGATTCCCTTCCCTTCTCTTAGTGACCCTAACGAGGCTGACATGGTCACCTTGTCGTGTACGAAAGCCTTTAAAAAATAATTGTTTGTTTGTAAATCCTACAAATGAATGAATTATTGCTATTCTAATACTGAAATAAGAAGTATGAATGAAACTCGTTTCATTCATAACGACACGGATGAGTTTATGCCACTAAGGCGCAAAATAATGGGATTTATTTTTCTTTAGTATGGAAAATTTTCATACAAGTAACAGGTATTTTTTCATGTAAAGTGGTACAAATGACCAGCACATACCCCCCTCAAAACGATTGCTACTAATAAAAAAGGACCTTATATAAACTAAATTGCAGGGACGTTTTTCGTACAGTCACGAACCTATCGATTGATGTTACGTTTCGGTCAAATCAACGATCAATCGGTCAGCTCATTCATAGTTAAAGTTGGATTGATACGAAAATGACATCACTACGTAACTGAAAAAGAACGACCAACGTAAAATAAGTAGTAGAATATGGTTCTAGGAGATTAGCGTTTGACTCTATTCTAAATAATGTAAATTTTGGCTCAAATCGTAAGGAAATGCCATTGCTATATGGAATCTTCGACATTTGACAATCTTCACACAACAAAACCCTATTTATAATTTGTATTCGTTTCAGATAGGTACTATTTTATCATGACACATTGTTGTGTACAATGATTAATGGTTTGAATCATTGATTGTTGTAATAATTCTGTTGTTAAGTGTACACCTAGCTTTAATCGTACACCATTAAATTATTATTAATGGTTTCTCTACCCCACGGTACAGTGGGATACATTTTAATTCACATCATTTACCTAAGTTTCCACACAATTATGATCCATATTACTATGTAGCTAGAAGCTAGTAACGGTTGAATAACTGACGGATTGTGTAGTGTGGGGTAAACTTTACTAGCTGCAGAAATAGTATACGGTAACAGTGTGGGAAGTGAACTAAACAATAATAATATTTTTTTCCACTGGTGGTAAAGGAAAGATATTCCTCCAAGCTAGGTCTGGGGACAGCTGTCAAAACAGAGCTGTCGGAAATTATATACTAGAAGATTATGTAATCTGACAGGTAAAAAAATACCTACACGCAGAGTTAGTGCATTAGATGATATTGCTATGCCAATGTTATTATCTCTTCTTCTAAGTCATTCCTCATTGCTGAAGGTCGTGATCATTCTAAGAAATTAATCACATAGAACGACCTCGTGGCAGAATAATGGGGTGGTTTGCCATTGCCTTCCCCATTTCACACACTGGTTTCACCCACTCACGATGTTTTCCTTCACCGTCAGAGCAGTCGGTAAATGTACGTAAGTCTTCCGAAAAAACCGAAAACTCATTTGGCTCATTGGCGCATTGCATGGTTTCGAACCCGGACCTCCCGCATGGGAGTCCGACGTCCTAGCCACGACGACGCTCCAAATGATTATATATTCTATGATATCATCATCAGCAGCCTACTCTAGTCCACTGCTGGACATAGGCCTCTCCCAGGGCGCGCCATTGAGCCCGATCTTCGGCTCTTCTCATCCAGCCGCTGCCAGCCACCTTGCGCAGATCGTCGCTCCATCTAGCAGGGGGGCGTCCCACACTACGTTTGCCCAAACGCGGTCTCCACTCCAGAACTCGTCTACCCCAGCGGTTGTCGGTTCTGCGACAGATGTGACCGGCCCACTGCCACTTCAGCTTGCTAATCTTATGAGCTATGTCGATGAGTTTTGTTCTATGCCGGATCTCCTCATTTCGGATTCGATCCAGCAGAGATACTCCGAGCATAGCTCTTTCCATAGCACGCTGAGCGACTTTCAATTTGTGAGCCAGTCGCACCGTCAGTGTCCACGTTTCGGCTCCGTAGGTCATTACTGGTAGGACGCACTGGTTAAACACTCTTGTCTTTAGACATTGAGGTATGGGCGACGAGAAGATTCTATGATATAGCTTTAGTTATTTTATGATTTTAACCTACATGTAGCGAGAAAAAATATCAATGTAAAAATGTAAGTGTAAATACACTATAAGCACAAATAAAATACAACAAACAAAAGGTAGTAAAGGAAATAATGAAGTACAATTTAGACGGCCTTATCGCAAAGAGCGATCATAGAATTGAAATTTGAAATTGAAAATCGTTTATTTAGCACTGTAAACACCAGACTACAGAATTCAATTCAGAATTCATATTCGAGGGTCGAACTAGGGTTAGTTGGGGTCTGAACTTGCCACCTGATTAAATAGGCATTATTACTAGGGCGCATCACGTTAGGTCCTATCTAATTCGTGATTTTTGTCACACATAAAAAAAAATTGACGAATCTTTCGCCCCTATAATTTTATGAATATCATGAGACCTTTTCCAATTTCCCTAATGTTCATAAGTTAGTTCGCCGTGTATAGTATCCACAGTTATTAAAAAAAGACTTCTGTTACATTTTATACTGCGGTATCGCCCATTCATTACATGTATAACACAGCACGCGAAACCATGAAGTAATTTCATTATACATACTTAAGCACAACTATTCATTAGGCGTAAAGTAACATAGTGTAACGATGTCGACTTCATCGTCCATTTCAACCTCCTTGCCATCAATTTCAACCTCATTGTTAGCGTTTATTGTTGGCATCTTCATTTCTTCATTCAAAATTCAAATCATATTCCAATTCCATTAATAACTTCCATTATTCCATTAATTTCATTGTTTTTACTTTTCTCTCTGTATTTTTGTCCTGAACGGACGTATGTCCGTTTTATAAAATTGTCTTCTACTATTACCTATTTTCTACTATTGTGTTGTTCTGTTCCTGATAAATATAATATCTACTATTACCAAGTTTCTTCTATTACTTCATCTGCACACTGTCACTGCAACTCTGCTAGCCGGCACATAGAGGGCAGATTGTAGAAATAGTACGAGTATTTCATTGTTTGATCAGAAATATAAAAATCCACACCGTATGGCGGAATAGCACCTAATATACCTTTAGTATACCGCAGCTCCCTCGCCTCCTGGGGTCCCCCATCCCAGATGAGTCCCTTTCAAAATTTGTTACTGACAAAATTCAAAATTTTGGTGTTGTTTCGGAAAGACTGCATAAAATTAACCCACATATGGCCTATTTTTTGATTCGATATTGCCTTTTTGTGCCAAAATTTATGTACACTTTGAGATGTTGCCAGCTGTGGAAATTTCCAAATCTCCTGTCCAAATTCGACGATGCTGTAAAATCAGTTCTGGCTTCCATATTAAGCATCGACCTCGACCCCAACTCCTGGACCCAGGCACTATTAAATTCGGAGGCTTGGGTATCCGTACAATCTCAAGTGTGTCGCTTCCGGCGTTCCTGTCCTCAGTGCACAGTGCGCCCCCCTTGGTGAATAATATTCTCTCAAACTCTTTGATCAGTTTTGACATTCCCTACGCAGCTGAGGCTAGGAGCGCCTGAGTGACCTCTTGCCCAAATACCGACCCTCCAACCACACCCACATCTCAGAGGCTCTGGGACGAGCCCCTCTGCAAATTGGTACGGAACAACTTGATTCATACGTCAACCAATTCTGCAGAGCGTGCTCGTCTACTGGCCGCTGGTGGGTGGGAGTCAGGGCTCTGGCTGTCGTTGAGCCAAGTCAGAAACCTATGGGCTACCTGAACAACTGTGAATGAATGCATGAATGAATACACTTTATTGCACAAAAATAGTGTGATATAAAGTAATATAGTGTGACAAATAGGTTAGCCACTAATCATACGATAAATAAACAAACACAATTTTTTACCTGTAAAAGTTTGGTTATGGCACTTACAGTTTACAGCTTAACCTAACCTTAGGTTAGCTGAGGTACAGAAATATGCAAAAGGGGTCCAAGTTCGGTACAACGAACAAGTGAGTCTGTTGGCTTTGCCGATAAAATTGTTGATGTTTTATTATGCCAAGTTCAGTTAACCTTCAAACTGATCTATAGAGATATATGACACACCACGACGACGACGGTGAACACTTACCATCAGGTGGTCCGTTTGCTAGTCTGCTCGCCTTATTGAATAAAAAAACACAATCATAAAGGAAAACTGATAAAAGTACAATTCTCACTAAAATCATAATAAAATCGCCTTAAAAAACAGTCGCAAACAATTCGATATCCACTCTAAACGTAGTTCGAAACCTATCAATACGGATTTATGAAACAAAACAAAACTAATACTGATCAAAGCACACGAGCGCTGAAAACAAATAAGTTTGTTCGCTGAAACAAAACGCTGACAGCTGTGGCGGCTAACGGGGCAAGTTGCACGCAACCTGCAGCAACATGTGGTTGGAATTACTGACGCGAGTTTACAGGTACTTTTACGAAACGAGAATGATGCCCGGGTTACACGAGGCTAGTATTTCAAGCATCAGTGTCTTACTACTGGTAGTGCTACTGGTTATAAAAGAAGATTAGCAGAAGTCATCCTTGCAACGACGACGTCGACCGGTAGTGCCTACGTAGTAGAGTAACGGGGAATAAACGTATTATGGCCATCGCATATTATACCAACTCTACGTGAACCCGACACGAACTCAATTCAGAACGTGACGGTAAAAGGCCCGACGGTATGACACTCGTGCTTTGGAGGCTGGGACGGTCTCTGGTGTGGGACGCTACCTGCGTCGACACCCTTGCCCCGTCCCACCTTCCAGTCACAGCGGCGAAGGTCGCATCAGCAGCGGAGAAACTCAAGCGGCGCAAATATGCGAACCTGGGTGGTGATTGCATATTTGCGCCGTTCGGAGTGGAGGCCTTGTGGCCGTGGGGGCCTGGAGCCCACTGCCTCTACGGGGAAATAGCCAAGCGCCTCGTAGATACATCCCGGGACCAGAAGGCTGGCCTCTACTTTGCTCAGCGTATAAGCCTCGCTGTACAGCGGGGCAACGCCGCCAGCCTCCTGGGGACACTCCCTGCAGGTAGCGACCTGGGCCAGGTCTTTTACTTGTGAAATAGTTGGGTATTTTGTATTACCTTATTTTGAATAAACTTGTATTTATTCAGAGCTAAGCATTAAAATGTGAGCTTAAATTTTATTTTTGATTTTATTGGGCCATCAACAACGTATATTATATATTTAATAAAGTTAATTAATGATAATAAGGCAAATAACACGCTATTGGTCGGTTTTTAACTAGCGATGCCCCCATCACCCCCCTGAATACTATGGGGTGGGGGACACCACACGCGTATTCAACATAAAAATAAATGCAGAAACAAACATGCAAATGACTTTGCCCCGTTAATGGAGCAATTTGCCAGCAACAAGCATTCAACATGTGAGTTTGTTAACAGAACATAATTTTAGAGTTGTAACTAAAAAGCTTTAATTTCTTGCGGTCGGGTGATAAGCTCTCTAGGTCCCACATTAGTTCCCTTCTACAGTTTCCTTGCACCCCCCACAAGACCGACTTCTTTAACTACTCCTTCTCTGTGCACGCGGTCAGGTCTTTAAGAAACTTGTCAAGGAACATTATTCTTCTCTCCTTTAGTTTTATTTTGTCATCACTGTATTATCTTTATTATATTATAATTAAATTTTTATGTTAGTATATAGTATTTATTTATTTATTTGTATATTTATGTATTATATTATATTTATGTACGTATTTTCTACTTTGTATTATTAAGTAGGTATATTTATTTAGCATATAGGTGTACACTTCGCCTGCCTTGATATGAATCAAATTGTCATTTTATGGGGTTTGCTGGAAGAGATCTCTCTTAGAGATAAGTCACGCCCTTTGTGTTTCACATATTTTTTGTATAAGTTTGTATTATAATGTGTACAATAAAGAGTTAATAATAAAAAAGTATATTTTAAATATGTGATTAGGGCTGACATGATGGTGTGTGATTCGTGGTCCCACCTACATTGTCCCACCATTACTCGTAGTCCCACTAGCCTGAAAATGCAGGTTATTACTTTCCTTCACGCTATGTCCCTTGCAGGGTAGGCAGAGAAAACGGAGAAAGAAAGAAAGGAAATAAGTTTATTGTCATCTAACTTAAATAAGCCATAATAACTTTAATAAGCCTTGTAAGAGGCCTACGGGCGGCCTGAACAACTCTAACAATAGGTTAGCCACTAACCAGACGATAAGCAAGCAAGCATCTCACTTAAACAAATTATTACATTACAAAAAAGGAAACAAATATTAAACTAGCAAAAAAAACCATTTAAAACCAATCACTGCCACGAAACTCACTTGCTTCCTACTCATTAGTCGTTTCACGCATGCTCGCCGTTTGGAATCGTCTGCTCTGTATATTAAAATCTAAGAGTACTATCCGTTCCGTTTCTCATTAAATAATAATATATAATCTGTAGCCACAGGTACCAATGAAGCGTTTATTATCTGTATAAGCAGAGATTAACGGCATCCAACCAATCCCACCGAGTGTGATCTATGAGGGACGGGTAACCCGCGTTGGCGCACCGCGGACCGACTCAATTGTTTATGGGCGGGTTTATTGACACTCTACAGACGAACATCTGTACGTATATCGATACCCGTCGAGGGACTTGTGATACAGGGTGAAAGATCATATATCTGTGCCTTTAGTGAAAACAGGTGAAAACTCAATTTGAGCCCTTTTCAGGGATCCGTATATACCCTGAAGGGGAAAACAGAGCCCAAAGTAAACACCAGAATATACCAAGTACACTATACAGAAGTATACAAAGATTCATTAAGCACAAAAGATTCGGTGCGGTACAGTGCCAAAAAGGGTACACCAGCTCAGCATAACGCTGAGGCAAGCCACAGCGCTGATTTTCAGCTGGCCCTCAGTGACTGCACGGACTAAGAAAGCAACAGTGTGTGCGTGTTGTGTTGTATGAATGTGTTTGTTTGTATGAATGAGAATATTAGTGTGTATGTGAGGTACTGAGTGTGTGGGAGGGTGATGGCATGGTGCGTGTGTATTGATGTCGCTCCGTCGTTCGTCCGTCCGTCTGACAGAGGGGTCTAGCGCCTAAAGGAAATAAGATACAGACTTCGAAAGAACAATGGCGACGTTCCATACATTTTGAGGTCCAGTGTTTTTAATTTAATTTTAATTTTATTGGAAAACCAACAGCACTTTATACAATATGTAAACCAAACTAACTAATAATAGAAGGCCAATTATAGGTCTTCACTAACAGAAATAACTTACATATTTTTTTAAGCAAATTGGTGCCACTGTAAACACACACACACACACACACACACACACACACACACACACACACACACACATTATGAAATAATATAAAACATTAGACTAAGTAGACGTCTCACCGCCACACTGCCGGTATTGAACAGGTCTAAATCCAGGACCTTACTTCATATTCATATTCATTTATTTCAGTAATGATCATACATTGTCAAAAAATAAATAATAAAATGTTAGCATGTCATGATCAATAATAATAAAATTTCTTACTTAAAGTGAGTATAATGTCAAAAATAATAAAATTAAAAAAAGTATTGTAGAATATAAATCTACAGTTTCAAATATCATTCGTCAAGGAACTCGTTGCCAGAGTAATAGGCCTTTTGGATCAATCATTTTTTAAATTCAATAACGAAACTGTTGTACGTTTTAGTATCTCGGATAGGAGCTGGTATTTAATTGTAAATTAGCGGACCAGGGACGTGTGTGGACAGCTGGGTCCTTACTTAATTTATAGAAGTTATCACTCGCACGCCAGAGATATGTGTTCTGTCTATAGTTGGTGGATGCAACCGGAATATGTAGGGGAGGATTGACTCTCAGAGTCATCTCGGGGTTATTTTTGACGGTTTATCGGCAGCCAGGATTCTTTCTGTCTATATGAGGTGAGGACCATATATCATTTATAAAGAGGTCTTCGTTAATTTCATAATAACTGGGCCCTGGATCGCAGTCCTTTGTAAAATAAAAATAATTTTGGAAGTGGTCCCGTTAGTGTACAGGTATTTGCTCCACCCCGTATAGACTCCACTAAGACATACTAGGCGTCGAGGGACTCATAATGTTGACGAAACTAATGTCAATTCAATACACGAACCGAGACGTGTTTACACTGCATTTGAATTTCCCTTACGACATGGTTGATGTAACCAAATGGTATGTAATCGAATCAACGAACATATATAATGTATTCATACGAAGATGTAGGTACGTAGAAGTATTCATTAACAATCCCAGTACAATTTCTATATACGGGTGAAACAAAAAAACCTATAAAGCCAAAAAGGTTTGCAGTTTTATGCTTTACGAGTTTTTATTTCAGGAAATATTTTTTTTTTAATTTCTGTAATAGAAATATCATTTATTTGTAAATATGGGTAATGCAGATGTTACATTGTGTTTCAGTATCACCATATTCTGCCCGAAAGGGTACAAATTATTTGTTCCATTTATAAATCAAACAATCTTAAACTATCATAAAAAACATAATACATTAGCAAAATAATAATAAGGGTAACAAAACAAAAATATTTTTTTACTGATGCAAAATATAACGGATAATCGTTTTTTTTTTCCAAAAATCTAAAATTCGTACCTAGTACTCGTACTAGTTTACATGAATGCCATTGATATAATTTTTATGATGATCGCGGAGCTTTGATGACGTCACACCTTACAACAAGCCAGTTAATTTTACGATTATGACGTCTTTAATATGAGTACTTATTTCTTGTAATCGCACACTTTACACGTTCAACAAAACCGCTATAACTTTGTCAATTACAAAGGTATTATAATATATTTTTTTATTGTATAAGCAGAGCAGACGAGCAACCGAGCCACCTGATGGTGAGTGGTCACCGTCGCCCATAGACATCTCACCTCATAGTGAAAGAAGTAGCAGAAGATTTATTATCAATTTCAAATCAATTTGCTGAAATGACAGTGGGCCGGTCACATCTGTCGCAGAACCGCAACCGCTGGGGTAGACGAGTTCTGGAGTGGAGACCGCGTTTGGGCAAACGTAGTGTGGGACGGGCGTCCCTGCTAGATGGAGCGACGATCTGCGCAAGGTGGCTGGCAACGACAGGAAGAGAAGAGCCGACGATCGGGCTCAATGGCGCGCCCTGGGAGAGGCCTATGTCCAGCAGTGGACTAGAGTAGGCTGCTTATGATGACATTTACATATACATAGTATTCCGACTGCTCTAACTGTGAAGAAAATCATCGTGAGGAAATTTGCATGTCTGAAGAAAAAGTTTCCGAAGGCGTGTGAAATCCACCAATCAACACTGGGCCCGCTCGGTGGACATTGCCTGTACCCCCTTTGTGCCTGTGCCCCAACAGTTGCAATACTCTTTTTAGTTTTCTCACAAAATTGTTGGTTTAATAAGTAGTCATAAACAAATGCCCCAATGGGGACATTAATAGGCTGATGAGAAGAGATGAGGAATCTATATCGTACTTTAAAATGTAAACGTTTATGGGTTAAATGCAGCAAAATATATATTGCATTTTATTTCACTGTCCCTAGATTCTAAAACCTATAAAAAATATAGGGAATGGAAATTAGTGCAAAAACAGTATCGAATAGGCTAAATGTACTGTCTAAACTGAACTAAGCGAACATTATGCGAACGGCTAAGGAATGGAACAGCCTGCCGGCGCGCCGGCGTCTGTATTTCCCGAAACCTACAACCTTGGAATCTTCAAGGCCAGAGTGAATAGGCATTTACTGGACCCGCATGGTCCATCGTCGACCTCATCGTCGCTTACCATCAGGCGAGATCGAGGTCAAATGCGGGTTTAGTTATACATAAAAAAAATAAAAAAATACGCGACTGTATTTATATATCTCTATGCTCCATACTCTGTTGAATATGAACGTAGTATAAATTGTATATTATTAAAATAAAAAGATAAGCAAGTCATTCGACCCGAAGCCACCCAATGTTGTTACAATTCAAAAATGGGTTCCGCATTACGTGTACAATAACACGTGTAGTTTAGGGAGCGATCTGAGTGGATGTCCCAGCGGAAATGTTTGTAAGGAAGAAGATGAAGTGCTGGACTATATGCGTCCGGTTCCAGTCCCGGTTCGGTTCGCTGCAACCAATTAGTACCGAACTACACGACGTTTCTAGGCCGGTTCCGTGGAAGCGGTGCTTCTAATAAACAAAAATGCGCTATCGACTACACGTACAACAGTTCCACTTGGAACCGGCCAGCGCGGTTCCTGAACCGAGTGGGCGGGGTTTCAGTGCAACGCATGAGTTTGAATGAAGTCGACTACACGGCAGGTACCGGTTCCTGAACAGAACCGTCGCTGGAACCGTCGTCGTGTAGTCCGCGCCTTAGACGCGTTCCGCCCTCTCCCACTTAAAATCAGCGGTTCGTGATTGGTTGGAGGGAATCGAACCGTCGCTGGAACCGGACCATGTAGTCCTAGCCTAAGAATGCAGAAATTTATATTATATTTATATTGATTTTCAATTGATAATTATGTTAGCATTATTATTGACTATTTAAAATTAATTGTAACAATATATAAATAACAATATAATTAAAAAGATGTGCTGCTGAAAGTTTCTTGCGCCGCTTCTTTCTTTTCAGCTACAGCACCTTACGAAGCGGTGGTACAGTAAAAAATGATGTTGTAAAAATGTACTATAAGATACTTACAATAAAAACATTTTGATTATTATGTTATTAATAAAAAAAAACCACAAATCAGCACTGGGCCCGCTCGGTGGATCATGGCCCGTACCCCCTTGTACAAGAGCAGGCCTGTGCCCCAGCAGTGGGGACATTAATAGGCTGATGATGATGATGAAACAAAGATTCCTAGATTTAGATTCCTACTAGGAATTCAGAAATCCCGCTAATCGCTCCACTCATCTCAGTGCTGAACCGTGACTCATTTATTTCGGCTTACGCCAGATCTGGCTGTCAGAAACATGAGCCCAGGACATAAGATGGATGAGAAAGCTACAGGCTCTCGCTCTGTGTGACGTGTGTACGTACTCGCATATACCTATATGCGAGGTGTATGAGAGAAGCCTTAAGGGGCGGGGGTCTATACAGGTAACAAAAACGCCCCGAAAGGTGGGTGTTCAGTATCCAAAACTGAACAACTTTCACTATGGAAACAACTCTGAAATCGCGAAAAAAAATCAGCTGTTTCATACATTTCGGTCGTGTATGTATTGAGCTTTTATACGGAGTACTTATCAGATGGTTTTTAATACGACAAGAAAATAATAACGCGGTACATAACACGATTTCAGTTATACTGTAAGTACCACCACATTCTTGGATGAAAGAAAAAATGCGTTCGTTCCTTCATGGTCATATGGCCCCTGCCGCATTAAAAAAACAATCTGATATATAGAGGTAAACAGAAAAGTTTGAGTGGTCTGAATCGCTAAAAAAACAGCTGTTCCATACAAACAGGACGGAAATGTATCGGGACGAACTCGGCTCGGCTTGGCTCTTGTGTCATTTTGTTTGTCGCCCATTTCAGTAGAGTTTAGTTTCCTTCCTTCCCTTATAGTGACCCTAATGAGGCTGACACATGGTCGGTCACCTTATCACACGATAAGGTGACCGACCATGTGTACCAACCATAGCCTCTAAACAGTTAATTTTTAGGGTACCATCTTTAATTTTTTTGTTCATTTATTTAGTGGCCATAAATTATATGTTTTATTATAATACAATTAGTGTTACAATGTAATTTTACCCATTAGGGTATGCTCTGTATCTTAAAATCTAAGAGCACTCTGTCCATCTGATCTTTAATGGTCAGTCTATGGACCCCGGCTTCTCCTTCCACACACTTTTGCTTCGCATACCTGTTTCTTCATTCATTCATCACTATTCATCACTCATTATATCGTGATAGATATAAACACATTCACACAATACTAAACAATTAGTATACAAGGTATAGGTACTCTGACCAGAAAAATGAAATCCCTGTCATGTCAAGGTACATATTCCTCGTTGAAGATAGATAGATTATTAATTTATTGTACACAAGAAATTGTTGATGAGGGTCGTGAGTATTCTCAGGAATTAAACACATAGAACGACTCTCGTGGCAGATTTAATGGGGTGGTTTGCCATTGCCTTTCCCATTTCACACACTGGTTATCTCAGTATGCAGGTTTCCTCACGATGTTTTCCTTCACCGCAGAGCAGTCGGTAAATGTACGTAAGTCTCTCGAAAAAATCGAAAAACTCATTGATACATGGTTTCGAACCCGGACCTTCCCGCATGGGAGTCCGACGTCCTAGCCACGACGCCACCGACACTCTCTACACAAAAAAAATTATTGTTAGTCAAATGTCATGGTGAAATAATTTCAATTGCTTTTATGAGAATAATTATTCCTCTTATATAGAAACAAAATATCCCTACCTTCTTTTGTGAGTTAAAAAGGGTCAGTACTTTTATTAACGTTACAACGCGTAATCCGTGAAAGTCCACCCTATCTGACTTGCCATTGCCATTTGCCAATGTACGTGTGTGAACCGTACAGGAACCCTTATAGTGTTTTATACGGCATTGTTACTTGATTTTAATTTCAAAGTTGTTTCGTACAATAAATATATTTGTATTTGGTTTTCTGTGTACCACTTCTTTTTCTTCTTTTCAGTCTAACGTAACCCATCGTTGGGTATAGGCCTCTCCATGTGCACGCCATTCTCCTCGATCTCTAGCCGTTCGCATCCACATCCTCCCCGCCGTCTTCACAATGTCGTCGGTCCACCTCGCGGGCTGCCTACCGACACTTCTGCGCCCCACTCGGGGTCGCCACTCGAGGAGTCTTCGGGGCCACCTATCGTCCTGCATTCTACACACGTGCCTTGCCCATCTCCACTTAGACCTGGACACTATACTGGCTATATCCGGCACCCTCGTCTTTTTCCGGATCTCGATATTCGGCACTCTGTCCACGAGGGAAATGCCTATCATGGCACGCTCCATCGCTCTTTGTGTCACTTGGAGCCTTTCAATAGCCTGTTCAGTTAGTGTCCAGGTTTCCGCTCCGTATGTCATATCTGGGAGGATACACTGCTCGTACATTCGCCTTTTTAGGTAGATAGGGATCTTTTTGTCTTTTACCTTTTACGTGTACCACTAGCAATATCTAAGTTCATAACCCATATACAAATTCTATTCCAACTCCAACAATAAGGCAGTCTCAAATCCTATTAAGGTTTGAGATGTAACCAGCTAGAGACTTCCTGCTGTTGGACGAATTATAATTGCTAATACGACAATCGTGTTAGGAGTTCGGACCGAAATTAAATTATTTGGCGGGCCGAAGTGGGCCAAAGTGGGCCAAAGCCGGCCCGAAGTGGGCAAGGAGAGCGCCCAACAATACGGGCATTGTTTGCCATTGTTTATTCGGGAAAAACCATGGATGAACAAGCCCGTCCCCGCCACGAATGGAAAGAATATCATACGTGTTTTACATTCCAATCCGTGTCCGGTTTTACGTATTAGCACACTACAGCTATTTTGTAACCAGAGCGGACCGAAATTATGGAAATTTAGAAAACCGAAAAATATATTTATGTAGGTTTGATCCGATTCTGTTTCAAAATTGTTGCAATATTAAGTATGTTAAAGGGTCAGAACCTTTATTTATTATTTTATTTATTTATTTAAACCTACGTATCACTAAAGATGTGTACAAGGCAAACTTAACGCCCTACGGCGCTGTCTACCGGTTAATCTTTCGACATGGAATAATAAAGAGATGCATTGATTAATACCTAAAACAAATTCCGACCTTTCAAACACTTATATACCCTGTGCTGAAATAACAGAATTTCAAAACAAACATAAATCGCAACAAAACATCCTAATCCTTTAACATTAATAAATAACAATAAAAATACGTTGTACTTAATTCTGTGTTCATCCCAGCGGGGCGGGTACTTTTTACCTTCATGCGGAAAACTCTAGAATGGGACCACATTGTCTTTCTTCTATTAAATGAATAAATTAGATGGATTTAGAACTGTGTTTTAAGTGACTTACTTTGTTTTGAGCTGTAAACGTATATTTATACAGTGTGTCCCAGAAATCGACGTCCAATAAGGAACCATCAAAAACACTATCATGGATAGATAATCCATGATATAATGTATGAAATATAATGATTCACTTCATTGGGTGTTGCCATTTGTGTGTTAAATATACATGAAAATTGTAAAGCTGCGACCGTCGACGGTCTGTCAGTGATCTTAACAAAAAGTAAGTAAAATACACTTTAAACAAACATGAGATAGAAAAGGAAATAGTGAAGTACAATTTAGGCGGCCTTATCGCTAAGAGCGATCTCTTCCAGACAACCTTCGGTCAGAGGAAATGATAAAATGACAAACCTAGATTGGTTTTTGTAACACTGCATATAAAAAAAAATATACAATTTTGTACATTTTCAATAAATAAATTAAAAGTGAAAACGTTATTTACAAGAACTAACGGTTTCAGAGTAATTTAATTTGATTGTTAATATTAAGATATTCGCAACCATTGTCTCGTTAATTTGATCCCCATGCCACGGAAATAATACAATAAGTAATTTCAGGCGATATTTTCTCTCCAAGGTACCCGAATCCCTTAAAAAAGTGATTTTTTTCTGTAGCCATAATAGTGCTATCTTATCTTATCTTATGACAGGGCCAGGGATAACCCCAGCGGCACTTCGATCCTCAAGGATCTTTTGTGCTCACTCCTAACCTTAGTCTCCTTCCTGTTCCTTAAAAATGCTTTGCATCAAGGACGCTATACAGCTTACAGGAAGGAGCCTATAGTCCTGTGGTTTCTGGTAGGCTACTCCCAGAAGACTATAATAGTACTAAAAAAACACTTAGAACAATAGGGTGAAGAGCAAATAATAACGTTTCATACAGTCTACGTCGACCCTAAGCAGAATACTTTCTTATAAGTACTGTCGGGAAAAATGTCGAGTAAATGTTAACACAGGGAGAAACTTTGTTTAATTCCCCTAAAAGGACGCAATTCTTTGCACAGGACTTCGCAAAGTTTGCGTTCCCAAAAATATACATCTATTTTTTCACTTTCTTTATTCTTTTGCACAACAACGGTAGGAACTCGAGTTTTTAGTTTCTTTTAATGATGTTTTTGGGAGAACAGACGAGCAACTGACCGAATGATGGTGTTCCGTATTTGTGCAAGAAAGGACATTTTTGGCAAATCATTTGCTTGGCGATGTCGGCGTGTACGCGGGTGGCCATCCCTGTCCCCCCCCCCCCCCTTTCTCTTTCCTCGTACCTCAACCCGCACCACCGACAAGCCAGCCATCTATCGACCGTCGATCACGTCGCGCGTGCTGTGCGCTGAGTGAGCTTTCACGAACTTTCTTTGTCTGTGTGATGTGTACCGTGCCTTCTAG
The DNA here is from genome assembly GCA_947369225.1 of Hofmannophila pseudospretella. Classification (NCBI taxonomy): domain Eukaryota; kingdom Metazoa; phylum Arthropoda; class Insecta; order Lepidoptera; family Oecophoridae; genus Hofmannophila; species Hofmannophila pseudospretella. The sequence continues at coordinate 10,154,570 of OX376334.1, forward strand.
AAGAGTCTGTGGTGTCCTGTCCTGCTGTTTTCCTCCTACTTGCTTCCGGTTGTCCCGGGCTGTCGGCATCGAGTGGTAAGTGGTTTGCCTTTCAATTTTCTTTTATTGCACCGCGGATCTCTTCTCTTTCTCCGACTGCTTTCCCGCACAGATGGTAAGTGGTCACCGTCGCCCATAGACATCTCACCTCATATATTTTTTATATCTCAGTTTATAGGCTTTGGTACACGACAAGGTGACCATGTCAGCCTCGTTGGGTCACTAAGAAAAGGGAAGGGAAGCTTAAGTATTATTAGAGTCAGCCCTCACTTTGAGAGACAACTTAGCAAACAACAGTAAGTGTTTCATATTATCAGATAAGGGCTGACTCAGAATAATATTGAGCCTCCCATTTTGGAGCCTATTGAGGACAAATTTCTTCCTCTCAATGTTCCCCAGGTCACACTCCATTAGGAGGTGAGTGGGGTCTTCTATTTTGTTGCAGTTGGTACAAAACGGTGATGCAGCTCTTCCCACCAAATGCAAAAACTTATTTAACGGAATGTGACCCGAGCGTAATCTAAAAGCCAAGACAAGTTAAAAAAAAAAAAAATTAAAAAATTAAAATTATATTTATTAATTTCAAAGTACAACTATGTAAGGGCCTCCGACTTACAAACTAGGTATAAACCTGTATCTTGTATAATCGGGATTCCATCGTACTGTCTAGCAGGTTGAATTTACATTTATATTTTAGTAATAAAGATAATGTACAAAAGTAAAAAGGCATTAAAACAGTATTTATAAAGTTAACAATTTAAACAGTAAGTATTTATAAAATTTTGTTAAATTTTTGAAAAGTAACAGTTATTAGAAATAATGGTAGGTACAATAATTATAATAACAATTATAATTATCATCACAATTTACTTTTATATAATAGTAAAAGTAAATTACAATTGTGTTGTTTGAACAGAAAAAGACTAAGCCAATTAACTGAAGTGAGAGTATGTGAGAGTGAGTGTAGGTGAAAGTGTAATGTGTGTAGGTGTGTGCGGGAGTGTATTTGGATGTGTGAGTGTAATGGAGTATGGAGAGATAGTAAGAATAAGTTTGTGTGCCGGAGTGTACCTATTTAGCATTATGGCAAGAGAGAGGGCAGGGATGTCTGGCGTTGTTAAGCAATTAATCGGTGTAGGAGTATTACCTCTGTGTCATCATAGTTTAAGGAAAGTAACCATTTCTTAATTTGGGTTTGACAGTTGTGACTGTTTAGAGGAAATATATTTAGTACGTTGTTTATATTATTATACAGCCTGGAGCTTAGCGCATATTGTTGTTGGGATGCGTATGTTGTTCTACATTTCCGTTGGGGACACGGTTTTTTTCTGCGTCGCCTATTGTCCGAGCTGGATGTATAGGGAAGTAATTCATGTTTGCACATTACAGCGCGTAGAATAAAGAGTTGTCTTACGGTGAGGACCCTGCAGTCGGAGTAGAGAAGTGTTGTGGGGTATCTGAAAGGTTTACGCGTCATAACTTTTAGTATAGCTCTCTGTGCTCTCTCCAGCTGTAAGAACTTGGTTTTGGAGGCTCCGCCCCAGATCGGGATGCAGTATGAGAGAATCGACTGGCACAAGGCGGTATAGACCATTGTTAGGGTGTTTTGGTCCGTGCGGTCACGGAGTGATTTAAAGATTGGAATTAATCTCCTTACCCTTGTTTTTAATAAGCTTATTTGTTTGTGCCAGTTTAGACTCTCATCCAGCTGTACTCCCAAATATCGGACGTCTGTTGCTCGTTCAAGATCTATGCAGGTGCAATTTGCAGTCTCGTAAGGGCAAGTGTGCGCTGTGATATTATAAGAGTTGTGTGGGGGTCTCGTAGGGCTCCTAATAGAGAATGTAATAAATTTCGTTTTAGAAAGATTTAGAGTTAAAAGATTACTATTTAACCATGACATGACCAACCGTAGCGAAATTTCAGCACACTTTTTTACGTCGGCCCAGTCGTTTCCGTGTACAATTAGCGCTGTATCATCAGCATAGGTATATATGTTACAAGATGGAGGAGATAGCAAACAGAGCTCATTGACATAAATTAAAAACAGCGTTGGACCCAAAATTGAGCCCTGAGGAACGCCAAAAGTCAGAGTTTCCTCTCTGCTAATATAGTTGTCTATTTTGACTGACTGGGTCCTGTTGGTAAGGTAATCCCTGAAAATGTCAAGAGTCGTCCCTCGGATTCCTATTCCCTCCATCTTGGTGATGAGGATAGGGACAGAGACAGTGTCGAATGCTTTGGACAAATCAAGGAATATTCCAGTACATTTGTTATTGTTGTCTAAATTCTTAACTACTGTTTCAGATAATTTCGAGATAGCGTCTTCTGTTGACATGCCGGATCTAAAGCCAAATTGATTCGGCGCAATTATATGATATGCGTTAAGAAATTTGGTTAGTCTATTATTCAATATTTTCTCAAGAATCTTGGACATCATTGTTAATATTGATATTGGTCTATAATTGTTTACACTGTCTCTGTCCCCACTCTTGAAAATAGGAAGTACCAGAGCTCTCTTAAAGGCAACCGGAAAGATACCAGTGGTAATAGCAAGGTTGCATATGTGTGTGATAGGTGGGACTAGAACATTGCGCGAGGCTTTAATAATTCCTGGGGTGATCCCATCCCACCCCGTAGCACAGTCGCTTCGCAGGTTTGCTATTATTCTTTCGATTTCAGCTTCATCCGTGTTAAGGAGAGCCATGGAATTCCCTTGAGGATTGGGATCCGAGTTAGTTAATTGAGAGGGGAGATAAGAGGGATAGTTAGACAAGTTTATTTTTGCTGCAAGGTTGCTGAGCTCCCTGCCGAGGCTGATACAGTCACACCATGGAGCCCAGGCTGGCAGCCCCTTCACCTCACGTTATAGAGGGTTTTCGATACGCTGCTAATCATGTACAGTCGACCACGGGTCAACCTATCCAAAACGTCAAAATTTGAGAATCTGAAATGTATCATAAGGCATAAGGTAGAGATTTAATCGTAGGTTTTTGACAGATGGTATAATACAAAGATTGTGGGCGACTGTACACTGGCTCTCTATATCTTCACACTACACTGTCGCTAATCTCTTTAATGTCCAATTAACTTCAGAGGTTGCATGGAACAGATCGGTTTAAGCGATAAGGCCGCCTTTGTATATATCGTACTACTATTCCTGTAGTTTTCACTTTTCCTGTATTTGTGTACAATAAAGTGTAATCTATCTGCAGACTAAAACACTGTAATACATGCATTGCTGGTTTGCGGCAGAAATAGTTAACATGGTGATAACTCCCCATGCGATGCTGCACATCATCTATTAGGTATGTGATCTACCTTTAATAACTAGTTGCAGGGAGCAGCTTTAGCTATGTTTTGTCACATTTCTTTTTAAAGTTAGGTATACGAGTTCGAGTGTTTCACATTAGGTAATGGCATCAGGTTTTATAATAAAATTTCAGATGACATTCTGTGCCTCACAGAAACTAAATTTAAATGTGTAATAAAAGAAATACTGATCAATAAATCGTATCGAGCGAGACACGTTCCTCTATGGATGGATTCCTGATGATATCCCACACACAGGGAAACCTAGTTGGGAGTCAGATAGCCAGACATTAAATGAGGGTGAGTGATTGCATCTTTTGAGCCCGGAGTCAGGTTACATTGCTACAATCTGTCCTCTAGGTGCCGGCTAGCACGGTTCTAGGACAGTGTGCAGATGAAGTAATAGAAGAACTTGGTAATAGATATTATATTTTTAAGGAACAGAAATACACAGAAAATAGTAGATGTAGAGAATAGGTAGTAGTAGGAGACAAAAATAAAACGCAGAAACGTCCGTTCAAGACAAAATACAGAGAGAAAACTACAAAATACAAAGAAAACAATGAAATTAATGGAATAATGGAATTTAGAAATGGAATGGGAATATGATTTGAATTTCGAAATGAAGATGCCAACACGAAATGAGATTAGATAAACGCTAACGATGAGGTTGAAATTGATGGCAAGGAGGTTGATATGGACGATGAAGTCGACATCGTTACAACATCTTCATATACCTATCTCTTACCTGTACCTACTTGTGTAAGTGTAAATAAAATAAATTGAAATTGAAATTAAATTGAAAAATATGTGTGCCAGTTCATACATTTTTCACAGAACATCGTTCAAGTTGAATCTAAAAATTCGAATCATCTCAAACTTCAATCAATTCGAAATATTTTAATCCAATTAAACAGCATCTCATACTTTCGTTTGGACCTTTTGTAAATTAAAAATCTCAAAATAAAGTCGTCCAGTAATAAATGTCTAGTCGTACCTGGTGTTATGGCGGTGAGGAGATCCAGCGGTGAGGGGTGCCCCGTTTACCTTGTTACCGCGATACAATAAACACCACACCAGTCACTTTGTCGTATTACAGTCTCAGTAAGGTCAATCACTCAATAATCCATGAAATAAATGTAATCCCCGTTTAATTATAAAGCACACGGTGCAAAGTGCATGGGCATAGCGCGGGAGCGAGCGCCCGACTCAAATGACAGCGAGTCTATCTAATACCCTCCGATGTAAAATGTAAAAAATAGTAAACAAAGCCGAAGTACCCGCAACAAAGGCTAGTGCACCCATAACTAAAACCTTTTCAGAAATACCGCGTTATCTAGTGAAAAATGTTCACACATTAATATTTATTTAGAAAAGAAATAGATACGATTTTCTAGTGCAACTACCCTCGTATTTGACTTTTTAAAACGCAAATGACCCGGGCGAAATATTCAAGATATGCACCGAACGGAGCACATTTAAAATGCATTTCTCGACTCGACTTGCAAATGCCTTTCAGACATTTATACATATTTACTTACTACTGTACGGATTCGATATTTTCTGTACGTTTTGAGGGCAGGAAAATAATTAAGTATTATAATAACCAGATCGATTCCAATAAATACAACGTATCTTATCTTATCTTATGATAGGGGGCCGGGAATAACCCAGCGGCACTTCGACCCTTGAGGATCTTTTGTGCCTACCCCAGTTCACACACTGGTCATCTCAGTGTGCAGGTTTCCTCACTATGTTTTCCTTCACCTTCAAGTCTGTAAATGTACGTAAGTTTTTAGAAAAAATCGAAAACTGATTGGTACATGGCATTGCCTGGTTTCGAACTCGGTCCTCCCGCATGGGAGTCCGGTGTCCTTAGCTACGACGCCACCGACCCACCGACGCTCTTGCCATTGCAATTACGCATCGAGGGTGCCCATTTTACACTCTGTTCATCTCAGTGTGCAGGTTTCCTCACGATGTTTTCCTTCACCGTTATAGCAGTCGGTAAATGTACGTAAGTCTTCGAAAAATACGAAAAACTCATTGGTACATGGCACTGCACGGTTTCGAACCCGTACCTCCCGCATGGAAGTCCGGTGTCCCCGACGATCTTTTAATACAACGTAACTAAATAGAATCTAAACTACATCGTTATGACGTGTTTCGTATGCTACTATCCACTGACGATCCAATTTCAGTTAAGTTCCGATCGAGTCAACGATCGATCGAACAGTAACGTATTTGTGCATTCTAATAAAACGTTTAGTTTATACTGAATCGCAGTTGAACGGTAACAAAACGCTTCAACTGTCAAATATAACGATCGAAATTAAGTTCCTCCCGAGGTACTTTTGCCCGATTGATAGTAAATCGAAAGGTGGCAGTGGTAGAATCATGCGTCAGCAGAAAGCGATTTGGTGTCCAAATATATTTGGAACGAAAACTAAATTGAAATTGGATAGAAATAGAACTACAAACGTTGTAATTTAGGCGAATGATCAATGTCATGAACCAGATTGATGGTGTGTATGTATCACTTGTTGGTGGAGTGTGTGGTCTGACGGTGTCCCAGAGGCAGCCCTTGTTGGGACAAAGAGGGGCGTAATGGCCAGGTTTTTACAGATTTAAACCAGTCACTCCCCGAAACAGCTATCAAACTTTATAATCTATTTGATGTTCAGTTTTTAATTTTTATTATTATTATTTTTTACCCACTATCACTATCGCTCCCACCATAGATTAACGTTCCTTGCTGTCCTGTCTAAACTTCAACACAAACTTAAAACTTCGCAATCCTAAAACATTTGCATTAAATGTTTTTAAGGACAACACATCATTTTATAACCCTATTGTGCGAATGTGTAGGTTGTTTAACGAAATCTCTTCAAACAGCAACAATAAGCCATCGATAGACTTATTCGATCCTAGGACATTAATTTTTAAAAGACGGGTTGAGATGTCCTCAAGTGAGCTATCCACGCACCTACTTTATAGTCTTTACTTTATTATTTTTAATTTTTAAATAGGTATAAGTTTATTAGTCATTACATTCTATAGTATTTTTCCCCAACTCAATGTTGTACAACAATCAATTTTCTACTTCCTAACCGTGCTGTGTTTACACGTTAAGGGTTTCGACCTAGCTCATAACTTTATATTGATTTTTCTGTAATTTCTATGGTTGTAATCTGTTGTGTTTACCTAATAAATAAATAAAAATTAGCAAAACCCAACATTACTTGTATGGCGATTGGCGTGTGTGAGTGAGTTTAGGTAGATGAGATCCCCTAGGGGATTTTCTTAGAGGATTCTTTTTTTACTACTAAACCCGCATTTGACCTCGATCTCGCCCGATGGTAAGCGACGATGAGGTCGACGATGGAGCATGCGGGTCCAGTAAATGCCTATTCACTCTGGCCTTGAAGATCCCAAGGTTGTAGGTTTAGGGAAATACAGACGCCGGCAGGCAGTTCCGTTCCTTAGCCGTTCGCATAATGAACGAAGAAGCAAATCGGTATGATACGTTCTAGAAAGTGTTAAAGGATGTAAAAATTTCATTATTTTGTGTACTACTCGTGTATATCTACTTATGTACTAATAGGTGCTCGTATATAGTACTTACCTAAAATATATTCATAGGAAGCACAATTTCAGGGGATTCGATCCTTTACGTTTCCATTCGAATAGCATCGCAATATGAAGGTCTCCACCAATGAACTCATAAAATATGGAAAGATAACGAACAAAAAAGTTGGTGTTTATGAAGGTGATCGCCGTTAAAAAAAATTGTCCAATTATGTGGCACTTCGTTAACTTTACCAAGTCCAATTTAGTTATTAAGTACAGTTTCACCGGATTTTTTGGGGCGAGCGCTAAGTGCGCTCTAGCCTGGAGGAGGACTTTTTTAAAATTATTTTTATTATTTACAACTTAACCCGCATTTGACATCGATCTCGCCTGATGGTAAGCGACGATGAGGTCGACGATGGAGCATGCGGGTCCAGTAAATGCCTATTCACTCTGGCCTTGAAGATCCCAAGGTTGTAGGTTTCGGGAAATACAGACGCCGGCAGGCTGTTCCGTTCCGTAGCCGTTCGCATAATGAACGAAGAAGCAAATCGCTTCGTACGAGCAGATGGGATATCAACAACATAAGGATGGAACCCCTCCCCGCGCCTGGTAGTCCAAAGGCGGAATGGAGATGCTGGAATTAGGTCGTGCAATAAGAAAAAAAAACTATAAGAAGCGACTGCCTAAGAGCCATTTTGCATGACGTTTGCGGTCGAGTGCGCTAAGTTAAACCTCAGATATATTATACATAGGCTGAACGAAATAAAAATCAGGTCTTGGAGATAAGGAGCAAAAATGTATTTCTCTGGACACTACACACGAGCTTGACACCGCGAGTATATGAAAAGCGATAGCAATTGTTTATGGCAGACGCGCAGCACGCATGCTCCGAAGTTGTGGCGTGAAGCCGCCATATCCCATCTGTCCAAAACCTTCCATTAAATCTCAACCTTATACCTGCGCAATATGATACATTTCAGATATTCAAATTTTGACGTTTTGGGTAGGTTGACCGGTCGACTGTACTACTGGAGGAACTCAATGCCAAAGAGACTGGTGTATGTAATGTAAGGTTACTGTTCCATGATCATAAGTTCGAAGACATCCACACATGAGGCAGTCTTCCGAACGGTTCACATAATTAGGCCGCGATCACACAATGCTCACCCGACGTGATATTTAATTTTCATCGTCTCACTTGATCAATGATCACTCGTCACTTGACTGAAGGTCTTGTTTGTTTGTAGTCTAAAATACACAGAAAATAAAAAAACATTAAAATATGTACAAAGGCATCTCCCATAGGGATCTCTTCCATCCAACATTTGATTTAGGAGAGTTTAGACTACTTTTATGGTGGGTACTGTACTCCACACCTTACCCACCATAAAAGTAGTCTAAACTGTCCTAAACCAAAGGTTGGCTGAAAGAGATCCCTATGGGATAAGCCCGCCTTTGTACATATTTTAATGTTTTTTATTTATTTTCTGTGTATTTTTTGTTGTGTGTGCAATGAAGAGACTACTAACAAATAAACATATAAATATAATATGTACACTATATCGACCACTTCCAAAAAGTATGGTATAAGGACGCCGAGGATAGGGAAAAATGGAAAGGAGGAGGGGAGGCCTTTGCCCAGCAGTGGGACAGTATATAGGATATTTAAAAAACACTGGTTTAACTATTTGTGTACATTAAAGACTTATTATAATTTAGTAAAAAAATATACTTCAAAATTGATAAAAAATAAAAAATTTAAAATTGCCAAAAGTTGTACTTCACTATTTCCTTTTCTATCTCATATTTGTGCAATAAAGTGTATTTTACTTTAATTTTTAAAAAAATATTATAGATTTTTTAACTCTTACATACAAATAATATAATAATTCATCTCAAAGTCTCAGCAACGTGACTAAAGTGCTTTTTGAGAGCTTTTTTAAAAGATGGCAGAGATGACGACTTCCTCACGTCGACAGGTGTTTTTTTTTTTATATATATATATAAATTAGCTACGACAAACAGGCAGACGGGCCACCTGATGGTAAGTAGTCACCGTCGCCTAGAGACACGTGCAGTACCAGGGGTATTGCTTGTGTGTTGCCGGCCGTGGAGGGAGAGGACTTTAACGTTCTTTTTGAAGCATCCCATGTCATAGCGCTGTGGAAAAACGTCGGGTGGAAGAGAGTTCCACATTTTGCAGGTGCGTGGCAGAAACGTTCGTGTAAAACGGGTCGTGGAAGACACCCAAGGCTTTAGAAAGTGCGGGTGAAAATTGAGCCGCCGACGAGTGGTGCGATTCAAGAAAGTAGACGACGGCACCAGGTCAAATAGTTCTGAAGAGCACTCCCCATTATAAACGCGATAGAAGACGCAGAGAGAGCCAATGTCTCTCCTTAAACTGAGAGGCTCTAAATCGCTCGTGAGCACGGAATCGTCGACAATTCGAATAGCGCGCCTCTGCACGGAGTCAAGTGGATGAAGCTGGTATTCGGCTGCACCGGCCCAGAGATGGGAGCAGTACTCCATGTGCGGCCTTACTTGCGCTTTATAAAGCGTTAGCCTCTGGCCAGGCGTGAAGTATCGCTTTGCTTTATTCAGCACACCGAGCTTTTTGGAGGCCAATTTAGCCTTGCTTTCCAAGTGACTCCGGAACAGCACGTCACTCGAAATGTCGACACCGAGGATTCCTATGCTATAGTGATGAAAGTAGATACCGATACTTATAATAAATGTATCCAAGGAGTGACTGACTGAAAAAGTTTAATTAAAATAAATAAAAATAAAGTTTATTAAAATAAACTTTAACATTTTGATGCACAACGATAAAAAAAAATTAATATCCGTAGTTATTTCCGAGATGTAAAGGTTCAAAGTACTTCAAAGTTGCCAATTCTGTCTCTCTCTCTCTCTTCTTCCGGTTAGCCTCGGACTTCACGTGTCCGGTTGCAGCCCCGGTTCGGGCTGCATCCAATCACAAAGCATTTCAAGTGAAGTAACTAAGGGTGAAGCGCATGTGATCATAGTTGCAGCTAACCGAACAGTTCATCATCATCAGCAGCCCACTCTAGTCCACTGCTGGACATAGGCCTCTCCCAGGGCGCGCTATTGAGCCCGATCTTCGGCTCTTCTCATCCAGTCGCTGCCAGCCACCTTGCGCAGATAGTCGCTTCATCTAGGCGGGCGTCCTACAACTGAACAGTTATAAAGGGTCTTTCAAATAGAGCGGGTCGATGTTAATAATTTGTGGCGGCCATTTTGTTTTGGCGACATCTGTCAAATCTGTTGTTTCTTATTCAGTCACTGATGCCAAAGCACCATGGCAAGTTACACGGTTCAGCAGCATGTGCAAATGATAAAACTTTATTATCAAAATGAGTGTTCGTTAGTGCAAACGTTGCGCGCATTGCGCCCATTTTACGGCAGACGCGGTGGCCCTTCAAAGTCTACTCTCCAACGATTGGTGACCAAATTTGAGACGACCGGTTCGGTAAACAACCAACCAACACCTTTACGTCAAAGGAATGCCAGATCGGCCGAGAACATCGCCGCTGTACGTGAGAGTGTTCAGGAGACTCCGAGGCAGTCGATTTCTCGCCGTGCACAAGAACTCGGCCTTTCGCAGACTTTAACTTGGAGAATTTTGCGTCGGGACTTGGGCCTGCATCCGTACAAGATCCAACTGACCCAAGAGCTCAAAGTGTATGACCATAGTCAACGCCGTATGTTCGCTGAATGGGCTTCGGAACACTTGGAAGAGGACCCCGATTTTGGCCGAAAAATAATCTTTAGCGACGAGGCACATTTTTGGATGAATGGTTTTGTTAATAAGCAAAATTGCCGTATATGGGAAGACCACAACCCACATGAGGTTCACCAGGTGGCAATGCATCCACAAAAAGTTACTGTTTGGTGCGGATTTTGGTCTGGCGGCGTCATTGGTCCGTACTTCTTCGAAAACGACGTTGGCGAGGCCATCACAGTCAACGGCGAGCGCTACAGATCAATGATTAAAAATTTCTTTTGGCTTGAATTGAACAATATGGACGTGGACGACATGTGGTTCCAGCAAGACGGCGCTACGTGCCACACAGCGAACGACACAATGGACATTCTGCATGAACGGTTTGAGGGTAGGGTTATCTCTCGCAGAGGTGACGTGAATTGGCCACCAAGATCGTGTGATTTGACTCCGCTAGACTTTTTCTTGTGGAGTTTTCTGAAGTAGCAGGTCTATGCCAATAAGCCACAATCGACCATTGCCCTGAAAGCCAACATAACACAGGCCATCGCTCAGATTCAGCCGGATCTATGCAGCAGAGTCATTGAAAATTGGACCTCTCGGATTCGTGCCACCATTCGAAGCCGCGGCGGACATTTGAACGATGTTAATTCCATTCATAATGGCATAAAAGGGCCTTTCAAATAAAAAAACATATTTCGTTAATATCTCACACACATCTTGTTTTATTCAATTTTAACATCGACCCGTCCTTGTTGAAAGACCCTTTATCTTCTTAACAAATGTTTCTATTCACTGCAGGAGTTTCTTGATGATAAAAACAATACCTAACTTTAAAATCAATTATAACTTATAATGACATTTAATTTAATTTATCTCGTTAGATTTTGTTACTATTATAATTTATTATAATCTCATATTTTATATTGCGGTGCCCTACTCAGGGTTTCATGTATGACCAAATAATATATTTTTAAGACCAATTGTACTTATACTCATACTCATTTATTAAAACCATGGGGGCATCAGGAACACTTGGTTACGTCATGCTTTTACAATAACCTTAAAATTCAAACATAATTCATGTTAACCATAAACATAACTGGACAGGAGCGAACAGACCAGCCGATTTACATATAAAAATTTGGCAAAAAAATTAAGATTGTAGCAGCTGTAAAGGGGCTTTGTAATTAACATATCTGCTGTAAAGGGGCATTGTCGTACAAATAATAATTATAATAATTTATAGCTGCTGTGAAAGGGCATTGTCAATTGTCACATATCACACATGAAAAGCAATAAATGGTATGAGTATGAGTATGAACCGTGGCTGGAACCGGACTCGTAAAATCCGAGGCTAAAAATCCGCAATGCATCCGGAACTTTCTGTAGAATTCACTTTTCTACAATAAAATCTTACATGAAATATCGCTGTAACGCGGTGCGGTAATATTTCAACGTCAAATATCGGCAGCGCAACTAAATTGTTGAGTTATTCGGAGTTGAACAAAAGGGAATTGTTACGTACAAGTACAACAGTATTCTGTTACTGGCAGGCAGTATTTTATTTATGTTCGCTTTGTCTAACTTACATGGTAAATTGAGTGGGAATACGCACTGAATTTATTTACCTATTCTAAGTTTGTTGCTCAAAATAAAAGATATTTTAATACATCTGCTCGAAAATGGGCCTATTTATCGACTGTACTGTACGTTGTAATATTTCCGCGCACTGAGCGGGAATTATTACCGTAAGCTCTCAATACTCACGTTGCTATACAGAATACAAACAATCTATACCTACCTTATAATTGAAAGATTTTATATAAGTAAGTACCTACTTACGTGAAATATTTTACAATTGAAAAAAATATAGCTTGTAATATTTAAGGAAGTTGTAATTACATTGATTTTTAAGTACATAGGTGAAGAGTATCATCATCATCAGCAGCCTACTCTAGTCCACTGCTGGACACAGGCCTCTCCCAGGGCGCGCCATTGAGCCCGATCTTCGGCTCTTCTCATCCAGTCGCCGCCAGCCACCTTGCGCATATCGTCGCTCCATCTAGCGTATGAGATGCGTTTGTAAAATAATCATTATTTTTCCATGGGTCTAAAAATAATAAGGACCGCTCACTTACCACTATTATTTTGGACTGATAGCTGTTTCATTTATTATTTTATTTTATTCATTTCTCGCAGGTCTTAAAAAATATATCGAGCGTATCACGTGGGTTTTGACATTAAACCCAGCCTAGTGTGGTCACTGTTAAGTCTCTGCTGTGCATATAAATACTAAAATTTTGCAAATGTATCGTTAGTGATAAGACATAGGTTTGGATTTAACTGTATCTGCAACTTTAATTTAATAAATTTTATATATTTTTTTTAAATTAAAATATAAATCATGAAATACCATCACGGATTAACATAAAATCTTCAGTTTAGAAGGAACGGTTTGTATGTATTCGGTATAATAGAACAGCGACTTCATTGTAGAGTACTTCCGATCATGGATAATAGATTCTCGCACTAGTGAGGGATTGTGGCACTTCATGCAGAGCGAGAGATAGTCGATAAATAGACCCATTTTCGAGCAGATGTAACAAAAATTTAGTTTCCTAAAGTGTCTCCGTAACTAACTTACCAATCAAACTACGATCATACCGCTCTCAAAGCCGCCATCTTTTAAGTGCCCCCTACAAATTGCCGATGCCTCACTAGCTTCAAACTAATTTGAAATTCGCAAAGTTCCACCGCTCGTGGCCGATTTAATTACAATTGCAAAAAAGCTGCGCTCTAATGTTGTGCGGCTGACAAAGAAAGCTCCGAGGTGCTTTTTATACGTGATTAAATAAGAATATCTATTTAGATTGAGGACTTTTTTATTTACGACTAAACCCGCGTTTGGCCTCAATCTCACCTGGTGGTAAGTGACGATGAGGTCGAAGATGGAGCACACGGGCTCAGTAAGTACTGGCTCTACTACCGGAACACATCGACGACGAAGCAAAGATATTTGACGACAGACTTAACATAGAAATGGTCGCTAGCGGACCCTGAAGGGGCCCTACCACCAGCAAGTTTTTTTTATTTAATGTTTATTTTATTTGTGTATTTTACAGCCTTATTTGCAAGTTACATATGCATATATAAAATCAAAAACCATTTATAAAGCTTCCACAGTTAATGTAAAATTAATAACAAAACAACTCTTAATCCAGAAAACATGTAGGTACCTACTACAAAATAGGCAGAGGAAAACTCGGTAAGTGAGGATTTTACGGAATCAAGACTACTATTGAAAAGATCTATAGTGGGGGGGGGGGGGGTGTATAGAAGGGGTCCTACCACCAGCAAGTTACTCAAGTCGCCATATCATCACCCATAGATATCCAACTTTACTATTATGTTAAGGACTAAGATAGAGCGCCTCATGTGCCGGTAATTACGCTGGATCTCTTACCCTTCAAACCGGAACAGCAATTTGCAGCAGAAAAAGACCACATGTCAACCTACCCAAAACGTCAAAATTTGAGAATCTGAAATGTATCATATTCATATTACGCAGACATAAGGTTGAGATTTCATCGAAGGGTTTTGACAGATGGTATACTATAGCATGTGGTCGACTGTACAAAGGTCCTGGCCCCCAAACTAGGATAGTTAGAACTGTGAGCAATCAGTACTATGAGAAGCATTTTGGTAGTGGTAGATCCTAAAGTGAAGGATCGCCTGGGGTGGTACCACCCTCTTATCTATTTCTGCCGTGAAGCAGAGATGCTTGCATTTCTGTGTTTCGGTTTGAAGGGTAAGAGAGCCAGCGTAATTTCCGGCACATGAGGCATTCCATCTTAGTCCTCAAGGTTAGCAGCGCATCAAAAACCCTCTAATATTAATACAGTGAGGTGAGATGTCTATGGGCGACGGTGACCACTTACCATCACGTGGCCCGTTTGCTCGTCTGCTCTCCTTATTTAATAAGGAGAGCAAAAACTAGTTGTTTCTTCAGTGTAAAACCTGCCTAAACTGACTTTGCATTGATCTGCCATTTTAAAGAAAAAGACCAAAACCTCCCGTAAATGCTAAACTTATAAAGAGCAGCGATTTGTTGAGCCACTAAGTGAAGCTGATCGGAGTAATAGCTTCGATCCTCGGGGGTTTGGAACTCGCTTCGGAAGTGTATTAATTTTATGAGGTTTAACTTTTAACGGAAATGGGCTAGAGCGGTAATTTTGTTTAGGTTATGATGTCGTGATTTTAAGTTTCGGGTTACGATCTACAAATATTATGAGCGGTGGAAAAATTCAGTAAGAAAATATGTTGTATAATTATTATTATTTTTAAATCAGGCAAAATGCAACCCATACAAATGTAAAAAGAACTTAACCAAAAATAAGCTAGGCACCTATTAAATTATACAATATAAGACGTTATTTTTTGTTCGGACTCCGGTGCATGCGCAACCAACTCTTAAAAAATACATTCTCAAATAAGTTGTCATTGAGGACAGACACTAACTCATTTTTAGAGTCACGCACTCTGTCCCAGAAAGTTGCCACCCTGCTCCTTAGCACCGCGAAGTAATCAGGGACCCTGGCGTCGGCGAACATGCTCGTCGCGCTGCAGTAACGAGGCAGTCTTAATAGAATGCGGAAGGCATCGTTATACTGGACTCTAAGGATGTTGTAGGATCTTCTCGTGTATTTGATCCAAAGCTGCGATGTATAGAAACATATGCAATATGCTTTGAACAGCGTTACTTTAACATCCTTAATGTTGCACCGTACTGCCAGGGCCCTGCGCTCACGCTCTATATCCAAGTAGTTAAGAATTATTCCTAACCTAAGTATATTATGCCGCAAATTAAATTAGTATATAATACCTGGGTGTATTTTGACTGTGAGTGATTGTGTGCAGGTTTCCTCACGATATTTTCCTTCACCGTTTGATCAGTCTGTAAATTTTTGAATAATCCAAAAACGGTACATACACTCAGTATCTCACATACACACTTATATCCTCATTCATGCAAACAAACACATTCATACAACACAACACGCACACACTGTTGCTTTCTTTGTCCGTGCAGTCACTGAGGGGCCAGCTGAAAATCAGCGCTGTGGCTTGCCTCAGCATTATGCTGAGCTGGTGTACCCTTTTTGGCACTGAACCACACCGGTCTTTTGTGCTGCATGTGTCCTGTATACTTTTGTATTGTGTAGGTACTTGCTGTATTCTGGTGTGCTACAGTGCTAAATAAAATTTTCAATTTCAATTTCATAACATAATATTATATGCTTCTTTACTGGCAATGTGTAACACGGCCTCAAATTTAATCCGCTTGGAAACTAGTTGAAAAGTAATTAATATGTTTGAGTGCTCATTAATAATTTTAGGTTTAATTATATGTACTTTTAGGTATTTATTTATTTGGGACCGTGAAAACTGTTGATCTGAAATAACTTTTAGAGTTAGTGAACATACATAGATAATATACATTTACATACATAGATAATATACATACATAAACTCACACCTGTTTCCAGGGTCGGATTAAGCATGTCGGGGCATCTAGGCAATGCATGTCTCGGGCCCCTCTGCCCTTTTCTAACTTCCTAAAATATTTTTTTCTATCTTAACTCAATTTTATCCATATAGGCTGTTGTTTTACTACCTACATTACGTAGGTTTCCAGTGACGGCGCGGAATTGAGACTAAATCCAATTTTTTACGTGTAAAAGGTTAGATAGGAAGGCTATGATATTACGAAACGAGTTCGTAATTTGGCGCGAATATAACACAAATGTCGGATGATGATGGTTTAGGTTAGAAAGGACGGGAGCGAGCGAAGCGAGCTTGAAAATTCGCTTGGATTCGATGCAGTTGATTGTTTCTCCGGACGCGGGGCCCATAGACAGTTGCCTACACTGCCTAATGGATAAAACATTTTAAACTTTTTAAACAAATAAATATTTTAGCCAACATATTATATGCTCGAAAAAACTGTGATACATAGCTACAATACAAGAAATAGTAACAAAATTATATTACCCACTACACAACTAACTAAAGTGTCAAAGTCCTTCCTTGTGAATTGTGTAAGATTTTACAATTTAGTACCTGAGAAAATAAAAGGGCTGAGTGACAAAAAAATTAAAAACGCTGTTAAAAAATCTCTCGTAAAGCATACTACACTGTGCCAGACTTTATGACTGACAGAGATGCATGGCAACACTGTTGATTATTTATTTGTTTGTAGTGCCAATGGCACGATCTTGTTTTTTTATTAATTATTAATAATAAAGTTTTTTTTGTAATGTATGGGGAAAACTGTATGATTATTATTATTGATTTATATTATTGTTTATTATAAGTTCTTAAATTGTTATATATAAATTGAATTGTAAAATTGACGAACGAAAGTGTACAAGCTGTACCAATTTGTTGAATAAACTCCTTCATTTCATACGGCCCTGCTTGTTTCCCGCAGGAGTAGATAGGTACGATCCTGACAAACCGTTCTCGCTTCTTCCACACACACCTTCGGTTAGTGGATGACCGCACTTCCTGGTGTGTGATTAATAAATGTTGATAACCATAAAATGTAAGTAGGACTAGGTAGTTGAATATTGTAAATAGGTATATACTACTGTACTGTACTGTTGCTTTCTTCGTCCGTGCAGTCACTGAGGGTCAGCTGAAAATCAGCGATGTGGCTTGCCTCAGCATTATGCTGAGCTGGTGTACCCTTGTTGGCACTGTACCACACCAGATGTTCTGTGCCGCATGTATTAAACTTTGTATACTTCTGTATTCTGGTGTTTACAGCGCTAAATAAACGATTTCAATTTCAATTTATATATATATAGCTAATTGTCTGTATATTGTATATTTTATTATTACAACATACTCTGTGCAATTATCCTGTAAATTGTAATATAATCTCATAATTACTAAAATAGTAGAAATAACATACCACGTTTTATGTAGAATTTTTCCATAAAGTCAGAAATCACATTCCTTGTTCCTTGCGTAAGACATGACTTGTAAAGTTCCTATTTTACTTTTTCGTTTCTTAAAAAAACCATTGGCAATGTGGCTTATGTTCCTTAACCATCCAACTAAGCTATTAAAATTAATTTGTATCTGGATTGGTCATTATTCACCGAAAAAACAGCTTGTTTGATTCTGATCATACAAAGTAACTTATTCAGTTGGACACTTCATTTGATAGACGCGATAAAGATCTTGGTCGAAGTGAACAAACCTACTTGGTAGACTCATAATTATTGAAACAATTGTTTGTTTGAAGTGAACAATTTTTTTTCAGTGTAAGTTCCCTATTTCTCTTAAAATTGTGTATTTAAGTCACTATAAATATTAGGAGAACTCTCCTTTATGCGATATTCACAAAGTTGCCCCGACAGAGTTTATAACTCCATAAAAATAAAAAACAGGTTAAGCGTGAGTCGTACTTACGAATATGGGTTCCGTTGATATTGAAAAGAGCGAGAATAGACTAAAGAAGCAATACAATATACGTCATAGAGACACACCGAGTGACACCAAAAAACAATTGCAATCTACAGTATTTTGAGTCCGCCCTTATCTGATAATATGAAACACTTACTGTTATTTGCTAAGTTGTCTCTCAGAGTGAGGGCTGACTCTAATAATACTTGAGCTTTTCTTCCCTTTTCTTAGTGACCCTAACGAGGCTGACATGGTCACCTTGTCGTGTACCAAAGCCTCTAAACTGAGATTTAAAAAAAATCTACCGATGTAGATACTGGATAGATTATCCAGTAGTTAAATTTTACCAGAAAAGAGCCACATGCAAGTGGTCACTATGAAGTTAATATAAGTATCAGTACTTAAGAACTTTCTTGGTAGGCATACATACACGATCAGAATCGTGCTTCGCTCGCGTGGACTTTTTATTTACGACTAAACCCGTGTTTGACCTCAATCTCACCTGGTGGTAAGTGCCGATGAGGCCTCAGATGGAGTACACGGACTTAATACGTTAAGTACTGGTTCTCCCATAAACAGTCCCGAAACACATCGACGCCGAAGCGAAGATATTCGACGACAGACTTTACATAAGATGGTCGCTGGACCTACCACCAGCAATTTACTCGGGTTACTCGTCTCTTGAGTCGTAACACGGAACACGGAAAACCTTTTTTTACCTTTCAAGGTGCTCACGGACCCCAAAAAACGAGGGAGAAAATATTTCGACGACGGTAACAAGATAACTTGAGCTTTTATTAATTATTTGCTTATGAAAAAAAAAAAACGAAAGCTTTTTTATTTTTAAAACGATAATGAATGCTTCTCGAAGCGGAAATGTTTTCAGTTGATAACGTTGGAATGAATGGGACGTTTCAAAATAACTTAAGTGGATTTCTGGTGGACTTTTTCCTATATAAAGGCTTCGTAGCTTCTCAGGGGTTGTCGTGTCAAACCAAATGACAACAAGACTGGTAAGTACTAGAAAACAAACAAACTAATTCATACAACACAACCCGCACACGGGATGTAAGGGGGGTCACCAACATCTAGACCTCCAAATGTCAAACTCACCTGCACGTGGTGCATCCTGCCGATTAACGAACGAGTCCCTGGCGACCGACTAGTGGCGGTATAACGACTCAAATTATGGCTGGGTCAAAATACCAGAAGCACGATGACGGGCAGCAGCGTCATCGGGGCAAGCGACCCGGCTACTGCGATCGCCAACCCGCAGGCCTAGCGTGGCGATTATGGCATCACCTCCTATGGACAGCGCAAAAAGAAAACGGCCCCCAGTTCCCGGCCGCCCCACTATTCCTGGTCACGGTGGCGGCCATGGTAGCGACGATCTGCGTAAGGTGGCTGGCAGCGACTGGATGAGAAGAGCCGAAGATCGGGCTCAATGGCGCACCCTGGGAGAGGCCTATGTCCAGCAGTGGACTAGAATAGGCTGCTGATGAACCCGCACACACTGTTGCTTTCTTCGTCCGTGTAGTCACTGAGGGCCAGCTGAAAATCACCGCTGTGGCTTGCCTCAGCATTATGCTGAGCTGGTGGCACCGGATCTTTAGTGCTGCATGTATTATATCCTTGTGTACTTGCTGTATGTATTCTGGTGTTTACAGTGCTAAATAAACATTTTTCAATTTCAATTATAGAAATATTAGATTTTTTTTAAATTTATACAATTGACCTACAAAAATCGAACACTGCTCCCGTACATTCTTTAGGTGCCCTGTAACTACTGCCTTTCACAATCTGGATGTGCTCGGTAATCTTATGCGTCTACTGTTAACTACCATCCACATACATAATACCATGTAAACACACACGCACCGTGCCATCACCCTCCCACACACTCAGTACCTCACACACACACTAATGTCCTCATTCTAAAAACAAACACATTCATACAACACAACACGGACACACTGTTGCTTTCTTCGTCCGTGCACTCACTAAGGGCCAGCTACCATAATGTTGCCATCATCACCTACGTAATACATAAACAACTAAACTCTCACGTCCAACACCCCCCCCCCCCCCCCCCCCCCTTATGTTACTATAATTTTCATTAATATCCCCATAATATATTGCTGTATTTCTATTCTATAAGAAACGTATAGACAATGCCTGGAAGAGCTACTGGTTAATGAAAGATCTATATATTTAAGGGTAGCCTTCCACTGTCGCTCGAGCGAAAACTCGTCGACGTGTGTATCTTGCCCATCCTAACCTACGGTGCTCAGATATGGTCGCTGACAAATCATCAAAAGTCCAAACTCAAGGTTTGCCAGCGTGCTATGGAGCGTAGCATACTCCACGTGAAAAGTACGGATCGCGTCAGGAACACGACCCTGCGCTCCAAAACACGCATCGCTGATGCAATCACCAAAGCATCTGTATTGAAGTGGGACTGGGCAGGCCACGTATGCCGCATGCATCCGGAAAGGTGGGCAAAGATCGCCATGCACTGGGTGTCTGGGTGCCACAAGACGGACAGCGGCGCCGAGGCAGGCCCAGGCGTAGGTGGAAGGACGCTGGGGATAGGGAAAAATGGAAAGGAGGAGGGGAGGCCTTTTCCCAGCAGTGGGACAGTATATAGGCTATTAAAAAAAAGAATAAATCATTTACACAAAAAATAGAAACCACCAAGAGCCGATTACAGTAGAGTCGGTTACTTTTTTTAAGAGTAGAGAATTAAAAAGAAAATCATCATCATAATCATCAGCACTGTTGGGGCACAAGCCCCCCTTTGCACAAGGGGATATGGGCCATGATCCACCGAGCGGGCCCAATGCTGATTGGTGGATTTCACATACCTTCGGCAACTTTTCATTTCCTCAGACATGCAGGTTTCCTCACGATGTTTTCCTTCATCGTTAGAGCAGTCAGTAAATGTACGTAAGTTTTCGAAAAAACTCATTGGTACATGGCATTCAGCATTGCATGGTTTCAAACCCGGACCTCCCGCATGGGAGCCTAGCACTGGGCCACCGACGCTCTAAAGAGAATGACTCGTACATTATCATTCTATACATTTTAACCCGCTGTCTGTTTGACGGACACGATCAAACACATTGCATATCGAAAGGTAATTTTAGAATAATGGTGGCATGACGATAGAGTGGTTATTTTGGGACACCATGAACGGTAGAATCTAGTTTAATTTCAAATTACGCGATGTACATAAATCTTTTAAAAAGATTTCTTATAACAGATTGGTTTATGCTTACAAAAGTGGTTATGTTTTGATTGTTATTTGATTTGAGAAATTGTTTACGAGTTGTAAGAATAAAAGTAGTTTTGATAGAAAATCTATTGGTTGTTCAGATTGTATTGTATCTTTGTATACTTTTGTATTGTGTACTTGCTGTATTCTGGTGTTTATAGTGCTAAATAAACGAATTTCAATTTCAATTTTGTTTTAAAGATGACTTGTTTATTACAATATACTAACAAAATAATGTTAGTATGTTTAGATACAGGGTGGAAATTTGAGACGGGGCCGTCAAGGCAGCTACCTGAACCGTTGTAGCCACAGGAAAACGTTCTTAAGGCACCTTCCCTAACTTTTGGAGTTATTTACAACTGCATTAACGGATTTTGAAAAAAAGATAGTCAGCAAGAAAAAGGGCAGTTCTCACGTTTTCTTTTCATTCAATTCAATTCAATATCTTAATTTATCGGATAATTTGATCCATTGTGTTAGTGTACTTAAAAACTATGTTAGTAGTATACATTTCGGCAAAAAATACTAGTTTTTACACTTCGATCAGATGCTGATCAAAGATAACATCATTCGATCAGCACTTGAACGAATTGTTTAAGGATAGGCGAATCGTATTTATCCGCTATCATATTTAGGATGCTGTTGGAACTGCTCCGAAGCCTGCAAAGCAGAGACACAGTTCTCTTGCGCATAATGGTGTGAAAACCATCGGTATGAGCGTGCGCAAACATGCCGGAGGCACTGCAGAAACGAGGCAACCCCATCAACATCCTGAAGCCATTATTATACTGTATACGCAGGGCATTGATCGATTTTTTGGTGTAATTGCTCCACAAGCTGCTCGTGTAAAAGGTCTGGCAGTAGGCTTTAAATAGCGTGATTTTAACTTGATCATTACAAGAGAAAACCTGCGCTGCGGGCCAGTATATTACACCTCACCGCCTATGCCCTGCATTCCCTTTCAATGTCATGTTTTTATGGTGTAGTGGGAGTTGTTAGTAACATAGAAGAGGGGGGAGGGAATTCCTCAACCTAATAAATCCCCTATTATGTTTAGATACACCTAAAATTAATTTCCGCAATAAAATTACTCGAAAAACACGAGATAAATGAAGCTTGTATTAATTTAATGGTAATGATCATCATCGGGATGACGTTGCAACAATTAAGCTCCCACCGAGCCATTGTCTCTGGATCGCATTATCTCGGTACAAAGCGAATGGTGAATTTAGCGAATTTGGCGAATCACCCGGGTAGGGCGACTATACACCAGCGATTAGTCGCTAGGCAAGGTCGCTATTTCGTTATTTTTTTTATTAAATAAGGAGACCAGACGAGCCACCTGACGTTAAGTGGTCACCGTCACCCCCTATAGAAATCTCACCTCAATTTATTTTTTTATAAATTGGCTATGACAAACAGACGGGCCACCTGATGGTAAGTAGTCACCTTCGCCTAGAGACACGTACAATACCAGGGGTATTGCTTGTGTGTTGATAATAGAGGGTTGTTGTTCTTGTTTTAATATTACAGGGGTTTTTTGATTGCCTCATGTGCCGGTAATTACGCTGGCTCTCTTACCCTTCAAACCGAAACACAGAGATGCAAGCATTTGTGCTTCACGGCAGTGGTACAACCCCAGGCGATACTTCACATCAGAATCTACCACTAATCAATTATTTTATATTTAACCCCCGAGCGATTGAGGGAGGGCGTGATATAAGTTTGACATGTTTGTATGTCTGTTTGTGTGTTTGTCTGTGGCATCATAACTTGAGAACGGATGATCCAATTTTGACCCATTTTTTTTAATTTAATAGAGAATTTTGTGGAGAGTGTTCTTAGCTACGTCTGATAAAAATTGGACCAGTGGTTTCCAAGAGCTTGGAGTATCTTTGATGTCAGTTGGGATCTCTTGAACGGTAATAGCTAGATGGTTCGAATTTAAGCTCATATATTCAGGTTCATGGTGCCTTTTCGACATTTGAAACCTTAAGGATCAGATGATGACCAGAAAAAATTAAGTGGACATCAATTTCGCAATATGTAACTTGAAGAATTGGAAGATTATCAGTCCGCCGAAACTATAATAGTTAGATGGGGTCTTCTCGTACCAAAGTTGTACGTTGTAATCAGTTGGATCATACCCCCTATATAATCCCGAGAGGGGGGAGGGAGAGAGGAGGTCCAATATCGATAACTGACAAACTTTCACTATGGCGCCAACTCTGAAATCGCGAAAAATTCAGCTGTTCCATACAAAAGCTCAATTGTGCTTCATACTTCAAATGTATGAAGCGGCTGTTTTTTTCCCTATTTCGGGGCTGGCCCCCGATTGTGAAAATTATTCAGTTATGGACTCTGAACACCTCCTTTCGGCTTACAATGGGGTTTTTGTTATACCCCGTACAGCGTACTCTAAACAAACTATAGTAAGGCATTCAAAAATTGAATATATGCATTATAGAATTGCTCCTTTTTTAGTCGAATTCCTCATTATTGACGGTCGGTTGTAATCATTCTATGAACGAACTTATTTGCAGTTTTAATGGAGTGGTTTGCCATCGGCTTATATAGAGGTATCTGCAACGATATTGTCTTTTCTGAATATTTGTAGAAAATTTATTATTTTTCTTTTTGGCAATAGTGCTAAAATAATAATACTAGAGCTGAAGACCCAGTGGCGGGTAAACACTGTAAGAACTGTACCCATCATAATTTCATCTACAAGAGTCATACCCAAATCCTTACACACCAGCCTGAAAACACTTCAAATAAACCCTCTTACTTTCATTCTTCTTCAGAAAGCTGTCATTCTAAACACTTCCAGGATTGTTCGAAAATTCCTGTCCATGGATACACAAACGTCTCACATTTACTCATCATATTCACTCATTATCAACACTCACACACCGATCAATTCACTTTAATTCTTCTAATTAACTCTACTCATACTGTCGTTTGGTCAAAAGGTCGCGACAGTATGGTAAACTCACCCCAATAATAGGAGAAAAACAGTGGTTAAAATAATAATAATTTCACACACTGGTTATCTCAATGTATAGGTTTAATCATGTTTCTTTTATTTTATTTTAGTTTATTAGGGATCACAAACAGTTATACACTAAAGATAACATAAGCATAGTAACTAACACAAGTATAAAGTAAATGCATAACCCACTACGTAATCCACAGTTTACAAAAAAATAGCAAAATCAATTTATAAATCTTGCCAAAAGACGGTTATAAGGTAAATTAGATAAAGTTTATAAATCAAATAGAGAGTTAAGGTATATGGGAAACAACATTGAGAATAAACTTACGAAATCTATTTCCGGACAGTGCAAAGAAGTGAAGAAGAGTTTCTTTCATTTTTGCAATCCGCGACTGTATGATTTTGAACCCGGATCTCTCTCATGGGATGCCGGCGTCCTAGCCACTTAACGCTCTAGCTAGAACATTGATACATGCGTATATTCGTTAGTCTGTTTTCACCCTTACCCAAGACCCTAATGGTGTAATTTAATTCACTATACATTCCTTTGTCTTAGCTGTACGTTAGGAAAAACAGGTTGCCTCTATTGTAGGCCCCTGCTTACGTCACGCTGTTCCATTACTAGGTAATGTACTAATACGATTATACGTGTCCGAATTAGGCACTTAAATATTAGACAATGCTAGGTGGAAAGGAAAATCTAGAAATATAATCCTGGCCTGGAAATCCTGATTTTAGTAATATTTTTCTTAGATTTCGATAACCATTTCGGTTGTAGTATGTTTACGTACACTGAAAAAAATATGGTTGAACACATTACTTGACAAGACATTTCAATTCACAAAGTTATTACAAGAGGTTTTCCAATACTCTGCTAACCTTAAGAACTTATCTTATCTTATGATAGCGGGCCGGGAGTAGCCTCAGCAGCAATTCGACCCTTGAGAATATTTTGTGCCTACCCCATTTACACACTGGTCTCTCAGTGTGCAGGTTTCCTCACGATGTTTTCCATCACCGATAGAGCTGTCGGTAAATGTACGGTAAGTCTTCGAGAAATACGAAAAACTCATTGGTACATGGCACTGCACGATTTCGAACCCGGACCTCCCGCATGGGAGTTCGGTGTTCTAGCCTCTAGGCCACCGACGCTCTTACCTTGAGAACTTAGGTGATGTACCTCATGTGCCGGTAATTACGCTGGCTCTCTTAGCCTTCAAACCGGAACACAACAATATAAGCGTTGCTGCTTCGCGGCAAAAGGCAGGTAAAACGGTGGTACCATCCCGGACTGACTCTACACTGAGTCACCTCAAAACTGACTCCAATACTCCACATGTTCTGATCTCTAATAGGTAATATTTATGCCAGTTTCAAGTCGATGGCATCGGTAGTTCCTGAGTAAAATTGCTATGACATACAGACGAACTGACGGATGGACACAGAAGTCACCGGGTTCCTATTTTACCGTTTTGGTACGGAACCGTTACGTTATTATAATTACGTAAAGGACATGGAACCTTATTGGCACACCTAATTTCCGCCATATCGAAAAAAAAACTATTTCTTGGCGATCGATCCTAGCTTAATAATTCGATAGAGGACTTCAAAAGAAACAAAAAACATCTCTTGATAAATACTCCTTAAGTATCTCTGAACCCAGATATTTGACAAGATTACTGATCTTACTAAAAAAATATGCGACTTTCAAAGTCAAATATCTGGGTTCAGAGATACTTTAGGAGTTTCTGTCAAGATATGTTTTATGTTTCTATTGTGAAGAAATTTTTCAATTTTTCTAAATCATGGTAAGTATGTGTGCCAGGCTGCACACTAAAATGTTCCATGGCCTTAACTATGTTATTCCTTACTTTACCTACTACTACTTAAAATTAAGACATCTCGATTCACCAAATGGAAGAAACTTTAGTCACCCCACAATACAGGGAATCGTTACATTATCGCGTCTTTAAGGAATGAATGAACACACTAGGACCTCGCAATGCGCCTGGTGGATGCGTCAAAAGACCCAAGAGCTGGCTCCTATATGGCCCAGCGTATTAGCTTTTCCAACGGAGCAACGAAGCCAGTCTCTTGGGTACACTGCCGGATGTGGGGGACTTAGCTAAAAAATATATCTTTAGTTTAGTTAAGATAAGATTTATTGTGTTAAAGGTAAGAATTACAAATATTGCAGATATAGTTGCATAAACATGTCACATTAAACTTTACCTTTACAGGCATATACACCGAATTCACAAGTCTATAATGTTTATACAGATTTTGAGAAGAAAACAGAAGAGAAAAGGAGAATGGCATTAAAACTTATACAATGTCAATAATATTAAATTTACAAAAAATGTTTCTTCTTAGTCTAAGTTTAGTTTTATTATAGATTTTTATTTTATTCAAATATTAAAGAAAGACCCTTACTTCTTTAAAGAGTACTTACTTCTTTATCTCATGTGATATAAATTCTTCTTCTCATAATACCCTAAGTTTTTGACGAGATCCTTTCGTTATTAAAAATCAGTATTTCCGCTTTACGAAGCACAAATGGATAATTTTAACGTATTTAAGCAAAAGGGTCAGGGAAGGGCTCGCAAACGAGAAATTTTGTCCAAATCACTGGCTTTATTCTGAGTTATGCTCGGACAGACATCCATGCTACAATCTGGACAATATTGCCCACTTTTCTGGACATGAGCGGCTTCTAAGAGATCGTATTAATAGAAGGATGACGCATTTAAGAAAATTATACCCGAAGGGGAATTAGATTCATGCCGTTCTACCGTGAGGTGTAATAAACATTGGGGGATTACAAAATTAAATAATTAATAATTTATGGGTTATAACAAAAACCACATATAGAGCCACATATAAATTTTTCAAAGGTATTAGTAAAATTGTGATGAAATCATGGCATCACACGGCTATTTATGGCTATAATACTCACAGCACAAACAAACACACCCTCTTACACACCCTCAAATACACAAACACACCCTATCACTCGCCTTTAACCACATATTGTAATAAATCTACTTGAATTGTCTTTCTATAATCCTATATTATCCTATATTACATTTATTGAAATTCATTTTGAGTTAATTTATTGAAATTCATTTTGAGTTATTGTGTAATTGGCGTTATAACTTTTTAGAATAAGTATTGTTATAATTATTTTGCAGTACAATAACCTGTAATAAAATAAAATAAAATTTCAAAATAGCAGACCTAAAACACAATTAAGACAGCGTGGCGCGAGTCTGAGGGGTAAACAAAAATTTGGTGTAAAGGAACGTATCTACATGTTGATTGGCTACGTACCATTGTGCTAGTGGCGCCTCTAGTGATAAAACACTGCAGGATTATCTCCTATTGTCACTAATAAAACAAAAATCACCTTTTATATCTCCTTGGAAATAATTGCATAGATTTTAATATGCAGAGCAGACGACCGCAAGCGAGCATGCGTGAAACGAAGAATGCCTTAGAGGAAGCAAGAGAGGCATGCCAAGACAAAGGTTCGTGGCGCTCCATTCTCTCTGCCTACCCTGCAAGGGATATAGCGTGAAGTTATGTATTTATGGAAACAATTTCCATTTTCATTCGATGAGAAAACCGCGGAATCGTAAAATGAAGGGTCGAATGCTCCGAAGTCAGTTTAAAAATAAACATCAGTAGTGAAACAAGAATAAACTGATTTAGCACTTAAAACAACACATTGAGAACAAATCCGACAGACAGTTCGCCCACACACATACTTGATACAATATAAACAGTACGTACACAGATAAAAGAGAGCGTCGGTGGCACAGTGGCTAGGACACCGGACTCCCGTGCGGGAGGTCCGTGCAGTGACATGTACAAATGAGATTTTCGGATTTTTCGAAGACTAACGTACATTTACCGACTGATCTAACGGTGAAGGAAAATATCGTGAGGAAACTTGCACACTGAGATGATCAGTGTGTAAAATGGGGTAGGCACAAAATATCCTCAAGGGTCGAAGTGCCGCTGGGTTATTCCCGGTCTCCTATCATAAGATAAGATAACACAGACAAAAAGGAATTGTCAAAACACTACAAAAAATATTGTAGGCAATTACAAGAACCGAGCGGACTGACGCGCGACGATGGCAAGAGGCCCGACGGAATGATACCTTGGAAGATGGGACGGCCTTTGGTGTGGGACGCCACCTGCGTCGACACCCTTGCCCCGTCTCACCTTCCAGCCACTTCTTATAGAGCCGGCTCTGCGGCCGCTGCTGCAGAAACCCTCAAACGGCGCAAATATACCAATCTGGGTGAGACATACATATTTGAGCCGTTTGGGGTTGAAACATTGGGACCCTGGAGCCTGGGAGCGCACCGCGTCTTCAAGGACCTCGCAAAGCGCCTGGTCGACGCGTCAAAAGACCCAAGATCTGGCTCCTATTTGGCCCAGCGGATTAGCTTAGCTATCCAACGGGGCAACGCAGCCAGTCTCTTGGGTACACTGCCGGATGTGGGGGATTAAACCCAAATTTTTTATCTTTAGCTTTCTTAGCCTTAGTTTAGTTTTAGCTTTAGTATTATTTAAGTGTTATATTATATTTTCTATTTGTGCATAATAAAATACCTAATATTACAAGAATATGTTTACTAAACCTACAATATTTACTTATCTTGAAAGTATGTGTCAGCTTAAATATTATATAAACAAAAAATGTCTTTTGTCTTGTACGAAGTAAATAGTATTATACATATTATTTGATATTGTAGTAAATATTGTCTCCCTTATATGGAAGACAGGAGGAGGAGGATATTGAGGAAGATTCTGGGACCAGTCAAGAAGGAAGACGGAGGGTGGAGGATGAGAAAGAATAGGGAGATGGAAGAGATGGTGAACGAGCCGAACATCATAGGAGAAACGAAAGCAGCTCGACTCCGATGGCTCGGACACGTCACTAGGACGGGGGAGGATCGGGCAGTTAAACGAGCGTATGTGGGACGCCCTAACGGACGACGTCCGGTCGGACGTCCCAGATACCGCTGGCGCGATGTAGTGGAGAAGGATCTGCGTGAGATCCAGGAGCCTGACTGGCTCGAGAGAGAGCGATGGCGCTCTTTGGTATCGGAGGACAATATCCACTTCGGGTCGCTGCGCCAGCGCAGTAAGTATGTGGAAGACAGGATTTGCGTTGAATCAAAGCAACCTGCGTTGATCTGAGATAATTGTTTTTACCTTTTATTACTGTTACTATTACAGTATGTGTTCACATAGGGTTCTCACTTGAATTATATAAATAATTACGCCGTCAGTCCTAAAAGCCAAGATTTCTTTCCCTTAAAAAAACTTTAATATCTACCAAAAATACATAACACATTAAAAAATTTAATATTCTTTTTTTTTATTTTTTTTATTTACTTCTAAACCCGCATTTGACCTCGATCTCGCCTGATGGTAAGCGACGATGAGGTCGACGATGGAGCATGTGGGTCCAGTAAATGCCTATTCACTCTGGCCTTGAAGATCCCAAGGTTGTAGGTTTCGGGAAATACAGACGCCGGCAGGCTGTTCCATTCCTTAGCCGTTCGCATAATGAAGGAAGAAGCAAATTGCTTTCACTGTTGATTGACAGCATAAACAAACACGAGCAAACATTTAATATAGTTAAGTGACATTAATTGACAGGCATACAAAAATAACATAAACATTGAAATTGTTCAACAATACTAGAATAATTGTTTTACTCAAAATTATCGAAAATGTTTAGGAAAATTAACGTATAGTTCCATACATTTGACATATTAACGTATAGTTCCATACATTTGACATATTAACGTATAGTTCCATACATTTGACATATTAACGTATAGTTCCATACATTTGACATATTAACGTATAGTTCCATACATTTGACATATTAACGTATAGTTCCATACATTTGACATATTAACGTATAGTTCCATACATTTGACATATTAACGTATAGTTCCATACATTTGACATATTAACGTATAGTTCCATACATTTGACATATTAACGTATAGTTCCATACATTTGACATATTAACGTATAGTTCCATACATTTGACATATTAACGTATAGTTCCATACATTTGACATATTAACGTATAGTTCCATACATTTGACATATTAACGTAGTTCCATACATTTGACATATTAACGTATAGTTCCATACATTTGACATATCAACGCCCGACTAATCTATGGGAAGAAGCTTACATCGCATGCGCCAACTGGCAGACGCGGTTTCTATAAAAAAAAAAGCGAGCAATTCACAAAGGGTAAATTTAACAATAGATAGATAGATTATTGCACACAAGTAATTTACATAGGAAAGGAAACATAGCGATCTCTTCCAGGCAACCTAGGCGATAGAAGAATTATTAACAATCTTTGATAAGTCATCATCATCATTATCAGCCTATTAATGTCCCCACTGTTGGGGCGAAGGGCTCCCCTTGACCAAGGGGGCACGGACTATGACCCAACGAGCGGGCCCAGTGCTGATTCGTGGTTTTTTTTTGTAATAAAAATAAAGTGTGTGAAATTCACACACCTTTGGAAACTTTTCATTTCCTCAGACATGCAGGTTTCCTCACGATGTTTTCCTTCACCGTTAGAGCAGTCGGTAAGATAAGTACCACCCCTATTTGTAGTATTGTGTGAACATTTTGATAAATGTAACTCGACGCTTCCAATTCGTAACACTGGTTGTTTTCCATTCAATTTCTATTCCTGGAATGTTTTGGTCAACCGCACGAGTTCCAACATTGAATTCCAATTATATTGGATCATTGGAGTCCATTAAAATTCATAAAATATCCGAAACAAGTTCTTGACGAAAAAAAATAAAGTGAAATAATATAAATACAAATAACTGAAGCTATTACATAGGACGTTTGGTAGACAAACAAGGTTGGGTCAGTCGCCAAATCAAACGGAGGGGCCGGATTTGGAAGGGTCTTGGGTTTTAGGAAGGAAAACTGGAGACTGGATGAGAAGAGCCGAAGATCGGGCTCAATGGCGCGCCCTGGGAGAGACCTGTGTCCAGCAGTGGACTAGAGTAGGCTGCTGATGATGCTGATGAACTGGAAATCTGACTAGTAGCGTCCTCTCCTCTAGACTAATGATGTGAGCACTGACAGCGAGCCAAATCGATCGATGGCTTTACGACGGCTGTACGACGTATTACGATCGATAAAAAAATCAAATCAAATCAAATCAA
The DNA here is from genome assembly GCA_947369225.1 of Hofmannophila pseudospretella. Lineage (NCBI taxonomy): Eukaryota > Metazoa > Arthropoda > Insecta > Lepidoptera > Oecophoridae > Hofmannophila > Hofmannophila pseudospretella. The sequence continues at coordinate 10,186,220 of OX376334.1, forward strand.
AATGTGTTTTTATTGTAAGTAAGTACCTTATTAGAACGACATTCTTTTTTACTCTAGCACCGCTTCGTAAGGTGCTGTAGCTGAAAGGAAAGAAGCGGCGCAAGAAACTTTCAGCAGCACATCTTTTGAAATAAATATATCTTACAATAATTATGAATACAATCATACATGTACACAATGTGCAGAGCTGGAGCTGAATTTAGGACCAAGCCTCTTACTCATTTAAGTAGTCATTTATTTTATAATAACCCTTTTTACATAAGGTCCGTCTTATATGGGTCTTAAATGTTTTCTCTGTCATATTTATTACAGTATCAGGTATCTTATCATAACATCGTACACAGTGATGATGTGTTTACTTTACTAAGTCTAAAGCGTGGGACTGCAAGTTTGTTTTTGTTTCTGGTATTGATATTACGATTATCGCAGTTTTTCGGAAACAACTTTCGGAATTGATTGACTATCTATTGGTATTTACAAATATCCAAGTCTGTTATAATGAAGGTAGATAAAACAAAACATTCCTTTGTACCTTGTTCACTTCTATAAAAGCGATTTATTATGATTATTATTATATATTCATAGACAGGCAGCATATAAGCTGATGCGTCTATGTCATAGTGTTGGAAAGTTATAAGCTCTTAGTTTCATTTTATAGATTTCACAGTTCACAGTCTTTACACAGTCAGTTATGGTTATTTATTTAAATGACTGTTTATTCAAAATAAAATAAATCTAAAATAAATGCTTAAGCTAAAATTACAAAATACCTAACTATTTTACAAATAAAATACCTGACCTAGGTCGCTCCCTGCAGGGAGTGTCCCGAGGAGGCTGGCGGCGGCTTTAGTTAAATTAAATGTTTGCACTAAATCATTGTTTTGTCATAAGATTAAAATTAGGGTTATTTATCACTGCTTTTTAAACCAGTTGTCTAATCTATTTTTAAAAGAGTTCACTGAAGGGGCATTTACCTCCATATTTTTTTCTCATTCAATATATGACCATGGAATCGTGCAGACAGCTTTCTTTTCCCTGAGTCCATTTCCAATTCTATCGATCGACTTCACGAGAGCCACTTCAGTCAACGATCGATGACGAATCGATAACAATCGAGCAATCGGGCAGATCGAGCATCTTTTACTTCCGCGGATTTGCTGGAAGAAATCTCTTTTAGAGATAAGTTCACGTCGTGTCACGTCACGTCTATCGACGTCGGATCGGTGTGGTAACACCAGTGGTAACTGTTACCACTTACCACCCTAATTGTTACCCCTTACTAACAGAAATCCCCTGGATTCTCCCCTGTTGTGTGCGAATAACATAGAAAGGACATTGGTTATATCAGCGGAACCCGTGTTATTGTTGGAGCATTCGGTGTTTTCATTCCATTTATTGAACCCTGCACGAGTGGACGATTTCTTTTCGTCTAAAAGTGGGTGTTGTTTATTTAGTAGGTGTTTTTAGTATATCTGAAATTCTGTAAACATTGAGGCTGAAGCAGCACTTTTGCTCGGTTGAGTGGTGATCTGCGTTGGTAGCGGGCAGTGACTGGATGTGGAGAGCTATAGGATCGGGCTCAGTGGTATCATCATCATCATCAGCCTATTTAATGTCCCCACTGTTGGGGCACAGGCCTCCCCTTGCACAAGGGGGGTACGGGGCATGATCCACCGAGCGGGCCCAGTGCTTATTGGTGGATTTCACATACCTTCGGAAAGTTTTAATTTCCTCAGAGATGCAGGTTTCCTCACGATGTTTTCCTTCACCGTTAGAGCAGTCGGTAAATGGAATTGCTACATGGGATTGCATGGTTTCGAACCCGGACCTCCCACATGGGAGTCCGGCGTCCAGCCACTAGACCACCGACGCAGTGGTATATACCCATAGAAATCGACTCTTCTAGAATGATGGTGTGAGCACTGACATACTCGTATTTGACATTTCAATGTCTTACAATGTATGGGAAAATGTTCACATCGCTTGGTTTCCATATAAAACTACTTTAATGAAAAATCTACATAGGGTGCATAACGGTGCATTTTAAATCCCCCCCCCCCCTTCTCTTTGGGCCTGTGCCTATAGGACTCTGACATGGCTTATAAGCAGTGATCGGATTAGGTAGTGCAATTTTGCGGGATTCCATGACGAAATATGAACATGGACATGTCTAACAAGTAACGATATCCCGGGATTACAAATTCGCTAAGAGCTGGTTACATTGGACAGTAATATCGTTCAAAAATATATTTTTTTTAAGTTTTATTGTTTATTTTTTTATTATTGTATATATTGTTTGATGGGTTTTTTGCCTGAATAAATGAATTATATTATTATTATTATTAAACATTCTTATGAGATTTTTACGAAGCTAAATTTGCCGCCATTATGTTGTTTACTTCACAATTGGCAAAAAATCATAGAAAATGTATTGTTTCGACATAACAAAGGCGACGACTGATAAGAGCGTTCTGAGAAAGTGTGAATGTGAGACAATAAGTCCCGAATATAGTACTAATAGTGGTATTTCTTTGTCTCTCTCTCGCAAAAGGGATAATGAGATAATTTCCTCTTGGAGTTCCCATTAGGAGAAAAAGTATTTTATATATACAGAACATTTCTGAAATCCCGCAATCCCACAGGCGTATCCACACTCATATATCGTTTGAGGTCGTTAACCCTAAATTGCACTACCTAATCCGATCACTGGTTATATGTAACGACTGCTGTCGAACGACAACAACCGGGACAGACTGTTTAACATGCTCCCCAAACCTAAAATCTTGTTCCTGGGGGATCGCTAAAATTACATACGTTTTGAACACATCATTGCCAATGTACTATACTGTACAATATACTGTACATTTATACTGCCCTGCTAAACATTTTTCTGTTTGTTACAAAAATCCACAGCACTTAAAATTAAAAACAAAAATGTCCATTAAAAAACATACTGCCAAATACAGATTTCCTTTTTAAAATAATGCATATAGGGAGAAATAAGCTTTGGTGTGTGTGTTGTATATGGATGTGTGTTTATTGAAAATGTGTGTGAGCGTGTTTGTGTAGAAGAGAGTGAAAGGGTGTGTACACTACGTAAAAGTCCTACATGTAAATAAGACATTTTACAGGAGGTACAAACGTGTTTGGGTTTGTACCTTCACTTTCCCTAAGGAAGGACATTACTCACTATGGTTTTATGTACACAAAGATATGTTGTTTTTAATAATAGTTAAGACTTTTATCTTTTGTAATAGGGTATTATAAGGCAGTTTTGTAAACTTCTTGTTTCGTGCCTCGAAGTCTTATGCCGGCTCCACATTCGCGGCGCGAACAAGAATGTGGACACCTTCGCAGCGTATTCGCGCCTTCGCGCTTCGTTTTCCGATATGAGACATTTTTCTATTTTTTTATTTACTACTAAACCCGCATTTGACCTCGATCTCGCCTGATGGTAAGCGACGATGACGTCGACGATGGAGTATGCGGGTCCAGTAAATGCCTATTCACTCTGGCCTTGAAGATCCCAAGGTTGTAGGTTTCGGGAAATACAGACGCCGGCAGGCTGTTCCATTCCTTAGCCGTTCGCATAATGAACGAAGAAGCAAATCGCTTCGTACGAGCAGATGGGATATCAAATATATTACAAATTTACATAGTTATTGTAATGTAGTCAAAAACTTCTGAAATAGAATCCAAAGATACCCCCGCTTTCTTCGCCGCACAGCACGGGGGCGCTAGTAAATCAAAGGGAGACAAAAAAACCATACGTCATCAGTCCTCTTTCCGCTGCAGCGTTATTGATGTGATCTCGTTTCAGATACCGGCCACTACTCCGCCGGTATAGAGAGTAGGCACTGTGAAGATACACTAATAAATAATTGAACCGATTGAGTAGCTCATAAGATTAGCAAGCTGAAGTGGCAGTGGGCCGGTCACATCTGTCGCAGAACCGACAACCGATGGAGTGACCGCGTGTAGTGTGGGACGCCCCTCTGCTAGATGGAGCGATGATCTGCGCAAGGTGGCTGGCAGCGACTGGATGAGAAGAGCCGAAGACCGGGCTCAATGGCGCGCCCTGGGAGAGGCCTATGTCCAGCAGTGGACTAGAGTGGGTTGCTGATGAACCGACTGAGTAATACAAAGATTTTGAAATTAACCTTAACTGCACATTGCTCGCTAGAGAAGTTTTATATGGAAACCGCGTCTGTTAAATGGCGCATTCGATGTGAGCTTCTTCTCATACATTTGACATATTCGTGCAATATTTTACTGAAATATTATTACAATCTGATGAATAATGCAGTATATATTTGTACTGTCGCCAATAAAAATTCATACACTTTAGAAATTAGAACTTTTAAAAACTTTAAAAAGCACGAAAAAGCCTTTCAATAAAATAAATTGTAATAAATACTTATTTTAATGACGACAATAAAGCATGACTGACCTAAAGTAATAGTATTCCAGTTAAATATTCCACAATATTTAACTGGAATTTCACAGCGGAAGTTACGAACGATGTCCTTACATTTAAATTGTTTTTTTTTCTTCCGTTTCCATTTATTATTTCATCTTTGTTCCACTTTGTATGTATCGCATTGCGATGACAGCAAGTTTAATATCCGCTAAGGTTGCTGCGAACACGATTCTGTGGTCCTCAACACGGGCTAGCCTGGTGAGGTCCTCCCACCCTCTAACAGCTTCCAACGCTTCTACTTCAAACACATCACTATGTAATTTTAATGTTTATTATTTACTTGGTTTAGTATTACGTACTTCTATTGTATAAGAATAATAATAGTATATTTGTACTGTAAGATTACAAAGGATTCATTGTCCATACACCAGTAGGAACTTAGGCATATGTTATATTAAACTAAATAAAATTAGTGAGCACAAAACGTTTACAATAAACGCTGACCTCCGAACTAGGAAGTTCCTATATCTCAGAGGACAGATCTCTTCTGTGACCAGTGCAAATGAACATGTAACAGAACATGGGAAAATATAAAACAGACAAAATTTGGAAGAAAGATAAAAAGAATAAGAATAGTTTATTTGTGCGGTAAGATTACAGTGGAGTAGGAACTTAAGCATATGTTACATTAAACTAAATAAAATTAGTGAGCAACCAGTTATCCTACTATAGGCGCTGACCTCCGAACTAGGAAGTTCCTGTATCTCGGAGGACAGATCTCTTCTTTGACCAGTGCAAATGAACATGTAACAGAACTAAAAGTGAAAAATTTGGAAGAAAGAAAAATAAGAACAATAATAAAGGTTAATAAAAGTGTGTGTGTGTGTGTGTGTGTGTGTGTGTGTGTGTGTGTGTGTGTGTGTGTGTGTGTGTGTGTGTGTGTATTATTATTGTGTTACCTTTAAAAGTTTCTCCGTGCCCTCGTACCTCGTAATCAAGACCACTAAGCCAATCTCGTACCACTTTCTTTATGACGTGTTTTGTTTTCGAAGCAGTTTGCGAGTTACCAGATTGATTGAGTTGTCTATAAAGAAATGAAGAAAGGAATTCGAATAAGTAAATATATACAAATTTTTAAACTTTGTAAACGAGGCTTAGGTACTGACAGTAACGTCGGTAACTGCAGTCTAGCTATCCTAAAATAAATACCGACGCGATTCAGTTTCGCAGTTTAAAAAATTAATATAAATCGTGTAAGTGGTAAATAATGGTTAGGTCTGAGTGCCCTTACTTGTTCCCTGTCTACTGCGGCTAGCCTGACCACGGTGGAGCCGATGAAGCATAGATTTATTCCTAGCAAATATTTGAGACCCTCTTCAGTAAGGAAATGGTGTATTTCGGTATCTATCTCGGAATTATTATACTGTGATTTTAATACTATTCTAGATACTATATTATAAGAATGTTTTGCGTCATAATTTTTAGACTAAGTTAACTTTTCTTCATTATTACATAGGTAATTTAAATATAAATTAATTTAAAGTATATTGTCACTCCAACACAAGTCCTCCACCAGTGGAGTGGCGACATCCGAAGCGAAAGACATACAAACAACTAGGTACAGAAGACAAAAATAATATTAAACAAATATATTACAAAAACAAATAAATAAGCAGAAGTAACTAAGTTTGATGAAGCGCCTTATAGGTGACGAATCGCTGGTGGAAGCTAGACTGCAAAGTCTGGAACATCGGCGCAAGGTTGCCTGTCTATCGGTATTTTATAGGATACATTTCGGAGAGTGCGCATCGGAATTGCACGACCTAATTCCAGCATCTCCATTCCGCCTTCGAACTACCAGGCGAGGGGAGGGGTTCCATCCTTGTGTTGTTGATATCCCATCTGCTCGTACGAAGCGATTTGCTTCTTCGTTCATTATGCGAACGGCTAAGGAATGCAACAGCCTGCCGGCGCGTCTATATTTCCCGAAACCTACAACCTTGGGATCTTGAAAGCCAGAGTGAATAGGCATTTACTGGACCCGCATGCTCCATCGTCGACCTCATCGTCGCTTACCATCAGGCGAGATCGAGGTCAAATGCGGGTTTAGAACTTATTTAGAAATAAATTAAAAAAAAGTAAATAAAAAAAATGAAGGTGCCGTGCAGTACCGGAAAAAGAGGACTGTCTCAGCCTGTTGCCGTAGCGCTTTTAGCGCTGCGGCGCTGATTACACACAAACACACACACACACACACACACACACGCACACACTGAAACACTTGGTTTTTTTAAATTAATGCTGTTATAACAATAATTACACGTTATCTTGTCAGATTTCTTACTTACGTAATGTGTCGGATTAATAAAAAGTAAAAATAATCTCAAAATGAACAGCGATCTCTTTGCCTCGCAAGCACGGTCAGAAAGTGATCGTGAGGCGCAATCGGAAAGGATGCAATTTGTATGTATACTACCTATTTAAAACCATCGCACATTTCATCTCACTGTATTGTTATTAGAGAGCGTCGGTGGCGTCGTGGCTAGGACACCGGACTCCCGTGCGGGAGATCCGGGTTCGAAACCGTGCCATGTACCAATGAGTTTTTCGGGTTTTTCGAAGACTTACCTATATTTACCGACTGCTCTAACGGTGAAGGAAAACATCGCGAGGAAACCTGCATACTGAGATGACCAGTGTGTAAAATGGGGTAGGCACAAAAGATCCTCAAGGGTCGAAGTGCCGCTGGGGTTATTCCCGGCCTCCTATCATAAGATAAGAGTGTTATCAGAGGGTTTTCGATGCGCTACTAACCATGAGGACTAAGATGGAGTGTCTCATGTGTCGGTAATTGAACTGGCTCTCTTACCCTTCAAACCGAAACACAGAAACGCGAGCATTTTACTGCTTCGCAGAAATAGATAAGATTGGTGCCAGGCGAATCAAATCGAATCAAACTTTTTTATTGGAAGTAAGTACCTTAAAATACATCGTCATGTTTTACTCTACCACCGCTTCGTAAGGTGCTGTAGCTGAAAGGAAAGAAGCGGCGCAAGAAACTTTCAGCAGCACGTCTTTTGAAATAAATATATATCTTACAATAATTATGAATACATATACACAACGTGCAGAGCTGGAGCTGAATTTAGGACCAAGCCTCTTTATCATTTAAGTAGTCATTTATTTTATAATAACCCTTTTTACATAAGGTTCGTCTTATATGGGTCTTAAATTTTTTCTCCGTCATATTTATTACAGTATCAGGTATCTTATTATAAAATCGTACACAGTAACGATCCTGCGCATCAGGATCTACCCTATAACAGTCATGTCTGAATTGTTCCTTCCAAAGTTAAAGATGACTACAACACATTATACAGAGCGATCGATAAATAGAGATGCAGTTGTAAATAGGATCGTGATCGAAGTGCTGTTTTTCCAGACATCCTTTCTAGACCATATGTTGAAAGACCTATGGAAACAAAGCCAGAGGAAAAAGCTAGTAAATCTAAAATTATACGTTGTAGTCGCACTTGAGAGGTATATTCTGCAATAAATAAGCAAGTTGATGCCGGGGTCGCATTGGCGCGCCATGGGAATAGCCCACGCAGGAACCACAGTCTGAATAAGGCTTGTTTCCTTGCAGTCATTCAACGAACACCTCCACGCAAAGCTCTCAGGGCTAATGGTGACTTTGAATGATCGATTTGTTTAAAAAAACTAAATATATTTTTAAAATTCAAATTAGTTACAGTATAAAATTACTTGTTCATTATTCATGGAATGGTAGACGAAATGGTGGTATTTCCAATAATTAAACTCTCTACTTTAGGGGCTGCATAATGAATCGAAAAAAAAATCATACCAATTAATTAAGGCATTTAAAAATTGGTTTACAGGATTATTCCATGAATGAAGAGGATTTTTTTTGTAAAATTTTAGCATCCTCGTAGTGAAACAATAAGAAACAAATCTTGAAACTGTCAAAAGTCACTTATGACAGATTCGCTTATAATACAAAACTATTTTCAAAAATTCCTTCTTCATTCGTGGGATATTCCTGTAAACATTTTTTTATGCCTTAATTAATTGATATGATTTTTTTCGATTGGCGGCGCTAGTTTCGCTCAGGTAGCGCCTTAAAAGTGACAATATGTGACAGTGACCACTCACCATCAGATTGTCGAGTGTCTTCGCTTAATAATCTTGCTTATCATCGCATCTTAATGAACGCACACGCAACGTTACACAAGGCATCAAAGAAAGAAAGACAAACAATTAGGCATAGAAGATAAAACTCATCATAATTTCAGACAAATATCAGATAAAAATAAAGTAATTACGTTTGATGAAGGTGGTGTCCAGCACCGGAAAAAGGGGAACTGCCTCAGCCTGTTGCCGCAGCGGATTTAGCACTGCGGCGCTGATGTTCAGGTATCACCTGTGTGCATCACATAAACGCATCGCTTTTGTGCATACGCGTACAAATAGACAAAACCGTGCGTTATTGCATCACCGTGTGTATTAGCCTTACAGCCTAATAAAGTTAAATAAAACCTTGCAAAAAGCTTTGCATACGTAACAAGGCGTTAATTAGAAGGGACTTCAGGCCCGCCTCTGGAGATTACAAGCTCTGCCCGTAATTTAGTGCCGTAATTACTTGACTACACAAGGTTTGATTACCATGTGCGAAAGGTCGTAGTTAGACTTGGATGAAAGAAAAAATAGTATAAGGGGCCGGCGCGTGTTCGTTCCTTCATGCAACCAGCAGAAAAGTTAGTTTAAAATCCCCTCCTCCGGAGGTAGGCGGTCAAAACCACTCCCTCTTAAATCACAGGAAAAATTAGAATCTATGAATTATTATAAGGCACCGGACGAGAATAACGATTCACTAAATCATGAATTAAAAGTACCTGCATGCTATGACATTGCATGGTTTCGAACCTGGACCTCACGTATGTGAGTCCGGCGCCCTAGCCACTACGCCACCATCATTCTAATATTACACCTGATTTAAAAAGTGCGAGCTACTCGCAAGCTCGTACACCAGCTGCTGTACCTGCCACTACTCGCATTACTACTCGCTCGCAAGTTATCATTCGATAGCTCGTCTCCCCCACCACCGCACACCTCAGTAGCTCGCTTTTTTTTTTTTTTTTTTCTTTCGTACTGATAATTGCTGTTGGTCCTAATGACCTTTACAGCTTCACCGAGTTTTTTGGGGCGAGCGCTAAATGCGCTCCAGCAACCAGTAGCTCGCGTGTAACTCACATCGTATGAACGCGGCAGTCAGTAGCTCGCCTCGCATAAAATGTCTGAATGCGCTGGCAAAGTCGAAGTGTGTGAACACGAGATTGATTCCACTAAAATAGAGAAAGACTGAAAATTCCTAAAGTGCGTCTGACCAAAACCCTAAAGGTTTGCAAACAAGGTTTGCAAATAAAAATGAAAATGTATAATAAACTTCCAATAGAGATCACTAAACACTCCACTAAAGAATTTAAGGTTGTTTTAAAAAAGTACTTTCAGGGAAACACATATTATAGCTTGAACGAATTCATGTACACAAAATTAAGGCACACTCATTTTCTCTGACACATTATTCTTTACTAACCATAGAAATTCTATACTTATACCTATTGTAATTGATTATTATTATTATTATTTATTTCCATTATCTGACGGTGTTCAAGACTGTACCTAACTATTATGTTGTATTTTAAGTATTTGACCGACACTATAACTAAAACTTGTGATTTTATAGAGTTTGAATTTATATTATTGTTAGAGTATATTTAATACTGTTGTTAATTACGTATCTTGTAACGGTTTCAGTTACTATAAGATAAATAAATACAATACAATACAAATACAACATAATTAAATAGAATCTAAACTGCATCGTTATGACATGTTTCGTATGCTACTATCCACTAACGAGCCAATTTCAGTTAAGTTCCGATCGAGTCAACGATCGATCGAACAGTAACGTATTTGTGCATTATAATAAAACGATTAGTTTATACTGAATTTAGTTTAGTTGAACGGTAACAAAACGCTTTAACTGTCAAATATAACGATCGAACATAAGTTCTACCAAGGTACTTTTGGCCGATCGATAGTAAAACGAAAGGTGGCAGTGGTAGAATTATGCGTCAGCAGAATGCGATTTGGTGTCCTAATAGAGTTGGAACGAAAGTTAAGTTGAAATTGGATAGAAATAGAACTAAAACCGTTGTAATTTAGGCGAATTTGGCCCCAGGAAGTGTGAGTCGAGCTACTACGTTGCGAGTGGACAGTAGCAGTAGCTGCCGGCTGTCATGTGAGCAGCTAGCACTGTGTAAACCAGCCATTATTTATTTCTTCCCAAAACATAAATGGGTTCCCATAATGTTCCTATTTCATATTACTCATCATTACAACAACCATTACACGTTGGTCCAATCATCATTTTACTACTAACCAGCGAAACCCGAGCTCTGAAATCTCTAACATATACTTCAGTTTCTGTGTAGATCAGGAGCTTCTGGTAGTTGGTGTATGACCTCATAAATAAAGGCGGTTCGAGAAAAGCTTCGCATCGAGTGTCTACTACATTTCAATTAGAGTAGTTTTGTTGAAAACTAACTTTGAAATATTGTCATGGGTACACATAAACCGAAAAACAGCAAAGCATTGCAGCTTTGCACCAGAAATACGTAAAGGGTACTCCTTCCTTCTAAGTCGTGTTCCTCATTGCTAAGGGTCGTGATCATTCTAAGGAATTAATCACATAGAACGACTCTCGTGGCAGATTTAATAGGGTGGTTTGCCATTGCCTTCTCCATTTCACACACTGGTTATCTCAGCGTGCAGGTTTCCTCACGATGTTTTCCTTCACCGTCAGATCAGTCGGTAAATGTACGTAAGTCTTTCGAAAAAACCGAAAAACTCATTGGTACAAGGCATTGCCTGGTTTCGAACTCGGACCTCTCGCACGGAAGTCCGACGTCCTAGCCACGACGCCACTGACGCTCTAAAACACACAACAAAGGGTACAGTCGACCACAGGCTATAGTATACCATCTGTCAAAAACCTTCGATTAAATCTCAACTTTATGATACATTTCAGATTCTAAAATTATGACGTTTTGGTAGGTTGACCTGTGGTCGGCTGTACCTCCCCAAGGGACTGCAATCTGCACGGAGTTACCACCAGTAAAAATGCCTATCAATAGTTATCATTTATCAAACAGAATATACGAGTATATTATGTCGTAGAGTGAGGAGCTAGTGTTCCTCAAAAACGGTAAAATGCAGCGCCAACACGCAAGTCAGTCTAGTGGCAGCGGAGTTTTGACGGGAATTTGCCAGCGATAACGCGCTGTCTATTTGATTTATTTTGCAAATTGATTTACTGGTGATTTTGTTGGAAAAAAATGATGTGGTTTTATTTAACATATCAGCAGAACTGTGTGTGAAAGAAACCTTTCAAGTAGACTTTTCTTTAGTGGTTTGTTGTGATTCCACAATAAAAAAAATAAAAAAAATTATTTTCCTTAAAAAGTTACAACATTTTTATATCCGTGATCGAGGCCTTCTTTTAAGCAAATATTGCTTGTGCCAGGAGGCCCCGCTCTTCCATATCCAAACATAACAATAATTTAATGTGTGAGTGTATGTAGGAGTATGTAATTGTTATGTGTGCGTGTGTGTGTATGTGTGTGTATGTGTGAGTACATTTCTATGGTAGTTATTTATATGTGAATGTAGATCTTACAATTCACAATTTGAGTACAGAATTATACTCACATTGTGAACTGTAAGAGTGCCTCCGTCTGTTCATATGTTAGTGTCTTTAGCCATTCTATTATATCTTTTTTACAGTCATGAGAATTTTTGTTATATATATATATATCTTTATTTATTTTATTATACAGGGAAGCTGAACGTTTTTACAATAGGCCATGTGAATTCGGCAGCCATTCCCCATTTCACACTGGTTATCTCAGTGTGCAGGTTTCCTCACGATGTTTTCCTTCACCGTCAGAGCAGTAGGTGAATGTACGTAAGTCTTTCGAAAAAACCGAAGAACTCATTGGTACATGACATTGCATGGTTTCGAACTCTGACCTCCCGCAATCTCTCTCCCTCTCCCTCAATCTCTCACATCCATAAATAAATCAGAATAATTATTACCCTTGGATAGATAGATAGATAGATTAATGCTTTATTGCACACTATAAATTTACATAGGAAAGGAAACATATAAGTGTACAAAGGCGACCTTATCGCTCAGAGCGATCTCTTCCAGGCAACCTAGGCGATAGAAGAATTATTAATAGGTTACTGGCAGTATAGTGCAGAAAAGTGAAGTATGAAATATTTATTAGTATATATACTTTTAATACATAAGTATAGTTCGGTAAAAATCTCTTTATTTTCATGATCGCGATACGGACTCCGCACTAGGGAACAGCCTGTATCGCGGAGGCCGGTACAATTCTCCTTATCTAATAATTACATCAATTTATAATAAAATATTTATGAGATATTTAATTATTATTATTTTATATATATTTTTTTATATTTACACTATACATTTATTAAAATGAACAGAAATAGAAATGAACAGATATAAAATGTTTTTTGATGAGAAATTAATTAATTAAGGAGTGTTGTATGATGTTGAGCGTGAGTGTGCTAGGATGTCCTAGGGTGAGTGTGTGTGTGTGTGGGTGTATAATGTGGTTTGGTGAAAGTGGGAGGGTATTCATGGTGAGTGCAGTCAAATACTATGACCCTAGCCATAAAAAACAATGCTATTAATAGGTATAATATAATTGATAATTGTAATATATTTTGTCAGGGAGGTCGGCCGTCGCTTGAGAGAGAAGGGCTGTGACCCCCGCTCCGGGTCGTTCTTGGTGCAGAGGTTGGCCGTGGCGATTCAGCGTGGCAATGCCGCGAGCGTCATGGGGACCTTTGCGCCAGGGTCGACACGGGGCGGAATTTTTGACTAAGGCTTTTCATAAGTCTTTTTTTTATTTTAATTTATTGTATTTTTGTATTAATAAAATTATTGATAAGTACATAATAATATGTAAAAACCCCTTGGATGATAGAAAGTATATATTCTCCCTCCCTAGTGTAGGTTTACTTATACAGTTTCATTATACGAAGACTTATAACTTGATTTGTCTCTTCTGAATTTAGTTTTTACTAGGGACAGGCATTCGTTCCTTCATGTTATTACCAAATAAAATCTAAACATTGTGGTACATGTGACACTCTGAGATCCAATTTTACGACTCCAATATTTATATCTGATGATAATATAGCACTGCTAGACATTTATTGAGGTTAAAGGTTTCTACACGAAAATTGCGACTGGTTTTACAACGGAAACTTTTTATGGCCACATGTAGTGAGGGGAACATTTTCAGACCAAAACCAAAAACTATATCCTTCTTCTCATCTCTCATAAGGCTCTGATAGATATGGCGTAGATTTTTAACTCCTAAACAACTCTAAATCTTAACTCTCTGTACAAAGACGGCCTTATCTCTCAGAGCGATCTCTTCCAGGCAACCTAGGCGATAGAAGAGTTAGTCTTCTATCGCCTGGAAGAGATCGCTCTGAGAGATAAGGCCGTCTTTGTACACTAATTCTAGGTTTCCTTCCCTATATAAATTTTTGCGTACAATAAAGTATTAATCTATCTATCTAACTTGTAATCTTGCTTGTTTATCTGTTTGTGAATGAAGAAGAAACAATCTAGACACACGGGAGTGTGTCCCCAAGTATCCATTTTTCAGCCACCTTGCGCAGGTCCTACGTCTCTCCATTGGGTAGGGGGGTGCCTATCACACAATACCATACATATACCATGTATCATACATATCCCGCAAACCACCCCATTAAATCTGCCACGAGAGTCGTTCCCTGTGATTGCCCCATGCGAGAGGTCCGAGTTCGAAACCAGGCAATGCCATGTACCAATGAGTTTTTCTGTTTTTACGAAAGACTTACGTACATTTACCGACTGCTCTGACAGTGAAGGAAAACATCGTGAGAAAACCTGCACACTGAGATGACCAGTGTGTGAAATGGGGAAGGCAATGGCAAACCACTCCATTAAATCTGCCACAAGAGTCGTTCTATCTGATTAATTTCTTAGAATGATCACGACCCTCAGCAATGAGAAACACAACTTAGAAGAGAGATCCCACAATACATAATATGAATTGCCTTTTCTTTGACAGATGTGAGCGCTTACTTGCTACGAACTAATATAAAGAACTTTGTAATTTCGGCCTCGAAATTTCTCTTGATCAATAAAATTATAGCCTTAAGTTAAATGAGACCGAAACCGGTTAAGTTCCTGACATCACCAATAACCATAAGTTGTCAATTCCCCGTACAGCCGGCGCGATGCAAAGACGCAGTAACCGAAACTTATGGCGTTTTTATGGTGTACCATTTAGAACGCAACATTCTTTCATTATGGAAATATACTAAATTCGGGTAAGTGCGCGCTTGTTTCGGAAGTAAGGTTCTGTATAAATTATTATTTTCGCGAAATGGAAGGGCTGATCCTATGATCATCGCGTCGTGAAAACACTTCGTTTTTAAAAAGTTCCTAAGAATCTTTATCTACTCTTAGAGTAGGTGAATACCGGCACATGAGGCACCCCATCCAAGGCCTCAAGAAAAACCCTCTTAAAACCTCATGGTATTGTAAGATGTCTATGGGCGACGGTGACCACTTACCATCACGCGGCCAATTTTCTCGTCTGCTCTAGATAACTAAAGATACTACGGCGAACAGAAAACTACGGGAATATAAAATACATTATAATTAATTAATTATTATCTTTATTACACACATATAAAACAAAATACAAACAAAATACTTAATAAACGAAAAAATGAAATATGTATAATTGGTGTAGCATAACTCGTTTCGAGTTTTCTCCCTGCTAACCATCGGGATAGAGAAAGGTGATAGATTCGAGCAGGCAGAGTATGTGTACATGTGAATAAACACACACACACACACACACACACACACACACACACACACACACATATATATATATATATATATATATGGTATATGTATTGTATGTAACTATATATACTGTGTATTAGTATTATTATGTATTATATTTAGTATATTTTATACATTTAGCAAACCTTGTAAAATTCACCCTATCTACGTAGACACGCACACACTGTTGCTTTCTTCGTCCGTGCAGTCACTGAGGGCCAGCTGAAAATCAGCGATGTGGCTTGCCTCAGCATTATGCTGAGCTGGTGTACCCTTTTTGGCACTGTACCGCACCGGTTGTTCTGTGCTGCATGTATTAAACTTTGTATACTTCTGTATTGTGTATTCTGGTGTTTACAGCGCTAAATAAACGATTTCAATTTCAATTGCTCGCTAGAGAAGTTTTATAAATATAGATAGATACCGCGTGTGTCCAGTTGGCGTATGCGATGTGAGCATCTTCCAATACATTAGTCGGGCATTGAAATGTTAAAAGAATGGAATTATACGCGCATTTTCCATATTTGCCAATCGATGGAAGGAATTATGTTTCCAATGTCTGCGATTTAGTGAGTAGATTAATGAATGAGTTGTAAGTTGTTTTATCTTTGTAGAGATATGATTATTGTATTTGAGCTACTGTTAAGATACTATACTAGACTCAATATTCAATAAAAGATTAAAGTTTAATCTTCTTAACTAATGTTTCTATTCACTGCAGTTTTTTGATGAAAAAAACAATACCTTGACACTTTATTTAATTTATCCCGTTAGCATTTATTAATATTATAATGTCTTATGTTAAACTTAATTTATCCCGTTAGCATTTATTAATATTATAATGTCTTATGTTAAACTTAATTTATTCCGTTAGCATTTATTAATATTATAATGTCTTATGTTAAATTTAATTTATCCCGTTAGCATTTATTAATATTATAATGTCTTATGTTAAATTTAATTTATCCCGTTAGCATTTATTAATATTGTAATGTCTTATGTTAAATTTAATTTATCCCGTTAGCATTTATTAATATTATAATGTATTATAATTTCTTATTTTATATTGCGGTGCCCTACTCAGGGTTTCATGTATGATCATATAATGTATTTTTAAGACCAATTGTTACACATGAAAAGCAGTAAATGGTATGGGTATGAGTATACGATACTTAGATACAATACAGTAGTATTGTGTCAAGCATATGAATTCACAGTGTCTTAGTTTTAACTGTACTGCTGTGCTATTTTTGTAATAGTAAACAAAAAATATATTTGCCCAAACCCTTTGGCTCGCTGTCAGTGCTCACATCATCATTCTAAAGGAGAGGCATTGAAGTAAGAGAAGAGGGCGCTACTAGTCCGATTTCAGTGAAAAATACATTTTTATGTAAACATTTACCTTCATTAGGGAGTGATCCCTGGCACACAGGTGATGCCTGAACATTAGCGCCGCAGTACTAAATCCGCTGCGGCAACAGGCCGAGGCAGTCTCCCTTTGTCCGGTGCTGCACACCACCTTCATCAAACTTAATTACTTTTGTTTATTAATTTTTATAATATATTTGTTTAATATTATTTTTATCTTCTGTACCTAATTGTTTGTATGTGTGCGCTATTTGAAATAAATTCTTTCTTTCTTCACAACCAAACTATATTTCACACCACGGAACCCAAAAAAGTCCACCAAAATGAGTCATATAAAGGCCGTCTAATTCCCTTTGCGGCCCCTAACACGCGGTTTGATAGTCCGCCCGGGAAAGGACGCAATTCCCGTAATCCACCCTCCGTCAACTGGTGGGATTATACCCTAATTTAGGGTAAGACACACACCAGGGCTCGACCCTAAGTCCTGAAAACGATCTTTTTTTAATGGCGTGTGTGTTTCAGTAACTGGAAATGGTATTTTTATACAGGTAAAAAGGGGGAAAGAAACAAGCAAACAGGGAAAGTTGGCAAAGTTTTTCCAGAAAGAAAGAACGAATTTAATTCCAATAGCGCACACATACAAACAATTAGGTACAGGAGATAAAAATAATATTAAACAAATATATTATAAAAATAAATAAACAAAAGTAATTGAGTTTGATGAAGGTGGTGAGCAGCACCGGAAAAAGGGGACTGCCTCAGCCTGTTGCCGCAACGGATTTAACACTGCGGCGCTGATTGTCAGGCATCACCTGAGTGCCAGGGATCACTCCCTAATGATATACTGCCGGAACATATAAATAACGGAAATATTAATAAACAGAAGTAAAATATTAGGAAACGAAGGAAGGTATGTATGTAGGTATTATTGTATAAAATAGAGAAAATAAAAATAAAGCAAGCAATGAAGATGAAACTGAAGGAAGGATTAAAGTAGGTATCCACTACTAGGTACTACTGTTCAATGTAGCAAAATTTGTATTTGCTTATTGATATTTCACACGCGAAAAACAGGCAGGTGCACTTAATTTTTCTGAGGGGTTACACGACGACGCGACGGTCCATATCAACCTCCTCGCCATCAATTTCAACCTCATTGTTAGCGTTTATCTCACCTCATTTCGTGTTGGCATCTTCATTTCTTCATCTATATTTTCAAAATTCAAAATATATCCCTATTTCATTTCTAAATTCCATTAATTTCATTGTTTTTACGTATTTATGTCCGTTTTATAAAATGGTCTCCTACTACTACCTATTTCCTACTATTGTGTTGTTCTGTTCCTGATAAATATAATATCTACTATTACCAAGTTCTTCTATTACTTCATCTGCACACTGTCCTAGAACCCTGCTAGCCGGCACCTAGAGGACAGATTGTAGCACAGGTACTGGTATCGGCCGTGTAGTCGACTGCATTCAAACTCATGCGTTGCGCTCAAGCCCCGCGCTCTCGGTTCAGGAACCGCGCTGGCCGGTTCCAAGTGGAACCGTTGTACGTGTAGTCGACAGTCGCATTTTTTTGAGTTTAAGCACCGGTGCCATGGAACCGACCGATACTGGACCCGGCACAGGAACCGTCGTCGTGTAGTCGTGTCTTAGTTGTGGTACGAAAGTGAGCGCAAATTTAAAAAAAACAGGCCAAGTGCGAGTCTGTCTTGTGATATATCTGGAATCCGTACTATACCTACTATGAGAATCATTTGTAAGATATTGAGTGGCAAATATTTTTTTATCTTATGATAGGGGCCGGGAATAACCCAGCGGCACTTCGACCCTTAAGGATCTTTTGTGCCTACCCCATTTACACACTGGTCATCTCAGTGTGCAGGTTTCCTCACAATGTAAACAATGTTATCCTTCACCGTTCACCACTGTCGGTAAAAGTACGTAAGTCTTCGAAAAATACGAATAACTCATTGGTACATGGCACTCCATGGTTTCGAACTCGAACCTACCGCATGGGAGTCCGGCGTCCTAGCCACTGTGCTACCGACGCTCTCTATATAATCCAATACTTTCTATCATCAACCTACATAGGATACAATTTAAAATCTTTGGTTAAAACGGTTGGCTTTCTAATATTTTTGTTTGGATATAGGGCTTACTTACTTACATAATATGTTATTTGTAAAGCCAGGGCACAAAAAGATAACCCGCTCCTGACAAAACTCAATTTTAGTCTAAGGCAGGTCTACACCGTGCCGTGTCAAAAAATAGCACCACCCCAACTATTCCCGTGGGTGTCGTACGGGGCGAGTAAGTATCTTAGTGGATACTATTCTCCTAGTAGACGGCAATAGGTTCGGCACCTGTCACATTTTTCACCAAAGCTTACGGCGAAAAGTGGGAACGTCCTGTGATGAAGGTGGTTCCTCTGTCTACCACCTCGGGGATTATGGACGTGAGAGTTATGTATAGAGTTTTGTAATTGAGTTTTGTCAGGAGCGGGTTATCTTTTTGTGCCCTGGCTTTACAAATAACATGTATGTATGCAGGTCTACACAGCATCTCGATCACGATCTTTTTGCGATTATAATTAGAAACAACCGCATGTCTATTTAGAAAGAAAGAAAGAAAAACACATTTATAATGTTATTATGCATACATGATTAAACTTAGTCTTGAAATTAAAAAAAAACAACACAACGTTAAAAGGACACATGCTCAGTATGTGATGCGGTCCGACCGGTACGGCAGAACCACAGCGCTGGTTTTCAGCTGTGCCAGGGCGAAGGCATCGCGGGCGAAACGGCAGGTCAGGGACCGAACCAAACATATATTAAAAGTACAAATAAATACCTAAAGATGAAATAGATAACAATTAAAACTAGAGAGAAATTTACTGACCAAACAGTACCTACATTGTATTTTAACTTTGGAAGGAGCAAGAAGGCATTAACCTAATATATTTTTTCCATAAATCAACTTACATGACATCCTGAAGAAGAATCTAAAATCAGTTTTGCGATATCTCAACTAACATCAGTTTATTAGTAAAAGTTAGTACTGGAGAGATGCTCTGTCCTTTTTTAGCAAAACAGTCTTTTATAGGTAGGACTTGCTTGTATGGCGCTAGGAAACAGTGACGTCATAATTCTCTATTGCCGTTTCTTTCTACTGTCTGATTTTTGATTGTAAGTAAGTAAGTAATATGTTTATTTCCCACACAGCAATGACCGAAACAGTTATAATTATAATAAAATAATTATGTAGTCAAAGGTGAACATATCGAAATCATGTCTGATGGTCTGCTGTTGTTGTGAAAAGGGCCTCAACTCAACTCAAAAATACCTACAGCGCTGGTATTCTGTTGGACCATGATCGATGGCTGGCCAAAACGTGTCCAAGAGGATTGCCTGTAGATATATTTTTATTAACGAATTTTAATTCTGTTTTTTATGGTATTATTTTCTATCGATTTTAGATTCTTTAAATGATATTGTATATCCAGTTTCAAGGATAACGGTGTTTACCTTTCCACCCTGTATTATATGTTTTTTTTGTGGCAAAGAAGTGTATTTCTTTTCCTCTTCTTCTTAAATAAAACATGTTTTGTTTACATTTTTTGTTTACATTCTGTATAATAAAACATGTTTTGTTTACATTCTGTATAACCAAACAGTGTGACCGCAGCCTAACAACAACAACGCTAGGTCGCAGCCAGGTGCCCACGCCCCTAAAGTGTAGGTACACTTGATGCCAACGTGAAATAAACACTGGGAAAAATCTTTTGAAAGTTATATTTCTGGGAAAAATCATCATCATCAGACTATTCTATTAATGCCACCACTGTTGGAGACAGGCCTTTCCTTGCACAAGGGGGGTACGGGCCATGATCCGCCGAGCGGGCCCAGTGCTGGATTTCACACACCTTCGGAAGTTTTTATTTTCTCAGACATGCAGGTTTCCTCACGATGTTTTCCGTCGCCGTTAGAGGAGTCGGCAAATGTACGGAAGTCTTCGAAAAAATCCGAAAAACTCATTGGTACATTGCATGGGTTAGAACCCGGACCTCCCGCATGGGAGTCCGGTGTCCTAGCTGGGAAAAATACTCTTTGCTCTTTGTCAGTTAGCTTGATACAAAAGTCAGTGACACCCGTCCACCATGCACGTGTTGTTTACAATAAACGACCCTTTTTTTGTATGACTCAGATTCAGGAAACAATCGGGACTGGAGTATCATAGTAAAGGGCCATTTATTGCAGTTGTCACAAACAGTTGGTAATGTTTTTGTAAAAAAAAATATTAGTACATTTATATACTACGTACACGTGCGTATTTAATGCCAAACATATTACAATAATTTAATTAAAATATAAATAAGTGGATAAACTTAATTTACACTTATCTTACCACAATACATATAATTTATACATAAATCAGTTGATTACATATTGGTCAATTAAACTAACCTGAAAGAAAACGTTCATAATCTTAAGGCTGCAAGTTCCAACAATTTCCTAGAAAAATCCTTAGACTCGCTGTCAGATTCAGATTATTTATTGGTAATATAATATAATATTTGGTACTTTTTCAATAATTCTCATTAAAATACATAGCCAATTTATATTAAATAATATACATTTATAATTATGTATTATTGTATAGGAAAATGGGCGAAAATATATAAGTGATTCCCAAAAAGCCACAATGGCGACAGATATCAACAAAGACGTGTATCGAAATCGCGGTTCAAATTTTCCCGCTGCGTGGAACTTTTTCACGACTTAAACTTATATTAATTTTAACTGTAGTAGGTTTCGGCCAACTTTGGTGACTGGAAAATTGATGGTCTTACCCAAAAGGCCCATTCTCCTTTATGTATCTATATTTAACTGGAAATAGCGTCTATGAACTCTTGAAAGCTGTAGAATCTCATTATCAGTTTTTAAGTATATTTTAAAAGATATGGCGGAAGGAGCGTCTTTGACCTGTTCTGGCAATCGGTTGTACACCAGAGGCTGTACATCATCAGGCAAGCCTGCGATCGCGCTGATGATGATGACTTTTGCATGATAAATACCCTGAATAATGTCAGTGCTCACATCATCATTCTAGGGGTAAGAAGTAATCCTACTTCTTTGTGGCAAATTAGAGCTGTGATCTCGAATCGTGACGAATGGCTCCGATCGAGTTCGAACCCTGACCTCTCCCCTGGGATCAGGATACCAGCGTCCGCAATTAGTGTTCCGATTATTGGCTTAATTTTGCTTAACGACGATGGAAGAAACCTGACTTGAATTTTTTTGCTTGTATGTGAGGGAAAAGGCAGTGTTTTTTATTTGGATTTGAAAGAGGGCGATTTACTTTTATTTTTCTTACATTAAGAATTTTTTCTATTTTAACACATAATATTGAAACTAACTGAGGTTTACGATCACCTATGATCGGAGTAGGTAGGGCTGTTTTTGGTACTTGCCACATACGGTCATAATATGGATAAGTATGCCCAATAATCCCGGGATTTCCGGGATTGAATAAATATATTATTTAGATTTTTAACGTTATATTTGTTTTGATACACATTTAAGATTGGTGGCGAAATAATTTTTTTAAAGATTCATGGCGCTAGTGTACCCATGGTAGTGTATTAACTTCTTCGTAAGTTCACAATTTTTCAAAAATCGTAATCCGCAGACTAAGGGCGAGGTTTATAAAAGTAATTTACAACATTTGCTCGAAAACGGAATCCCGAAATCATATCCATATTAATATAACCTTTGAGGACATTGACCCGAAAGAGTTCTACCTACTCCGATCACTGACGATCACCTAAATCAAAATTAATATTTCTTTTGTAATAAAAAATCACACAATACAAAGTCTGTGATAAATTGAAATGGAACATATAAATAAAACCATTTAACGTAACCAAAACTTTTCCCACTTCATAAAATAAAATCCAGAAAAGACAACAATTCGGTAAGCCCATCCTTGTTATTTTCCTATACATTTTGACTTCTTTTCGCTTCTTGGCCTATGCTCATCTATCAAGGTTTTTATTCCAAAATTTGAACCATTTTGTTTTGTGTAAAAACCCGCGCCCATTCACTCATCCACATTTCCATAGGAAATACAAACATGTCTAAAAGAATGAAAAATGTACGTTGCAAGACATGATTTTTATTTTTCTCATAAATAAAATTCACATTTTCTGTCCCCGAGTGTAACTTGGGGCATGTAAGCAGGGTTGGCTCTCGGCCAAAAAGTCCCAGGTTTGCGGGAAAAATATGTTTTGGCCGCAACAGCCAATTATTATTTTCACAGACATCTCGTAAGAAATCGTTTTGGCTTAGCTTGGCCTTTTGACACCCCTAACTTATTTATCATTTTTCTCGCTTTAGAATGAGCTAAGAACCATAAGAATGAATGAATACTCTTTAATGTACAAAATTAGTGTGATACAATACGTACAAAACGATTAATACAATCTAGAAGAGTTAAGAGTCAATCTTAAGAGTCTTTAAAAGAATACTTTTTGAATGGTTACTGGAAATGTTTATATTCGGTTAAAGAATTATTTTGAAAATTATTTATAAGAATAATTGGTATAATTATTCTTAGAAATAATTTTCAAAATAATAATAATTAAAGAAGAATAATTATTTATAAGAATTGTTGGGGGGCGGAGGCAAAGGATTTTGTCAGGGAGGTCGGCCGTCGCCTGAGAGAGAGAGGCTGTGACCCCCGCTCCGGGTCGTTCTTGGTGCAGAGGTGGCGATTCAGCGTGGCAATGCCGCGAGCGTCATGGGGACCTTTGCGCCGGGGTCGACACGGGGCGGGATTTTTGACTAAGGCTTTTCATAAGTCTTTTTTTTGTATGACTATGAATTTATAATTTTATGAATAATAGATATTATTTGTAGGTATTACGATCTAAATGACATTCATATTTTATAATTTATCTGACTATTATATTATTTATTTTTTATATTTGCATGCTCATTGGTGAGTAGAATGTATCGGCTCTTTGTTTAGAAAATACCATTTTGTAATTATGTACCCACATTCTGGACAAATAAATTAATCTGAATCTGAGCTATTATTTTGTCTCATCTGACTTTCGACCACTTTTGGGTTAATTCTGAGTAAGTATGTATTGAATGTTCTATTTCATTTTTATAACATACATACATACTTACTTGTCACGTCCATAATCCCCGAGGGGGTAGACAGAGGAACTACCATCAATCACAGATAGTTTCCACTTTTCGCCGTAAGATTTGGTGGACAAACGTCATAGGTGGCGAGCCTATCTCCGTATACTAGGTGTAGAATAGTATCCACTAAGACCCTTAGTCGCCTCGTACGACACACACGGGAACAGTTGGGGTGGTCTATATAACATTGTGCACAAAATAAACTCATGTAAGTTTATTTTGAAATCATGAACCAATTCTTTGTAGAGACGTTTTTTTTTAATATTACCTTCATAGTTGCTTACTTATACTTATTTCTTGCCGTGTTAAGTACTTGGTATTTATTATGTTAGGTTACTTGCTTATCGTATGGTTAGTGGCTAACCTATTTGTCAGAGTTGTTCAGGCCGCCCGTGGGCCTCTGTCATGGCTTAACGACTGCTGTCAAACGACAACAACCGAGACCGACTCCTTAACGTGCTATCCGAGGCACGGAGGAGCTCAGATGAAATATGCCACAAGCGGTCACCCATCGTGGTACCGACCGCGCCAGCGTTGCTTAACCTGCACGATCACTTTCGGACCGTGCTTGCAAGTAGGCTACGAGCTCCTCATTATGTTAGGTAACATTATGAATTTACATATTTGTTCACGTCCGAAATCCGAAAAACTCATTGGTACATGGCATTACATGGTTTCGAACCCGGTCCTCCCGCATGGGAGCCCGGCGTCCTAGCCACTAGGCCACCGACGCTGACGTAAAGTAAAATACACTTTATTACACAAATATAAAACAACAAACAAGAGATAGAAAAGGTAATAGTGAAATACAATTTATCCGGCCTTATCGCTAAGAGCGGTCTCTTCCAGACAACCTTCGGGCAGAGGAAATGAAATCGAGAAAGAGGTAGTAGGTGTGCAAGGTTTATGGAAAACGTTATACAAGAGAATTTATATTATATTATTATTATTATTTTATATTTTATTTTTACGTATCCTAAAAACAACTTCCACTATGGGGCCAAATCTGGAAAATGAATTCATACATTTTACCTATCTATTGAGTTTATGTATGGAAAAGCTGATTACTTTTTCAGGATTTCAGTTTTGGATAGTGTAAGTTGGTCAATTATGGATACCGAACACCCCGTTTCGGCTATCTATAAGGGGTTTTTGTTACACCCTTTATATTATACAAGGTGTAAACAAACCACTCGACACATTCGCGCGCGACACGTCGTGTCGTGCGACAGGCGTGCGACAATTTATCCCTTAACCGAGGTAATGTAATTGCAAACGCGAGTCAGGAAGTTAAGTGCGCTTCCGTAGACTCCATATTTTGGCAGCCTATATACATGTCATCGTCAGATTGCGTAATTCAACACTTCACAAGGTGCTTGGACACTTCGTGATTTGGGAAAAATAAAGTTAAGATGATGTATTTCGTGAAATGCTGCAATTACTTCATATTGCTACATTTTTAAAGACACCTATAAGATGGAAAACGAACCCAATCATGATCAGAAAACCTAACATACAGAACGTCTTGGCATACCTACATAACGCCTTATGTTCAAAATGACTTTTCGGTAAGCCTTTGGCTAAAGACAAAAAGACTAAGGTCAAATATTGCATAAAATTGTATTATTATCAAGGAAATTTTAAGAAGGGTCTAGTAGACTAGATCTAGCTTCATGATTAGTATAGTTATCGAAACTTACTAAGTCACTCTATAAAAGATCACTACAGAGATCCTAGTTGTCAGTAAGTGATAAATAACTCATTATAAGATAAGATTTGTTGTGTAAAAGTTTATGTAAGAATTACAAATATTGCAGTTATAGTTGCATAAACATGTCACACTAAACTTTACCTTTACAGGCATATACACCGAATTCACAAGTTAATAATGTTTATACAGATTTTGAGAAGAAAACAGAAAAGATAAAGAGAATGTCATTAAAATTTATACAATGTCAATAATATTAAATTTACAAAATGTTAATAATAACCCAATTAAAATAATAATATACAATCAGCAATAAAAAAAAATATCGTTTATCGTCCAGAAATTTCTTGACGCTATAAAAACATCTCTCCACAAGCCATGTTTTATAGGTATAAAAGCAACTACTAATGAAACACCACATCTATATCCCATACACACAGTACCCATGCAATTCCCTTCTTATTCTTACATACAAACTTATGAGAAATTTCTTGCGCCGCCTGAGTTTTATGCTACCAGATTCCGGGACATAGCGGTGGGGAATAATATTATTATGATAGGAGAAAGTATTCTAGCGTTAGTTTTATGTAAAATCCGCTGCACTCTAAAGGACCTAGCCTCTTCAAAAAACAGCGCTGTTCACATAAAACTAAAGGTAAGGTCTAAATAGAAAGATTTTTCAAGCAATTGAAATTACAAAAAAGAACAAGGATTGTGCAAATTACAGGCAATTTTAAAATAAAAAATAAATAAAAGTGCAGTGTTTGAGGGTAAATTAAAATATATCGAGTGAGACACATGGATGGATTCCTGATATCCCACACACAGGGAAACCTGGTCGGGAGTCAGATAGCCAGACATTAAATAAGGATGAGTGAATGCTTCTTTTGAGCTCTGAATCAGGTTACATCTTCAAATACCTATCTCTTACCTGTACCTACTTGTGTAAGTGTAAATAAAAATTAATTGAACTGAATTGAAATTGAATTCGTGTAGTTATTCGAATCTATATTAAATTGGAATTTCGAATATCCGTGTAACTCCATTCATTCAATAAGAATGCAAAACGTAACGTGCCTAACGTGCTTTCCGTGCCTCGGAGAGAACTTTCTATATTTCTTTAAGTTATAGACGCTATAATAAAATTAATATACAATATAAAGATAATTAACTCTTTACAATATTCAACAAGGAAATCATAGCCTAGTTGCGAGCGTTAAACGACGTTGGCGCGGTCGGAACCTGGATGGGTGACCGCTTGTGGCATATTACATCTGAGCTCCTCCGTGCCTCGGAAAGCACGTTAAGCAGTCGGTCCCGGTTGTTGTGGTTCGACAGGAGTCGTTAAGCCATGTCAGAGGCCTACTGGCGGCCTGAACAACTCTGACAAATAGGTTGGCCACTAACCATACGATAAGACAGCAATAAGAATAATAATAATAGTTTATTTGTGTGCTAAGATTACAATGGATTCATAGTCCATACACCAGTAGGAACTTAAGCATATGTTATATTAAACTAAATAAAATTAGTGAGCAACCAGTTAATGAATACATTGTGGTGTAAATAGTGTAGTGAACGATTTTTTCATTATTTTTTATTTCCGTCTTATTTGTAGCTTGTGCTCCTCTTGTACATTTCACGTTTTCTCCCCTCCATGCCCTGCAGATTCCGTTTATGAAAACGTTTTGTTTATACGCCATCTTTGTTTACGGCCGCCATAAACAGGAATACTCAAAAATATGTGTCAAGCGTCAAGAAATATCAAGAGCAAAGTATATAACAAAGACAAAGTAATATTTATTATCAAAGACGAAGTATTGTGGGTAGATTGGGGTGTCCCAATTACGTCGTAAAGGAAAACGAAATACGTATAGGGTGTAACAAAGGTTGTAAGGGAAAATTCATAATTTCCTTATTCTACGATTTTTGGAAAAATGTCTCTAAATCTTTTATTTTTATTTTGAAGGAAATCAGACGAGCACGTTATACTGATGGTATACGCGTCCTAGCCTCTAGGCTAGGACGCCGGACTTCGGGGCGGAGGTCCGGGTTTGAAACCATGCAATGCCATGTACCAATGAGTTTTTCGGGTTTTTCCGAAAGACTTACGTACATTTACCGACTGCTCTGACGGTGAAGGAAAACATCGTGAGGAAACCTGCACACTGATCTCAGTGTCATTTGACCAGTGTGTGAAATGGGGAAGGCAATGACAAACCACTCCATTAAATCTGCCACAAGAGTCGTTCTATGTGAATAATTCCTTAGAATGATCACGACCCTCAGCAATGAGGAATACACAACTTAGAAGAAGAATTTTAAGTACCAATTCTATGTTATTCCTTAGAATATATATTCTAAGTGTTATTATAATGTTATTTCGCCAAAGCCACTCAAGCCCATTGCGACCCTTTTAGCATATGAATAAAGATAAAAATTAATGTAATCGTACCTATTTAGATAGTAACCCGTCGGAAATATCTATGGACCTGGGGTGGTGATTACGGTACATATTGACAAGCAAAAATAGGAAAATACATTTTAATCTATCTCGTTCACTCACATAGACACGGACATATGTGTGAACGTGACAACACATTCCGTAGCCGCTGGACTTTGCATGTCGAACGCGCCAGAACTCCCGCTCAGGTCCACAGATATTTCCGACGGGTGAAGATTACGTTGGGTATACCCCTGAGCGTCCTCTATCTATCAACCATCATTTTCCAGGCCATTTTCTTAATTACTCCGGGTCCCTTCCAAACGAGAACATATAAGAAGTCAGATACGGCAATTTTGAAGCGGATAAAAGATGAATTAGGAAATTGAAATGAATCAATTAAAATTTACAAGCATATACACCGAATTCACAAGTTTATAATGTTTCCGCACGTACCTCTTTGAAAAAAAAATGAAAAGTCTCACTGGTACATGGCATTACATGGCTTCGAACCCGGACTTCCCACTTGGGAGTTCAGCGTCCTATATAGCTACTATACCACTGACGTTCAAGTAGATACAATCGACCACAAGCTATAGTATACCATCTGTCAAAAACCTTCGATTAAATCTCAACCATATGCCTGCGCATTAAGATACATTCTAGATTCTCAAATTTTGACTTTTTGGGTAGGTTGACATGTGGTCGACTGTACTAGCTTAGTCACTAACGGCACGAGAAGAAGAACACACACACACACAATATGTATCACAGGTCATTCGTGCAATTTATTTATTTATTTTTGGCAAATTCTTACCTAAATTCTTCACATATGTATTTAATGTTTTTGATGTATAATTTTTAATTTTAATTGTTTACCCACTATCACTATCGCTCCCACTAACATCTTGGGATAAGGGGGAAATGAAAAACAGCGCTGCATATTTGGTACCCGAGTATGTCAGCATTTGCAGACTTTCCCCCCTTTTGCCAAATATACATAGTGCTTTGTGATCTGTTTGTTCTCTATTTGTTGTTATCTGTTGTTTCCTATTTGTGCAATAAACTGTCTTTTACTTTTAAAGAAGAAGTACTTTCGAATTATTACTATTTGTCAAAAATAGAAACATAAATAAAATAATAACATCTACCTACATAATGTCGTATCTACTTAATTCCTTAATCTAAGCTTTCGACATCGGAGATCGTAGTCATTGGCGTAACTCCCTAATTTTCTCTTTCCCTGTAACATGATTATCTTTTTGCGTTTTTCCGTTTCTGAACAAACGAATTCTTTTGGACGCTGGTCCAGTTTTTTTTTTATTTCGACCATTTTTGTTGACAGTACCTAAAGTATTTGGGATACTGAATACAGGACACGGTTTTGTTAATATTTTTTAGCCTTTCGATCCAATTCGCCCTTTATGAGTTCGTTACGTTTCAATTTTAAAATATTTTATAATATCATTAAAAAATTATTAGATGCGCGAAATCAGTAATATAATGAGTAATAATAGGTAGAAAAACTTCGAGACAGAAAAAAATATATTACAGCTCTTCAATTAGATCATATTATACACTAGTAATTTAATTTAATATGTATCACAGGTCATTAGTGCAATTTATTTATTTCTTTTTGGCAAATTCTTACCTACATTATTCACATAAGCATTTAATCTATTTGATGTTTAGTTTTTAATTTTAATTATTAATATTTTTTACCCACTATCACTATCGCTCCCACTAACATATTGGGATAAGGCGGGAAATGAAAAACAGCGCTGCATATTTGGTACCCGAGTATGTCAGCATTTGCTGACTTTCCCCCCTTTTGCCAAATATACACTACATATTATATAATTCTTTGTACTATAATTTTAAATTTATATGATTTAGCAATAAATATATTTCTATTTCTATTTATAAGCTTAAAAATCACGTCTACCGTACACACTGTTAATTACAATAAGTTTATCCTGTATTTCCCTAAGCAACGTGGATTGTATCCTTTTAGTGAAATAAATGTCTTAAACCGTAGAAAGAAGCTGACAGAAGGATTCAGCTGTGTTGGGCAGCATTTCGGAAGTTACGTCACATCTTCTCGTCGCCCATACCTCAATGTCTAAAGATAAGAGTCTTTAACCAGTGCGTCCTACCAGTAATGACCTACGGAGCCGAAACGTGGACACTGACGGTGCGACTGGTTCACAAATTGAAAGTCGCTCAGCGTGCTATGGAAAGAGCTATGCTCGGAGTATGTCTGCTGGATCGAATCCGAAATGAGGAGATCCGGCATAGAACAAAAGTTATCGACATAGCTCATAAGATTAGCAAGCTGAAGTGGCAGTGGGCCGGTCACATCTGTCGCAGAACCGATAACTGTTGGGGGAGACGAGTTCTGGAGTGGAGACCGCGTAGTGTGGGACGCCCGCCTACTAGATCTGCGCAAGGTGGCTGGCAGCGACTGGATGAGAAGAGCCGAAGATCGGGCTCAATGGCGCGCCCTGGGAGAAGTCTATGTCCAGCAGTGGACTAGAGTGGGCTGCTGATGATGATGATGAGTAATAATGTATGTATAGATATAAGAAGTTACAGGATTACCTAGAATAGATAAAAGTCGTGACTCGAAATCCACAGTCCCAACGCATCGGATGTTGCAGTTTCATTTTTTACCGTTACATCTACGGAACCTTAAAAAATACTAAAATTGTGATTGACATTCTGCGTATAAATAAAATAAAAATTTATAACATTTGTTCAATAAAGCATCGAACTCTTTTTACTGGAACAACTCTCAAATTCGATTCAAAAACCAATTCCACCAGATTCATTTGCTTAAAAAGAAATTAAAAAACTAAAACTAAGTTCGAAGCAAAAACCGTTCCGAAAACATTTCCGGGAAAACCGGAATACCCCTTAAGTGACGACTTACGCAAATAAGTTAAACGTTCCGCGTCTAAATTACTAAACTGTTCGGTACAAGTTAGTGAACCGGCTGAAATGTTTTTTCTGTCTCTTCCGCTCTCAGGAATGTTTTTCTATGAAAAGATAACGAAACGGTAAGACTGCACAAAGCTACGAAGCGACTGCGAAGCGGTGTCGATGCGGCAACGTCTGCAACGCGAAACTAGTCATGCACACCTGAGCGACCGCGTCGCGGCTCACTCAAACGTCAATTCACGTCAGGTGTGTTTTTGTTCTTTGGCGAAGTTCACAGAGGTCGCTTATGGATTTATATCGTCCCGGACATAAAATTCATTCTATCTATGTATCTATCTATCAGCCCGTGTCTGTCCACTGCTGGACATAGGCCTCTCCCAGGGCGCGCCACATTACTCGGTCCTCCGCCTTCCTCAGAAATTCATTCAGAAAATTAATATTCTTTATAAGTTTATAATATTTTTGTGTGCTGTTTACAATACCATTAGGTTAAGCCTGTAAGTTGTAAACATTGTGTGTTTATAAAAACAAGGTCATATAGAAATGTCGGCGACTAGCGACTCCAAGAAGAATACATTTAATTATAAGAAGCTAGGTTATCAAAACTCTTTAGTGTCCCACCTGTTTCGTAAAACATGTGGTCGCGTCCGTTCCGCTGACACCGCCTTCCCGCGTCGCCGACGCATTATTATGAGCAGCGTCTGCCGCGCGACTGACGCTCCCGCTTCACAAACGCTTTGCTCGCTTAGGTATGAGGGGTGCTTTACGGTTTTTTGAACATAACGCTTATTGCACCAAATTCTATTAAATCCTACCATACCTACCTAGTAAAATTGCAGTAACGTAGTAGGATTCTGGATGCTTATATTTTACATTAATATCGTAATGCACTTGGAATGCAAGGCACTAGGCATTCCTAGTGCACACGACTCTCCCTTAATCTCGACGTTGGTAAACTTTTGTTTTTAAAACAGACGCCAAAACGTTCGAGGGGTTTTCAAGATTCTAACACGGTCATTGGCCAAATTGCAGTGTGTACACTAGCAGGGGTCATAATTAAAGAAGAAAAAAAAGACTCATACGACAACCTCAGAATCCCGTTGCTATTGTTGCTAGGTAAATTAAGGGTACGGCAAACGGAGCACTCACGGCGTTGCCATCTGTCGTGTCTGACTATAAAAAAATCTTGACGCTCGCTTCGATATAGATCAAGCATGTTTCATAAACAAAGGTTTATTTGGGTACTACGCGACTGTGTTCAGTTCTGAAAAGCTGTAGACATAATCTAGATTTGGTTTATTTTGATGACAGATCATGATCAAAAAATGACTAGTTTGTAGTTTGTTTTAGCACGGTGATGCGAGTTGCATTGTATTTTTATGGGTTGTTCTCAGTAGTTCCTTTAAAGGAACTACTGACATTTTTTGTGCCTGTAGTTTCTTCACAAGAGCTAAAAGAACTGCTGAGACTACAAAGTACTATGAGTAAGTACCTATTAGAAGTTTTTTTTACTAAAATCAAATCAAATCAAATTGTTTTATTGTAAGTACATTATAGTACATTTTTCCAACGACATTTTTTTTTACTCTACCACCGCTTCGTAAAGTGCTATAGCTGAAAGGAAAGAAGCGGCGCAAGAAACTTTCAGCAGCACATCTTTTGAAATAAATATATCTTACAATAATTATGAATACAATCATATACACAATGTGCAGAGCTGGAGCTGGGTTTAGGACCAAGCCTCTTTATCATTTGATAAGTCATTTATTTTATAATAACCCTTTTTACATAAGGTCCGTCTTATATGGGTCTTTAATGTGTTCTCTGTCATATTTATTACAGTATCAGGTATCTTATTATAAAATCGTACACAGTGACCCATAAATGATCATCCTAAATTAGATTGAGGCCAAACCTCACCTGTAAGAAGCGACGAGACGGAAGATGCAAAATAAGAAAATACAGACGATGAAGTTATAAAAAGAACAGCACATAAAAAGAACAGCACATAAAACAAACTTGGCACAGCCAGTGACGAGCACACGAGCAAACTTCACGTTTAGTAATTATTAATTTTTATACACTTTAATGCACAATACATATTAAAAATACATATACATAAATCTTTAAAAAATTCATACTAATATTAAGTATATTGTACATAATATATAAACATATAAATATATTATGATGTACAAATAAATATATAATTATAAATATATATACTCGATAGTTGAACAGATAAATATGTAAACTCTATTGTATTGTATTTAACAGTAAACTAATACAATAATACCTTACTGATTTGGACCTTGTCGTAGATGTTCTCGGACCAGGGTTTTGAACTGGAACTTGTTGGGGGCCCTCCTGATGTCATAATTATTATCTCTTCATAAAGCGAACGATGAAAAATATCAATGGTATTTGGCTAGGACTTCACGGCTCCAATTCCAACCTCGGTTCGATTCTCTGAAACCAATCACATGCGCTCCGCCTCCTTCATTTAAATCAGCGCTTTGTGATTTGTTGTAGCAAATCGAACCGGGACTGGAACCAGACTCATGAAGACCTAGTCTTACGTGCTGCACGTAGCCAGCTCGTAATTTGTTGGACCAACTAATGAATTGCCTCAGATGAACCTTTCAATGGGCCAATCGGCGCCTTTCATAAGATCACCCGGAAAAAACCGGAAATCACCGCTTTTTCCCGCTAGTTTCCGTCAATTGATGGTATTTTAACTGATTTCTCGACTTAAGGCAAAGTTGGTATAGTAGGGTAAACGAGAGCGTATTTCCCGTCGATAACTATTGCTCTCGTAAAAAATAACTGCTTTATTAATATTTTCCGAATAAAATATTTATTTATGAAATTGAAATCGTTTATTTAGCGCTGTAAACACCAGAATATAGAACACAATACAGAAGTATACAAAGATTAATACATGCAGCACAGAACATCCGGTGTGGTACAGTGCCAAAAAGGGTACACCAGCTCAGCATAATGCTGAGGCAAGCCACAGCGCTGTTTGTCAGCTGGCCCCTCAGTGATTGCACAGACGAAGAAAGCAACAGTGTGTGCGTGTTGTTTGTAAAAATAAATACCTTTAAGGAGTGTAGAGTTTTTAGAGATATTAGTGAACGAATGCATGCCAGATTTAAAAAAATCTCAGTTACATTATTGTTTCGTGTTGTAACGGTGAAGGAAAACATCGTAAGGAAACCTGCATGTCTGAGGAAATTAAAAGTTCCCGAAGGCGTGTGTAATCCACCAATTAGCACTGGGCCCGCTCGGTGGATCATGGACCGTGGCTCTTGTGCAAGGGGAGGCCTGTGCCCCAACAGTGGGGACATTAATAGGCTGATGATTATGATGATGACATTATTGTTTAGCTTTCTGATTCTGAAAGGCAATTAAAAAGTTGTATATTACTTAAAAGTAATACATCTATTTCTTAAGTAACTTAGGTACAGTGGGCAACGATTGCACTTTATAGTTTTTTTTCCAGATAAGTTAAAAAACTGAACAATGTGGTATTATTTAATTATAATTCTGTTACAAAGAAAAATAATTACGATAACTGAACGGAATAAATATTTTATTCAATAATATTGTTCCTTAAACGGGCAATCACTGTATCTTTTAGAGGCAGACTGTACCCATGATTTCTTCGTCCACTATCTGTGTATTTAGAGCAATAAATCTGTCGAAAACAATCGAGTTACGTCAACGTTAAGAGTTAAGCTGAAAGGTAAATAAACAAGATTAGATGAGATTACGTTAAATGTTTTAAAGGTACGCGATTTATTCCGATACAAAGCAGCGTTTAAGATAACGATCACTTTGTTTACTTTACTTTGTCTTGGTTATTTTAGTAGCTCGTTCATGTTAAGTATCTGTTAAGTATCAGGTAAGTATCTGTCAAAAGCGTCGGTGGTCTAGTGGCTTGGACGCCGGACTCCTATGCGGGTAATCCTGGTTCGAAGCCATGCAATGCCATGTACCGATGAGTTTTTCGTTTTTTTTCGAAGACATTTACCAACTACTCTAACCGTAAAGGAAAATATCGTGAGGAGACCTGCATGTCAGAGGAAATTAAAAGTTTCCGAAGGTGTGTGAAATCCACCAATCAGCACTGGGCCCGTACCCCCCCGGGGTGGCCTGTGCCCCAACATTGGGGACATTTATATAGGCTGATGATGATGAAGTATCTGTCAAAGAGTAATTATCTACATTTATAACATATTTGCTCGTAAAGTGGCTGTAATTACACCAATTTCAATATCGTAATGTATCTCATTACGCACTTGTGCGTTATAGTAATGTGAAACGCACGAGTTTTTTTAAATAAAGTAACATGTACGGTTTTTTAAGATGCTCCGTCTAAAAATGAACGATACTTTTTAAAATCTTAGCAAAGAGTTTTTATGTTAAAAAAGTGGTCAATATTTTATGAATAAAATTAACTTTGGGAGATAAAATATAATAAATAAAGATTTAATTCTTTAATTTAATTAATTTTGACAATAAATTACAACCAATTTATCTGTAACAAAAACACAAAAATATTAATTTACTTTATTAGTAATACTGGCTGTTTTTGTACCTTTACCTAAAAAAAGTTGATGCGCGCGCATCGCTAATTTGTGGACAAGTAAAATTATTCCGCGCGCTTTTTCTTTTCGCTGTATTGTTTTTATTTGAAAATGTCGTCAAGTAGTGATGAATTTATTAATTTGACACCGCCACAAGTCTTAAACGCAGCGAAAAAGGCTACTCTAAGCCTCTTGCCTGAAAAATCGACCGATAGATACTTACAAGCGTATCAAAATTTCATCATATGGAAAACAAGCAAAGATGCAAATTCATTTTCAGAAAATGTGTTTTTAGCATATTTCATGGAACTTTCTCAAAAATATAAGTCAAGCTCATTGTGGTGCTACTATTCAATGCTAAAAAGCACTATGAAAACAAATCATGGTATTGATATTAAGTCATACTCCAACTTGCTAGCATTCCTAAAAAGACGCTCAGATGGCCATGTAAGTAAAAAGTCGAAAGTATTTTCGGCTGACAATATCAAGAAGTTCCTAAAAGAAGCTCCGGATTGCCGATATTTGGCAACAAAGGTCAGTTGAAACTAAATTATTGTTATTAATTTCTTTCACTTTCGTATTTCTTTACAATATAGGTGTTTATACGTTCTTTTTATCTCTTTTCAGGTTGCATTAATATTCGGTATAAATGGTGCATGTAGACGTCAAGAGTTGGCAAACATCACAACTAATGATGTCGAGAATCATGGGCGGGTTCTTCTTGTCCATGTCAAAAACACAAAAAATAAAATTCCAAGGTCTTTCACAATACAGGGGCCATTTTACGACGTAGTGAAGAAATACGAAGCGCTTCGATCAACAAAATCTAATTCCAACAGATTTTTTCAAAATTACCAAAATGGTAAATGCACTAACCAACCCATTGGCATTAATAAATTTGGAGCAATGCCGAAACAAATTGCCACTTTCTTAAATTTGCCTGAAGCACATGAATACACAGGGCACAGTTTCAGAAGGTCCTCGGCTACATTGCTCGCCGATTCAGGTGCGGACTTATTGACACTAAAACGCCACGGAGGGTGGCGGTCGAGCAGTGTAGCCGAGGGATACATAGATGACTCGATGAGAAATAAAGAAGAAATTAGCTCTCGCATTACAAGGAACATAAATTTGGAGTCAAGTGTTGACTTTCAACCATCTACGAGCACACACGCGTACATTCCACCATCGTCGCCGCAGCCGCAGCCACCTCCGCCGCCGCCACCGACTGCAGAACTCTGTGGTCTCGTTTCTCCTACTTTCACTCAAGAGAGTGAGAGAGAGACTGGGGAAATTGTAACTAATAATAATAACTTGACAACATTAAAAATGCCAACTGGCAACGTAACAATCACTTTTAAAAATTGTTCAAATTTCTATAACTGCTTTAACAAGTAATTAAAGATTTATTCGTTTAAGAAAGTCAAAGTTTTATTTATTTCCTCGTAAATATGTTATAAAACGTCGTATGACATACGTGCGCTTTGAAAATTACAGCCTCTGCTTCCTTATAGCCCTCGCCTACGGCTCGGGCTAGCAATATCGCCTCGGCTGTAATTTTCAACTTACCGCACTTATATCATAATGTACTATTATATAATATAGGTATATTAATGCATTATTGGCCGAGGATCAGATTTAAGGGTTGAGCCGTAGGCGAGGCTTTTTAACGATCCAAGGCAGTTTCCGCCGATGTATGCTTTTCTCAAATTATGCAAGGAAATCGAATGTATTGAGAACATTTCAGAGCATCTTTGAAAAAGATTCATTATTTAACCCTCGACCAACAGGTGTTATCAATTTGACGCGTATATATCTATTTTAGGTTTGAATCTTTTTTTTTAAATCTCAGTTTAAGAGGCTTTGGTACACGACAAGGTGACCATGTCAGCCTCGTTAGGGTCACTAAGAAAAGGGAAGGGAAGCTCAAGTATTATTAGAGTCAGCCCTCACTTTGAGAGCCTACTTAGCAAACAACAGTAAGTGTTTCATATTATCAGATAAGGGCTGACTCAAAATAATATTGAGCCCCCCATTTTGGAGCGTATTGAGAGAGAGAGAGAGAGAGAAAGAGAGAGAGAGAGAGAATTACTTTCTAAGTGCCACCCCAACCTTCTCATGAGAATGAGATGAAACGTTTTACATGGACATGACATCAATGAAATCTTGTAGCGTGACAAACATATCAGACTCTAAGTATTCTTTGGTATCACATTCAAACAAATGTCAAGAAACCATAAGATAAAATCATGCGATAGGGTTGCCACGGAGTAGCTTTATGTGTCTTCCACACAGCGTTGATATAATAAAATAAATCTTTATTGAACTAATTTTTGCAATTTTATTTTCTCTTCTTCTAAGTCGTATTCCTCATTGCTGAGGGTCGTGATCATTCAAAGAATTAATCACATAGAAAGACTACTGTGACAGATTTAATGGGGTGGTTTGCCATTGCCTTCCCCATTTCACACACTGGTTATCTCAGTGTGCAGGCTTCCTCACGATGTTTTCGTTCACCGTCAGAGCAGTCGGTAAATGTACGTAAGTTTTTCGAAAAAACCGAAAAACTCATTGGCACATGGCATTGCCTGGTTTCGAACTCGGACCTACCGCATGGGAATCCGACGTCCTAGCCACGACGACACCGACGCTCTAAAATATAAACTTTATTTTATAATAACCCTAATAAAGTCCTTATTATAGTAAGGAGATGAGCCAACACTACAGACGAACCGAACGACATTGTTGCTCTCTATAGCTATAAGTTGGAAAGGGTCAAGTTGAAAACCAGCGTCGCTAGATATATAGGTATCTATATATCTAGCGACAAGTTCAGCTGAGTGTCGCTAGATAGCCCTTTTAATAGATCATATCATATGTCAGGTATCACTTGTCAGAATGTAAAATATGGCCAATTTATAATCCGACTCATTTTGTCAGATTTTGTACATATTTTTTACAGATATTTTTTTAATTATGGTCTATAAATAAAGGTTTTTCCATTATATTCTATTCTATTATCAAAAAAATAAAGAGAATATGTTCATTCAACATTAATTCATCGAAAACATTAATATAAAAATGTTAAAAACACAATTTTAAATAATAGGAAACGAGGCGGCGTCACGGTAAAACGGTCAATCTCCGAAAACAGGGCTTTTGAGGCGAATCGCATGAAACAAGGGAAATAAGGCACATTTGCATAAAAACAAAGCCGTTAACTAGAGACCTCAAAAGGAAATCCTCGAAACCAAAGCCGAGACCCAAAGTTATAATACAATATATTTATTTCATGTCAAAATTACATGTCAGATAATAGTAACAGCCTTAGTCTAATAAATCGCCCCATAATTTTGGGTAAATTATAAGAGTAAAATAATAATGTAATTTAATGACATACTTATATAATAATGTAATGTAATGAATGACAAACTATAACTTTGACATTTACAACTATAACAATTTAATAATAAGATAACAAATATTATATTTGTACGCTAGAAATAGCAGATTTTTGTATGGGCCTAAAATATCACAAATAAATGTACTTCATTTCATAAATCGATGTGCCTACGCGCCACCATCGCGGGTAGACTCGACAAAAAACCCAAAAGAATCCGTAACTAACTATAGAATTTATAAAATAAATTAATACGTACATAATCATCATCATCAGCAGCCCACTCTAGTCCACTGCTGGACAAAGGCCTCTCCCAGGGCGCGCCATTGAGCCCGATCTTCGACTCTTCTCATCCAGTCGCTGCCAGCCACCTTGCGCAGATCGTCACTCCATCTAGCAGGGGGGCGTCCCACACTACGTTTGCCCAAACGCGGTCTCCACTCCAGAACTCGTCTACCCCAGCGGTTGTCGGTTCTGCGACAGATGTGACCGGCCCACTGCCACTTCAGCTTGCTAATCTTATGAGCTATGTCGATAACTTTTGTTCTATGCCGGATACTCCGAGCATAGCTCTTTCCATAGCACGCTGAGCGACTTTCAATTTGTGAACCAGTCGCACGTACATAATACCCGTAGTTAATCGTAGTTAGTTAATTACCTATCCTAGTAAGTAAGACCGATAGAGCCTAAGGAGTTACATCCGGTGTTGATTGAAACCGAAACCGAATAACACAGCGCCCTCTACTCAGTTACATTTGGGATCCGGGTCTGGATGTTTTAACCTGATAACGCAATCACGAAACTTCCGGTTACCCTCGGTGGTCGGATAAAAAAGTGAGTCTGCGAGCTGCCTCTACGGGTCAAGATAAAACTGCAAAGTTGGAAAAATAAGATATAAAAAATGCGCCGTCAGCTGTATAAGGTTTTTTTTTATAAATGTTTAAGAGTCAATATGTATGACGTCATCATTATCAGCTTAGGGTGTATGTATTCTATGGTGGTCGTAAATGTTTGGAATTTAGGTTCTCCACAAGGCTTTCTTTGTGTCATATCACCCCAGGTACCCCTCTGTAAAATTTGAGCGAAATCTAATTATATTTAGGGGTCGCTATAATATGACACTTTTTAAAGTGGTATTAATATTAAGATATTTTCATGTGCATGCAATTTCTTTATTAAATACAGTAAATACATTAATCCAATAGAATCAAGCGTTTATTTCCTCAGACATGCAGGTTTCCTCACGATGGAAATGTGAAAAAGTGGAATTGTGTGTGTGCTGCAGACAGCAAATAAACGTTTTTCTATTCTATTCTATTCTATGTTTTCCTTCACCGGTAGTGAAGGTGAACATGGTGTGTGGTGTGTCGTGTGACCAGCTGTCGGTAAATGTAGATAAGTCTTCGAAAAAATCCGGAGAACTCATTGGTACATAGCACAGTTTCGAACCCGGACCTCCCGCATGGGAGTCCGGTGTCCTAGCCACTGTGCCTTCGAAGCTCAAAAAAAATATCGATAGTGTTGCCCCGCTGTCCGCTTCCGTTGAGACCTGGGCCTAAGGGTTGGTAGGATCTGGCACCAACTTTTGTTACTGAAGCTACAATTTTTCATGACTCCAACCTGTCAAACAGAAGGGGGTGCCCGAATTAGATTTGCCACAATGGGTCGGTTTAAGTGTTGTTTTCTGTCGACATTATTGTTTGCCAGACAGAGAGGGAAGAGTGCGACATAAGAGAAATGCTTTTTCATTAATCCTTGTATTGGGGCAGGACATTTATTACGTAAACCGTAAGATGATTATTTAGGCATAAGGAGGGTGGAAAAAATAATATTCATTGGCACTTGAAAACACCCCATATTGCACAGCGTGACAGTTACATAGAAACAAATCTATTTAAACAAAAAACCGGCCAAGTCTTTGTCATGGCTGACCTCTCAGGAATTAAGGACGTGAGAGTTATGCTATGCCAATATGACTATAAGTTTGAAATCTATATCTTATAGTGTCATGCCGGTCATAAAGAATAGCACCACCTCAACTCTTCCCGTGGGTGTCGTGGGAGGCGACTAAGGATCTCAGTATTCTACACCTGAGTAGTAGACGGCGATAGGCTCGCTACCTATCAAGTTTGTCCACCAAATCTTACGGCGAAAAATGGTAACTATCTATAATCAAGGTGGTTCCTGTCTACCCCCTTGGGGATTATAGACGTCAGAGTTATATGTATATTAAAGCGTTGGTGGCACAGTGGCTAGGACACCGGACTCCCATGCGGGAGGTCCGGATTCGAAACCGTGCAGTGCCATGTACCAATGAGTTTTTCGTATTTTTCGACTTACGTACATTTACCGACTGCTCTGACGGTGAAGGAAAACATCGCGAGGAAACCTGTACACTGAGATGACCAGTATGTAAAATGCGGTAGGCACAAAAGATCCCCAAGGGTCAAAGTGCTGCTGGGATATTCCCGGCCCCATAGGTATACTACGGATCCCAGGAATATGCGCAGGCAGAATCGCACTTGGCCTGTTTTTTTTAAAATTTGCACTCACTTTCGTACCACAACTATAAGACCCGGACTACACGACGACGGTTCCTAGACCGAGTCCAGTATCGGTCGGTTCCATGGAACCGGTGCTTCATATAAACTCAAACCAAAATGCGCTGTCGACTACACGTACAACGGTTCCACTTGGAACTCCCCCGTCCACTCGGTTCCTGAACCGAGTGGGCGGGGCTTGAGCGCAACGCATGAGTTTGAATGCAGTCGACTACACGGCCAGTACCAGTACCTGTGCTACAATCTGCCCTCTAGGTTCCGGCTAGCAGGGTTCTAGGACAGTGTTCAGATGAAGTAATAGAAGAAACTTGGTAATAGTGGATATTATATTTATCAGGAACAGAACAAAACAATAGTAGAAAATAGGTAGTAGTAGGAGACAATTTTATAAAACAAGGGTCGAAGTGCCTGAAGGGATTATTCCCGTCCCCCTATCATAAGATAAGATAAGATATATGTATATCTTAATAAGGCTGTGACCGAATGACGAAATGATAGCAATCAGAAAGGAAACTTTGAATCGTTTTTTTTT
Source organism: Hofmannophila pseudospretella (assembly GCA_947369225.1). NCBI lineage: Eukaryota > Metazoa > Arthropoda > Insecta > Lepidoptera > Oecophoridae > Hofmannophila > Hofmannophila pseudospretella. The sequence continues at coordinate 10,228,439 of OX376334.1, forward strand.
AAATTTTAGAATGGAATCCAAGAATGGAATCGACTAATCATCCTAAATAACTTGGCAATGACAATCATTGGGTATAAAAGCTGGTTGAAATAAAACCCTATAAGGTAATTACAGTCCCGTAATAAATGGACAGGCCTATTTCGGGTGAATGTATGGTGTCCCATATTTTATCGCATTGTTGGGAAGTGAATGGGACGAAGCCCGGTGCTGACAAAGCTTTAATTTAATGAATTGTAATGGAAAAGTATTCGTGGAGCTTTCGGTATCCTCTATACAGAGTGTAACAAAAAACCCTGAAGTCCCAAAAGGTGGGTGTTCAGTATGCATTACTGAACAACTTTCACTATGGAACTAACTCTGAAATCGCGAAAAAAATCAGCTGTTTCATACATTTCGGTCGTGTAGGTATTGAGCTTTTGTATGGAGTACTTATCGGATGTTTTTTTTTAATACGGCAAGAAAATAATAACGCGGTACAATAATACCACCACATTTTTGGATTAAAGAAAAAATGCGTTCGTCCCTTCATGGTCATATTTTTCCCTGTCGGATTAAAAAACAATCTGATATATAGAGACAGAAAAGCTCGAGTGGTGTTTCTTGTAAGTTATTGGCAGGAGAGTGGATGGCCGAGATTTTTTATTTTAACGGTTGTGAGTGGTAGTTGAAATGGCCTCGCCGTAGCTTGCTATGATTTTCGACTCGTAGTAGTAACAATGTTTAAGTAAAATCAACAATCTTTTTAAAAAAAATTATTTATAAAGAATAAGAATAAGTTTATCCCACAAAAACATTTCATGTAAAAAGTAGTCAAGTCTCGTGTATCTTTACTCGGAAAAAGTAATGAGATGCAATATAGAGCCAAGTCCAATGCTCTTACCATTTATTACCACTATTACTTTCATTAACGAGTCGCTTCAAGTCGCTACATCTTAAGTTTAAGAACATTCTGTGACTTGGCAATTACGCAACAAGAAAATTTCTGACTTATCGCGTCAATAAAATGACGTGAGTAATAAACATAATCAGTGCTTATCTATTTATGTAAACCCGCAAAGTCCGACACGACGAGTCATAATTGTGATCTTATACTAAAGATGCTGTGTCAACGCTTTAGTTTGTGCAACTTTGATAATAAAGAGTTTCTGTTTCTTACTACATGCACATGATACTAAATAACGTAAACCTAACAATCGGTGATTGGTCAGTCAGTCAGTGACGGAATCTTTCTATTTTTTATCTCGTGAACTATAGAAGATAGAAGCTTGAAAATTGGAGGTTTAGCTATGTTAGCGGAGAACTCAAGTTAAAAAAAATTCAACTAAAAAGTATATACTATTCAATAAAGTGTTTCTATCTATCTAACTTTCTGGAAATGACCAGAATAAAGATATCCCGCTCTTTTGTCTCGACTTAGCAGGGGCACTGCCGTGCCCCCAGATTTGTGTATAGTATCCAGACACAAGTAAGTACTTAAGCATAGGTTATATTATACTATAAGTCTTGTATTAAGCTATAAGAGATCTGGTAGGGTGATCAAAAAATAACAAATGAACGCTGACCTCTGAACTACCACTAAACATACAATTTTGACCTCAATCTCGCCTGATGGTAAGCGACGATGAGGTCGACGATGGAGCATGCGGGTCCAGTAAATGCCTATTCACTCTGGTCTTGAAGATCCCAAGGTTGTAGGTTTCGGGAAACACAGACGCCGAACTCAATAGGTTGTTAGCGTAAAAATGGCACCCACTAAAATTCTGTACATAAGGCGGAGTTACAACAACTCATAATTCATACTTTTTTGTCGGTAGGTAAAGTTACCTAAGTTACCTAAGTTGTTCATACATATTTATGAGTACTTTCAGTATCTAAATCTTTTCAGACATTAACACATAAATCGTCGCTAAAGCATTATAACAGACCAAACAAATACTAAACTAGGTAATGTATTGGCAAGTAGTTATTTACTTAACAATAAGTTATATTTACTTATAGCTGGTCACCCTGACTAGGATATAGGCTAAACAATTGCCTGTCAAGTGTCCAAGTAGGCTGTTCCGCTTCTAGTGATGCGCAAGACCAGCAAGCAAGACCAAAGTCTTGTTGATAAACTAAGACCGAAATCAACTTGCAAAACCAAATTGTGAGTTTTTGTTTCTAAGGAATTATTATTTATTTATTTACACTTTAATGCACAAAAAAGGTGTACATGAGGCGAGCTTACTGCCTTGCGGCATATTCTACCAGCTAACCATAGGGTTATGCAGAAATGTTTAGGTAGGTGCATATAAAATGGAAGATGAATTAACAACATACTACGATTCCTGGTATTTATTACGTTCACTAATTTTCACTCTAGTTATCTCAGTCTGTAGGTTTCTATAATTTACTATCATATAATAGATCCTTCACTTATAGTCCAGTCTCCGGAAAATATTTGGATAGGTATTTTTTGGCAAATTACATTGACCCTGCTCCTCTTAAAACCTCAGTAACCCACCTCTTATCCGATATTAAAAACCACGTAGTCCAGTACAATGAACTCCCAGTCCTCTGTCCTGAAGGATTCAGAGTGACGATCGAACCACTAGCGGTGCAGTTATGAGGAATCATTGGTATTTGTCACTTCACTTACGCTTTGAGCATATTTCACCATAACCAAGACTAAAATCACCTCACTTTGGTCAAGTTTGGACTATTTCCCCTCACTAGCCTAACTTCAAGACCAACTTATACCTTCCGACTTCACGGGTCCGGTTCCAGCCCCGATTCGATTCACTGCAACCAATCACAAAGCGCGGATTTCAAGGGCGGAGTGCATGTGATTGGTTGCAGCGAACCGAACCAGGTCTGGAACCGGACCCGTGTATTCCGAGACATAAACTACTGCCTCGCACATCACGCCCGTGACTTGCTCAATATAGGTCCTAAGAAATGTAAGTCACTATGACAACACGGAAATGGGACAGTATGACAAAAATCGATAGGACAAAATACACTTTCGCACGCGATTTTGCCGTATATTGTCGACTCGCAAATTTGACCAAAAATACCTTTAAATTGGCTGTAGTATAGTCGTACGTGGGTTATCCTGTTGAATATATCCATCCATCTACACATAATGTAACATAAACAATAAAATAAAGATTATTTTATAGATTGTATTTAATTCTGTGTCATTCAGGAACTTCCAGGGAGTCCAGCAAAAACTCTCGTTCGTGATTGGTTACTGGAACTGTCCTATGACGAAACTGAAAGGCTATTTGAAATAATAAAATTAAAATAAAAAAATATCTAGCAGTCTTATCTAGGGGATGTTTGTGTAATTAAAGCTGTAACTTACTTATTTTAATTATTGCATATATTATATGTACATAATTAGCTTTAATATTATAAATATATATTAAATAAATATACCTAGTTATATAAAAATATATATTAATATATTTTATAAATTTATAATTGTATATATAATCTTTTAAATAATACATATACATATGATCTTTTAAACTTAAGTTGTAAAGTTTCTTTTAATTCTGGAATGTAATGTTATATTGACACATAACATTGTAAAGTGGTCAATGTGTGTACCGATGTGATCTCCACGACACAGGCAACGCCTAGTGTGGAGGTTATAGTTTAATGTGAAATGTTAATTAATATATGGTAAACGAATATTTTTTTTATATTTTTTCAACTCTTGTTAGTAGTATATAAGATAGACGTAAGTTAGCATTAGGGGCATTGATATTCTACATGTATTAGTATAATCATTGTTTGTGTTTGTGTGAATATACTATGAAGTGATGTAATAGTACATTATGATATAAGTGCGGTAAGTTGAAAATTACAGCCGAGGCGATATTGCTAGCCCGAGCCGTAGGCGAGGGCTATAAGGAAGCAGAGGCTGTAATTTTCAAAGCGCACGTATGTCATACGACGTTTTATAACATATTTACGAGGAAATAAATAAAACTTTGACTTTCTTAAACGAATAAATCTTTAATTACTTGTTAAAGCAGTTATAGAAATTTGAACAATTTTTAAAAGTGATTGTTACGTTGCCAGTTGCTTTTTAGCATTGAATAGTAGCACCACAATGAGCTTGACTTATATTTTTGAGAAAGTTCCATGAAATATGCTAAAAACACATTTTCTGAAAATGAATTTGCATCTTTGCTTGTTTTCCATATGATGAAATTTTGATACGCTTGTAAGTATCTATCGGTCGATTTTTCAGGCAAGAGGCTTAGAGTAGCCTTTTTCGCTGCGTTTAAGACTTGTGGCGGTGTCAAATTAATAAATTCATCACTACTTGACGACATTTTCAAATAAAAACAATACAGCGAAAAGAAAAAGCGCGCGGAATAATTTTACTTGTCCACAAATTAGCGATGCGCGCGCATCAACTTTTTTTAGGTAAAGGTACAAAAACAGCCAGTATTACTAATAAAGTAAATTAATATTTTTGTGTTTTTGTTACAGATAAATGGTTGTAATTTATTGTCAAAATTAATTAAATTAAAGAATTAAATCTTTATTTATTATATTTTATCTCCCAAAGTTAATTTTATTCATAAAATATTGACCACTTTTTTAACATAAAAACTCTTTGCTAAGATTTTAAAAAGTATCGTTCATTTTTAGACGGAGCATCTTAAAAAACCGTACATGTTACTTTATTTAAAAAAACTCGTGCGTTTCACATTACTATAACGCACAAGTGCGTAATGAGATACATTACGATATTGAAATTGGTGTAATTACAGCCACTTTACGAGCAAATATGTTATAAAAATATATATTAATATATTTCATAAATTTATAATTGTATATATAAGCTTTTAAATAATACATATGCATATGATCTTTTAAACTTAAGTTGTAAAGTATCTTTTAATTCTGGAATGTAATGTTAGATTGGCACATAACATTGTAAAGTGGTCAGTGTGTGTATCCATGTAATCTCCACGACACAGGCAACGCCTAGTGTGGAGGATATAGTTTAATGTGAAATGTTAATTAATATGTGGTAAACGAATATTTTTTTTATATTTTTTTAACTCTCGTTAGTAGTATATAAGATAGACGTAAGTTAGCATTAGGGGCCTTGATATTCTACATGTATTAGTATAATCATTGTTTGTGTTTGTGTGAATATACTATGAAGTGATGTAAATGGTTTAACTTCATAACCTAAACCTCAACCCCACATTACATGGCAAACAGTGTATTTCTTTTCATCACGCATCTATTCTTTGGCAAAGCACATCGCTATAGCCTGAAGGCGAAAGTTGATCATTTCGCACTAGTGCGTTTTACTTTTCTGGAACTCCGATACTGAAACTGAACGGAACATGAAATGAAATTTATTTGCCAGAACAAAGTGAAAAATATAGGTGATTTAAAAAGCATAGGTATCATATGTTCCACCGACAACGGTGTGCAAATCTTTTATGCTGTTTGTTAGTGTCGTTGAGATACTCTTTTATGGAGTAATAACACTTGTCTAGAAGCCACTTGGAAATATTAGTTTTAAATTGGCTAGCAGGACCATTTTTAAGGCGACTAGGCAGATTATTATACACTAAAATTGCCATACAGAAGGAATTCTTTTTATACATGTCTACTCTGGAACTTGGCAAATAGAGACGGTTCTTGTATCTTGTAGACCTCGGGAAGACATCAGCGTGTGTTTTGAAATATTGCGGATATTGTCGAACGAAAATACACGGCAAATACAAAATATTTTTATTTTTATTCAGGAATCAGTTCCAAATACAATTTTTTTACTATAATTCCTGTTAAGTATGAACATTTAACTGTAATGTTCATGATATTTTTAACTATATGTTTTAAATGTATAATCTAATGTGTGAAAATATCAAAAAAAATATTATAAGTTCTCGGGGCGGTTTATTAGACTAAGACTTGACATTTATGTACCATTTCGACATGATATTAAAAAAAAATTAGATTTAAAAGGTATGTAGCCTCGTAAACGTAGTAGGTAGGCACATTATCTTGATTACCTTGTTTAAAGCATTTTGCCAATGTTTTTATACTTGCCAGTTATGGACCAGGTATACAAGGAAAGCATTCAGCATCCTTCCAGTGCAATATAACAATGCCTTTCGTATCTTAATGAAGTTACCAAGATACTGCAGCGCGTCGAGCATGTTCGCGGACGCCAGGGTCCCGGACTATTTCGCGATCATTAGGAGCAGGGTCGCCGTGTTCTGGCAGAGGGTATGTGACACAAATAACGAACTTTTGAAAGTTGTCGGTCAGGATATCCATAGAAATAGATTCTATGGACACTGGCTGAAGATGCACCGGACTGCGAATAAAAAGTAGGAAATTCACTTCTATTATGTTTAATGTATTTTAATGTATTGTATAGTGTTCATTCACTTCTTTACTTCTACTTTTAATTTAATTTTCTGGTTATTTTCATTTCTTTTCAATTTTTATTTAATTTTTTTTTTATGTTTTATTCAAATTTTAATTATATTTTTATAAAACTTAGGCACTATGGGTGTATAACCTGACAATAAAGACATTTTATATTTATTTTATTTTATTTATTAAAATACTATAATCTGAGTCTAGTGTCAACTCTTTCTAGAGCTATGTACGTAGTATTCTATATACGTAGAAAGGATCAGAACATCTCAGAATGCTTCATTAATGTGATAAATAGACTCTACTTTGAGAAAATATGGCTGTGATTTAAGTGCATTTTTATCCACTTACCTTCCCAACCATGACTGGACCATGACTCAGAGAGATAGACAATATTTAGAGGCGTTTGAGATGTGGTGTTGGAGGAGGATGGAAAGGATAAGCTGGACAGAGAGAGTGACAAATGAAGAGGTACTGACGAGAGTAAAAGAAAAGAGAAACATCTTAAAGGCTATTGAAAATAGAAGGGGAAATATGGTGGGCCACCTTATACGACACGACGAATACATAAGAAACCTTATAGAAGGAAAAGTTGAAGGCAAGGGGGGAAGAAGAAGACCGAGGATAAGCTACTTCGATCAAATCAAAGAGAAGGCTGGCGTTGCGTCGTATAAGGAGGTCAAGGAAAGGGCCCTAGACAGGACACAGTGGCGTTTACTACACCGACAAGAGCATAGCTCGACCTTAGCTAAATTGAAGAAGAAGAAGAAGACCTTCCCAAACTTCCCGGATTACCGGTATTATTCGGTGTTTTCCGGTTCAGAACTTTAAAAAACAAAGGCTTATTGTTAAAACTGCTGTAACTTACAGCTAAGTTGACAAAAAAAAAAGCATTTCGCGCTAATTTTAAACTTGCCCCAGAATTGACAGTAACAATATAATTATTTCCACTTCCACGTCTCACCAATCTATCAATATAAAAAAACCTAAAAGCGACATTTTTTTTCTCTTTTTCTCTAGGCCACAAAAGCCGGCAGGACGCAGACAAATGATCCCTAAGAATAATGAGAAAACGTTTATTTTGGGGCAAATTAATGGGTTCCGCCGGCCGACGTGTCCGACGACTTATCGACAGAGTTAATTAAGCCCAGAATTCCGGGATTATTCCGCATAGTGGTGTCTAAAAATCGATAATTGTGTCGATAAATTCGAATGGATTCGCGGTAGGACAAAGTTAGTCAAAGAGGCCGAATATGTATATCGAAAAGAAGATCCAGGTCTCCTACTACACAACGTGCAGGAACTGGGATGGCTGATGTAACGAGGGGATATGTATAAAGGTCCTAACTGATTGAACCAGGCACAGGAGCCCCCCCCCCCCCCCCCCCCCCCCAATCAAGATCAATCAATAATAAATAAAATCTTTATTGAAAAATTTAGTACACAATTGTTGTACAGCGTGAATTGTTTCGAGCGCCTGACCTCTAAACTAGGTGGAACCTGTGCCTTAGGGGCCGGTGATCCTCTACATAGCGGCTTCATCATCAACCAACGTGAGTGACGTGTACATGTGCCTGGGGGTGTATTTGAGGATGTGTGGTGTGTGTGAGTGTGGGGGAGAGATGGTGTGTTACGGTGAGGGTGTGTGCGCGCGTGCTGAATAGTGGGAGGGTGTGTTTGTGCGAGTAATCATATGTGCAAGAATTTCCGCATGCCTGATCTAACGAATGTTATTCAATGATGCCAAGCAGGTGTTCGGTTTCCTCATACGAAAGTCTTTGAAGCCAATTTGAAAACAATAGACCAAAGAGCAAAGAGCTGGTTTAGAAAGGACTGGTTCCGTTAAATACATTTGAAATATATCAACGCCGAATCTAAGATATTTGGCGACATAATTTTTAGGAGCGATGCAAACCAGTCGGATATTGAGAGAGTCCTTTCTCCAACCTAGATTTCATTTGATTTATTCATTTTTTGTTTCCTATCTACAGCACACTTAGAGAGGTCAATATATAAAAAATAATATATATTCCATTTTTAGTATACAAAGTAATATATGGTGTAACTCATTTCGTTCGTTACGCTTTTTCAGTTGAGATAAAGTCTTCAGTCCTGTACAAATGATGTTCCTTGTCCGGAGTCCAGTTCTAGGTATACCACTGTTAATATCTTTTCTTGTGGCCCTACCAGTGGGACCGCTGGAGAAAACCGAATATCTAATTTTTGTTATCAATAGTTTTGTACTCACTGGTTTCTAGGTTACCAGTACACCCTATGTGGAGGAGGATGGAGGTGGAGGATGAGAAATAATAGGGAGATTGAAGAGATGGTGAACGAGCCGAACATCATAGGAGAAACGAAAACAGCTCGACTCGGATGGCTCGGACACGTCACCAGGATGGGGGAGGATCGGGCAGTAAAACGGGCGTATGAGGGACGCCCTAACGGATGACTTTCCGGTCGGACGTCCCAGATACCGCTGGCGCGATGAAGTGGAGAAGGATCTGCGGGAGCTCCGGGCGCCTGACTGGCTCGAGACTGCGCAGGATAGAGAACGATGGCGCTCTTTGGTATCGGAGGACAAGATCCAATTCGGGTCGCTGCGCCAGCGGAGTAAATAGACCCGTAACTGTCCTCAGTCCTTAGCCAAACCCCTTGGGAAGGAACCACGAAGATAAAATATGGTCCGCCCCAGTGGAAATGCTTCCACTGGGGCGGATATAGTATGAAGTACAGTGGCCAACGTATAAGGGAAGTCCGTTCGGTACTAGCCGCCGGTAAGACCTGACGGCTCGAAATACTTATAGTATCTTTAAATTACTTTTACTTAGATGGTTTATAAGTAAGTAGACCCTATGATCAATTAATGAAATATGTAAATATTAAGCTTCAGTAACATAACAATTAACGAAACTTTTTTCTTTTTTGTACCGGTACCGGTACACTGAGAATCAAGATTACCGGTAGGATCAAACGATAGGACAGGTTAAAACTATCGATAAAAACTTGTCTCACGGATGACACTATTCTCGAATCATTACGGGATGCTTCAGTAGGGCTAGTTTCAATTAGCGTACCCGTGTGAGTGTAAACTGACACTAAATTGAATTTAGTCGGCTCAGTCCGAAATTATTCGCAATTGAATTAAATTAAATTAATAAAGACTTGGTTAGATTAAATTCGAAACAAACTTGTAATTACGTAGAAGCGGAATTGTTTATTTCTAAGTTACTTAATGACAATGACACTCAAACTTTCAAGCGTTTCTAACGAACTTTCTGTCTTTTATAGTTAAATTAGTTTAAAGAGAAGAATTGTACGCTATTAGAAATAAAAACAAACAGTCAAAATTTCATTTTAAAACGAATCGTTTCGTTGAAACAAACACTTTCGTGGGGATAAAAACGGTTATGTGGAATCTATCCTATAAAAATTGCACTGTCGGGCGTGGTATCCGCATTCCGCATGCGGGATAAAGTATTGAGAACACCACACATGCGGATCAAGTCCGCATTTCAGGAACAAGCCCTTTTAAAACATTTAATCGCATAGTAAAAATATAATATTTACCGTAGCTCCAACGGTGAGGGTCACATCCGTTCCTGTAACAATATTAGAATAACATTTAATTTTAGAATAATGTTTCTAAATTTAGAACAACATTTAAATTTATCTAAAGTGCCCGGAAAGGTGGGCAAAGATCGCCATGCACTGGGTGTCACGAGACGGAGAGCGGCGCCGAGGCAGGCCCAGGCGTAGGTGGGAGGACGATATCGACCACTTCCAAAAAGGATGGTATAAGGACGCCGAGGATAGGGAAAATGGAAACGAGGAGGGTAGTCCTTTGCCCACCAGTGGGACAGTCTATAGGCTATTAAAAAAAATCGGAACAACGTTTAAATAGAGTATTAATATTTAAATTCAGGACAACCTTTTTTAGAACAACATTTAAAGTTAGAACAACATTCTAATTGAAAACCAACACCTGAAAGTACAGTCTTATATTGTAATTTTTGTTCACGTTTTACTTACAATGTGTTACTTCTATTTTTGGTCGGGGATTAAAAATGGTCTTTAGGTCTAGAATCAGCCCTGAGGTTCTGATTCCGGTTAACACTAAATTGGCGTCTTATAGGGCCATCTCATTTCGGCCGCCATTGTCACGTTAATTGAACACGTCGCAGAGGCGATCACTACACAACAGACTTACGGGTTGTGGATACGGAGCTTTATAAGTACCATACACAGCCATATTATACACAGTTTAGGGCTTTATTTATTATACCAACAAACACGAATACAAACAAATTAAAACGTAACATAAAACAGGTATACGAAGCGAAGGTGTGTGGAAGAAGAAGCCGGGGTCGTCCTAGACTGATCTTTAAAGATCAGATTGACAGAGTGCTCTTAGATTTTAATATACAGAGCAGACGACCCCAACGGCGAGCATGCTTGAAACGACTACTGACTGTAGAGGAAGCAAGAGAAGCTTGCCAAGACAGAGATTCGTGGCGCTCCGTTCTCTCTGTCTACCTCGCAAGGGATATAGCGTGAAGGTATTAAATGCCACCCTAATTATAAGAAAGAAACTTTAGCTTTGTTAAGAATACCCACCCTTAGTTATTTAGATAATCTTACCTAGGTAATTTTTCCTTTTTTAATTAGATTCTTGAGAATCACCAGATGTCTGATATTTTTTTAACTCAAATTACGATCAACTTTAGCCAGATTGTTCTTGAGATGCCATCTGACATCGAAGTTAGTCCAATATTTTTGAATCATGGATTTCTGAGATATGATGCCAGAAATAAACAGAAAGACAAACATACGCGTCAAACTTAAAACACCCCACGTTTTGGTCAGTGGCTAAAAAGGGGACATGCGAGAAAAAAAGACAAAAGATTAACTATTCATGGTTCTTCATGAACTAATCCTAATTCCCTCTACATTAGCTTATAAAACAGGCTCACTAAAGCTTTTTCTACGAACTTTTTCCTAGGAATTCCACCTAATTTGGCCGCAAAGTAAATTATTCAGTGCACTGTGCAGTGCCCATTGTGGCGACCATATTGCTTCCTTGCGGGAATTTTATTCTTCTTTCTTATTACCCGAAGACTGGGTTTATTTATACAACTAGTGAGTTTCAGACGAGAGTTTCTTTTATTTACAAAACTAGTGAGTTTGAGACAAGAGTTTTTGAACCTTATTTTGTAGTTGGACGACTTTTTTTTTCAGTTGCTCTGATGAAGTTTTTGTTTTTTTATCCGAAACGGATTGTTTAGCATCAAAAATAGATTATTTTTTTAAACTGCTACTAAGGTTAGGAAGAAAAATGATAGTGTTTTTTTGCTGACTTTAGCATATGTGCCTTGTGGGGTAGGCAGAGATAATGGAGCGCCACGAATCTCTGTCTTAGGACGCTTCTCTAGCTTCCTCTATACAGTCATTCGTCGTTTCACGCATGCTCGCCGTTGGGGTTGTCTGCATACCTTTTTCGTCATTCGTTCTTCACTCATACTTTCAACATCGAACCAACGGTGTTTCCAATTGCATGGTTTCGAACTTGGATCTCGGAGCATGGGAGTCCGACGTCCTAGGCACGACGCCACCGACGCTCTAATTTCAATCTCTCTGACTAAATTATGATTTTATTGATTATTTGTTTAGTCATTGAATATATCTCACTAAGATTTTTGGGACCAATCAGAAATACTTTTAAAAGTGGCACAAGTTTTTTGACGAATTTTGCGGACCTGCGCACATGCACACTGAGATAACCAGTGTGTGAAATGGGGAAGTTAATGGCAAACCATCTCATTAAATCTGCCACGAGAGTCATTCTATGTGATTAATTCCTTAGAAAGATCACGACCCTCAGCAAGAAAGAATACGACTTAGAAGATTGAAAGAAATAAAAATAGAAACATATTTTCCAGGCACCCATTCTGATGCTGATTTAGTCATATTTTTCTTGGTGAATTCTATTAATTCCGATATTTAGTATTCAAAACAGGTTTGGGACCATATTCATTTGAATAGTGATATAAATTTGCGATATATTTCATAACTTATTAACTAAAACGAAAGCAAATCGGGGTGCTATTACGTAAACCAGAGATAATCCTCGAAACGTAATTAATAGTTTTATCTACAAATCGAACGTTCGACACAACCAATTTAGATCGTCCAGATATCATAATAGGGACCCATTGTTACAATAATCAAGAGATGAGCGGGCCATAGTATAAAGTTCCAGTAAGCCAACGATAAAAGGGGTTCGAAGATTTTGGCATAGTGAGCCGCCACGATATTTTTTTTAATTTTTTTATAGGACACATTTTGAAAAAAAAAACCAAAATGGCAGCTGCTTATAAATAATACCATGTAAATACACACGCACCATGCCATCACCCTCCCACACACTCAGTACCTCACATACACACTAATATCCTCATTCATTACAACAAACACACTCATACAACACAACACGCACACACTGTTGCTTTCTTCGTCCGTGCAGTCACTGAGGGCCAGCTGAAAATCAGCGCTGTGGCTTGCCTCAGCATTATGCTGAGCTGGTGTACCCTTTTTGGCACTGTACCGCACCGGATGTTCTGTGCTGCATGTATTAATCTTTGTATACTTCTGTATTGTGTTCTATATTCTGGTATTTACAGTGCTAAATAAACGTTTTCAATTTCAAATTCAATTTATATAAAAATGTTGAAATCCCTTTAAAACATATAAAAAATATAAAATCATCGATGAAATTAAGCGAAAATTGGTCATTATCATAAAACTGCGGCGCGAGCGGTATCGGATCGAATCCACCTTTGATTGGACAATTGTGGTGGACCACAGGTGCAGGTATCTCAGACCAACTTTGTGGTTAATAAAAAATAATAGTGACGTGTAAAATACATTACAAATTATGTTTTAAAATAGTTACTTATAAAATATTGAACTAAGAAGGATCATGGGCGTTACATCCAATTCCCTGAATGTTCAGCTAGTGAAATCTATTCCCTTAATGTCCAATTACCTGAATGTCCAATTCCTCGAACGTCCATTCACCTCAATACAGACTCCATACAACTTTTGTCATTTTTAAAATTGAAATTGAAAACGTTTGTTTATCGCTGTAAACACCAGAATATAGAACACAATACAGAAGTATACAAAGATTAATACATGCAGCACAAAACATCCGGTGCGGTACAGTGCCAAAAAGGGTACACCAGCTCAGCATAATGCTGAGGCAAGCCACAGCGCTGATGTTCAGCTGACCCTCAGTGACTGCACGGACGAAGAAAGCAACAGTGTGTGCGTGTTGTGTTGTATGAGTGTGTTTGTTTGTATGAATGAGGATATTAGTGTGTATTTTGACATTTGTCAGTTTGACATTTGCACTTTGACATTTGTCACTTTTCATTGGACTTAAAAAACTAAGTGACCAGGAAACTGGACATACGAGGAACTGGACGTTCGGGGAAATAGACGTTCCGGAAAATGGAAGACTGGACATTCGGGGAATTGGACGTAACGCCCATGATCCACAATTCTAAACTAATCTAGAACACTACCCACTGCGTGTAACTATACTGTGATCGAGTCGATTAATGCTTTGCCTAACAATACCCGAAATATATATCCTTGTATAAAACGGTTATTATAGGAGACAAAAGAGGGTAGTGAAATAAATGGGAATATTATAATCACCATGTATTTGGAACTGAAGTGATTAGGTTCACATCGAGGTGTGACGAAAAGCTCTAAGTTACGAGTACGAGGGTCGGTTTTTTAAACTCTAAAAGCGTCTTGATTAAAATGCTGTCAATCAAACACTAACCAAGCTACTGATCTGACACTTTAGGCATAAGCTAGTCAGGGATAGTACTATGCAATGCTAGCGTATGACTGCCCTAGTGGCGCCATCTCTGTGTTGGGCCCGGGACTTTTCAGCCGACCCTCGTATGTACTTGATTTTTTCAGTGTCCAATAGTTATGTACAAAAATAGTGAACTCTGATCGAGTTAATATTTTTTACGCCATAACTACATAAAATAAAACAAAATCGACTGCCATGTCAATAATTCTGTGTGAAGGTTAAATGTCTAAAACGGCTGAATGTATTTTGTTCCGGTTTTCGCTTATGTGTAGTTTGATTTCTGAGGAAGCCGAAGCCGCAGCGACAGTATATATCATCATTTTCGGCCCCCAGTTTCCTCCTTGGTGCATAGAGGTGCCAACAGTGATAATAGAAATATTAATCTTTTTTTAAATCTTAGGGGCATTGGTACACGACAATGTGACCATGTCAGCCTCGTTAGGGTCACTAAGAAAAGGGAAGGGAAGCCCAAGTATTATTAGAGTCAGCCCTCGCTTTGAGAGACAACTTAGCAAACAACAGTAAGTGTTTCATATTATCAGATAAGGGCTGACTCAAAATAATATTGAGCCTCCCATTTTGGAGCCTATTAAGGCCAAATTTCTTCCTCTCAATTTTCCCTAGGTCACACTCCATTAGGAGGTGAGTGAAGTCTTCTATTTTGCTGCAGTTGGTACAAACAAAATGGTGATGCAGCTCTTCCCACCAAATGCAAAAACTTATTTAACGGAATGTGACCCGAGCGTAATCTAAAAGCCAAGACAAGTAGCTCCCCACCGAGGCTGACACAGTCACACCATGGAGCCCAGGATGGCATGTAATTAAGTGTATTGTACCAAAGCCCCTTCACTTTAGCCAATTCCTCATATTGGTCTCTCCAGCGAGGCATACAGGCAGCCCACGCTTTCGGAATGTACTCAGGCCCAAGCGGATCTAGATGCATTTCAACACCCTCAGAGATGGCTAAATTTGTCGATTTATTTAATAATAATTTGAAGACTCCAAGACCACCAAATTAATTCATTTAGATTTATATTCAAATCCAGCCATCAATTTATTCACTTAGAATACGGGAACATTGTATCAGCTCTCATAGGAAATGCAATCGAAGGAAGAATAGAAAAATAACACTCCACGGACTCCAGCGTTTCTTTTCTTACGCAAATTCAATTTTGATACAATTCCCTTTGTTGCCACTTCTATGGCGACTAGGGTTGACATCAACATTTTAGGTGTTTATGAAATTACTAGTAAAATGTATCAAAATTTTAGGAATATTCCATAACATTACAAAAAATTTCGGACAGCGCAAAAAAATTAGAAAATAACTAGTGACCTTGAGCCAGCAAAACGTTCTAAAAAATATATGTGTCTCTTAAAACTCTTGAGTGGCAACCCTAGAACAGAAGATTTTGGCAAATGATTTATTTCACCACTTCAAGTTAGTTTACTAAAAATATATTACTTAGGTCAGGGTCGTAGCACTCGTAGCCATTAGCTACGACACAGTCTTACCAATGTTATAATGTGGCTACGCTGAAAGCTACGCAGACCTAATGCGCAGTGCTACAATAAACTTTAGTGCTAAAATAAAGTTTAGTGGCACGAAGTTGTTTTAGGTTATGAGATTTTAAACTTACACTTTGTATTAATATTTAACTAAGAATACCGACACGATTAAGTCTCTTATTTTAGATAACGTATTTAGAAATATAAATAATAATAATATAATTTCTTTATTAGGCAAAAAACCCATCAAACCAATCATTACAATAAAATATGAAGCACAATAAAACTAAAAAAATAAAACATAAATAAGTAAATGTGATAATAAAAAAATAACCCCATACCCACCATACAAGTAGTCTAAACTATCCTTAATCAAAGGTTGGCTGGAAGAGATCCCTATGGGATAAGCCCGCCTTTGTACATATTGTAATGTTTTTTTTATTTTCTGTGTATTTTTTATTTTTTTTATTTTCTGTGTTTTTTTATTTTCTGTGTATTTTTATTTTCTGTGTATTTTTTCTTCTGTGTGTACAATAAAGAGACTACAAACAAACAAAACCTCACTTTTCAACATAATCATTACTGATTTACGCAAAAAGGTATCAATGAGGTAAATCTCCCAAGGGGAGGGGAAAAAAGACAATATTTTTTCACGCACACACCCCTTTCACATGTGTATCATCATCATCATCAGCAGCAGCAGCCTATTCTAGTCCACTGCTGGACATAGGCCTCTCCCAGGGCGCGCCATTGAGCATATGTGTATGTGCATACTTAATTATTTAATTAATTGCATAACCCTATTATGTCATCATAATATAGAGATAACGGAAGAGACTGGCCCCCACAACACAGGGTATCCTAGGGAGCCAGGAAAATCTGAGAAAATGTAAAAGATACTGTCTGCAACAATATTTTTTTTTCTTTTTTTTTTCTAAATTTTCTGCTGGCAACCCTGGTTGCAAGTGCCAATAAAGAATGCCACACAATGGCCGCGCAGAGTGCATAATGCTCTGAAATAATCGGACGGGCGCTGTTCGCCCAAATTGGTCCACTGTTAAACTTTATGCGCCTTTTCAATGCAAATACTGATGTTTTACAAACAAAACATTGTTTTGACCGTGTTATTAGAAGGAAACATGACCACAGAATATACCTATTTATGAAGTTATGGTGTTTTATGAGTTTCAGCTCCCTCTAGAAAGTATAACATTTCACTTAAAAATATCATACAATTTTCGAAAATGCAGTTTCCATATTAAAGGTCATAATACGTACCTACTTAGTCTTATATAATATTTGGTATGTTGGCATAGATTTCTAACCGACAATCAAAAAAGGAGAGATGCTAATTTTGCCTAATAAGGCAATATTTGTGAAGTCTTTAATTATAATTCATAAACAAGTATCATTGTTACTAACTGCTGATCGCCACCGCCACCTGCCCCCGTTGTCATCAAAAATAAGTAACTTCAAACATGAAGTTCATTCTTCATCCCATCCTCGTCGCCAATGCGATGTTTGTATGTAAGTAGGTACGGAGCGAGCGGGAGGGAGATGAGTGAACCGAGCGATGGATCGAGACTGATTTATTAGTAACATAAATGCACCATACACCACACCCCCTACCCCCCCTTTGATGCTTACGTAATACTTGAACGGCCCCCTTATTCGGATTTTTCACTTTTGTTATAATTTTGTAATTACCTACAAAAATCGCCATTTTACTGTTTTAGTCACATAGATACTTTCAAGAAAAGAAATGAAATACCCAAACAACCCCAAACCTTGATAAGAATTCCGTGTCTAACTATAGTATTTTCCCATGCGGGAGGTCCGGGTTCGAAACCGTGCAGTGCCATACCTTTACCGCACCAAAACTTACGACTACGACGGGTAGACGTGCTTACTACCCTACGACCCAGATTAAAACTAGCTTTGCACAACGTCAATTCGAATTCCTTTCTTCATTTCTTTATAGACAACTCAATCAATCTGGTAACTCGTAAACTGCTTCGAAAACAAAACACGTCATAAAGAAAATGGTACGAGATTGGCTTAGTGGTCTTGATTACGAGGGCACGGAGACACTTTTAAAGGTAACACAATAATAATAATAAACACACACAAACACACACACACACACACACACACACACACACACACACACACACTTTTATTAACCTGTATTACTGTTCTTATTTTTCTTTCTTCCAAATTTTGCACTTTTAGTTCTGTTACGTGTTCATTTGCACTGGTCAAAGAAGAGATCTGCCCTCCGAGATACAGGAACTTCCTAGTTCGGAGGTCAGCGCCTATAGTAGGATAACTGGTTGCTCACTAATTTTATTAAGTTTAATGTAACATATGCTTAAGTTCCTACTCCACTGTAATTTTACCGCACAAATAAACTATTCTTATTCTTATTCTTATTCCATGTACCAATGAGTTTTTCGTATTTTTCGAAGACTTACGTAACATTTACCGACTGCTCTGACGGTGAAGGAAAACATCGTGAGAAACCTACACACTGAGATGACCTGTGTGTAAAATGGGGTAGACACAAAAGATCCTCAAGGGTCGAAGTGTCGCTGGGGTTATTCCCGGATCATAAGATAACTATAGTATTGATAATTTGCGATTTGCTTCCTGGTCCTGGACTTAACACATAAAACTACTTCAATTTATCATTCCGTATGTTTGCTACCAAGCCCTACCTACATAGGCATTATGATTATGACATTCAAAGGTCAAGTCTTTCCTAGATTGCACAGACCTCTGGGACGCTTCCTACGCGAGGGAATGTTATTGTGAGTTGTATTAGTTTGACAGATATTTGGGTTCCATATGTGTAGGGCGACGGGAATTGAGTTGCCAGATTACTTTTGGATGTGGGCAGGATATTGTACGTGGTAACACCGTGGTTTACGTGTAAGGAACTGCAAAGTCTGGAAAGCATTTTATAGGATACATTTCGGAGAGTGCGCATTCGGAATTACACGACCTAATTCCAGCATCTCCATTCCGCCTTAGGACTACCAGGCGTCTCCCATCTGTTCGTACGAAGCGATTTGCTTCTTCGTTCATTATGCGAACGGCTAAGGCATGGAACAGCCTGCCGGCGTCTGTATTTCCCGAAACCTACAACCTTGGGATCTTCAAGGCCAGAGTGAATAGGCATTTACTGGACCCGCATGCACCATCGTCGACCTCATCGTCGCTTACCATCAGGCGAGATCGAGGTCAAATGCGGGTTTAGTAGTACATAAAAAAAAAAACTATGAATTTTATTTTGAATATAATGACAGAAATAAACGGAAACGAAAACCTAAACTCCAAATATAACAACATATAAGTACCTACCTACCTACATATCTCTCACATCCTTATGGCTTTATTATTAAAGCTAATTACGTCGGCTAAAAAAACGCAGCCCAGTTCCGTGGAATATTAGGGCTGTCGAAAGCAAACATTAATTTCCATCCACTCATTTAAGTTGTACGGAATACTTTAGCACATTGTGCCACGCACAAAGAGTCCTCTCGCATAATATCGGATAAATATTGTCCCTGGAGTTTTAGGGACCTTTCCGCGTTTTTGCTGACAACAGAAGGTTGTTATGGTGCGTATACATGGAGCCAGCCGGATTCAAGTAAAGTAACTATTGGCGTCACTAATTTGCCGCCCAATTTTCGAATTTCATTAAAAAAATCTTCAGAGTAACTGAAAATAAGACACAGTACACTTTATATATTTTTTGTTTAGAATGATAGAAAGTTAAAAAGATTAAAAAATATTTAAAAATGCCAATATTTAAAAATCTCCTTCGTCAACATTACGAATTGCAGTGTGGGTACACTGCCAAATTGTTCTAATGCAGTTTCACTTTAGCATATGATGTGTGTTATTCATTTATTAATTATATTTTTGATTATTATATTTCTGTATATATTATAGTATTTACGTAATATTATTACTACTGTTTTGCAGCTTGCAAAGGTTTGCATTTTTTTTATTGTTATTTATTTATTTGAGGGTAGCATCTATTTCATACGTCTTTTGCACCCGTATATTATGTATCTTATGATTTTTCCAACACCTGAAGGTTGCCTGGAAGATATCGCTTAAAGCGATAAGGCCGCCTTCTGCACATTATATTGTACCTCTCTTTATGTTGTATGTTTTGTTTTTGTCCCGGGTGTGCTACAAAGTATATTTGTATTGTATTTTCATATTTCGGCGCGGATCTATCCTCTGCCTCTCTAGAGCCTCTGTGGAGCGGCAAAATACATACATATTTTGCCGCTCCACAGAGGCTGCTGGTGTGACAATTGTTCTATGATCTTCTGGAATTTTGTTAAGCAGAAAGGTACTTCGATTTCAGAAAAATTAAAATCTATCGAAAAGTATATCCACTGGCATGATACACTTTCAGTCGCGTCAGTCAACAAGTGGCATCGTGTGCCGAGGCCCTCAAAATAAAGGGAAATTATTCCAATCGCTAGGGAGTTGACCACAAACACAATTCCACCTGTGTTTGCCCGCCCTGTGTTTTGTTGAAACTGTGTGGACCCTATAATAAACTACATGTATCAACCTTAGCCCACCCTTTAGCAAGAATGGAAAATGCACACATCGCATGAGCTAACTGGGTTGGGTAACCAATAGGTTTCAAGAACCTAGAGTATGAGGAGAGGTTGGAAAGACTGAATTTGCCGACACTGAAACAGCGACGAGATAGAGGCGACCTTATAGAGACTATACAAAATTCTAAACAATTATTATAACACAGATGAACTGAAGAATTTCTTTATATTGAACTTGAAGGAGCAGCCAAGAAGACACTGCACACAACTAGTACGGAACACGACCAAAACACTCCCAAAACATCATCTCCTATTCAACCGGGTAGTCACCCCGTGAACGGCCTACCTGACCAAGTTGTGAATGCTGAAACTATAAACCAGTTTAAGAACAGATTAGACAGCCACTTAAGAAATGTGAAGAAACAGGCTAACCAGCATTAGCTGCCTGCCTGCTAATCCAATAATAATAATAACTGGCAGACGCGGTTTCCATATAAAACTTGGAGCAAGCCTAGCGAGCAATATATAAATACTTACTTACTTACTCCGCTGGCGCAGCGACCCGAAGTGGATCTTGGCCTCCGATACCAAAGAGCGCCATCGCTCTCTCTCCTGCGCAGTCTCGAGCCAGTCAGGCGCCCGGAGCTCCCGCGCAAATATATAAATACAGTGAAATAAAATAACCAGACCAAAAGTCAGCTTCCTAGCAACACCATCGACTATCTTCTTTATGAATTCTGAAACATCTCCACTTAACTTGTTTCAAATAGTTAGCATAGAGTCGCTTCGTTGGACTTGGCAGCTTTCAACTTTTTGAATTATATCCATGAAAGTTTGTTAACTTGCGTAGTTTGTACTTTAAGAGGCGGACAGACGGCCGGGTTACTTAATTAATAATATATCGACAGCTTATTAATGTCCCCACTGTTGAGGCATTGGCCTCCGCTTGCACAAAGGTGTACGGGCCATGATCCACCGAACGGGTTCAATGCTGATTGGTGGATTCACACGCCTTCGGAAACTTTTAATTTTCTCAGACATGCAGGTTTTCTCACGATGTTTTCCTTCACCGTTAGAGCAGTCGGTAAATATACGTAAGTCTTCGAAAAAACGGAATAACTTCCTCTGCCGAAGGCGCTCCGGAACACGTGAAGCGCCTTCCAGCTCGGGATCTATCATTTCAGGCGGTGGATAACTCCATACAACCTCCATACAACTCATATTAACGCATACAATCTCGGTAATCGGTAAATAGAGATGCAGTTGTTTCAAAGATTAATCGCACCAAGATTGTGATAGAGATGCAGTTCAGCATTGGAACTTCAAAACCCTTAGGGCGGACCGAGACCATAGAAATCTATTTTTCAGTTTTCTACATTTCTATGGGTGCGGTTTACTTCCGTTTGAAAATCGCTGCAGAGTGAACAAAACAGTTCCTGCCTTTCCTCTATTCATATTATTTGCCTCTCTTATGTAAGTGCTTACTCACGTTTGTAAAATATATTGCCGACAGTAAGATATTCATTTTACCCGCCAAGTCCCCCAGTATGTAAGATAAATAGATATAACGCTCTGTACACACAAGCATGGTAGATAAACACAGCACAGAGAAGATAACGCGAGCAAGGCATATTGACAAGAGTGTGCACACAGGTTTATATTAAGAGGTAAGTTACAATAATCGGCCAAGTACGAGTCGGGCCCCGATATAGGGCCTATTATAGGGATTCGTATTCGAAATCATGCAATGCCATGTACCAATGAGTTTTTCAGATTTTTAGAAGACTTACGTTTTAGCAACTGCTCTAACGGTGAAGGAAAACGTCGCGAGGAAACCTGCATGTCTGAGGAAATTGAAACTTTCCGAAGGCGTGTGAAATCCATCGTACAACACTGGGGCTTGCTCGGTGGATCATGGCCCGTGCCCAAACAGTGGGGACATTAAAGGAGTGATGATGATGAGGGATCCGTATACAAAGGTTTTGAGCAAAAAAACATTTGCTTGTTTGATTACAATCTATAAATTGTAAATAGGTGTAAATTGATCATGTTTATATTGTACCTGTATATATGGGAACTTTCTAAATTTCTCAAAGTTATAGACACTATAGAGAGTATGTTAAAATAAAATAAAATATACAATATAAAGATAATTAGCTATTTACAATATTCAACAAGGAGATCATAGCCTAGTTGCAAACACGGTCCGAAAGTGATCGTGCAGGTTAAGCGACGTTGGCACGGTCGGTACCTGGATGGGTGACCGCTAGTGGCATATTACATCTGAGCTCCTCCGTGCGTCGGAAAGCACGTTAAGCAGTCGGTTCCGGTTGTTGTCGTTCGACAGCAGTCGATAAGCCATGTCAGATGCCTACGGGCGGCCTCAACAACTCTGACAAATAGGTTGGCCACTAACCATACGATAAGCAAGCAAGAATATTCAACTATACCTTACCTATACCTACCTTTTTTTTAAAGGAACACGTCTAGGGCGCTACCATGCGGTAAAGTTCGTAGGATGCTGGCAGCGTTACAACGCTTAACGGTTATTATTTGTAAGTTACTTAGTTAATTATGATGGCGGAATTATTTTATTTTATTAAAGACATTTATTAGTGACCCTATCGAAGCTGACATGGTCACCTTTTCGTGTACCAAAGCCTCTAAAACACAGATAAAAAGAGAATTAAAAAAAAAACATTAATAACCTGTTACAGATAGCAAACTCTAAAACTTGATACATTCTTATCTGTATGAGACTTTCTATATCACCATAACCATAATCCATCTGTATCTGGTCTCATCTCAACTGGTCAGATCTGATGAGATTGTATGTAGTACCTACCTTATCTTATGTTAGGGGGCCGGTAATAACCCCAGCGGCACTTCGACCTTGGAGTATCTTTTGTGCCTACCCCATTTTACACACTGATCATCTCTGTGTGCATGTTTCCTCACGATGTTTTCCTTCGCCGTTAGAGCAGTCGGTAAATGTACTTAAGTCTTCGAAAAATACGAAAACTCATTGGTGCATGGCACTGCTCGGTTTCGAACCCGGACCTCCCGCATGGGAGTCCGGCGTCCTAGCCACTGACGTTCCATATGTAGTACTTAGTTCGTAGCGATGGCGCACGCACACACTCAACCGATAAGGGTATGTTTCTATGAAAATGACCCAACTTCTCTATTTTTACAATTTAAAATTTAAACTGACATTAACCATAATACGCGTACATAAGGCTTAGATTTAATCGATTGAAGATGGATTCGCTCCCACACAAAGTGAGGCTCGGCGATTTAGCTTTTTAATTTACAAAAAAAACAATCAGGACATTGTAGGAGAAAATAATATATTTATAATCCGCTAGCCCAAATTAAGATAGACACACTGATATCTTTATTATTTCCCAACAGCCTAAAATCATTTTGTAATTAATAAAATATCAGATGTGACTTTCACTTGACCTTGATCGACATTGATTGAATTTAAGATTTCGTTAAAAGTTTAGGTGGCTGGAAATAATTAATTAGTGCATGAAATACTATAAAAAATTACATTCCTTTCACGTATTTCTTTTTCTCTTCCGCATTGAAATTAAACAAAAAGCTTATAAACTCTTTCGTGGTGGCAAGAACTTCTTCGTACGTGGACCTGGGGGAGGTCTTATCTTTTGACAGTATGGTATACTTCAAGAAGCCAATTCTCGGCAGAGTTCGACATACAAAAATCGAGCGCTACGAACGTCTTGTCACATGTAATGTGAGCGAATGAGATGGGAATGATGTCGAATTCGACATTCCACCTGCGAGAATCGCCTTCCAGCTGTTGTACTAATCAGTGACTCGATTTTTTTGGTTTGTATGGACTTTTGGAATTTGGGCCTTGTTACGTGAGAGTAGGGGAGTACCGGTTCTTGTCCCCCCCACCCCCATTCAAATAAAATCAAACCTTAAAGTACATTTTTACAGCGTCATGTTTTACTCTACCACCGCTTCGTAAGGTGCTGTAGCTGGCTTGGCTTCAAGCTACAACCCTGATCTCAACAATCGTTATCGCCTGAGAAAGGCAATCAAAAATTTCCGCAGCGAAAAGTTTTGCGAAAAATTTTTTTGTAGACTGTCCAAAACTTATTTATTAAGCACCTGAGTTGTGGACGGGGAACTTTAGGGTTGCCACAACGGTGCAAAGTTTTAGACAAAAAAAACATGTTTGTCGTTGTTACGTATGAGAAGTTTTGGAATTACAAGTGGTTTTTTTTTTGTTAAAGGGCCGAGATTTAGTCTTCTTATCGTGCGGTTAGGTTGGGTTACCCTATTGTATTTGAAGGCTCATAGCCGACATGCGAGCATGGCCTAAAGAGATCGTGCAAGTTAGCCCACGTTGGGCCAGGTCAGAACTAGGATCGGCAGTAGGGTCCAGCCTGTCTGCCTGAGAGGGCGTGGGACGCAACGGTGGCTTTCTGCGAGCTAGTAATGGCGCAGAAGGAATGAGAGGAACGGATCAGAGAGGACGACCCTGCGTCCGACAAGATCCGCCGTAAAAAAACCGGGCGAAGGCGGCTGGCTCACGCTCGCCACCTTCCCCCTTAAGCCCCTCCGGGCAATGGACATGGGGAGTCAATTGCCTGATAACAGGGCCCCGAGTTAGTCACCACAATCCGAATGGGGACGCGAGTCCACTGAGTTGAGTCCGCAATGCGGACACACGCTGGCGAAGTCGCGGAAGTTATGCGCAAGCGTTCCCGCGGTTACGCCGTCAGGCAGTGCGTAGGAGCACCGGGGGGTTTTTGGCCGTTAAAAGTCCGGCATAACCTCTTCGTCTCCCCCTTGCGGCGAAAGTTCAGAACTAGGATGACGTATGGTCCGTAGGTAGTACCTGGTAGTTGGTCGGAGACGGAGACGCGCGTCCTGGTCCATCAGCCCTGTAGTCTCGGGCGAAGAATAGAGCCACGGTAACTCCTGCGTCGTAAGAGGCGACTAAAAGGAGGGATCAGGGACGCGGGCGGTCAAAGTGGGGACTTTGGCCGTCCATTGGCAGCAACGTGCTATGGCCGCACGCTGCTGTGACGGGAGAAACCGGGAGGTCCCCCAGGAGGCTGGGCATCTTTCGAAGATTTCTCCCCATTACCAAAAAAAAGGTTAGATCTAGGATGGGTGACCGCTATAGTGGCACATTTTCATCTGAAACCCTTATCTCAATTAGTCGGTCCCAGGCTAGACAGAGGTCTACGGGCGGCCTGAACAACTGTGACAATAGGTTACCTCAGGGGTTCTCAAACTTTATTAGTTCGCGGCGCAAATACAGACTTAGTATTTTGTCCCGGCGCCCTAGTCAAAATATGTGTACAATGAAAAAAAAAAACTAGTTATAAAATTAGTTATAGTTGCTTTCATGTCATTGTACACAAACTTATTTACGAACGGTGCAAGAAGAATGTTTTAATCTGTAGTTCTGTGTTCATATTCATATTGATTAATTTCAGTAATGATCATACATTGTCAAAAGATAGAAAATAGTTAGTAATAAATATTAAAATATAAGCATGTCATGATCACCTGGTACCCGACCACATGTACCAGGGAATATAAGAAATTTTAGTTTCCGGAGAAGAGAAAACAGGAGTGCCTCGCGGCGGTGTTTACTGTCCACGGCGCCCCGGGGCGCCGCGGCGCACACTTTGGGAACCCCTGGGTTACCTACTAACCACACGACAATATAAGAAATGTCAAAATATCCCTAAATAAAATCTAGTTTTATTTTATCCAAGATATTGATAGAAAGATTTCTCCAAAATGAGTCGAGATTCGAACCCCAACCATTTTAATTACGAGAGATCAATCGAGGCTGACTTCGATGGGCGGCGGGCGTATAAAGTGAAAAAGTTATCGCCAGGGCTGCACTCAGGTCACTTGGCGCCCCTAGTAGAGGATGGGGGCCGCTAATGTTAAACTTGTCAACTTAGAAGTTGTCAATTTATTGAAGGTAATTTCAATAAATTTATTGAAGGTAGCTTTTACCGCGAAGTAGCAATGCTTGCATTGCTGTGTTTCGGATTATAGGGTAAGAGACCCAGCTTAATTACCAGCGCATGAGGCCTCCAGATGGAGTAAGGTAGCCCTCAAGATAGATTAATAGAAACACTACAAATTACCTATGATGGTGGTTCCTCTGTCTACCCCCTCGCGGATTATGGACGTGAGAGTTATGTTTGTAGAGTTATGTAAAACAAATTACAGCATTATATGTACAAAGGCGGCCTTATCAAGGTAAGCAGTGCATTGAAAACCGTCTAATGACATTGCAGTGAAATGAGATGTGTATCATCAGGTGATGACCAGGTTTTGTCTGCTCTCCAAATTTCATATCATTAACAAAATGCCTTTTTTCTACCCCCATATGGTAATTTGTTCATTAGAGCACCACAACCAGCAGCACAATACTTCATTCCTAAGTCGCGGTCGTAATCATTACGACACCGCGAACCTACATTACGATACTGTCAAGTCAATTAAGTACAAAGTAATTTTATTAATAGTTTTATTTGATATAAAAATTAGTAGTTTAAGAAAAAATAATTAGTTACCTACGCAAAAAAAACCTTTTTTTAATGCCAACTACACGAAACGACAACTTGGACCACGAACTGTTGACGACGGCTGTCATGGTGTATTGGACGCTTCACAATAGTTAGTATTTTCAATTATTTAGGTATTTCATGGGCGTAGAAAAAGTATTGAATGCAACTGCACGTACTTAGCCATTGTAAAACTCGTTCAAAAACGAAGAACTTATTTTACAATGGCTGTAATTACGTGTTAGTTGCATAAACCTCCACATTCTTACACACACACAACACACAACACGCGTACACACACACACACACACACACACACACACACACACACACACACACACACACACAACCATTTTTTATATATGATATATTGTTAATGAAAAACTTAAAATATAATGTTTATAAATATATAATATATATAGACAATATTGTTATGGAAGAACGGTGCACAGGCATTACTTGCCTAAAAGGAGACACCAATCACCACTTTGGACACATAATTGTAATGAAAATAAAGATTTTATTAATTATTTATTTATTAAACTACTGTTTCCATTATCCACTACACAGTAAAGAGCACACGCTCTATAGATCGTAAGCACACAGGGCGTAAAACCTTCAGCCTGCTCAAAAAAGGACACCTTCAGCCTGCTCTGGTCGACCCGTAATTGTAGGGAAAGAGAAGTTTCTGGGCAACGGAGTGGGACATTATTAAAACTTGGGCCTCGACATTACCGCGCAGCTTTTATGTGCTTTTGAATTAATATTAAATAAAAGCTCCGATCGCTTACTATGGGAAGATAAGTTGCATCGGGATTTTTGTTTCAAACTCTTTTTCAATTCACATTTGACCTCAATCCCGCCGGATGGTACACGGTGAAGGAGCATGCGGGCCTATTCACTCTGACCTTGAAGATCTCAAGGTTGTAGGTTTCGGGAAACAGACACCGGCAGCTGGGAACGACCTCATCGTACCTAAGTTGTTCGAAGTAAGTAAGTGGGAAGTGAAAAGGTTATATAGACACGGCGGCGGCTCCTTTCCCCACAGATATCGCATCGCGCTACTATTAGAAGAAAAATGCTAGCGATCGGCCTATGGTACTTTACATTTTTTAAATGTCTCACTATACAGATTGTCACAAAAAACCCCTACAGACCCAGTTATGGATACTGAACCCCTTCTTGGTTTTATTAGGGGTTTTGTTACAGCCTGTAGTTTCTATTCTAAAACGTTAGGTTTTTTTTCTTTAATAAACGGTTGCGAGTGGTTTACACTCTGCAAGTGCCAGTGACCGTGTTAGAATCATGAAAATTACTCGAACGTTTCGGCGTCTGTTTTGAAAAAAAACAGTTTACCAACGTCGAGATTAAGGGAGAGTCGTGTGCACTAGGAATGCCTAGTGTCTTGCATTCCAAGTGCAGTTGGAGGTTAGGTTGCCGGATCACACCGTCTGTAGTATTTCACTCCCATTTCACTGTCTTATATAACGTTCACTTAACACGGACGATTTTTAGGTAAAATACACTTCTTCTTTTCAGCCTAAAGTACCCCTTGGTTGGATATAGACTAGTGTCGCCACGAATAGTGATTTGGCCGAATACCGAATATTCGGCAACGCTGTCGGCCGAAGCGCCGAATATTCGGCGGCCGAATATTCGTCACAAAATACATGGTTGCCGAGGGCGTAAACTCGTAATAGACAGGCCGCAACCTGTCTCATTACGGTGCATACGGAAGCGACGGGCGGGTATTTGTTTCAATTGCGAGTAAATCACGTCACGGCACGCTTTGTCAGATCATAATAATACATAAAACATTAATATTGTGCAGAGAATAGTTCTTATTCAATTGTTTGTTCGTTAAAAGGTTTACAAAATGACACCAATTAGTAAAATTTTCATGATTTGGTATTCGGTATTCGGCCGAATAGTACGCACTATTCGGGCGAATACCGAATACCAAAAAAAGTAGCCGAATAGGTCGAATACCGAATAGTAGCCGAATATTCGTGGCATCTCTAATATAGACCTCTTCATGTGCACGCCATTCTCCTCGGTCTCTAGCCGTTCGCATCCACATAACTAAATACAAACAAAACATAATACACTAGTTTTACGAAAAAAATACCACTGTAATGAATGTATGAATTATTTATTCGCCAGAAATATGGTACATTGGATGACAATTCTTAAATATTAGGTCTCACATATTTCGCCAGCTCTGGCATGCCGTAAACCGTTTTTAAACAATAAAATAGGTCGAACACGCCATGATAGCATGAACGCAACAACTTAACCTACAAAACGTTAGTTAATGTTTATCGTTTCGATTCCATATCATAAAGAATTCGTTGCTCCATCATACAGAAATAGAAGAGTACGGAACAGTAGTGGGTAGTCAACTGTTTACTTTCACCGCGACTTTTGGCCTTGTCCGGAAACAAGCTCAATGGTTTGGTTATACTGATCTCGTTAAACTCTTACCGATTGATTTATTTATATGTAGGTGAGAACTGGGAACTAACCAGTCTTACAATTATTGCAGTAACAGACGAAGCTTGAAGAATCTTCGTAAAGATACAGAGTAGGGATGTTACGGAGGTGGTTTTACCGGAATCGGAGTCGAAACCGAAGGTTTTAAATTTGATTTATCGGAGTCGGAACCGGAGTCGGAGTCGGAGGTAGAAGAGAGATGTTCAGAAGTTCAAATTTTAAACCGTTTTTTAATTTTTATAGCTGAACTGGCCAATATTTTTATGATGACGTTTGCGGCAATAAAACATATTCCTTTATGTAGTCCTACACTATTTAATAAAATATTGATATTTGAACATGTTTGCTCACAAATCTTCGGTATAACCTCCGAATCAAAATTATCAATTTAATTAACATTAATATAACATTGTTTTCCTAACATGCTAAAACGATCACGAAGTGAACCTAAAGGGAACTTGCAAGTTCAAAGAAATTGAAAAATGTTAGCCCTACGAGTGTCTCTTGGGATCAGAAGCTGCTTCCGCAGCTTCCACTAACTAGCATGTGGGTGTTAAATAAATCATGATAATCATCTTCTTCATGCTGTGTCCCTCGCGGGGTAGGCCGACAGAACGGAGTCCGAGCGCCAGTGCCAAAATGATAATGGCGCTCCGTCCTCTCTGCCTACCTCTCGAGGGAGTGGACCTTTTAGGAGTGGGCGTTATGGGAAGTGGACCATTTAGGAAATGGTATTTTTAGGAGTGGACCATTTAGGAAGTGGACGTTATGGGATGTGGACGTTATTTGAAGTGGTCGTTATGGGAAGTGGACCATTTAGGAAGTGAACGTTATGGGAAGTGGACGTTATGGGAAGTGGATCATTTAGGAAGTGGACGTTGTGAACCTAAACGGCCTAGATTAGGTAGTTTGTGATATAAGTACTATATTTTTAAAATGTGACCTTGTATATTTATTCACAAACAACAATAAATAAAATATAAAAAAATCCACCATTTCCATATTTTAGGATTGAAAGTCTAATGATTTTATCCTTCTTTAACATCCATCATAAATTTGGAAGGAACTATTCAGGGAAATTACTGTAAATTTCGTTATTGTAATATGCTCAATGAATTTTAAATACTTATACGTAAGTTATAATACAAATTGCATTAGGGCGGAAATATGTTTAAATAAAAAATATTTATTTTTATTTATTCAATCTCACCTGGTGGTAAGTGGCGATGAGGCAGCAGATGCAGCACACGACTTAGTAAATACTGGCTCTACGACAGACTTTACATAGAAGGTGGTCGCTACCAGGCGGATCCTGAAGGGGTCCTACCACCAGCAAGTTACTCGGGTCAGTCGCCTCGTACGACACGCTTGGCCTGTGGCGGTACGGATATTCTAAATCCGTCCCATACATGCTATTTAACTTCATCGTAAGGCCCGGACTACAGGACGACGGTTCCTAGGCCGGTTCCAGTATAGCTCGGTTCCATGGAACCGGTGCTTCATATAAACTCAAACAAAAATGCGCTGTCGACTACACGTACAACGGTTCCACTTGGAACCGGCCTGCTCGGTTCCTGACCCGAGAGCGCGGGGCTTGAGCGCAACGCATGAGTTTGAATGCAGGTTCCTGAACCGAACCGTCATCGTGTAGTCCCAGCCTTATTTGACAGTTCACGATTGTTTTTTTCTTTGTCCGCTTCCGTTTTAAAACCGCTGCTAAGTTCCATAGTTAGTCAAAGATGACTCCAACAGTATAACCTTGAGAAAAACAGAACCAAAAAAATTGGCAATACGTCAAGCTCTACGCAACCCTTAACTAAACGCAAGCAAGACAAATCTTGATTAATTGCGATACCAATTCAGGCCCGGTAAAAATAGGTGAAGTGTGAGTTTTAGCCATTTATCTAGGGGTTCCATCGGTAATAGGAACATTTCATCCTGAAAAGATACCAGTAGTTGAAAAAAAAAATGAAAATGAAAAAGTTTATTTACTTGTTACAGGCCACACAAAAAAGGACCTCCGACTTTAAAACTAGGTCGAAAACCTGTATCTTGTAAGTCGGGATTCCGTCGCACTTTCTGCAAATTACAAATTATATTCTTAACCTAAAAGGAATTTGGAAAATTTAATCATAAAGGAATTTAGAGTGAGTATGGGTGGGGGTGTGTTAGGTTGTGTGGGAGTGTGTAATGATGTAAGTGTGCATCTGTAGTGTAGGGTAAATGGGTGTGTGAGTGTGGGAAGTTAAGTGTTAATAATCTGAAGAACGTAATGAGTTTAGTGTGTAAAATTTTATGTTATATGATTAGAGCCTCAGTTTTGTCGTAATCTAAAGAGAGTAGCCATCTATTAAGTTTTACTTTACAATAGTAAAACGTTAGTTTAGTTGTAAAACGTTCAGATTTTCGTAAGCAAAAAAATGTATTTTTCTACTCCCATTGCGTACTTTGTTCGATAAGAAACCACAGTCAACATCATAAAGGGGTGCATTCTTCATGGCAGTGTTATTATGAAATATAAATAAATTAATTTATATGATTAGACTTAATATACTGTTTCACGGTATTTTTATTGTAAGAAAGAAAGAAAGAAAGAAAGAAAGAAAGAAAAAACATGTATTTAACATTGCACATATTATTAAACTTAAAACAATATTGGCAAAAAAAAATAAACACAACATTAAAAGGACACATGCTCAGCATGTGCTGCGGTCCGACCGGTACGGCAGAACCGCAGCGCTGGTTTTCAGCTGTGCCCGGACGAAGGCATGTATTTTATTAATTACGACCGGTTTCGTTAACACATCTTCAGGTAAACGAAACCGGTCGTAATTAATAAAATACAGTAAAAACCCGTGAAACAGTATATTATTTAAGTCTAACCATGTACTACAAGTTTCAACAAGTATTAACCAAGTAAATTTATATTTTAAAACTGTTTTTCATTACAGTACTGCTGCTGTATAATATGGGGCTGTTTGGTGATGGAAAATTGATCTACCCAAAATGTATAAATAAAATAAAATAATAAAATAAAAATTTATTAATGCAGACAGTATCTTTTACATTTTCTCAGATTTCCCTCCCCGCTCCCACACTAGGATACCCTGTGTTGTGGGGGCCAGTCTCTTCCGATAAATAAATTATGAAAAAACATAAGGCAATGCTAAATTAAACAGTTAAGAATGCGTGTATGTGGTGTGTGTGAGGGGTGTGTGCGTGAGATGGCGTGTGTGTGATGTGTGGCGTGTGTATGTGGTGTGTGTGTGTGAGGGGGTGTATGTTGGTAGGTGTAAGGGCCAGTGTGCGTCCATAAGACTCAACTAATTGGTAACAATATTTTTTAAGTATTAAAGTAATCAAGTGTCAATAGCCAATTTTTAACCTTTTCTTTGCAGGAATACCTTGAACAGTTTAGGATGGAGAGGGGTTTTTCGGCTCTTTTGTATAAGAAAGGGCCTTACCTTAGGGTATTTACCTGTATTTGTTCCTGTAAATATTTAATGTTAAATAAATAAGTAAGTACTTCATTGGTACAATAATTTTCAAAGTTAGAGATCGCTCTTAGGAATAAGGCCGCCAAAATTGTACTTCACTATTTCCTTTTCTTTCTCATGTTTGTTGTTTTATATTTGTGCAATAATGTGTATTTTACTTTACTTACTTTCAAAGATAAGTAAAATACTCAGCTTTCGCCGCTGAAACACCCTGGAGATCGATTCCACTAACTGCAACGTAACTAAATAGAATCTTAACTGCATCGTTATGACGTGTTTCGTATGCTACTATCACTAACGATCCAATTTCAGTTAAGTTCCGGTCGAGTCAACGATCGATCGAACAGTAACGTATTTGTGCATTCTAATAAAACGTTTAGTTTATACTGAATCGCAGTTGAACGGTAACAAAACGCTTCAACTGTCAAATATAACAATCGAACTTAAGTTCCTCCCGAGGTACTTTTGCCCGATCGATAGTAAAGCAGAATGCGATTTGGTGTCCAAATAGAATTGGAACGAAAACTAAATAGAAATTGGATATAAATAGAACTACAAACGTTGTAATTTAGGCGAATTGGGCCCCTGCTCGTGGTAAACACAAATTTTGACACCCTATATAACTTACACAATTTGCACAAACAATATTGAAACCGATAGGGTTCCAAAATCCTTGACCCTCTAGCCGGTGGAACCCTAAAAATCAGCAGTCAAGCCCTGTATAATTAACAAGTGACCTAGTTAGCGGCGTGGTGGGCCAACAAATTGTTGGATCACCCTGTAGCTGGCTTATCTGGGTACTATAGTGATTTATAGTGAGACTTTAGGGGTGCGGCGGTGTAACTACGAGGAAGGGAAAGATGAGGTTGGTGAGAGGAATCTAGGTAAATAGAATAGAATAGAATTAGACAGGCCCAAACACTATCGCTTTTTAAAAATTACATGCGTCACCACTACGAACAGCAATGTGGTTCTGTGTAATTAAATCCTATAGAATGTATTGTGTTTATCTGTTAGTTTTTTCCTTATATCATGTATACATATTATTATTTTATTTTATTTTTTATTTTATTACAGGTTATTGTACAGCAAAACAATTATACAAGTACTTGTCTTAAAAAGTTATAACGCCAATTACACAATAACTCAAAATTAATTTTAATTAAATAGCACTAAATATATAGAAGAAATAGAAATAGAATTACAATATGTGGTTAAAGGCGGGTGTTTGTGTATGTGAAGGTGTGTAAGGTGGTGTGAAGGTGTGTAAGGGGGTGTGTTTGTGTGTGCTGTGTGTATTTCAACCCTTGCTTAAACGCTCGGAAAGAGCCCTTCGAGCTCTCTGAATATATTGCCCTTGACTCATAAAAAATACGTCGGAGTCTGGAATTAGGTTTTCGTGAGTGTCCACGCAGCGGTGGAGTACCGAATTCGCTGCAAAGGTAGTGTGTACCATTGGGCGGTGCAGTGTACGGGCGCGCCGAGTGCGCACAGAGTTGGCACGCAGGCTGACTCGCGAAATTAACTCCGGACAATCAAGCTTGCCGTTGAGCAGCGAATGTAACAACCT
Organism: Hofmannophila pseudospretella; assembly: GCA_947369225.1. Taxonomy (NCBI): domain Eukaryota; kingdom Metazoa; phylum Arthropoda; class Insecta; order Lepidoptera; family Oecophoridae; genus Hofmannophila; species Hofmannophila pseudospretella. Next base: position 10,262,968 of record OX376334.1, read on the forward strand.
CAAATCAGCGAACAATCTCCTATCCCGCAATGACACCATCCCGTGCACCTCAAGGCCCTCATCATAATGCAAAAAACCATGCCTTGTCCGGAAGATAAACGCTCGCAAGAACTTTCTCTGGACTGCCTCCAACCGGTCGGCATGTGTGGTATAAGCTGGTGACCATATAGGGGAAGCATATTCCAGTAAGCTACGAACATAAGCTTCAAGGTTTTTTAAATACGTTTGTTACTCTAAATATGAAGCCTAACATTTTCCTAGCCTTCTGTATTATATAATCATAATGTGCCACGTAAAGTAATTTGGTATCCAAAATTATTCCTAAATCTTTGATTATATGTATTTATATTATAAATATCTAAGTATACCTACCTATTTATGTATTTTAAACATTATTAAATACCTATATTTGTTGTATTTTCATTAGGTACTTGGTATTATTTAAATCGTTCTTACACCGATACGTTTACAAAAACTCCATCACCCAAAGGTTGCTTGGAAGAAATAGCTTAATAGCTAGGCCGCCAATTGTATTTGTATTTTGTATATTTTCTTCTGTCCAAAGAATATTTGTATTGTATTGTATAGAATAGAATCACATTTATTGCTAAATACATCGTAACAAATTTTACAAAAAAAAAACATTAAAATTTAATGTAGTTACAGATACTATGTAAGTATCTATGTATATTTGGCAAAAGGGGGAAATAACTAGTCAAACTACAAGGACTATTGATAATACGACTTGCCCGTGGTCCCACCAATGGGACCACCAGGAAAAAAACGTGGCCCCACTAGTAGAACTACGCGGTTGGACCACGGAAAAATGGATTATGGATTACTCTCATTCTTCCCCAAACCGTGGTTATAATCCCGTGTCTAACATAAGTATGGTGTTGACAACCACGTAAGCTTAAAAAGTTATTACCACTGATCGGTGTAGGTGGGGCTGTTTGGGGTCAAATACCTCAAAAGCTAGATTAGTGCTAGGTTAGTATGGACATCTGTAGACGTCAGAGTGAAGCGAATTTATAATTCAATAGAATTTCGTTGTCTATTTCATTTCTTTCAAGTATGTCTAAATTGGTGCAGGTTTCCTCACCATGTTTTCCTTCACCATTAAATGTACGTAAATCTTCGAAAAACTCATTAATACATGGCACTGCACGATTTCGAACCCGGACCTCCCGCATGGGAGCCCGGTGTCCTAGCCACTATGCCACCGACGGTCTAACAACCAAGGTATCAAACATACTATAATCTCCGCCCGCCATTAGGCTAGGACTTCACGGGTCTGGTTCCAGCCCCGGTTCGCTCGCTGCATCCAATCACATGCGTTCCACCCTCCCCCCACTTGAAATCAGCGCTTTGTGATTGGTTGCAGCGAACGGAACCGGGACTGAAACCGGAGTCGTGTAGTCCGAGACTAATACCCATGTAAATTATCATCATCATTACCAGCCTATTAATGTCCCCACTGTCGGGGCACAGGCCTCCTCTTGCACAAGTGGTTACGGGCCACCACCGAGCGAGCCCTTCGGAATCTTTTAATTCCCTCAGACATGCAGGTTTTTAATTTCCTCACGATGTTTTCCTTCACCGTCAGAGCAGTCGGTAAATGTACGTAAGTCTTCGAATAAATCCGCAAAAAACTCATTGATACATTCCACCACACGGTGTCGAACCCCTCATGGGAGTCCGGCGTCCTAGCCACTAAACCACTGACGCTCTAAATTACGGTGTAAATTATCAGACCAAGTTAATCCCACCCTGGACACCAAAACCACCAATGACTAGTCTTAAAATGTCCAGTCGCAATGTGCCCAATGTGTCCAATCGGAAAACAAAATCCAAATCGGACCCATGAAGTCCTAGCCTTACTCCACTCGACTCGAACTACAAATTCTCAAATTCCTGAACATTTTCAAATCCCAAGTGAATTAATATTTCTCAGTAAAAGCACGGAACAGTACAGGAAGTGAGTTCTGAACTGAAATGGAATGGATTAGAGGATCCGGCCGGATAATTCTGGATTAACTGCCGCTGCACCGGGTCACAGTGCAGCTAGAACAGTAGGGGCACTGTGTGTTACGATTGTAAGCTGATGCGTTTTGAATGTAAATTAGTTTAGGGTTTATGGAGATTTAGATTTAGATTGGAGGAGGTTTATCTTTTAGGTGCATAGTTGGGACTCTAGATGTGGTTCATACAGAAGTCTACATATAAAATGATTATTACGAGTATTTTAGGTTAGAACAAATTTTTATAAAATGTTCTTAAATCTTTGAACATTTACGTGAACTTCAAATGTTTGTAAAAAAATGTCTGATGACACATATGCTTAGAATATGTTTTGTTAGATTGCTTACAAATTACTTTAATTAAATAATTAAAAAAAGAATTCACTTATCATTCAAACTGTCCATTATTAGCAATTAACGGTAAAATTTTGATTTTTTTCGCCAAAAATCTTAAAAATTTGTTAAAAAAATAATAGTCAGACTTCGTCTAAGACAACCATGGCTCAAATGATTCTAAATGGTAGCTTCGCCTTAAAGCTTTGTCCCCTCTCCCAATCAGCCTGTATAACAAAACAAAAACAAACATCATTTGTTCACACAAACATCGATAAAGCTTCTAATTTCAGATCATTTACATTTCATTTCGAGGTTGCAAAACTATCGACAAGTAGTCAACTTGTCGATAGTTTTGCAAGTTGAACTTATAAATCATAAGACAGCAATCGTTTCGATACACTAAAAATAGCAACAGAGTTTCGAAACGTTCCATTCTCTCTACCTAACATAATGCATGGCATGTAAAAATAGCAAAAAAGTAGGATTAATAATTCGATTCAGTAAAGAAACGTCAGAATTGTACGAGTATGGTTTGACGTAAAATTATGGTACGAAATGTAAATATAGCAAAAAAGTAGGATTAATAATTCGATTCAGTAAAGAAACGTCAGAATTGTACGAGTATGGTTTGACGTAAAATTATGGTACGAAATGTAAAAATAGCAAAAAAGTAGGATTAATAATTCGATTCAGTAAAGAAACGTCAGAATTGTACGAGTATGGTTTAACGTAAAATTATGGTACGAAATGTAAAATTAGCAAAAAAGTAGGATTAATAATTCGATTCAGTAAAGAAACGTCAGAATTGTAGGAGTATGGTTTAACGTAAAATTATGGTACGAAATGTCACATTACTATACCGTGACCAGAAAACTCTCGACATAGAATAGAATAGAATCACATTTATTGCCAAAAACATTATAACATATTACAAAAAAAAGATACTTATCTACTGCGTAAGTATCTATGCATATTTGGCAAAAGGGGTTCCCCCCTTTTTGTCAATACTGACATAATAGTACAATTATTTTTTCTTCCGCCGTAACACAAATGATAAAACTACGAGTTCCAATGGCGCCCTTTTGACAGGGTTTTAAGGCCTGGTTACACGACCATATGTAACCGCGTTTCCATAATATAAGTCGCATAGTTAATGCTACTTTCCAGTGACATTGTGCGTATATGGTTACACGGTAGCTTTAACTAATTTATTTATTCACGGTCGCCATATGTTGAAACTGATTGTAATACCAAATAAACTGGAGATATTGTAGAAACACGGTTTTATTCTGCAGCAAAGTCTAAACATGCCTGCCAGTTTTCACATCATTCATATTGTTTACAAGGATTACAAAACACTTGGCAGCAAACATTCCTCCGCTGTACTGTACTGTCTGTAAAAGTGTTAATTATGGTTGCGGAAAGAAAAATAATTCAACAATAAATGAAATGTAATATTAGAATGGAAGTAGTTGTTTTACACTAATTATGTATTGAGATATGTTTATATAGTTGTGGAAAGCTGACAGCTGTCTCACCGTCACGTACCGTGTCGTCGTGTCCCCGGCCCTGACTGACAACCAGCGCTGCGGCGGTGGCTAGCGTCTAGCCGTATCGTCACAGCATAATGCTGAGTCAGGGACCCTTTTGACACATATGTATGTGAAATTGTGAACTTACTCTAAGTAAAAAAAGTAACTCTTTTAAGTAATAAAATGTAATTGTGTAATTTTATCGTGTTATGTATATGTGTGCAAATAAATTATAGTTCATTCATTCATTCATTCCTTTTGCCACATATGCATGTGAAATTTTGAACTTACTCTAAGTCAAAAAAAGTAACTCTTTTAAGTAATAAAATGTAATTGTGTAATTTTATCGTGTTATGTATATGTGTGCAAATAAATTATAGTTCATTCATTCATTAGTTCATTCATTCCTTTTGCCACATATGCATGTGAAATTGTGAACTTACTGTAAGTCAAAAAAAGTAACTCTTTTAAGTAGTGAAATGTAATTATCGTGTTATGTATATGTGTGCAAATTTTTTTTTAAATTCATTCGTTCTTTCATTCATTCATTCTCCAGCCGTCCTACTGTACTCCACCTGTACCGTGTCCCCATGGACCCTGTTGCGTCCAGCGAGCAACTTGCATCATTGTAAGCTTGATTACTTCCGCTCTTACTTAGTTAATATTCGGGAGCTTTCAAGCACAAAACAACACGACTAAGCTCCGGGCTTAGCTTTTAGTACGGATTAGTATTGGCCAAACTCTGGCTTTAAATTGTACCTGCTTTGCGGAGTTCGTTGTGGAACTTTTGGGGAGCTTTCGGGAGTAGAGAAATGTATAGGTGTTTTTGAAGCGATATAGCGTAAAAAAAATTGAAGAGGCAAGGGATTGTGCCGCAAACGGTGTGTAAAAACATCTTGGCTAACTTTAACCTCCTTCCTCATCTCTCCTGATTATTTTAGCCAAATACTTTTGACTCCAAAAAGACTTCGTCCGTCCGTCCGCCTAAAGGAAATAAGATACTGACTTCAAAATTTCTAATACTACGTGTTTCTTCGACCCAAATCCGGATATCGCCATTAAAATTTTGTTAAATTATATCTTAGAGGGGGTCTCGCACAAATAAAGGGGTTCGATAAAAAAATATTTGTACCCCATTGTGTGGGGTATCCTTATCTAGAGCTTATCAAGTACAGTATATAGGAACCTACGAAATTTTTTTTTCGTGATGTAAGCGCCTGTCAAAGTTGTCTAATTTAGACCACTTTGGTTACGTCTATCTCATGAACAGTAATATCTAGGAACTTGAAAATTGGCTAAAATATTGGCCATATAAGAGAGAAAGAAAGAATTTATTTCCATAAGCGCACACATATAAACAATTAGGTAAAAAAAAAACAATAGTAATTAAGTTTGATGAAGGTGGCGTGCAGCACCGGAAAAAGGGGACTGCCTCAGCCTGTTGCCGCAGCGCTTTTAGCACTGCGGCGCTGATTGTCAGGCATCCCCTGAGTGCCAGAGATCACTCCCTAATGATACACTACCGGAACATATAAATAAACAATAGTAATTAAGTTTGATGAAGGTGGCGTGCAGCACCGGAAAAAGGGGACTGCCTCAGCCTGTTGCCGCAGCGGATTTAGCACTGCGGCGCTGATTGTCAGGCATCCCCTGAGTGCCAGGGATCACTCCCTAATGATACACTACCGGAACATATAAATAAATAACGGAACTATTAATAAACAGAAGTAAAATATTAGGAAACGAAGGAAGGTACTTCATTTTTAAATTATACATTACAATACACGAAGGTATGTATGTAGGTATTATTGAATAAAATATAGAAAATAAAAAATAAAGCAAGCAATGAAGATGAAACTGAAGGAAGGATTAAAGTAGGTATCTACTACTAGGTACTACCGTTCAATGTAGCGAAATTTGTATTTGCTTTGTCTATGGCAAAGACTTTTGGGTATCAAGCAGATAAAGCTTAAGCTTTTTTTAAATGTACCCTTAGTTTTGGAATCCCTCTCATATCCCCTTTTTGAACACCAAATACTAAAATCAAATAATCCATCTGTAATAGTTAGTAAATTGTGAGTATAAAATGCAAACGCTTATTCGCTCAATAAGATTATTCGAATGGTTACTGGATAAATGTTTCTATTCGGTTAATGAAATTTTAATAATTATTTATAATAATTATACATATTTTTTGTAAGCTTTGTTTCTTAAAGAGATTATGATATAAACACAAAGGTACCAATATAATGTTATCTATTTGATTTCTGTGGATCTAAATGACTTATATTTTATAATTTATCTGACTGTTAAATTATTTATTTTTTATATTTGCATGCGCGTTGTTGAGTAGAATCTATAAGAATAAGTTACCAGTAGGAACTTAAGCATAGGTTATATTAAACTAAATAAAATTAGTGAGCAAGAAGTTAGTTTACAATGAACGCCGACCTCCGAACTAGGAGGTTCCTGTATCTCGGAGGACAGATCTCTTCCGTGACCAGTAGAAATGAATATGTAACAGAACAGACGTTGGCCAAGCCAAGAAAATATAAAACTGACAAAATTTGAAAGAAAGACAAAAAAAAGAAAGGTTAATATATAAGGGCCAAGGGCTGTATCGGCTCTTTGTTTAGAAAATACCATCTTGTAATTATGTACATACATTCGGGACAAATAAATTAATCTGAATCAATATTTACAATTAATCCGTATAGTACGAATCCCTGTAGATATGAAGAACCGACTCGCACTTCCGCATTTCCTTATCCATGTCAGCCCCTAAACGTGAGTTCGGATTACGCCAAGCCCAGCAAGCTAAACTGAACGATCTGAACTATGATTGAATTGAAATCCTTCGGTACGTGACTTAGTTTCACTTAGATCAGGTCTTGTGAACTTTGTAACAGGGCGTACGTTCGGTCGTAAGTTCTATCCATAGACATACACCCCCTATAGTTCCGAAAAGGGGATGTTCAGTATCTATAACTGAACAGCTTTCGCTTTGGGGCCAACTCTGAAATCGCTAAAAAAATCAGCTGTTTTATACATTTCGGTCGTGTACGTATTGTTTGGAACAGCTGATTTTTTTTCGCGATTTTCAGTGTTTGTACCTTAGTGAAAGTTGTTCTATGGAAAGATCTATGCTCGGAGTATCTCTGCTGGATCGAATCCGAAATGAAGAGATCCGACATAGAACAAAAGTAATCGACATAGCTCATAAGATTAGCAAGCTGAAGTGGCAGTGGGCCGGCCACATCTGTCGCAGAACAGACAACCGCTGGGGGAGAAGAGTTCTGGAGTGGGCGCCCCCTTGCTAGATGCGCAAGGTGGCTGGCAGCGACTGGGTGAGAAGAGCCGAAGATCGAGCTCAATGGGAGAGGTCTATGTCCAGCAGTGGACTAGAGTAGGCTGCTGATGATGATATAATTGACTACGGATTACTCTCTAATGAAAGTCGAAAGTCCTTCGACTAGTTTCGACTAACAATTATATTATCACCTTCACTCATCGATTTAAACAACAGAATATGACGTCCAAAATTTTTCACTAAAAATTCGTTCCAAAACGAATCGAATAGAATCGAAATATTATTACAGAAAACAATTATACTAGATATAACAAAAAACCCCTATAGTCCCGAAAGGTGACCAGTATCCATAACTGAATAACTTTCATCATCATCAGCAGCCTACTCTAGTCCACTGCTGGACATAGGCCTCTCCCAGGGCGCGCCATTGAGCCCGTTCTTCGGCTCTTCTCATCCAGTCGCTGCCAGCCACCTTGCGCAAATCTAGCAGGGGAGCGTCCCATACTACGCGGTCTCCACTCCAGAACTCGTCTCCCCCAGCGGTTGTCGGTTCTGCGACAGATGTGACCGGCCACTGCCACTTCAGCTTGCTAATCTTATGAGCTATGTCGATAACTTTTGTTCTATGCCGGATCTCCTCATTTCGGATTCGATCCAGCAGAGATACTCCGAGCATAGCTCTTTCCCTAGCACGCTGAGCGACGTTAATTATATATTTAATATAATTATATTGTACTGTGTTAGACATAAAACATTTTATAGCATTAGCCCCTACACGAACACGTAACACGTTATCTAAATCGAATTAATCAAATGTCAGAGAGGTCAAACACGAACGAGTGTCGGACGAAATGTCGGAATAATGTCGAACAGAATTTATCATAAATCCAGTGACATGACATTGTTTTACCGCTAACTAAACACCATTAGACAAATTACATTCCATTTGTTTTTAACCGACTTCAAAAAGGGAGGTTCTCTTTATGTGTAGGTACTTGTATATAGTTACGTTACCGATTTACTAAAACACCGGACTCCCATGCGGGAAGTCCGGGTTCGAAACCGTGCAGTGCCGTGTACCAATGAGTTTATCGTATTTTTCGAAGACTTACGTACATTTAACGACTGCTCTGACGGTGAAGGAAAACATCGTGGTTTCTATGCTGAAAGACTCCAAGAATTAGTTATTTTATTCGTTACAATTACACTTAATCACGCACACAAACTGACACACCCTCCCTGACATCCACAACACACACACACATACGTAAACACACACACAAACACACACACGCACACACACAATATGTATCACAGGTCATTAGTGCAATTTATTTATTTTTTTCTTTTTGGCAAATTCTTACCTTCTATTTGATGTTTAGTTTTTAATTTTTATTATTATTATTTTTAACCCACGATCACTATCGCTCCCACTAACATCTTGGGATAAGGGGAGAAATGAAAAACAGCGCTGCATATTTGGTACCCGAGTATGTCAGCATTTGCTGACTTTCCCCCCTTTTGACAAATATACATTACATATTCATTATATATCATATTATAATTCTTTGTACTATAATTTTAAATTTTAAGTTGTTATGTATATTGGCAATAAATATATTTCTATTCTATTCTATTCTGAAACCTGCACACTGAGATGACCAGTGTGTAAAATGGGGTAGGCACAAAAGATCCTCAAGGGTCGAAGTGCCGCAGGGGTTATTCCCAACCTCTTATCATAAGGAATATACCTAGGTACCGATTTTGATGATTCTTTCAATATGATTGATCATTTTATTCCTGGTTTTTTTTAGTACCTATGTATTTTGACCGACTCCAAAACAGGTAGGTTCTCTGTTTTACCCATATATGCACAAGTAATCTTCATATTCCTGGGAAGGTTTTCCAAGTAGGTTTATTGTTGCTACAGGGAAGCGAGGTACTATGTCTTAATTTTTTTATAATAATTCAGAAACTGAACATTATATACCAATGTTCATTCCTAGACTTCCCTAATTTAAATAATATCAAGTTAAACAAATACATTTCATCAAAATCGGCCCATTCGGACAAATCCACATACATAAAAAAAATATTATTAATAATAATAAAATAAAACAATAAATCATAAAAAATAATAATAAAATAAATACGTGTCGAAGGACGCGGTACTTCCCATTAGTTCTATGGAATTGTGACGTCATAGAACTGTTAAGACATTTTTTCTCCCAGTTGTTCTATGATAGAACATATGCAACTACATTTGTCCCATTAGTTCCACAGAACTACGCGATAGACAACCAAAATCCATAAGGCAAATAAATTTAATATCATTCAAAAAAGATTAAAAGACTTTGACTGACAAATGTATTTATAATTTAAATGAATTTTTGTAAATAATGTAGAATTAATGTAATTTTCTTGAAATTTGTATGCCAATAATAGAAAGTAGCAGGAGTATAATTTTTAAGAAATTTTTATCTCCTATATAACGTACACGATATAGGTGATAAGATAGGTGAACAATTTTAGTGTATAATAATCTGCCTAGTCTCCTTAAAAATGGTCCTGCTAGCCAATTTAAAACTAATATTTCCAAGTGGCTTCTAGACAAATGTTATTACTCCATAAAAGAATATCTCAACGACACTAACAAATAGCAGAAAAGATTTGCACACCGTTGTCGGTGGAACATATTATGAAACCTATGCTTTTAAAATCACCTATAATTTTCACTATGTTCTGGCAAATAAATTTCATATCATTTCATTTCAACGAATAGAAAAAAACATTTGCGACGAGATTCCAAACGTGAATTTTTACAATTTGTGCCGACCAAAAGTGTAACAGATCGGAGGCACATGCATATATTCAAAATCAATTATTCTCCTTATTTTTTGCTCTTTCCTATTGAGCGAAGCGAAAAGCTGTCAGAAGAGTGAGTACCTATTTAAAACTTTTTCCACTTTAGTAGGTAAAAGAGTTTTTTTAATAGCCAAACTTTTTCAATACCCTGAAAAAGCTACCAACGTAAACTTTTAAAAGTCTTTTGAGTAGCAAATTAAAAAGTGCGTGTGACTAAATGTAAATACATATAAATACTTATTGATCGTTTGTAAGAAGATTCTATAAACAAATGTAGAGGACATTGTAACATATCAATCAATCAATCAATCAAAATGTTTTTTATTGTAAGTACCTTATAGTACATTTTTACAACGTCATTCTTTTTTCTACCACCGCTTCGTAAGGTGCTGTAGCTGAAAGGAAAGAAGCGGCGCAAGAAACTTTCAGCAGCACATCTTTTGAAATAAATAAATGGTGTGGATATTCTTAAAGCTTAAAGTGGTAGGACCCCTTCAGGGTCCGCCTGCTAGCGACCACCTTCTATGTAAAGTCTGTCGTCAAATGTCTCCGCTTCGTCGTCGATGTGTTCCGGCAGGGTTTATAGAAGAGGTCAGTACTTACTAAACCTGTGTGTTCCATCTTCGACCTCATCGTCGCTAACCATCAGGTGAGATTGAGGGCAAACGCGGGGTGAGCCGTGAATAAAAAAAAAAACTATTTCCGTTATTCTGAAAGATACATTACGTAACATTAATAACGTTAATTAACCACAATTCAGTAAGTTACTTTTTACTTTATTGCACACCCGGGACAAAAACAAAACATACAACATGCAATATCTTCCAGGCAATCTTCAGGTGATGGAAAAAAGGACTTGGGGTCTTGAGACTTCGCTTATTCACTTTAGTTAGGTAGCGATCGATATTACCCGATGCCCGAATCCCCTTCTAATAGTTAAAGGACTGTATACATTCAGACGTAAAATTGTACATTGATTACTGGATACACGGTAATAAAACGAAACTATGTGTCCTATATTTAATGATGCCTCAAAGGCTGAATGGATCTGAAGATGAAGAAAAAGAAGGAGAACACTTTATTACCACAAAAAAATAAGATAAAACATATTTAGTTCATTCCATAATACTTTTGGCAATAGGCACCTGGCTCAGCTAATGCTGGAGTGAATACACTTGCGTGTAAACACACAGCGCTGATTTTCAGCCAGTCCTTGTACAAAGTTAACCAACTAACAACTGCGACATTCTAAGTACTGCCCCATGGTTTGTGCTCATTAAATAAATTAATAAACTACAGGTAGGTGTTACTACAGGGAGAGGTAAACTGTATATAATACTAATATACGTAGGTATATGTATGTGGGTGACATTGCTTTTACACGCATATTAAAAAATTTGAAATGTTAAATTTATCTGTGGGCATGCTAAATAAAAATAATAAAAATAAACTAGTCTATGTATTATTTTATGTATGTTTATCATTATCTATTTAAGTATACATATATATCTGCCTGTTTATTTTATGTACTTAGTAAGTATAGTATGGTAATTAATTACCTTGGTATTTATATGTTATTGTTGTAAATAGAATTCTCTTATTTAACGTTTTCCATAAACCTTGCACACCTACTACCTCTTTCTCGAAATCATTTCCTCTGCCCGAAGGTTGCCTGGAAGAGATCGCTCTTAGCGATAAACCGCCTAAATTGTACTTCACTATTTCCTATTTTATATCATGTTTGTTGTATTATATTTGTGCAATAAAGTGTATTTTACTTTACTTTGACAATGCCTTATGCAGCAGCCATGTTTTATCTTTTTCTTTTGACAATGCCCTTTTACAGCAGCTAGTAGCATGTAAGTAATAATTTAAATGTTGTAATATAACGGATAATAATTGTACGTGTAACATCTCAAGAATACACCCTTGCGAGGTGTTTATATTAAACCATGGATTGGTAATATTTATTTGATGTAACATTTGAATTTAACAAATAATAATAAGTATTTAATGTACACAAATAATAATTAAATGTAACTTATAAAATGTCTTAGATTAGGCCCGTGTGGTAGGGTACCGAGGATGCTGGCGACGTTGCCCCGCTGGAGCGCTATGCTGATCCTTTGGGCGAGATAGCGGCCAGCCCTTGGATCCCTCGTCGCATCAAATGAACGCTTGGACCGCTCATTCGTTTTTATAATATATTTTTTACGGGTGAACGGGAGACGTCCGTTCGAGACAAAATACAGAGAAAAAGTGAAAATACAAATAAAACAATGAAATTAATGGAATAATGAAAATTAGAAATGGAATGGGAACGTGATTTTGAATTTAAATGAAGATGCCAACACGAAATGAGGTGAGATAAACGCTAACGATGAGGTTGAAGTTGATGGCAAGGAGGTTGATATGGACGATGAAGTCGACATCGTTACAGAGTATTATGATTATAAATGTATATTTAATCGCTTAAAAAATTAGAATCAAAATTTATCGACGAGTATAAATAAATTATCAGCATTAAGCAGCTCAAATTAAGGCCTCACCCCGATAATTCTTAAAGTAAACATTGGCTGTCGAAATTATTAATTTTGTTTGCTTAAAATTAACGTCGCCGGAAAACACGGCGATTTGCCGGAAAACAAGGAATTATGAAACGGAGAATGTTTCAAATATTGATGATACTTATTAATTTTGACGTGAAAGCGTGAATGAAATTTTAGTGTTACATACTGTCGATTATATATTTTCCTTTGCAAAAATGGAGTTCCGTATAACTCATTTGATAGACTTTAATAAGTAAGAGCGTCGGTGGCGTCGTGGCTAGGACGTCGGACTCCCGTGCAGGAAACCATGTAATGTTATGTACCAATGAGTTTTTCGGTTTTTTCGAAGGACTTACGTACATTTACCGACTGCTCAGACGGTGAAGGAAAACATCGTGAGGAAACCTGCACACTGAGATAACCAGTGTGCGAAATAGGGCAAGGTAATGGCAAACCACCCCATTAAATCTGCCACGAGAGTCGTTCTATGTGATTAATTCCTTTGAATGATCGCGACCCTCAGCAATGAGGAATACGACTTAGAAGAAGTAAAAATTTTACATCTTTGAAGGCAGATAATTTTTGTATTGACACGTCTGTTTCGTTCAAATCAAATCAAAATATTTTTTATTGTTAGTAAGTACCTTATAGTACATTTTTACAACGTCATTTTTTTTTACTCTACCACCGCTTCGTAAGGTGCTATAGCTGAAAGGAAAGAGCGGCGCAAGAAACTTTCAGCAGTGTGCTGCTGAAAGTTTCTTGCGCCGCTCTTTTTCTTTCCTCTTTTCTTTTATGATTGTATTCATAATTATTGTAAGATATATTTATTTCAAAAGATGTGTCTTTTGAAATAAATATATCTTACAATAATTATGAATACAATCATACACACAATGTGCAGAGCTGGAGCTGGGTTTAGGACCAAGCCTCTTTATCATTTAAGTAGTCATTTATTTTATAATAACCCTTTTTACATAAGGTCCGTCTTATGTGGGTCCTAAAAGTTTTCTCTGTCATATTTATTACAGTATCAGGTATCTTATTATAAAATCGTACACAGTGACCCATATATGATGTTATTGTTAACTTTACTAAGTCTAAAGCGTGGGACTGCAAGTTAGTTTTTTTCATATCGTCTTTCGTGTTTCGCTTATAATACTAGTATTTCTCAGGTGTTACTTTTGACATGAAAAAGAAATCAGTATAAGCCCGATCTATGATATGATATAATTAAAAAATTCGCTATGAAAAATATATTACAGTAACTTAAAAAATCATAAAAGATAACATTTTTTATTTACTTATCTTATCACATTATTTAAGACCGTCGGTGGCACAGTGGCTAGGACACCGGACTCCCAAGCGGGTGGTCAGGTTCGAAACCGTGCAGTGCCATGTACCAATGAGTTATTCGTATTTTTCAAAGACTTACGTACATTTACCGACTGCTCTGACGGTGAAGGAAAACATCGTGAGGACCAGTGTGTAAACGGGGTAGGCACAAAAGATCCTCAAGGGTCGAAGTGCCGCTGGGTTATTACCGGCCTCCTATCATAAGATATACTAGTACCTACTAGCGTAATAATGTTTTGTAAAATACATTTTTTGTTATCGTCGTACCTACCTACCTCCTAAAAATCCGATAAAACTATTAATAAATAAATAATGACCAATAAATTGATAACGACTTGTAATAACGGGTAAGCCTTTTTAAATTCGGGCGACTATTATTTGTAATCTTAATTACTTACATAAATGAATTACAATTATTGACAATGCCCATTTATAGCAGCTATTGTTGACATTTTTTTTAACTGTTTTTACCCTTTGACAATGCGACAAGCAGCTAAATTACCAATTATTGTATTTTAATATGTATTTGACAATGCCCCTTTACAGCAGCTATTCACTATTTCTACAATTTTAGAATAGAATAGAAATATATTTATTGCCAAATTACAACACAATTTTAATTATTTGACAAAGCCCCTTTACAGCAGCTATTCACTATTTCTACAATTTTAATTATTTGACAATGCCCCTTTACAACAGCTATTAGTGTTTAAGTATTATTATTGTTAATTATTAGATAGGTACTTATGGTATTAGTTTTATACTGACTGTGGTGATTGTGCTGACGAGCCAGATATTAGTTTACCTACACTATAAATTTTAAGTACTGTATACTGACATGTTTAAGTGTACTGTAAGAACCAAAAAACGAAATAATAGAAATGAGAATTACAATTACAATGTACGTGTATGTTTACGTTTATGTAATAATTTACGTGATACATACGTATTATTAATCGAAATAGTACCACTGTTATTGTAATCCGGCAATTTTCGCCTAGTTTCAGTTTATTCTAATTTACTGGGTAAATAAATTACAACTCCAGTTTGATACCATGGACAAAAAGCAATGGTTTTTTTTTATAAAGGTTACCTTACATACGAAAGGTGACAACTGTGTTACTTCTATATTATGTGTTATTCTATTCTTATAAAGGTGACAACTGTGTTACTTCTTTATTATGTGTTATTCTATTCTTATAAAGGTGACAACTGTGTTACTTCTTGTCGTTTGGTCAGTGGTCAACCTATTGTCAGAGTTGTTCAGGTCGCCCGTAGGCTCTGACAACGTTATTTCCGAGGCACGGAGGGGGCTCAGATTAAAATGTAATATGGTAAAAAGGTACAGATGTTCAGTTTAAATTAATATGTGTATACATATTCTGCCATTGACTTGGCGTGCAAAATTTTAAATTTAAGAATTACCTATCATCGTCAGCCTATTAATGTCCCCACTGTTGGGGCAAAGACCTCCCCTTGCAAAAGGGGGTTCGGGCCATGATCCACCGAGCGGGCCCAATGCTGATTGGTGAATTTCACACGCCTTTGGAAACTTTTAATTTCCCCTGACATGCAGGTTTCCTCACGATGTTTTCCTTCACCGTTAGAGCAGTCGGTAAATGTACGTAAGTCTTCGAAAAATACGAAAAACTCATTGGTACATGGCATTGCATGGTTTCAAACCCGGACCTCCGCATGGGAGTACGACGTCCTAGCCACTAGGCCACCGACGCTTTACCTATACAGGTAAGTAATATAAAAATTACAAAATTAAATTATACAATTCTTTGTCATTTAAGAAGTCCATTACGGAGTAATAGAACTTATCCTGTAGTAAATTATAAACTTGTTTCTAAAACACATGAACCCTTTTATCTTTAAATAAACCTGACAATTTATTATAAATTCGAATGGCCATACAAGAAGAGTAGGTACCAACTAAGGATTTTGAAATTCACCCTTATGTAGATTTCTCGCTAGAGAATTTTTATAAGGAAACGGCGTCTGCCAGTTGGCGCATTCGATGTAAGCATTTTCCTATACATTAGTCGGGCACTCATATGTCAAATGTCTGAAAATATATGTCCTATGTTTTATTATTGTATATATTGTTTGATGGGTTTTTTGCCTGAATAAAGGAATTATATTATTATTATGGGTTTATGGGTCAAACGAGTGCACTGTCAGTGCTCAGCTCACGTCATAGTCCTAGAGAGTAGTAGTCCGACTTCTGTTATGGGTTCCAAAACACAACGTGGACGTGACGCGCTTTTTGATTGACACCACTGTCAAAAAAATGCGCATTCCTCCATTTCAGTCGCGATTCAATTTTTCGAAATTTTTCGTACGATTTATTTATGTGAAAAATGTTGACAGCTTTGTCATTATGTCAAATTCCTATTGTTTAAAAAGGTGACTTTTTTAGTCTTTATAGCACAAAATTAGTGATACAATGCGTACAAAACGTTTAATACAATCTAGGCGGTCTAATCGCTAAAAGTGATCTCTACAAGACAACCTTTTGGTGGAGTAATTTTGGTGGAAAAAGGTAGGTTAAGTTAGGTAGGTTTTGCACTCTCAGAGGCTTTAAATAGAGGCGAACAGTGATCATACTATTTGGGCAATGGCATGGTACAAACACGCTTACATTACACCAACTTTACACCTAAGGCGTACAGGTTACGGCAGCAAACAAGCCAAGACTTTGTTATTTACGACTCCCTAAATATTATTCACTCATAAACCCGCACATTATAATAAACTGACCCAAATCCTTACCGTACCACTCAATCCAAAACAAACAAAAACAAGATTTCCATTCGGTAAATCCGCAACGGACTGCAAACCCTATGAAGCTACAGCTTTATTTACGACCTAACTATCATAGTAAATAACTACCACCGAACCAAGGCCACGAAAAGGCCAAAAAATAATCCACGAAAATGCATCTTTTAAACGTTTAAAAAAGAACACTTACTTTTTTTTGCTAGCGCCGCTCCAAATCACACAAAATAATAATTATGCACAGACACTTAACACTGGCGACACCGTACGTGACACATTCTAAATTCAAATTTGAAATTTGGAACGCGAAGCCGGGAGCGCGGGTTTCGCAGCGTCGACCGCGCGAAGTGACGGCGCCAAAACTACTGGCCGGCGGGATCCAGTGTGGCGGGGTTCAGGGTGGGGTTTTGCAGGGAAATTCGCGACGCGGGAAATGGGTAACTGGGAAAACATCGATAACTCATCACACGCAATAATTGTAGCCCTGAATTAAATTTCCTGTATTAAGTATCTTAGCTCTGTATTAAGGGTTTCAATGTCTATAACATTACACACAAATTATATGAAAATGAGCATTCGGATATGAGCTTATATCCGAGAATGTTCTCAGGAACTGAATTCAAATCCGCTTGTGCTAATTTACTGCTATTAGGGACGTTTTCAGGTTTGTAACGAATTTGTATAATGGACATACATTATTGATCTCCGTGCTATCATCAGAGAAACTGGTAGACCATCACAAGAGTGTGACTTGCGTACACGTAAACGTTCTACGACGGGACAACGGCACGCTATACGTAGCAGAACGAGCGCTACACACTCTATTATGAAAATAAATTAAGTAATTGCATTTGTGAGCTGTACGTGTTTATTTTAATCAGACTAATAAATCGTGATATTTATGAGTATACTGGTAGAGAGAAATATTACATTTTAATAGTCATCATCATCGGGTGCCATCTTCAAATTGAAGTATGAAGGTCAGTAAGCAATATCGCTTACGATCCCATGCTGCGTATTTCAGATCACGGTAGCTCAGTCCGGTCCATTCCTTGATATCATCCAGCCATTTGCGCCGAGGGCGTCCTTCCTTAGGTCCACAAAGGATCAACCTTGGAAACTCATATAGGGATCCTTTATGCAGGTGGCCGAAAAAAGATGGTCTTTCTTCGCATCGTGGTTGACATCAATAGGAGATAATCCTGCAAAGTTGTACCACTAGAGGCGCCACTAGCACAACGGTACGTAGCCAATCGACATATAGATACGCTCCTTTCCACCAGGCCTTATCAGATTTTTTAGGTTTGCTATTTTCAAATAGCCATATTATTATGCCATAATATTATCACAATTTTACTACAGCTTTGAGAAATTATATTAAATTAACCCAAATAACGAAAAATTTGTGATATCTTCAAAAATAACGTTTCGTTTTGCTTTTCTGTTCAAGGAGTGTGCTAGTGGCTCCATCTACGCAATGCTTTGCGTGTTATGCCCTATTCACGCTTGCGGTTGACTATTTCTAGAACCCTTTGGCTTGAGGTGAAGTTAGTCCAAGGGATTTTGATCATTTTGCATAGCATCCACATCTCAAACGCCTGCAATCGTTTACAGGCTTCCGTCTTTAGTACCCATGTTTCGCATGCGTATAAAAGAATAGAGAGATAAGATATTTTAATAGAATACTAAAAATGTTATATTTACTGTAGATACGCGGGTGATAACAGCGCGGCATTTGTAATCAGGTAGTTTATTTTATATTTAGTAACTGGTATCTAATTGTATTATTATAGATTAAAATCATATTACTTACGTCACTTCGCCGCTAAAAATTAAGTAAATACATGCATTATCGACTCTACATCGTCTGTTAAATATAAGCGACTCTATGTAGAGTACCTATGGTATATACTTGCGGTTGTTGGTTCTCGGTGAAATTTATAGGACACGATGGATATGATGCAGGTATATATTATTTTATCAAAAAATCTTTAAATCACATATATCTTAGTAAATTGGGTACGTATTTGAAAGACGAACCGGCTTTTTAATTTTTTTATGAATAAGTTTCCCAATTTTAGGAAATAAGTTTTTATAGGTATTTGTATCTAAGGGTAGGGTTACAGCCCATAAGTCACTGCTACCTAAAATATCTATTGTAACATGTAAATTTAATGTTATTAGATGATTTACGAAGCGCGGCTAACCTTGAAAACTTCAGAGTGCCTCATGTGCCGGTAATTACGCTGGCTCTCTTACCCTTCAAACCGAAACGCAGAAATGCAAGCATTGCTGCTATGCGGCAGAAATAGTGGTACCACCCCAGGATGACTCTGCACAGTCATACCACCACCACAGGTGAGTGGACGGGTTTTGACACGTTCGGACAAGCTTTTATTTTTAATCGCTGCGGATGGGAGTTGAAATTACCTTGCTATGGCTTTTAACTTCTTGTTTATATTTAACTCATAGGATTAGTCATCTAATATATTTCTTTAGTCGAGTGTTATTTTGAAGTTGAGTTACAGCTTTTATTTCTACGGTTTACTACATACATATCATAACACATTATTTTCGTGTACAAACTACTAAAATATAGCTAGCTATAAATCTAAAACAATCGTGAACATTCACTACCAAAATACACGTCATGAATCATTCGTATTTAGAGAAATTAACAAAAACATTGGTACTGAAAAAATGCAGCCTTAAATAATTCAAGGTATAATGCCTTATTATATCTTCCAGACTTTTTCTTTGCTTTTAACATCAAAGCTGTCAACTTGTCCAATGATGCTTCGTTTAGAGGCGAAATACGTGTCAAATTACAATTCAAGTTCGCGTTTTTAGACGGAATACTGCAATTTTTAGGTTCCATTAATGATTTTAGTTTAAATAAGGGACTCTCTTTATTATATATACCTACCGCAGAGGCATGCAATAAATTAATTTACACATTGAATTAAAGATATCAATCGAAATTGTTTCACAAATAAGAATACAGGCACATAAAACTCTTTTAAATAAAAAGACGATAAAATTGAGAAGATACATTGTTTTCAGTAATCGTTCCATTGTGTATACGAGGCTATACTTTGTAATATTTACATCTAAAAATCACCTTAAATAAGATATCTCGTAATAATTTTCTCCAGATTCGCAAATCTCAACTCCAAGGTAATTTCGCAACCCTGGCATCCCCATTCTGAGAAAATGGCGGGAAATGGCGCCTGCGTGGACCTTCCCCGCGCGCGAAAACTTAGTGCCAATCGAAGTGACGAATTAGGCGTGCAGATGCATTCCACGTAGAAATATTAGGTACAACTTTTTGCTACTACTGGCGCAACTTTGAAAGGCAATTTAAAAAAAAATACTTGAAAGATAACTCTCGCTCTGTTAGATGCAAAATAAAAAAAAATACACAGTAGTAGGTATCTTTTTCGACCAAAGACATTATAATTTAATTTTAATTATATTTAGTACCGGAATGCGACATATTTGCCAGTCGATGGAGGTAATTATGTTTCCAATGTTTTTATGAGAAAAGAATGAATGAGTTGTAAGTTGTTTTGTCTTTGTAGAGATATGAATATTGTTTTAAAGCTACTGTTAATATACTATATGATACTTTATGTACTGTATTATGTCAAGCATATGAATTCACAGTGACTTAGTTTTAACTGTAATGCTGTGCAATTTTTGTAATAAAATATTACTAGTGTAAGGACATTAAATAAGTACTAGTACCTACCTCAGATCCTTGCAGAAGGTTTTCTTTACTACCCCTTTCTCTCTACCTTACTGGAATGACCATGCACAACCCCCGGGTTGAATAGAATATAATATACTTTAGTGCACAAAACTTAATAATAAAACATTGAGTTTGTAATGGTGGAAAACAATATATGCAGTCTAAGCGATCTCTTCCAGACAACCTTTGACCTTTGACTTTGGTTGACTCGGGCAGCCTCCGCTACCCCTGAGAGGCTGTCCCAACCTGAACAGTTACTCGCTCTTCAGGGCCCTGTAGCCTAGGAGACTTCACAAGATCGTGTACACCTCGTCATGGATATCCTTTTCTGAACTACACTACCACTTAAGTATTTATGGTTGCAAGGTAGACACGTTCCCTTAATCCAATCAAAGATCTGATGAGATCTGTACTCATCATCATCATCAGCCTATTAATGTCCCCACTGTTGGGGCACAGGCCTCCCCTTGTACAACAGGGCACGAGCCATGATCCACCGAGCGGGCCCAGTGCTGATTGGTGGATTTCACACGCCTTCGGAAACTTTCAATTTCCTTAGACATGCAGGTTTCCTCACGATGTTTTCCTTCACCGTTAGAGCAGTCCGTAAATGGACGTAAGTCTTCGAAAAATAATAAAAACTCATTGGTACATGGCACTGCACGGTTTCGAACCCGGACCTCCCGCATGGGAGTCCGGTGCCCAAGCCACTGTGCCACTGACGCTCTTGTATAAGTATAAGTATTTGTTTTTTTCTTAATGTTCTCGGTAATCTTATGCGTCTACTGTTAACTACCATCCACACACATAATACCATGTAAACACACACGCCCCATGCCATCACCCTCCCACACACTCAGTACCTCACATACACACTAATATCCTCATTCATTCAAACAAACACATTCATACAACACAACACGCACACACTGTTGCTTTCTTCGTCCGTGCAGTCACTGAGGGCCAGCTGAAGATCAGCGCTGTGGCTTCCCTCAGCATTATGCTGAGCTGGTGTACCCTTTTTGGCACTGTACCACACCAGATGTTCTGTGCTGCATGTATTAATCTTTGTATATTTCTGTATTGTGTTCTATATTCTGGTGTTTACAGCGCAAAATAAACGTTTTAAATTTATTTTCAATGCTTGCATTGCTTGTGCTGTATGTGTTTCGGTTTGTAGGATAAGAGAGCCATCATAGTTACCGGCACTCCATCTAAGTTGTCAAGGTTAACGCATGGAAAACCCTCTAGTGTGGTGACTGGTGAGAAGTCCACGGGAGATTGTGACCACTTACTCGTACCATAAGATAATAAAAATAAAAACTTGAGTTACTGTCCTCAAATCAAACAAACTCTACCGCAACGACAGTATAAATTGAAATGCATTTTTCACCAAGGCGTGGTTGACTCTCGACAAATGGTTGGATGCGTTTTCATCATTAAACTTTTGTTACTAAATGTTAACTTTATGCATCGCTCTGTGTTATTAACTGCAGTTTAGCAGGCGATGATAATTAAACTAATGGAACTTGGCTAGCTGAAGTCTGTTGTATTCTTTCTACCAGTAATTTCTTTGTTTTCGTGAGCACAAATTGCTAACAAAGTTTGACAAAATTATTTTAAAGTCGTGATCATTTTATGATAATAATCACATAGAACGACTTTCTTGGCAGATTTTAAAGTTATCGAAATATTTAAACTTTTAAAATTATTCAAATGGGTATTTGAAATATTTATTGAAATATTTAACGCCTGAGTACCCAAATGTAGCTTAAAATGTGAAGCGGGTGATTGGGTGATCCAGCCTTTATTTTTAGTTTTTAACGGCCGTGGATGGTATTTGCAATGGCCCGGCGATAGCTTGATATATCTTTAACGCGGACTTATAAAAATATTTTTTATTAAATTAAGCACAAATAGAAAATATAATATAATAGAACACTAAAATAATACTAAGGCTAAAACTAAACTAAGGCTAAGAAAGCTAAAGATAAAAAAATTGGGTTAAGTCCCCCACATCCGGTAGTGTACCCAAGAGACTGGCTGCGTTGCCCCGTTGGATAGCTAAGCTAATCCGCTGGGTTAAATAGGAGCCAGATCTTGGGTCTTTTGACGTCGACCAGGCGCTTTGCGAGGTCCTTGAAGACGCGCTCCAAACGGCTCAAATATGTATGTTTCACCCCGAATTCAAATTAATGAATTAGAATAATTTTATTTCATGCTACACAATTTGAAATATAAATGTCAAAAATATAATTCTTATTTGTAGAATGATCGTTAGATAAATTAATTTAAAATAAAATAATGTAATAAACATTGAAAATAAATTGCTAACCTATAATGATCAGGTTGGTAAGTAACTCATATTGGAACAATTTTCATATTATTGTTATTTTGTTTGGCTTTGGTTAAAATAAAAAAGTCGGTATTCATAGTAGAATAGAGGTCCTACTATTTCCAAATAAATAAATAAAATAATAAATTAATAACAGTAACAAAATAGATATAAAATTTTTCTTCTATTCAATTCATCTCTGTTAGATCTATACATAGAGACACAGAAATCTGTATTCCTATCCCTTTTCTCTTCAGTTTTAATTGTTATCTATTTCACCTTAGGTATTTACACACTATTACTATTTACTTTATTTTACATACTAAACTCATTACGTTCTTCAGATTATTAACACTTAACTTCCCACACTCACACACTCACACACCCTACACTACAGATGCACACTTACATCATTACACACTCCCACACAACCTAACACACACCCACCCATACCCACTCTTACCATTATCTTTACTAAATTCCTTTATGATTAAATTTTCCAATTTTAGGTTAAGAATATAATTTGTAATTTGCTTGCACAGAAAGTGCGACGGAATCCCGACTTACAAGATACAGGTTTTCGACCTAGTTTGTAAGTCGGAGGTCCTTTTTTGTGTGCCCTGTAATAAGTAAATAAACTTTATATTATTATTATTTTTTCATTTATTTATTTATTTGTACTATTAATATATTTTTGGTTTGGTCCCTGACCTGCCGTTTCGCCCGCGATGCCTTCGCCCTGGCACAGCTGAAAACCAGCGCTGTAGTTCTGTCGTACCGGTCGGACCGCAGCACATGCTGAGCATGTGTCCTTTTAATGTTGCATTGTTTTTTTAATTTCAAATATTTTTAAGTTTAATTATGTATGCAAAATGCAATGTTAAATTAATGTGTTTTTCTTTTCTCTCTTTAAATATCAGAACACAATTATAAGTAAAATTACACAGTTAAAATATTTCCCGTTCTTTCAAATTGGAAAACTTATTTGGTTAAAATATTACGGTGGTATAGAAACACTATATTTCCAAAGTCCCTAGAGACCACATGAACAGATTGGAATACAGGTGAGTGCATCGGCAGTAAAGTGCATATTGTATATTGCACGTCTCGTCTCCCAGATACTATGATTGGATACTCAAATATATTAGAAAGCATTATGTAAAGCCGTAAATATACTACTTCCGTGATGACACTTTGGTTCTTGAAGGTGGTATGACGCGTGCAGAGCCATCCTGGTTAGATTGTAACGATGTCGACTTCATCGTCCATATCAACCTCCTCGCCATCAATTTCAACCTCATCGTTAGCGTTTATCTCACCTCATTTCGTGATGGCATTTTCATTTCTTCATCTATATTTTCAAAATTCAAATCATATTTCCATTCCATTTCTAAATTCCATTATTCCATTAATTTCTTTGTTTTTACTTATTCTCTCTGTATTTTGTCCTGAACGGACGTATGTCCCTCTTTTTAAATTTGTCTCTTACTACTACCTATTTTCTACTATTGTGTTGTTCTGTTCCTCATAAAATTAAATATAATATCTACTATTACCAAGTTTCTTCTATTACTTCATCTGCACACTGTCCTTGAACCCTGCTAGCCGGCACCTAGAGGACAGATTGTAGCAAGGTAGCCTTTTACCTATTCTGGTCGCCAAACAGCAATGCTTGCATTGTTGTGTTTCGGTTTGAAGTGTAATAGAAATCCAGCGCAATTAGAATTTCAGAACTTCGCGGACACACTCCGTGTGTCTAGATTACCGACCGATGCACTCTGATGCACGGTGAAAATTAAGTACCTTCCTGCGTTTCCTAATATTTTCCTTCTGTTTATTAATATTTCCGTTATTTATATGTTCCGGTATTGTATCGTTAGGGAGTGATCCCTGGCACTCAGGTGATGCCTGAACACCAGCGCCGCAGTGCTAAATCCGTAGCGGCAACAGGCTGAGGCAGTCCCCTTTTTCCGGTGCTGCACACCACCTTCATCAAACTTAATTACTTTTGTTTATTTATTTTTATTATATATTTGTTTAATATTATTTTTATCTTCTGTACTTAATTGTTTGTATGTGTGCGCTATTGGAAATAAATTCTTTCTTTCTTTAGATGTCTTTGGGTGATGGTGACCACTTACCATCAAGTGGTCTGTTTGCTCGTCTGCTCTAATAAGTAATTTAATTTAATTCTACAAAAAATTTAATTCGTTATAATACAGTTAATAAGTGAAAGTTTGAAGTCTGTATTCATTATAGGCGCTAGATCCGCGTGTCAGTTGGACGGACGGACAGAAATATGGTTCCGTTTTACACTTCGGGGTACGGATCCTTAAAAATGATTGTAGGTATCTCCCCAGGCTGTCAGCCTGTCTGCACAGAGTCATACTGCGTTCTAAATGTCCAGATCAAAATAATTATGCTGAGAAAAAATAGTAGGGATTTTAAAACAGTGGAGGGAGGGAGTTGAATAACTCAACCCACCCACCCTCCCTCACCCGAAATCCCAATATAGGTAATTGCGTCCAATTTCAAACAAACAAAGATGAGCTTTCCTTATCCTTCTAAGTTTAAGGTAAGGTAGAGTTATCCTATAAGCTTTCTCTAAAGCCTTGTGAAAAAACAGTTTTGGTGAAAGAAAATAGCCGGCTTTTTTTCGACATTATTTGAGAAGTCATTTAAATATTTCGACAATCCGGAGAATTCTGGACAACTGCCGAAAACTCATGTTTCGAACTTGGCGGACACACTGCCGCGTTTCTAGAACTGTACGTCCAGAGCAAAGAGGTAAAATATATGTCGGAGAGTGAGGCCCTAGTGTTCCTCAAAAACGGTAATATGTAGCGCTGTAATGTGTAGAACGAAAACACAAGTCAGTCTAGTGGCAGAGAGCGAGCGGCGGCCTGTGATTTTGAGGTTATAATATGAAGAAAACAGTCAGCTCCATCCCGGCTGGTGGTGATGGTAATCAGGGTGGATTCCCGGTGCTGATGATCAATTTCTGGTAAGGTTGTGATGTTAAAATGTTTTGAAACAAGGAATACGCAGGTCGGTACGTTTTCACTGTTTTTCTGACGACGCATTCAGAATACTATAGCGGGGTGTAGGCGGACCACCACGATTGTGGGTGGTGTCTTCCCCGTGCTCGGGGTTGAGAGGTATACGTTCAGGTTTTCCTGATAAAGTTAGCTGTTATTCGTAACCTGGGTTAAACGTCCACGTATTTCAATGGGCTTCCTTACAACTGTACGATCTATTCACGCTATTTCTGGTGTTGACGCCCTGTCTCGTCTGCGGCTTCGATATACATAACATTTCTTTGGTCCAGAGATATCACGCAAACACAAAATACTACTCAGCAACTTACTTTATGGTACTTACTTACTTTTTTTTATAACCCACATTTGACCAATATTTTTTTTTACTTTCACTTTGCAACTAGAACTCGGGCTTCCCCTCACACCTTATAACCGTACAAACGCCATAATAACGATCAGACAGTCTACAAAACGTCCAAGCCGGAAAAGTGACTGTAGCGCGAGCGGCTACTTCAAAGGGAATAGTGCCGCAAAAACACTGAAAAAGAGGATTTTTACAGACAAAGGCGGTCTAGGGCGCCTCTCACACCATGTAGAGGAAACAAGATATTTTGCACAGAATCGAACCCTATGGTTTCGGAACGCGAGGCGAGTGCTCACAAACCAGGCCAATATGCATTCGTTGTATTTATTCGAAATTACCTATCACATCTCTGACACCTATAACACCTCTAGTCTTTTGTTTATCTCTCCACTAAAACAAAAACAAAATCTTTCGTTTTTCTAGATTTGTATAGGTTCGGTTAGCTAGTTTCAAAAATTCCTGCAAATTTAAAAGACCGCTTATTACGCGACAGTGTAATACCAGGGCGCGTTATATCCGAATGAAAACGTTTCACCATCTGAATGAGCGTGGATCCGCCTTAAGTTGAGCTTCCCTACACAACACTGTTTAAACTTTAAGCTGTCTGTACCTAAAGCTCCTTAGGTTGTATTGATTTTGTTTTTAGCTAAATGAGCTGAGCTGACCGTTGTTTGGTTTCGGTACCTACCTCCTACGAGTAACTTATATTTTATTTATTTGTAAATTTCACAGCATATTACACATTATACATAAATATATAAATCAAACAATTAAAAATCTATATATGCCAATTACGAAACCAAACTGTTGCAAAGATAATTAAAAATTAATTGAGCAAGTAGATTCAAAATGAAAGAGCGGATATTTATATATAGAAAATAAATCAGGCTTTACGATATGTTTGACTGCTAACGGTGGGTGTGTGAGAGAGAGATAGAGTGTGTGTGAGAGAGAGAGATTGTGTGTGTGTGTGTGTGTGTGTGTGTGTGTGTTAGCGATGATGATAATGGTAGTGAGTTTGGGAGAGAGAGTGGAACAGGAGAAGGAAGGATTACGACCGGGCCAATTGACGTATGACTTCGTTGACGTACTGAGAGCGACTAAGGAAGAAAATGTCAGCTTACATACATGTACCTATGTTTAGGTATATAGGTTTAAAGAAACAACTGTCTGATGTGTTTTTGACATTAGATTTTTCTTTTAATCAAATAAAATAATCAAAATATAATATTGGACACATTCTAGTCTTTCATTTATAAAACCGTAGCACGCGATTTTACGAATAAATTAACTGACGCATTGGGCTCAATTTACATTGCCTCGGAATGGAATGGAAGCGAATTTTCGCAACGTAATTGTACATAGCATAATGAACTTTATGTCAATTGTGTAACATACAAACTAAATACGAGCCAAAAAAGAAAAGTAGCCAGGGGAATTCTCGAGAATGCGCGAGGATTCCCCGGAAGACGCGCGACCTCTTTTTTGACTCGTATTTAGTTTGTATGTTACACAATTGACATAAAGTTCACTATGCTATGTACAATTACGTTGCGAAAATTCGCTTTCATTGCATTCCGCGGCAATGTAAATTGAGCCTTAGTATACACTTTTAGGGTATTTTTTCGCTACATATTTTCATCCATCATGGCCGATCGTGAACAGAGCCTTGAAATATTTTAATCGAATTAAAAAACCACCTTATACGCATCAGTCACCCTGCAAGCTATCTATGCCTACGTGTATTTTGTAACCCATAAATTAACGCGAAAAAAGTTTCAACATTAACACACCTACAACACTAAAATCCAGTTGGCTGAAAACAAATTTTGAAATGAAATTATACTTTTTCCTACATTTACTTTACTAATTACTAGTTTTTGAGTGAATATAACACGATGGACGTGTCCACTGACTCTCAGACCGACATGGAGGTCCTCAAGAAGATGGAGGATGAGCATCTTAGGTTACAGCGGCAGGTGAGTCAATCAGCAGCGTAAGTTAGAGCCAGGATTCAGCGCTTTAGGATAGAGGCGGACCAGGCGCGAGATCCAAATGATGGCACAATGAAGGCACAATGACTTCCCCAAATTCACCATAGACTGCAACCATCCCCTAAACAGGCATATGACTTCAATAAAGTCAACAAAATCATAAATCTCTATACCTTGGAAGGGATGCAGAAGCGCAGAGGGTTGTGAAGGCAGTTATGCCCCCACTTTAACATAGAACTCTCTTACCTTCTGATAAGTTTTACCGCTGGTGAGTGGGTAGCGTCGCAAGAGCTGGCCCAGTCTTCTGTAATCAGCTCCTTTGTTGGTTCAAGCTTGCGTCTGTGATGATGGGTGTAAAATAGATAAAATACAATAAGCCGTAGACTCACTCAGATGCCAGGATTTGGGAACGATCTTGGATGGATTCACTTGGTGTTTCACAGTCCAATTCACAGTAAAATGTTCATTATATTAGTTTTACATTAGTTATGCAGCGGTCGCGAAAGTTTGGTTTTAGGAAGTGTCAACAGTTTTCGATTCTTTTTCATACTGTAGTTGGTTGGTGGCGCAGCTCCATGCCTTTTGGCCGCTCCGATTTGGCCGATTGCCCCAAAGTTAAAAGAGGGAGGGAAATAAACATACGTGTATTATAAATGTGTGATAGAGAGGTGTGCATTACATAAAGCCGAGCATATACCGATTTAAAATAATAAAAATCATCCGAGCCAGATCCTATTGGCGCCAAAATCAAACACCTTCCCTAAAGCGTTTAAGCGATTATTGCAGTTGACTGAATTCAGTCGATTAATTAGTCAACGATTTACCGTATGTTGCAAGACACGTCCTTAATGTTAAGGCGGAGTCCTTGAGAGTACGAGACTTAAGAAATTAAGTTATCTTCACACGGAGTACTGTATGCATTTCACTTGAGTTCAATGTCAAGTCAGACTGAATTCTGTCAAATGTAATAAACACATTATATTCTGCGATTTGGAACAGAATCTCTGTCAAAAATAACCGAGTTTTTATATAGGTGCGCCAGATCCAAGCTGACCGGCGGCAGGCCACAACTGGAGTCCATCCTCAGTTCCGTAGACAGGACCAGCTCCTCAAAACCTTAAAGAAGGAGTATATCAACCTCTTTAAAGACTTGAAGGTAAATTTTCTTTTTTTTCGCAGTAGTATTCCTCATTAATGAGGGTCGTGATCTTCTATGGAATTAACCACATAGAACGACTCTCTTGGCAGATTTAATGAGGTGGTTTGCTGGTTATCTCAGCTCAGTATGAGCTTTACTCACGTTGTTTTTCTTCACCTTTAGCGCAGTTGGTAAATGTATGTCATCATCATCAGCCTATTAATTTTCCCATTGTTGGGGCGCAGGCCTCCCCTTGACCAAGGGGATACGGGCCATGATCGACCGAGCGGCCTCAGTTCTGTGCGGTGGGTTTCACACACCTTCGGAAACTTCATTTCCTCAGACATGCAGGTTTCCTCATGATGTTTTCCTTCACCATTAGAGCAGTCGGTAGATGTACGTAAGTCTTCGAAAAATCCGAAAAACTCATTGATACATGGCATGGTTTCGAACCCGGACTTACCGCATGGGAGTCCGGCGTCCTAGCCACTAGTCCACCGACGCTCTAATATTAAAAAAATGTATGTAAAGCCTTCGAAAACACCGAAAATCTCATACATGTCAATGCATGGTTTCATACCCAGACTTCCCGCATGGAAATCTAGCGTCCTAGCAACTACTAGTATATCGATCGTTGTATCGATCCGCGTATTACAACATAATCTAATCTACGTCACTGTAAGTCATAGTTTATTACCATATAGGCTACAAATGCGGGCTATAAATTCTAATGAAACCGCTAAGTTCCTTTATGCGGGTACTATACTACAAGTAGCTGAAATACTGTGAATATAGCCACCCACGCCTTATCACACATTTTACAGTCAGAAAATGCTCTAAACCTGTTTCCTTTGCTCCTGGGCATAGCACGAACTCTGCCAAACTACACAGTATTTCAGTTATATGCCTTGGAAAATTAACAACTTAACAAAAGTTGCACACTTTAGTTGCGAATGTATAAATCACAAGTCGGAGTGACTTGACGCTTGCGACTTTATCATCGCATCATCATCATCTTCAGCCTATTAATGTCCCCACAGTTGGGGCACAGGCCTCCCTTGCACAAAGGGGTACGGGTCATGATCCGAGCGGGCCCAATGCTGTGTGGTGGATTTCACACGCCTTCGGAAACTTTTAATTTCCTCAGACATGCAGGTTTCCTCGCGATGTTTTCCTTCGCCGTTAGACCAGTAGGTAAATGTACATAAGTCTTCGACAATGTCGGAAAAACTCATTGGTACATGGTATTGCATGGTTTCGAACCCGGACCTCCCGCATGGGAGTCCGGCGTCCACCACCAACACTCATCGCATCTATTTGTATGAAATCACACACAGCTTTGAACACCAGCTGTCGCATTCATCATATTTGTTCCCAATAATTAAAAGGTGGTACGAGAATTACCAAATTTTATTTAAAGCCTTTGATCAGGCTGGGCGTGCTTAAGTAAATTAGAAAAAGTGGTTGAAATGCCTGCATTTTCTTCAGTAATTGAACCGAGGACTTTTCCGTTTCGTAGCAGTATTCTAAACAACTTGAGCTTTCGAGGCTTATTCATCTTATTGTTCAACAGATAGCAAGATCGGGAGCACACAAGAAGAAAGACAAGAAGATGAAGATAGATCTCAAGAAGACGATATTGTTGCGGAAACGGTTCACGATGGAGTGCGACGGTGCGCCTTTGTCTTTTGAAGTAGCTATTGTGTTTTAAAAACTAATTGGTGGCTAATGGGTATCTATCTAGGTCTTGATATTTTTCAAATGAAACCACGTGCGTACAAGAAGCATTAATGGCTGAGATTGGGTCGAGAAGCACAGGCTGGATTACATGATTAGCGTGCAGTTTACACACACAGAACATAAATCTCCCTCTCTCTCTCTCACACACACACCCTTTCAACACACACAATTAAACACTCTTACAACTTACATACTCACACACACCCTTTTCTTTGTTCTCCCCACTCCCTATTCCACTTTCCCACCTCCATATTTTATTAGCTGTTACTAATTATTATTATTATTTTGTATAAATTAAGGAGACCTATTTTTTTGGCTTGCACGCATGTAAAAAAAAGAACAATTCAGGCATTATTGAATGAGCCAGGGGCTCGCGCGGGATAGCGATTGTATGAAAATTGCTAATTAAAAAATGCAATGCCTAAAGTGCCTTTTGCGTAGTCAGGCTAGGAATTTGAAAATAGAATAAGCTCTGGAACACAAGGACAGATTACTTATTCTTAGGATACGCACTGACCTGTGGACACCCGGCGCGGCAGTCGTCTAGGCTTCGTTTACAGCTCTTCCTGCAGGAACTATCACGGGCAATGTCCAGGCACCACACATAGTCTTAGCACATAGATTTCAGCAGGTTTCAGATGTTAAATAGCGGAAAATGAAGTAATTAGCGAGAGCGGTTACAGATCATGCGATTAAATCAGCTGTCGAAGTCCAACTGGTCGGTTAACGACCAATAGTTAAAGCCGGACGCGGTGACGTCACATTAGGCGATAGCGTGCGTATGAAGGTATAGGTAAGATGATAGGGAGAATGACCACGCATTGGCCGGTAGGTGTGCATTTATAAAAAATGAAGCGCTTGGCGCGACCAATTATATAGCTGTAAGGTTTCTCAGAAGATTAAAAAAAAAGCCTATTTTTTATGAAGCATTTTTCAGCCTAGGCTACTTAAATAAATTAAAAAAAAGGTGAAAAAAGTCAAGTAAAGTAAAAAGTAAAAGTAATACACTTTATTGCACAAATAGAAAACAACAAACAAAAGATAGAAAAGGAAATAGTGAAGTACAATTTAGGCGGCCTTATCGCTAAGAGCTATCTTTTCTAGGCAACCTTCGGGCAGAGGAAATAATTTCGATAAATAGGTAGTAGGTTTGGAATGTGGAAAACGATATATAAGAGAATTGTATTTACACAGCTATAATATAACATACTTATAAATACTAAGGTAAATTATTACGCTACAATACTTACTAAGTACATAAAAAGCTTATTTAAAAGCTGTTGAGATTACTATACTTAGTTTTGTTTTTACGACGATCCATTAAATAAAATTATTCTACTGCAAAGACAGAACAAGAGAACAGCTGGCCTTATTCCGGAATATCTGTAGGTTCTATCGATTTAACAACTGATTGACAAAACTTAATTAAAGACAATATGTATATCGATGGCTAACAATAAACAATTTCACATAAATTGAAATTGAAAACGTTTATTTATCACCGTAAACACCAGAATATAGAACACAATACAGAATATACAAAGTTTAATACATGCAGCACTGAACATCTGGTGTGGTACAGTGCCAAAAAGGGTACACCAGCTCAGCATAATGCTGAGGCAAGCCACAGCGCTGATTTTCAGCTTGGCCCTCAGTGACTGCACGGACGAAGAAAGCAACAGTGTGTGCGTGTTGTGTTGTATGAATGTGTTTGTTTGTACAAATGAGGATATTAGTGTGAATGTGAGGTACTGAGTGTGTGGGAGGGTGATGGCATGGTGCGTGTGTATTATGTGTGTGGATGGTATGGTACATGATGTTTACCTTCGCCGTTCTTCGACAGACATAATCTGATCCCTATCCCCATAATCGAGTCCCTATCTAGCTCGGAGAACATGTCGGCCCCAGCTACCGACGCTCGACACCAGTCATTAGGCCATGCCAGATGCCTACGGGCGGCCTGTATCACTATGACTATAAGTTGGCCACTAACCACACGACAGCAAGAAGAAGAATCAAATAAAAAAGACCAATTTCCACAGGATGTTTTCCTTCACCGTTCGACAGTTTTCAGGATATTAAACGTGAATTACAGATGGCGTCACTGTAATGGATCAGCTGGAGGAGGTGATACACCGCTACAACAAGCAGATGCTGCAGTTGAAGAAAGTCGTTAACGCTTATGCTGGACAGGTCACTTCAGTTTTCTTCTTTTTTTCAGTTTTCATCATCGGCGATATAACGTTCTACCATGTCGATCTATATATGGTCGCATGCTCAATGTCCCTCTAAATAAAACCGGCTGCCTTCGCTTTATTCGAGACTATACGTCATCCAGTCGAGTGCTTGCCTCGGAATATGGACTGGGTGTGACCCTATCCAACCCTACTTTTGACTGCGAATCTGTAGATCAACATAGATTTGTTAAATTAATCATTTTATTCAGTCAAAAAATTAAAGGGGCCAGATGGTCCTTAGGTATAGCCCAATGGCCCTAAAGACCTGAGAATCTATAAGCCAATTTAAAGCAAAACAAAGCAACACCATAGTAAAATAGAATAAGAATATAAAACCAAAAATAACATTACAGGGCAATAACATAACATGACTTAACCCCAATTCTCCGCAGATGAACCAACGCCAGTTCCAAAGCGAGCAGCGGCTGGTTTCAACAGAGAACAGGTTGGAGACTGCCACGCTGCGGTTCAACATGGTGCAGTGGGAGAACAAGAGGATTAGGGAAGAGATCGAATATATGCTTAAAGACAGGTGAGAGGGAGGGTAGGGAAATTAACAGAGAAGGGGTTATCAGGGCCAGGGACTAGCAGGGCTATTGACAAAAAAGGAACTGCTAGGGAAAGTATCAAAGGGACAGTGAGAAATCAGATGATTATGCTCAAGAAGAGAGGAAGACTTGAGGTGACCAGAGCAATTAAGGCAATAAACAAATGGACAATTGAAGAATGAGGAAATATCATACATACATAATTATATAACTTCACGGTATGCCCCTTGTGGGGTAGGCAGAGATAATGTATCGCCATAAACGTCTTGGCACGCTTCTCTTGCTTCCTCTACAGTCACTCATCGTTTCACGCATGCTCGCCGTTGCGGTCGTCTGTTCTATATATTAAAATCTATGAGCACTCTATCAATCTGATCTTTAAAGGTCAGTCTAGGGCGACCCCGGTTTTCCTTCCACTTACTTTTACCTTCGCTTTGTACTCATATACCTGTTTCGTAATTCGTTCGTTCGTCCTTTTATATCTTATTGATGACATGACACACGTTGATGACACATCCATTCAGACTAGACAGAGGAAATATCATGAAATTCAGTATAGGTGAGAACTTGAGAAAACCAGGATCATTAGGGAGTAGTTGAGGGACAGCGAGAGAATAAGAAGATAGGGGAAGATAAAACTGATAAAGTTTATGATGAGCTTGATTAAGTAGTTTGCGGTTTCTTTTTAGAGACTGATAATATAGCGGACTTACCATTTCTCCACACTTCCAGTTTTTACACATCCCAAATCCTTTAATTCCAGAGCCATTTGTAACAATCTTCTTTCTCAGGCTGCTATTCAACCAAGCCTGGATGAAAATGCTGAACGCCCTGAACAAAGGCAAGAAGTTTCTGACGGACCTGTTCGAGTCTTCTACCCTGGCGTACGACCAGCGCGACGAATGGTGCACCAAACTGAGATCTGTGCAAGAGAAGGGAAAAATTGACCAGATGTTGCAACTGCAGGTATTCCCACTCAAATACTCATTTATTGAACCTATAATCAACAAGATCACTTTTAATGTTAGGACTGATAACATGGCTCTTAATGCTTAATGTCTCTAGTACTAGTAATGAGGCCATACCCGATTATATATATTTTGATGGTGGTAAGTCAGCCTGGAGTGATACCATACCACCCTTTAACATATTTCCGCCCCAAAGCGGAAATGCTTTCATTGACGTTCGACGACTATAGACGTTTTTTTTCCTTTCACCCTTATATATGTGGGTTTGATGAGGATTTGACAGGAATGTATTGAATGCCTTTCAATTTACCTCAAACCTCAGATCATAAACGTAATTTAATTCAGGAAATGCGTGATCTCCAAAAAGGCTTCGATCATGAAATGAAACTCTTCAACTTCCTCGCCAAGAAAGGCGTCATGAGAATCAACAAGAAAGTTGAAGAAAGAGAGGAACTGGAGAAGATTAAAGATGAAGAAGATACCAAAAGGGAGTGTCAGAAATATCGAAAACTTCTTGATGAAATCACTGTAAGTACTTCTTAATTTGCACCAGGAGAATAGTCTGAATGAACTTAAAATTTTGTACTAGAGTCAAAAAACCTAAATAATCTGATGACTATGATCACAGAGTAGGTATGCTATGATATCATATGGAAAGATATTCACGGCTGACGTTCATAAGGGTTAATTACTGTAGCAATGTCTGCGACAATGTCGTCCTTGATGTACCATAACATTAACTATCAGTGTTGTAATTTTGACCCAAAAGCCTCGTTGGTCTTGAAAGAATGGAAAATACTATATTACGACTATTCTGTGATTACTACACAATTTATAATAATAACATTTCAATTGTTACCTACATTAAACAACGAACACCCACCCGCCCTCCTGAACTAATTTTTCTTTCATCCATGGTTACCTATTTAATAGTATTGTAAGTAAAATTGATTAAATCTCCAGTTTTTAATTATTTTGTTTTAAATATTTCATAGAAACAATCTTATAAATGATTACTTTCTGCGTGATCCAGTAGGCACTACACACCCTCTCCTCTTACCTATTTCCAGAACTACTCGAATGAAACCGAGGAGAAGACAATGGAGTCTTTCGCCAGAAAAGAGCAGGAAAACTTCTCGATCTACAAGCTACTGACAGACACCTGTGCCGAGAATGTGGTGCTGGACCGAGATGTCAAGAGGATTCGTCAGATGTTAGGTGAGTTGGAAGTTGACATTACGATCAGGCAGTTTAATTACCTAATATGATGTTCTGAGCACAGCAATCTGTCTATAGTAGGGCCCTCTCACCCCAGCCTGGTAGTCTCGGACGTAGAATATAAACTATGGTAACTCCTGCCTGTCGTACGAAGCATCTAAAAGGAGTTATCAGGGTTGCGTGCTGTCTAAATAGTGACTTTGACTATCCATCGTAGGCAGTGCAGCGTGCTATGGCCGCACGATGCTGTGACGGGAGGTGCTGAGAGGTGCAATACACCTCGCAGGAGGGACCCAAAGCAAGTGATACCAGTGATAGTGGCACCGGTGCGTTTCATTATTGATCCTGGAGCCCTCCTGAGTGTTGGTCTAAAACAAGAACAAGAAGCAACGGTTCGTCTAGCAGTCAAGTGAAAAGATAATATCACCAAAGATTCATCAAAGACCTGGGTGCGACTTATACAGGACCGGACAGGACAGCGCAAAAAAGAGAGTAAACTTACACCTTGATGCGATTTATATATGACCGGGAAGGATAGCTCAAAAAGAGAGAATATATAAACCTTACAGTGGAATGACATAGACTGACGATGATGACCTAATTGTGATAGTTCAATACCTATTGCTGATTCGGTAAGTAACTGCAAAGAGTCTGAATCCTATAAAAGTAAACTTCTTTCACCAGAGGATCGTAAAGACTGGAACGAGGTGCAGGAAGCTAACCGAGAAGCGAGCCTGCAGCACTTGAGTGAGGAGTTGAAGAGAATGCGCACTGTCAACGGGAAGCTGAGTAGCAGAGTGGACGCGAAGGAGCAGCTGTTGGCACGGAATATGGAGAAGGTGGATGAGATCTTCAGGTGAGACAAACCTAAGCTATTCATGAGTGGTTGTGGCATAATAACTTAGACGCCGGACTCCCGATTAGAAATCATGGCAAAGCTATGTACTATGTAATTTCGGATTTTTTCAAAGTCTTACGTAGATTTACTGACTGCTCTACGGTGAAGGAAAATAGCGCCGTCCCGTCCCACTGAAATATCGTAAGGAAACCTGAGGAAAATAAAAAGGCATGTGATGTATCTTTCTTCAATAATTTCGCACTTCAGAGTAGTGTAGTGTATCCACCGTTCTTTACTTATCTTATGTTGTAAAGTCATTGTTATTATGGATTTGAGACAATTTGCTAAAAAGCAGTGGAAAGGGCCATTTTGTACTTTGTCTTCTAAATCACGTGCCAAATGCGGAGATTCGGTGAAGAACCAAACGTCACGACAAAACTATATATTTAGGTTTGTTCATGGTGTCCAATAAATACGCAGGGTGTAAGTAAGTAATATGTTTATTTCACACACAGCAATGACCGAAACAGTTATAATTATAATACAATAATTATGTAGTCAAAGGTAAACATATTGAAATCATGTCTGATGGTCTGCTGTTGTTGTGAAAAGGGGTCTCAACTCATCTTATGTACGTTGCGTACCGTTGACTGATCTCCAATCGTTACCGTCAATCTGGCATTAAGTGCGTCGCTCACACGGACAGCTGATGGTGACAACCACAAGGTTTACGGTCGTCGCAGGATATTTGCCAGTCAACGGTCTCTGCAAGGAGAAAATGGCGCGGCATTAAGCTCGCTTAATCTAACTATATTGAAATAACCTATTGCCCACTGGAATTTAAAAAGATAAATAATTATAAAACAGGATTAATGAAAATAATTCAAACACAAAATCCTAGCTAGCCGTCTCTCTTCACCTTGAACAAAATCCTAGTTACCCTAAATCATCATCATCAGCCCATGTCGTCCCACTGCAGGGTATAAGCCTCCTCTCTTTTGTGCCACACAATACGATCCTGTGCAAGCCGCATTCAGGTCTTCGATGCGATTTTGGTGATGTCATCCGCCCATCTAGCTGCTGGACGACCTACTCCTCTTTTTCCCTGACCTTGGCCACCACTCAGTGAGGGCTCTGGTCCACCGGTCGTCAGACTAAATACCATAATAAAATCCTCAAAAAAATCGCTAGCCTGTCTATGTTTGGGATTTACGGAAACCACGTTTTTATAATTTACATTTTTACAATTTTACTTGTTTTTGTTAACTTTTGACTTGCGTCTGAGCACATCTTAATAAAATAATTTCTTCCACTTCCCACCAGATTCATTTGGTCCTTAGAGCCGAATTTGAACCAGCGACCTATCATAATTCTGATTTTTTTGAATTTCGGAAGAAAATAATACCCTTGCTTCTAATTTTTATTTATTAAGCACGGTTCAACAGAATACCAGCGCTGTACCATTCTTGTCTTCAACAATAAGCTGAGTTGAGGCTCTTTTCACAACAACAGCAGACCATCAGACATGATTTAGATATGTTCACCTTTGACTACATATTTATTTTATCATAATTATAACTGTTTCGGTCATTTCAAGTGTGTGTAATAAACATATTACTTACTTACTTACTATTTAGTCATATACGTACCTATGTAAATCCGCGAGCAGGATTTGAACCTGCGACCTTGTTTACCCTAGTTTTTTTTGAGTTTTTTCTTTCTTTTTTTTATTGCTAGTGAGCTGCAGTGTTTGAAGGACTCTTATAATATCCAAGCGTAGATTTTACATGAACAAAACAAGTTGTGTACTTAAGTAATCACTTAAGTGCAAATGCATGATGCATTACGCGAAGACTGTCACACTAAACCAATTTGATTGAAAATTCATCGTGTGCAATATATTCGTCATCAAACAAAACATGATGAACACACTACATATTATGGTGTGGTAGAAAGAGCACCTCCGTGTTCCAGGTTCGATTATAGCTAGGTACGTACGTGAATATTTCCAATGTGCAAGTCAGAGTCCCTTGTATGTGTCAGGTATTTTCTTCTTCTTTAAACATTGTGAAAGGAGAGCAAATGGACCGCCTGATGGTAAGCAGTCATTTTACGTCATTAGAATGTTATTAGAGGGTTTTTGATGCGCTGCTAACCTTTGGGACTTAGATGAAGTGCCGTCTTGCTTTTACTCTTCAGAAATACAGGCAGAAATATATAAAAACTGCCAAGACTGTGTGTGTTTAATTTTTCCAGAATCAGGATCTCTTCAATACGCCTAGGGGAACCTAGTATGACCCATATTGTGTATATTGTGATCCAGAATGCTGGATTGCTCGACGGAGCCATTACAGAACCTTCTTGGAGACAAGCAGCCCTCTCTCTGGCAGTTGAACCTCACTCTGACCTCCATCACTGAGAAGTTTAAGGAATACCTGCAAATCGTCTACTATTACGTAAGTAGTTTTGTTTATAGTATGACTCTGTGCAGAATCAGCCTGGGATGCTACCACTCTTTTGCCTATTTCTGCCGCAAAGGAAACAATGCTTGCATTGCTATGTTTCGGACAATGGTTTCGGAGAGCCAGCGTAATTACTGGGAAACCAGGCACTAATATCCTCATTCATAAAAACAAACACATTCATACATCACAACACGCACACACTGTTGCTTTCTTCGTCCGTGCAGTCACTGAGGGCCAGCTGAAGATCAGCGCTGTGGCTTGCCTCAGCATTATGCTGGGCTGGTGTAACCTTTTTGGCACTGTACCACACCAGATGTTTTGTGCTGAATGTATTAATCTTTGTATACTTCTGTATTGTGTTCTAAATACAGTGCTAAATAAACGTTTTCAATTTCAATTTTTTTTAATTTTCACTCAATCTAAGTCTGCAAGTTACGAGTAAGTTAAAGATGACTAAAACACAATGCACTGTGCGATCGGTAAATAAAGATGCAATTGTTTCAAATTTCGATCGCAACAGGATCCAGATCGAGGTGCTGACTTCAGCAGTACAGTGTTGAACAGCTGATACATACAAGTCAACGTCTATATACTAACTGATCCCTCAAGGGGAACGCGTGTGGAATACGAACCAGGCCCGTAACTAGAAAGAACTCTTGCGCCGACGCGTGGATCGCCCCGGTCATTACGCCCGGATTACTGTCTCGGGCTCAATCCGGATGTAGGTATTCCATCTAAGTCCTCAAGGTTAGCAGCGCATCAAAAACCCTCTAATAACATTATAGTTAGGTGAGATATCTATGGGTGACGGTGACCACTTACCATCGATTGGCCAGTTGGTTCTCGTGTGCTCTCTTTTACAATAAACAAAGTCTAATTACACTGAATTTTGTTTCTTACTGGTATGCAACCAAAAGTTTGTCTAGCTGTAACGTGAAAACAGAGACTATAAAAAAATCTAGGCTTAATTTCTGCGCCGAATTTCACACTTACTTCCCCCTGGCAGGAGCGTCACGTGCAGAAGAAGCTCCAAGACAAGTCAGCCTCTCGTCTGAAGAAGTACACGGTCCACGCGGAGCCGCCCAGGTTCTGGAGTGCGGCGCCCCTGAACCTGATCGTGTCTGCCGATCCTTGCCCGGCGTGAGTAGCAACAAGCATCATCTCCAGATTTTCTCATGTGAATGGTTGAGGTGCAGGTGAACAGAGCCTTTTATTGTAGGTACGTGTCAGGCCCGTAGCCAGGATCAGCAGTCGGGGAGGGTAAATGGGTGTTGAAGAGTTTCAAATAGTAGATAGTCGCATGTGCTCACTCATCGCAAACCAAAAATGCCTGAATGGCTGTGGAAGGTCGCTGCGTTGGATCCTGTTTAAGCAGTTTGTGGGGGGGGGGGGGGGGGGGGGTTGTTTCAACCCTCAAAACCTGCCTACGCCTACGTGCTTTCGTTCAGGCTGCCCCTGGGGTCGACATATTTATTATATTATAGGACAGATGTTTCGCAAAGTGGCAGATTTTCGCGTCAGATTCATCAAATTCGTCTTATGTTTGAGATCGTAATTTGTTACGTATATAAACGAATTGCTAACAATTACAGCACACTTCACACCACCCATACAAACTCCATTCAACGTCGCAGTAAACTTCATACAAATTCAATATGTCTCTCCGAAAATGCGCCACTATTATACTTTTGACCGCGCCCAACGTTGCTTTAATTCCACGAGAATTTCTGCTTAAGATGAGTAGTAATAGAAATAGAAATTGTTTATTTGCTTACATTACTATCATCATCAGCCCATGTCGTCCCACTGCAGGGTATAAGCCTCCTCTCTTTTGTACAATACTATATAACAAAAGATCTTATAATTTTTTATATAGTATCTAGTAGTATTCAGCCACATTATGGCATGCAAATGTTTCGAACAAAATAAAAAGTTAAGTAAAGTAAAATACACTTTATCGCACAAATCTAAAACAACAAACAAGAGATAGAAAAGGAAATAGTGAAGTGCAATGTAGGCGGCCTTATTGCTAAGAGCGATCTCTTCCAGGCAACCTTCGGGCAGAGGAAATTATTATAATCGTAATATAAATTGTTGCAAACAATCTTAAAATCTAAATCTAAATGTTGTACCATTGACTGGTACCATTGATGGTACTAGTCAATGGTACTACTAATCTTAAGCGTCAATTTCTGACCATCACAGGCTACGAGCGTCTCAACGACACTGTATCAAAGCCTGGTCTCCTCAGATGCGTGGAAGCCCGCTGGCTGTCCCGCGTGTCGGACACTCCCGAGACGCCCCTCAGCAAGGAGATGGCGCTGGCAGCCATCGGCGAGCTGAGCACGGACCCTGCTTTCGTGCGGAGCGACAGAGTGCATCCTCTGACAGACTGTCGGGTGCCACGGAGCCGCGTGATACTCGCCACTAGATATATCCAGTGATGTTACTGTGATGAGCAGTGATGTTACTGTGATGGGCAATGATGTTACTGTGATGGGCAGTGGTGTTACTGTGAAGTTTCTGTGATCTTAATGTGAATGATAATTATATTTCTGTCTCGCAATGCAATAAGTAACTTTCTTTGAATTTTCTTCGAATATATCGGGGTAAACCCGAAGGCAGGTTCCTTGATCAGCTCCACGATGTAGTCATCAGCGAGCTGAGCACGGGCCCTGCTTTCGTGCGGAGCGACCGCGTGCGCTAGATACATTGATGCAGTGATGTTACTGTGATTTGCAGTGATGTTACTGTGATGACTGGCATTGTCAAATCTAGATTTTATAAAATAATTAATTAGTAATAATTACATTGGGTGGAAGGAGAATCCGGAGTCGGGTAGACTGACCTTTAAAGAACAGATTTACAGAGTGCTCTTAGATTTTAATATACAGAGTAGATGACCCCAACGGCGAGCATGCGTGAAACGACGATTGACTGTAGAGGCAGCAAGAGAAGCGTGCCAGGACAGATATTCGTGGCGCTCCGTTCTCTCTACCTATCCCGCAAGGGATATAGCATGATGGTATGTTTTGTAAACTTAGCTGCTTATCGCATTAAGGATATATTTATGCAAATGTCAAAGAAAACATAAATTAATAAAATTACAATAATAGCTGCTGTAAATGGGCATGTTCAGCTTCACTGTGAGGCTTGGCTTGGACCTGCGACCTGCCTCTCAAGTATAAACCTCATATAAACTCACCTCAAAGCAGCACATTTCAAAACTAAACTTGATGCGGAAATACCGTCTCCGAAGACAACAACATGCCGAGAAGTTGTCTTATGTTTCGCGAAGTTGACTAGTGTTGTTAAAGTGTCGATACTTTACATAGAGTACATATCGATAGTTGGCTTTGATTACTCATAATATCAAATATATACTATAAGTTGTGGCTACTATAAATGTCGAAAGCGGAGAGAAGATTAAGAGGTGTACGTTCTATTTTTTATCGTACTTTTTACTCCTGTTTTAGAAATCGAAATTTATCGAAAATAATATGAGCTCGATACTATCAGTGCTAGATACTGGAATACGCCAAACAAAACGAACATAGCATTGATTGAATCGTTGTATAAAAGAATATTGATGATTGTGGTATCATGAGAATCATAATGTCTATGGGCGACGCGACGGTGACTACCTACTTACCATCAGGTGATACGTTGGCTCGTCTGCTGCCAAAAAAAATTAAAAAAGGTTACTAAATAAATAAAGGAACAATAAAAAAGAGGGTGTGTGCTTATGACCACACGA
Source organism: Hofmannophila pseudospretella (assembly GCA_947369225.1). Taxonomy (NCBI): domain Eukaryota; kingdom Metazoa; phylum Arthropoda; class Insecta; order Lepidoptera; family Oecophoridae; genus Hofmannophila; species Hofmannophila pseudospretella. The sequence goes on from OX376334.1 coordinate 10,306,112, forward strand.
TAGAAGTGAACACTTACAAAAAAAACACGCAAAGCACTAGAACCGAGTATACGCTTTTCAGCGTCACCGACCCGAGCGCGCTTGATGTCAAATGGAGCCGTGTACAAGCGATTCGGCGTCACCGACTCGAGCGCGCTTGATGTCGAATGAAGCCGAGTACACGCGATTCAGCGTCACCGACTCGAGCGCGCTTGATGTCGAATGGAGCCGAGTACACGCGATTCAGCGTCACCGACCCGAGCGTGACTGTTCAGTTTGGTTCACTGTTCAGAAAGAGCGCAAGGTGCGCCAAAGTAAAGTAAAGTAAAATACACTTTATTGCACAAATATAAAACAACAAACATGAGATAGAAAAGGAAATAGTAAAGTACAATTTAGGCGGCCTTATCGCTAAAATAAAGTAAAATAAAGTAAGTACTACCCTTAAATAAGTTTTCACTTCAAAAATTCCTAGTCTAAAAGTACCTAATCCATGTCTTCAAAGTCAGGATGTGTTGATACTAACAGTAGTGTTTTTCTCTTTATTTAGTGGCGGTAGTTCAAAAGAAATGACTTTGTACAAATTCACACGTACAAACGAGTTTGAGTTTAAATTAAAAGAAAAGGTACAATAATAAGACTTATTACTGGCATAAGCCTCTGGGCTGAGCTTATCGATGTTCTAAAATCACGATAGTATCGATATAGTTTCTGGCAACACTAAAGCTGACGATAAGTCTGCTTTCAATTTGCAAGTCCTCGATACGGTACGACACGGGGCCTTCAGGTAATTGATTGTGGTTCGCGATGCATGTGGAACTTTCTGGACTGTGATAGTTTGGCCTGGGCACAGGGTAGACAAATACAGTGAACAGGACTTTCTATACCGATGTTCCTAGGGAGATTCTGGAAACCAATTCTCGAGAGTTCGACATACAACAGTCGAGCGCTACGAACGTATTGTCACGCTCACATGTTATGTGAGCGAATGAGATAGGACTAATGTCGAATTCGACATTCCGCCTGCGAGAATCGCATTCCTGGATTCAGCATTTCGACTTAGGTCCGGTCACATTCCAGCAAACAATTTTTTTTATTTTTTTTTATTTACTTCTAAACCCGCATTTGACCTCGATCTCGCCTGATGGTAAGCGATGATGAGGTCGACGATAGTGCATGCGGGTCCAGTAAATGCCTATTCACTCTGGCCTTGAATATCCCAAGGTTGTAGGTTTCGGGAAATACAGACGCCGGCAGGCTGTTCCATTCCTTAGCCGTTCGCATAATGAACGAAGAAGCAAATCGCTTCGTACGAGCAGATGGGAAATCAACAACATAAGGATGGAACCCCTCCCCGCGCCTGGTAGTCCGAAGGCGGAATGGAGATGCTGGAATTAGGTCGTGCAATTCCGATGCGCACTCTCCGAAATGTATCCTATAAAATACCGATAGACAGGCGACCTTCCACCAGCGATTCGTCACCTATAAGGCGCTTAGCGCGTAATTCTATCATTTGGCAGAACCGACTCTCCGCTTTGTAGCATATGTGTCCCAGAGACAGCGCTTGTTGGGTGACGAGGAGCGTAATGTCCAGATTATTACAGTTTTAAGTCAGCCACTTCCCGAAACAGCGATCGAGCTTTTCCATGGGGGTACGCAGCTTTTGACCTTTTCTCTTTCTTCTAGTCGTGATCCTCATGGCTGAGGGTCGTGATCATTTTAAGGAATTAATCAAATAGAACAACTCTCGTGGAAGATTTAATGGGGTGGTTTGCCATTGCTTTCCCCATTTCGCACACTGGTTATCTCAGTGTGCAGTTTCCTCACGATGTTTTCCTTCATCGTCAGAGCAGTCGTTAAATGTACGTAAGTCTTTCGAAAAAATCGAAACTTATTGGTACATGACATTGCCTGGTTTCGAACTCGGACCTCCCGGATGAGAGTCAAGAAAAAGCAGCAAAAAAAAAGCTTTTTTTTATATAAATAAATAACCAGCTAAATTTATGGGAGGCTCAGGTCCAGGGTAGCAATTGTGTTAAGCTATGTAAAAATGTAAAAATTTGGACACATTTAGGACACCCAAAGGATAATTTTAAAGATAAGAAAGAACCCACACAGATCACCGCTCCACTGCGAGGGGAGGGGTCAAAGTGTGCCTTTTCAGCTCTCCAATCCAAATTTTGTAATGTCATCTTTATACCCACCTATAGCTAGAGGATCTTTAAAAGGATCCTTTGGGTGTCCTAAATATCTACGTGTGCAAAATTTCACATTCTTTGCTGGATGTGCATGGATTTGCAACAATCTACGGGGCTAATAAGTCCAAGCTATTATTTTGAGGTTGAGAAGAATACCCTGATTCTGCTGAGCTGGGGGAAGGGTGCGAATGGGAATTACAGTTTTTGTTACATCCTATACTTTACTACCAAATACTCTACTCCCAATAAATAAATATTAGTAGATATTCCGTTACACCTATAAGGAGTATTCTCACCTTGTTAAAATAGTCGATTCGACACACAATATCGACCAGCGTGACATAGTGTCGTTTGCTCACATGGGCTGTTTATTGGTGGCCCGTAATTTATGAGGCACTAAACGGAAGGTCAGACGGACAAACCAAGGTTTTATGGTAGTTTTATGCCTTAAGTCTTGGTCAAGAGTAAGGACGATGGTGATATACGAGTATAAAAGAGATAGTGCAAGCGAGACCTTACAATTACAAATATACTTTATTGCACACCCGGGACAAAAACAAAACATACAACATAAAGAGAGGTACAATACAATGTGCAGAAGGCGGCTTTAGCGCAAGCGATATCTTCCAGGCAACCTTCAGGTGATGGAAAAATCTTATACGGGTGCAAAAGGCGTATGAAATAGATACTACCCTCAAATAAATAAATAACAATAATAAAAAACTTACTGTTATTTCCAACATATAAAAGGTGGAAAGTTTAAACGCTACCAATCGTTTTAAAAGCCGGAACCGACTGCTTAACGTACTTTCTGAGGCAAGGAGGGGATCAGATGAAAATGTGCCTCTACCACCGTGCCGCCCAGAAGTGCCGCTGGGGTTATCCCTGTCATAAGATAAGATAAGGTGAAACAATGCGTAGGTGCAAAACGATTAATACAATATAGGCGGTCTTATCGCTAAGAACGATTTCTTCCAGACAACCTATATGAAACTTCAGTCAGGTATTTTGTTATTATTAGGTTAGATTGTGGCTTAAAAGTAGTTGTGAGCACGGTCCGAAAGTGATCGTGCAGGTTAAGCACGTTGGGCGCGATCGGTACCGGGATGTGTGAGCCCCTCCGTGCCTCAGAAAGTACGTTGAGCGCTTGTACTATCTCTTTTATAAATCACCATGGTCCTTACTCTTGACCAGGACTTAAGGCATAAAACTACTTCAATTTATCATTCCGTATGTTTGCTACCAAGCCCTACCTACAAAGGCATTATGATTATGACATTCAAAGGTCAAGTCTTTCCTAGATTGCACAGACCTCTGGGACGCTTCCTACGCGAGGGAATGTTATTGTGAGTTGCATTAGTTTGACAGATATTTGGGTTCCATATGTGTAGGGCGACGGGAATTGAGTTGCCAGATTACTTTTGGATGTGGGCAGGATATTGTACGTGGTAACACCGTGGTTTACGTGTAAGGAACTGCAAAGTCTGGAAAGTATTTTATAGGATACATTTCGGAGAGTACGCATTCGGAATTACACGACCTAATTCCAGCATCTCCATTCCGCCTTCGGACTACCAGGCGTCTCCCATCTGTTCGTACGAAGCGATTTGCTTCTTCGTTCATTATGCGAACGGCTAAGGAATGGAACAGCCTGCCGGCGTCTGTGTTTCCCGAAACCTACAACCTTGGGATCTTCAAGGCCAGTGTGAATTGGCATTACTGGACCCGCATGCTCCATCGTCGACCTCATGGTCGCTTACCATCAGGCGAGATGAGGTCAAATGCGGGTATAGTAGTAAATAAAATAATAAAAAAAGGGACGGATTGAAAGCTGACCGAGTAACTTGCTGGTGGTACAATCCTGGGTCCGCCAGGCTAGCGACCAGCCTTCTATGTGAAGTCTGTCATCAAATATCTTCGCTGCGGCGTTGATGTGTTCCGGCAGTGTTTATAGAAGAGCCAGTACTTACTAAGCGCGTGTGCTCCATCTTCGACCTCATCGTCACTTACCACCGGTGGATTAAGGTATCTATAACGCGGATTTACTCGTAAATTAAACATAATTGGTAATACCGAATCCCAAAGTTCATAGGAAAACTTCATGTGGTATGGTAAGGTATAGTTGTAACTCTTTTGTTTAATTTTTGATCTCCCATGTCATTTGATGGTTTAGTTCCCCCAAAACTATAGCAATATGCTGAGTTGAAGATCTATTTCGTCACGATGCAGCACAGTTTTTTGTATACTTGTGTATCTGCCTATGTTTACGTATTGCAGTGATCAAATAAAGAATTTCTATCTATCTATCATCTACATAATAATAAAATATATGATCAGAGCTCAAATAGAATCTTTCCCAGAGAGATTGTTAAAATCGAACAACATAATTCTGTGTGCTATACACGAGGACTATGCCAATGTTTTTATGAAACATCGGATGACCGTGCGAGAGACCAGTGTGAGAACGAGACATTTTCAGTAGTAGATACCGCTAAAATATTATCTATTAGTTTATTTTATCTTTATATAGTTTTTTCTTTATATATCAGTTTATAGTACCTGTAGTAAAATTATATTGTCACTTTGTAATATGGGTGTAGCCTGTAATAAATAAATTTATTAATATTATTATAAAAAACGCTCTCCACTTTTTAAATTTTTCCAACTCAGATCTACGTACTTATCCTAGTTACTTGATCCCAGTAAGATTCCGCAAAGCAAGTCTCAGTTAAATCCAAATTGAATAAAAGCAAGACGTCTTAACTCCGTAACTGGGTAACTGTTTTAAATCCTCCGTCGCCGTTGAAACTTAACTAACTGTAGTTAACTAACTGTGGTTGAGTTCTGCACTGTCGACCGCATTTAAAATACCTAATTTTTTATTTATTAAGCATGGCAATACTGGTCATACTTAAATAAATTAGAAAAATTAAACTCTCCTAAATATATTATTGTAATCGGTGCACAACCTACCCTTTTCCACCAAAATTACTCCACCAGAAGGTTGTCTGGAAGAGATCGCTTTTAGCGATAAGACCGCCTAGATTGTATTAATCGTTTTGTACGCATTGTATCATACTAATTTTGTGCAATAAAGAGTATTCATTCATTCAAAGGTTGGCTGGAAGAGATACCTATGGGATAAGCCCGATTTTGTAGATATTTTAATGTTTTTATTTTCTGTGTATTTTTTTTTGTGTACAATAAAGAGACAACAAACAAAGAACAGTGGTATAAGTAATAAAATATTATGTAAATTTAAACAATCGAAAAATGATTGAAAAAAATTTCGCGGGCCGGATTTGAACCTGCGACCTAGCCGTTCCGTGGCAGTCATGGATGAAAGAAAAATTAGTCTCCCTCCTCAGTGGCGGCGTCGATCATGGTGGTAGCGCTCTAACCATGAAAAAATACTCATTTTTCTTTCATCCATGGCTCTAACCAACTGATCAACTGGTCATCTTGCCGTCTTCAAATTAGTATAATATTGAGATATAAAATAATAAAGAAATAGCATTTTAAGTACTTTTATGTAAGAAAATAGAATCATAAATTTCCGTACAGAAAAATCAACAACAATACAATTCTTTTTTTATTTAATGGCTTCCGCTGCATCTAGAAAGTTGCCAGTCTTTGCTTCGCCAAAAAGTTACAAACTACTCTCCTCTCCTCTTATCTGATCGCACCCCTCTCGCTCGCAGCACTTGTTATATAGAAAGAAAGAAAGAAACAAAGAGTTTACTTCCAAAAGCGCACACATACTAACAATTAGGTACAAAAGTTAAAAATAATATTAGACAAATTTAAGATAAAAATAAATAAACAAAAGTAATTAAGTGTGATGAAGGTGGTGTGCAGCACTGGAAAAAGGGGACTGCCTCAGCCTGTTGCCGCAGCGGATTTAGCACTGCGGCGCTGGTGTTCAGGCATCTCCTGTGTGCCAGGGATCACTCCCTAATGATGCACTACCGGAACATATAAATGACGGAAATATTAATAAACAGAAGAAAATATTAGGAAACGAAGGAATATACTTAATTTTTAAATTATACATTAGAATACAGAAAGGTACTCGTATGTATGTATTATTGTATAAAACAGAGAAAATAAAAATAAAGCAAGCAATGAAGATGAAACTGAAGGAAGGATTAAAGTAGGTATCCACTACTAGGTATACCGTTCAATGTAGCGAAATTTGTATTTGCTTTGTCTATGGCAACGACTTTTGTATATCAAGCAGACAAAGTTTGAATATTTTTTTTAAATGTACCCTTGTTTCCCATATATTCATCAACCCCTTTCTCCGTGTAACAACAGAAATGCTTAACTATGTTGTTGGTGATTCAGTTCGCCATATAGGGAAGCAAGAGTCTGAAACCATACAGCCTGCTTATTAATCCTATTGCGGAAAACTTTTCAGCTACTTTTTTGTAATTTATTTACGCCTGGGAATTAGTTAAATTTACCCTTAAAACTTATAACCCATTCCTTGTGGTCGGGGGTTGAAAACCCCACTACTTTTATATATCTTTACTGATGGGCATGCAACCAACGCTACTCTATGTACTTATTAGTGGGGGGGATCCGTTAAAAACGGAAGTAGGGGGTACGACTTCCGCTGTTCTCGAGGCGTCTGCTTTTTTTTATTTGCGCGGCCATTTACTGGTGTTTGGACAGCTCGACGTTGAAAGGGTCCCGTAATTATTAATGGGCTCGGTACGATTCCCGGTTGTACCCTGTTTTTATTTATGTTAACAAGTGTTGTAGAATTAGTTAGGAGGTAAGTCAGTGTGAGTGTTTTTAAAAACAAATTTAGGACAAACAGATTCAATGCTTACTTTATTCGGGGAAGAAGGACCCGCCTTCGGACTACTAGGCGCGGGGAGGGGTTCCATCCTTATGTTGTTGATATCCTTATCTGTTCGTACGAAGCGATTTGCTTCTTCGTTCATTATGCGAACGGCTAAGGAATGGAACAGCCTGCCGGCGTCTGTATTTCCCGAAACCTACAACCTTGGGATCTTCTAGGCCAGAGTGAATAGGCATTTACTGGACTCGCATGCTCCATCGTCGCTGACCATCAGGCGAGATCGAGGGCAAATGCGGGTTTAGTAGTAAATAAAAATAAAATGAAAAAAGACCCACCACTCACCCTCGGATTCGCTCTCCCCAACGATAACCAAATCCAGAAGGATTTACAAACGCAAAGGATGACAAATCCGACCTCCTAAGGATGTGATAAGTATCGGGAGATTCCAGCAACAAGCTTACTTACATATTTTTTTCAATTATTGTTGCTTTATAGAGCGTCGGTGGCGTAGTGGCTAGAAAGCCGGACTCCCATGTGGGAAGTCCGGTTCGAGACCATGCAATGTCATGCACCAATGAATTACAAGTACATATATGATTGTATTCATAATTATTGTAAGATATGTTTATTTCAAAATATGTGCTGGTTATCTCAGTATGCAGGTTTCCTCATGATGTTTTCCTTCACCGTCAGAGCAGTAACTCTTTCGAAAAAACCGAAAACTCATGTACATGGCATTGCCTGGTTTCGAACTCGGACCTCCCGAATGGGAGTCCCACGTCCTAGCCACGACGCCACCGACACTCTTGAGACTGAGACTCTACCCAATACATAAATAATACATACCTTCTCGCTATGTCCTATGCGGGGTAGGAAGAGAGAACGAAGCGCCACGAATTTCTGTCTTGGCATGTTTCTCTGAGGGCTGGTTTACACCTTTTCAAGTGGCAAGGACAGTGGAAAGGTAGGACAGTAGGATGGTAGCGAGTGCCTGGCCAGTAACAAACAGTCAAAATTGCAAGCCAGCTTCCAAGCCAACTTGACTCGCCACTGTCCCACCGGTTTACACTACTGTCCATGCCACATGACTGACGCACTGTCCTTGCCACTTGAAAAGGTGTAAACACAGTCAAGTTGCCTTGCCAGTGGATCCAAATTTTGTTAGACTTTTTGTCACTGGCCAGGCACTCGCCACTGTGCTTGACTAAGCAAAGGTGTAAACCAGCCCTAAGAGTCATTAATAATACTGGAATTTAAATTGCAAATCTAAACAACTAGAAACTTCTATTCTCTTTGACAAACAAAAAAAAGTCTAAATCGAACAAAACTTAATGTGTATCTCAAAAATCCTCGAAAAACTCGGTGCCACTTTACTAACTTGGCACTCGCTCCCGTTTGACTTGGATCTTGAATATTTCGAGTTGTGTTTCAATTGTTTTGTCCCTGGATTCCTAAGATTGCTTCAGTACAGATCCCTGCGATTAAAAACTTGCCTTTTTGAAGCGAAATTGAAATTCTTTTTCTTTTTTAAATGTCTTTGTTTTGTTTTGCTAATTATTGAAGACGATTGTATTGCTTTCGAGCGTGTTTCATGCGATTGGGCAGTCATGGGTTTTTTTTTGCCATTTGGCGATTTCGTTGCCAAGTAATTCTACTTCAGGAATACTTATATAGTTTGGCCCCGTCCTTCCGTCTGCTAGTCTATATGTCACACAGGGTCCTTTAACTCTTCAAATATCTTAGCATAACATAGCATAACTCTCACGTCCATTATCCCCGAGGGGGTAGATAAAGGAACTTCTTCTTTCGTGTTGATGATCCGAATTAAATTTTTCCCGACCAGAAGGCAGCCACATCGATAGCCCTCTGGTTGGCCTCGAAAAGGTCCTCCAGATAAAGGAACTACCTTCATCATATGTAGTTCCTGGTGGAAAATTTGCGGAAGAAAGCTAGAAGGTGATGAGACAAGACTAACTTGAGAAGTTCCTGGATCTGATCTCCGGCGGCTGGTTTCTTCTGGTTTCCACCAAAGTTTGAAGAGTTGAGCACTTAAAGCACTCGCGGCGATAGTTCAGTTACAATATTAGAGTAATTAGCGTGGAAATTAATTAATTCCGAGGAGCGTTTGTTTTGCGTGACCGTTGCGACAGAAGTCATTTCACGAGTGAATTTGATTGGCAGATGACATTGTGACGTCATCACGATGCGCGTATTCTTTCGGTCTTGTCTCTTAGGTGAAAGGTAGGACAGCCCTGTAGTCTCGGGCGAAGAAAAGAGCCACTGTAGCTCCTGCCTGTCGTAAAAGGCGACTAAAAGGAGGGACCAGGGTCGCGGGCGGTCAAAGTGGGGGCTTTGGCCGTTCATTGGCGGGCGACCCTAGGGAAGGCAGCAACGTGCTATGGCCGCACGCTGCTGTGACGGGAGGAACCGGGAGGTGGAGTGTACACCTCCCAGGAGGAGCCCAAGGCAAATGCTAGGAGGGTAGCGGTGCGTTCCACTGGAGATCCCGGTGCCCTCCGATAAGCACGAGGCCGGCCATCGAGGGGGTTTTAGTGAGTGGAAATCTCACATAACCCAGTCCCTCCCCTAGGAGGCTGGGTATCTTGCGAAGAAAAAAAAAAGGTGACAGGTAGGAACGGAACGGGTATTATATGAATATTAGATAAGTACAAAAGCGTATAGTGTAATTTAAAAATAATGATATTGCATTAACAGTTCCCACTTTTCGCCGTAAGATGTGATGTACAAACAAACGTGATAAGTGGCAAGCCTATCGTCGTCTACTAGGTGTAGAATAGTATCCACTAAGACCCTTAATCGCCTAGTACGACACCCATGGGAAGAGTTGGGGTGGTGCTATTATTTATGGCCGGCACGACACGGCATCTTAGTTATTAAAAAATAGGTAGGTAGTAAGTAAGTGCTTACTTTCAATGGAAATTATAACGAACCCAGTGCCAAATTTTAACAATTACTTTGTCGAGTGATATTTAATTTGGAACAAATTGTATGAAATCGACCGCAAAATATTTTTTGTGATAAACTGCGGCTAGATAGGTCATGTTTATTTTAGATGAAGGCTTTTGTATACTTAAAACAATATAATCTATTAAGTTGGTATTTATTATTTTTTGACCCGAATTCGAGGCAGGTATATACGAGTAAATTCCACATACGTACTGTAATCCTTTTCACATAGGAAGGCAAGTTAATATTTTTCAATGGAGCATGATTTTTGAAAAATAGTAACAGCTGAAAGTTAATAAAATATGGTGGTGGGAAAGGGACTGGGGAGAACAAAGAAAAGGGTATGTGTAAGTATGTTTGTTGTAAGAGTGTGTAAGTATGTGTGTTGAGATGGTGTTTGAGGGTGCGTGTGTGTGAAAGAGGGTGATTTCTGTTATGTTCTGTGTGTGTAAACTGCGCGCTAATCATGGTATCGAGCCAATCTCAGCCATTTTACTCTACTTTAGTAGAGAACATTTATTTTTATAATTTTAAAAGACAAACTTAGTGTCAACTAAGTACATACATATTAATATTAAGACTACAATGATATGTTGACCTAAACTTGACGAAACATATTTTTTGATACAAACATTCTATGTAGTGGAACAAAAATGGAAATAATTGATTTTATCATCATCATCAGCCTATTAATGTCCCCATTGTTGGGGCACAGGTCTCCCCCTGCACAAGGGGGTTATGGGCCATGATACACCGAGCGGGCCCAGTGCTGATTGGTGGATTCGTAAAATCCAAAGGCGTGTGAAACGCCTTTGGATTTCTTTGTTTCTTCAAACATGCAGGTTTCCTCACGATTTTTTCCATCACCGTTAGAGCAGTCGGTAAATGTACATAAGTCTTGGAAAAAATCCGAAAAACTCATTGGTACATGGCATTGCATGGTTTCGAATCCGGACGTCCTAGCCACCGACGCATATAAATAAATGAATTATTTTTTATTAATATTATAAAAACCTAAATAAAATATAAATTCTCACCAATTGATGTTGGAAGTCTTCCGATTAGTTTCGGCTGAGTCAGAGAGAATGCAATACATTTCACCACTGAGAATCCGTATTTTATTTACGTGTTTATAAAAGGTCAATGTGCCTTACTTTCCTATATGAAAAAAACTATAAGCACTCAAAATACCATCTGGAATTAAAACTCATTTTGTAATTAAATTGCTCTAAAGGATTAATGTAAGTCAAACAGTATTAATTGACGCAGGTTCCCTCATACCGGCGGCACCAAATATACAAACAGTGATCACTAGTTATATCAGTTTCGTAACGGAAATGTTGAGTGTTGTAAGATTACGTTCTATAGAAACTTCTGGCGTGCCTTCCTATGGGAAAAAGACTATAAGTATAGAATGAATGAATGAATTATAATTTATTTGCAAACACATGCATAACACGATAATTACATTTCACTTAAAAGAGTTACTTTTTTGACTTAGAGTAAGTTCACAATTTCACATGCATATGTGGCAAAAGGGTCCCTGATCCAGCATCATGCTGTGACGACACGGCTAGACGCTAGCCACCGCCGCAGCGCTGGTTTTCAGTCAGGGCCGGTGACACGACGACACGGCACGTGACGGTGAGACAGCTGTCAGCATTGCACAACTATATAAACATATCTCATATATACTCGTATGAAGTGGGTGTTTATTCAAAATAAAAGAATACTAAAATAACACTAAAATACATACTTAAGCTAAAATTACAAAATATCTAACTATTTTACAAGTAAAATACCTGTCCCAGGTCGCTCCCTGCAGGGAGTGTCCGGAGGAGGCTGGCGGCGTTGCCCCGCTGTATGGCGAGGCTTATACGCTGAGCAAAGTAGAGGCCAGATATCTTCCTGTTGTTCCTTCTTCCTGTGTAACGGAGAGATATCTTCCTGTTGCGCGCGCTGGTGCTGGTGAGATCCAGACTCAAAGAGAGGCCATGGTTGAGCGTATCGACTTGACCTTAAAGGCCGTGGCCGATTGGGGCGATGCCAATTTGGTCAAGTTTAACGCCACTAAAACGCAGGCGTGTCTATTCACCGCTAAACGGAGTCCCTTCCACCTGACTCCGACTTTCCGGGATGTATCCGTACCGATTACTGACCACCTCAGCCTTTTGGGGTTGGATCTGACTTCCAATCTCAACTTTGGGCGCTCCATTGAGTCAAAAGCTAAGACGGCAGCCAAAAAATTGGGCATCCTGAGTAAGGTTAGGCGGTACTTCACGCCGGGACAGCTTTTAAACCTTTACCAAGCTCAAGTCCGGTCGTGCATGGAGTACTGCTGCCACCTGTGGGACGGCTCAGCTAAATACCAACTGGCTGCCCTTGACTCGGTGGAGAAACGCGCTAAGCGCCTTATAGGTGACGAATCGCTGGTGGAAGCTAGACTGCAAAGTCTGGAACATCGGCGCAAGGTTGCCTGTCTATCGGTATTTTATAGGATACATTTCGGAGAGTGCGCATCGGAATTGCACGACCTAATTCCAGCATCTCCATTCCGCCTTCGGACTACCAGGCGCGGGGAGGGGTTCCATCCTTATGTTGTTGATATCCCATCTGCTCGTACGAAGCGATTTGCTTCTTCATTCATTATGAGAACGGCTAAGGAATGGAACAGCCTGCCGGCGTCTGTATTTCCCGAATCCTACAACCTTGGGATCTTCAAGGCCAGAGTGAATAGGCATTTACTGGACCCGCGTGCTCCATCGTCGACCTCATCGTCGCTTACCATCAGGCGAGATCGAGGTCAAATGCGGGTTTAGTTATACATAAAAAAAAAAAAAAAAAAAAAAAAAGGCCAGCCTTCTGGTCCCGGGACGTCTCTACGAGGCGCTTGGCTATTTCCCGGTAGAGGCAGGGGCTCCAGGCCCCCACGGCCCCAAGGTCTCCACCCCGAACAGCGCAAATATGCAATCACCACCCAGGCCCGCATATTTGCGCCGCTTGAGGTATTTCCGGCCTTCGCCGCCGTGGCTGGAAAGGTATTAATAATGTATAGGTATTATTTTAAAATAATTTCCCGACCCGCGTTGCCTCGCCTCGCTCGTTGATCGCACCAGTCTGAAGGAATGCAGCATAGTACTCGTATCCAGAGCCACAAGTCCAGTGGAAGCGTGGTCGACAAAACAATATCACTGTGGGACCGCAAATTTACATTTTGATTGGATGAAAATTGTGACCGCGCGAACGAACATCAGGCAAACTCGCCAATTACACAAAACTGCTGGTCGGTAATGAGTTGTTTGCGGCGACCGGCGGCCTGTAGTAGGGTGGGTGTGTTGGGGTAAGTAAGGTAAGTTCAGAGGTGGAGCAAGATCGTTGAAATCATATTTATATATTTTAATTTATGCATATATTTGCATGTATAGGTACATAATTAGCTTTAATATTATAAATATATATTAAATAAATATACCTAAATATATAAATGTACGCGCGACGATGGCAAGAGGCCCGACGGATTCACCGTCGTACCTTGGAAGATGGGACGGCCTTTGGTGTGGGACGCCACCTGCGTCGACACCCTTGCCCCGTCTCACCTTCCAGCCACTTCTTATAGAGCCGGCTCTGCGGCCGCTGCTGCAGAAACCCTCAAACGGCGCAAATATACTAATCTGGGTGAAACATACATATTTGATCCGTTTGGGGTTGAAACATTGGACCCTGGGGCCCGGGAGCGCACCGCGTCTTCAAGGGCCTCGCAAAGCGCCTGGTCGACGCGTCAAAAGACCCAAGAGCTGGCTCCTATTTGGCCCAGCGGATCAGCTTAGCTATCCAACGGGGCAACGCAGCCAGTCGTTAGGGTACACTGCCGGATGTGGGGGACTTAACCCAATTTTTTTTATCTCTAGTTTTCTCAGCCTTAGTTTAGTTTTAGCTTTTATTTATATTGTTATAAGAGAGTTTAGTAGTATATAAATGTACATATTAATATATTATAAGGAAACTAGACCGAAATTCCTTAAAAAAAAAACAACGCGCCAAGCTACACAAATAAATTTAATTACGAATTACAAAATTAGCAAAATAACAATACGTGAACTGGAACGCAACCGTCGCCGACCGTGTCTCTAACAAAAGTGAAAGGCGGCTTTTTTTTTGAACTTACAATTGCTGTTGGTCCTAATGACCTTTACAGCTTCACTGGGGTTTTTGGGGCGAGCGCCATGGGCGCTCCAGCCTGGAGGAGGACTTAGAAACTACTATAAGAAGCAATTGCCTAAGGGCACCCAGGTGAGTACGGACCACGGATTAGGACGTCGCTGGGGAGGGAGGGATCGGGGAGAAGCGGCCTGGAATACGCCGATAGCGCGTGTAAACGCCAGAAGCGGGTCGCCGCCTGCGCCGGCGCGGGCTTCTGGCGTATGTAGGTGCGGCGTGTGAACTACTATCGGGTGGGGGAGTGACTTCCGCGATGGAGATCGTGATGGCGTCGTCGGGGTCGTCTAGGACGTGTCTAGGCCGACGTCGTCGACGGGATGTCGGTAAACCGTTAGTGGAGTAAGCGGCGGCGCTTACTACTAGAGGGTTTGGGTGGTGGGGAGCTTGCTCGAAGAAGCGTCGAGACGCTAACTTCATGTATTGAGCGATCGTGGGGAGTTTCAAATCGTGATGGAGGTCTACGTTACGTAGGTACCATGGACCACCGGTTGCTCTACGAATGAACCTATTTTGGATAACCTGAAGGCGGCGAATGTGGCAAGAGTGCGCAAATGTCACGCTTGCGTACGTGAGGATTGGAAGGATGCAAGTTTTGTAAATTGTCAACTTATTTCTAAGTGACATTTTACTCCCCTTGCCTACGATCGGGTGTAACCGGCCGAGAATGAATGCTGCGCGGTCGCGGACGCGTTTTACGTGTGGCTCGAAGGTCATACCTCTATCAAGGGTGACTCCTAGATATTTGACCTTGTTCTCCCAAGGGATAGGTCTGCCGAAAAGTTTGAAGGGCGGCACTGGTGCTGGTCTGTTTATATAGCAGCGTGGTGGCAAGGGCCCGCGACCCCCGCTCCCCTCGTCATCATTCTCCAACATTATATTATATTATAAATTTATAATAGTCATATCATCCCATACTTCCTGTTTCCAATGTCGCAAGTTTAATAGTATAAAATAAACATCATAAGCTTATAATAGTCACATCTAATATCTTTGACTTAAATTGTAATTTTAAGTTGTAATTCTGGAATCTGAATGTTAGATTGACACATAACATTGTAAAGTGGTCAATGTGTGTATCCATGTGATCTCCACGACACAGGCAACGCCTAGTGTGAAGGTTATAGTTTAATGTGAAATGATAATTAATATGTGGTAAAGGATATTTTTTTTCAATTTTCAATACTTATTACTGCCGAATCTAGCAATCTATCTAATTATTCAATCAATCAATCAATAAACGTTTATTCTCAGACACTAGTGTCCATACACTAGTGTATGGACAACTATTGAAGACAATAAATTCTAAGTTAAGTATATTATCTAACTAACATATCTATAAAATACTAGTCTAGACAAGAATTGGCTAGTACCTAAATTTTTATACATAGAATAGAATTTATTGTCGTCTTTTTACTGAATTGTGTCCCGGTAAGTGTATCAAGACCCAATGTCTCAGTAGGGAGCTGGGAAGCAGTCCGATTGCGCACTATGGCGTAAAAGTCATAATTATTAGTCCAATGATTTTCTAAAAAAATGACACATCATGGACTATTAAGTCGATAAAGAAATTTCAAGACAAATACAGACGGACACCGATGTCTAACCATAAGGCTCAATTTACATTGCCGCGGAATGGAATGGAAGCGAATTTTCGCAACGTAATTGTACATAGCATAATGAACTTTATGTCAATTGTGTAACATACAAAGTAAATACGAGCCGAAAAAGAAAAGTAGCTAGGGGAATTCTCGAGAATGCGCGAAGATTCCCCGGAAGACGCGCGACCTCTTTTTGGCTCGTATTTAGTTTGTATGTTACACAATTGACATAAAGTTTATTATGCTATGTACAATTACGTTGCGAAAATTCGCTTCCATTCCATTCCGCGGCAATGTAAATTGAGCCTAAGGGTTCCTTTTTTAGCATAAAAATGACAAATGTCAATTTTAGGCTTCTTCAGAGACGATAGATACCCAATCCAATGCTCATGACGAAGCTAATATGTCGCCGGCTCTCCCTCTCTATTAGGGTTGGTTTACACTTGATCAAGTGCAGTCGCGAGTGCAAGTAAATGGACAGTTGCGAGTGCCTGGCAGTATGCACTCGCCACTCTACTTGACCAAGAGTAAACCAGCCCTTAGAGTAGATAATTCTGTAGGACATTAATTAGTGTATACGTGTTGGATATTATGGGTATAGGTCATTCTACGAGTAGTATATTATGCGACACCAAAATACCTGAAATGGGTCATTAATCAGCGTCTGTGTTTCTCGAAATAAAACCAACCACCTTGGGATCTTCAAGGCCAGAGATAAATTTACTAAACTCGTACCTATGTTCCATTCATCGTCGCTTACCATCAGGCTAAGGTTAAAATATGTGGGTTTGTTTCCCCCATTTCTTTCTAGGTTCACCCCTGGCACTAAAGAAGGGGGCTTCTCCCTTCTCTTTTTTATATTTTATGGAAAGGAAATGTGTCGTTTAGGTCAACCCCCTCTGTAGTTCGCCCTTGGCACTAGAAAAGGGGGCCCCTCCGCCACAATGACGAACTTATTCGTCCGTACCTTTGCGAGGTGCTAATTCTTGAATGAGCTCCGGTCTAAACTAAATAGAAACTGAAATGTCGTTGGATGATCGAGCACGTAATATTAGGTTTACCAAACGTCTGATTTTAAATACGATATCCTTGATTCAGATATTCTGCTTTGCATTCTGAAACAGAGCAGAATATCTGAATCAAGGATCTTGACTGTCAAAGTTACCTACCTCTATAGCTTATAGGGGTGTAATACCCGAGAATGAATTGACATGAGGGGCTCTTTGCTTAGAGGAGAGCTGTAGGTCAGAAAGGGAGCGTGTAACTGTCAGTTGCACGAGTTAAGTCTTTATTAAAATAGGCTATCCCTTTCTTCGCCATAGCTCAAGATAGAGTAAGTAAGTAAAGTAAGTAAAATACACTTTATTGCACAAATAGAAAACAACAGATAACAACAAATAGAGAACAAACAGATCACAAAGCACTATGTATATTTGGCAAAAGGGGGGAAAGTCAGCAAATGCTGACATAATCGGGTACCAAATATGCAGCGCTGTTTTACATCTCACCCCTTATCCCAAGATGTTAGTGGGAGCGATAGTGATAGTGGGTAAAAAAATTAAAATTAAAAACTAAAAATCAAAAAGATTAAATACTTTTGTGAAGAATTTAGAGAGCTGAATGGTGATTAGAATAAGTATGATTTTGTAGTTCAAAGTTGGGTCGATATGAATACGTAATCGCTACTTAATTGTAAAAGAACCACAAACATTATAAAACAGTGGTATCGGACTCCTGGATGGGTTAGTCCAGTAGTTCTACAATCAGTTCTACGAATGGATGGGAACCACTAGTGGCACATTTTTATCTGAGCCCCTACGTGATACAGAGATGACGTTAAACTATCAGCTTGGACACGAAAAGAAGTTAATCAGTGATAAATGTGACCTGGTATTACTGTTCCGTTCTGAGATCTAACGTGGGGGAGGTTTAACAAATTAATCTGAGGCTGACAACCCTAACGTATGCAGATACAATGACTGATATGTCTGAGACTAGCGTTGCAATGGAGCGGGCACGGAGCGGGTTAGGATCGTTGCATTGTTGCGTGTGCAGCGTACAAGCGAACCTGAGCGACTTTAGGATTTAGAACAAAGAAGAGGGGAGTATCTAACCCACATCAAAAGTGCGAGGCGAACTGCCGCCGTGTTAACAGGCACTTTGCACTCTCCGTTCCCGTTCTCTAAAGCTATTTCATAACACCCCTAAGGGTTTTAAATAAAAGTTTGATAAATTTTCAGCTGTTAACGCGGTAATGGAACATGCACAGTTCTCAACGTGAATAATTACAACTGGTTTTGGAACGCTCTCTAACTAAACACTAGTACAAAAAAAAATTATTTATTGAGCCAAACATAATGTTGTCTTACCTGAATTCAGTTAAATTAGCAAATCTTCTTCTTCTTCAGGTCCTAGAACACCTAGTGGTGCATAGGGCTGAGACAATATTCTTCCACCGCGCTCTGTCCGATGCCGCAGACTCTATGGTTTCCCAGGATATTTTAGCCGCATCCAGGTCTTTTTGAAGACTACGTTTCCATGTAGCCCTGGGTCTTCCCCGTTTGCGAGATCCTCCTGTAGGTTACCAGTTCAAGGAGGCGTAGGCGATGCTTTTTGGGCGACGTAAGGTGTGCCCTATCCACAACCAAATTAGCAAATAAGCCATAGATAATATTTCACCGTACATCTTATTATTAAGGAGCCCGTAGCCTAGTTGCGAGCACGGTCCGAAAGTGATCGTAGGTACAGGTTAAGCGACGTTGGCGCGGTCGGTACCAGGATGGATGACCGGTAGTGGCATATTTCATCTGAGCTCTTCCGTGCCTCGGAGAGCACGTTAAGCAGTCGGTCCCGGTTGTTTTCGTTCGACAGCAGTCGTTAAGCCATGTCAGAGGCCTACGGGTGGCCTGAACAACTCTGACAATTAGGTTGGCCACTAACCATACGATAAACAAGCAACCGTACATCTTAAATGTTAGTATAGATGGCTTTGTATGCGCTGCAAACCTTGAGAACGTAGATGGGAGTGCCTCATGTGCCAGTAATTACGCTGGCTCTCTTACCCTTCAAACCGGAACACAGCAATGCAAGCACTGCTGCTTTTTGCAGAAATATGTAAAACGCTGGCAACCACCCTAGGCTGACTCTGCACACAAGTTATTACCTACTCATATAAGAGGAAGGTCACAGAAGAGATCTGTCCTCCGAGATACAGGAACTTCCTAGTTCGGAGGTCAGTGTTTATTGTAAACTAACTTGTTGCTCACTAATTTTATTTAGTTTAATATAACATATGCTTAAGTTCCTACTGGTGTATGGACTATGAATCCTTTGTAATCTTACCGCACAAATAAACTTATTCTTATTTTTATATTACTTTGCGAATTTATTAGGTTAAACACAAACAAAGCAAAGCTCACAATGTCCTACCATCTTTAGCCAGAAACTCGAGCTATGTTTGCAGCCGAAACGTGTTTTCAGAGCAATGTAAATGCTGCCAGATATTGTGTATGGAGCTGATAGCATGCCGCCTGTATACCCGGTGCAACTATGGATTTTGAAATCACTATACTGTGCTTTAGAATATCATAAAAACGTGTTACTAATTAGTCCTAGACTAGTAAACGTTTTTTTTATTATATAAGGAGACCAGGAGATCGTTTCCACAAAAAATCAAAAATCATCAGCCTATTAATTAATGAATGGGGAAGGCAATGACAAACCACTCCATTAAATCAGCCTCGAGAGTCGTTCTACGTGCTACGTGATTAATTCCTTAGAATGATCACGACCCTCAGCAATGAGGAATACGACTTAGAAGAAGAAGAAGAGATTAATGTCCCTACTGTTGGGGGCACAGGCCTCCCCTTGTATAAGGGGGTACGGGTCATCTACCGAGCGGGCCCAGTGCTGATTGGTGGATTTCACACGCCTTTGAAAACTTTTAATTTCCTAAGACATGCTGGTTTCCTCACGGTGTTTTCCTTCACCGTTAGAGCAGTCAGTAAATGTACGTAAGTCTTCGAAAAAATCCGAAAAACTCATTGGTACATGGCATTGTTATCGTTATGACGTGTTTCGTATGCTACTATCCACTAACGATCCAATTTCAGTAAAGATCCGATCGAGTCAACGATCGATCGAACAGTAACGTATTTGTGCATTCTAATAAAACGTTTAGTTTATACTGAATCACAGTTGAACGGTAACAAAACGCTTTAACTGTCAAGTATAACGATCGAACATTAGTTCCTCCCGAGGTACTTTTGATAGTAAATCGAAAGGTGGCAGTGGTAGAGTTATGCGTCAGCAGAATGCGATTTGGTGTCCAAATAGAATTGGAACGAAAACTAAATTGAAATTGGATAGAAATAGCACTACAAACGTTATTATTTATTATGGTAGGTGGTCACCGTTGCCCAGAGACAGCTCGTCGCTACAAAAAATCAATAAATTGTTTCAGGCCATTTGTGATAAAACTACAAAAATTCAAATACATAACTTTTGAACCATAAAACAAAAGGATAACCACGTGAGGTTATATTAATTGGTATATAGGTAGAAATGAATTACCTCAGTCATCACATCGCCCTGTTTCGTTTGATCCTTACTTTCTGGCACATCTTGTATAAGGAGAGCAGACGAGCACTCAAGGGGTTTCGATGCGTTGCTAACCTTGAGGACTTTAATGGAACCTCATTACGCTGGCTCCCTTATCCCTCAAATCGAACAACAAAAGAAACTGGTCAGTTTAGTCTGACCAACGATCTGTTCAATTCTATTCATTTATTCCAAGTTAGTTCCACTTTTGTTCGACAATAACATTCATACAAAATACACAATAATAATAAACTTAACAATTAAAACAATAAACAAAATACTAAATCATAATGAAATTTAAAATAACACAAACAAAACAAAAATAATAATTGTACCTATTCTTTGATGACGTCACGACCACGCCAAGCATTTTTATCGTTCAAATATTCTTGAACACTGTAATAAGATTTTTTGATGAGGATTTTTTTGATCGTCTATTTAGATTTTCTTTCATTTAACATTTTGATTTCTTCGGGGACAAGATTATAAAAAAATATATTAACGAATAACGTGGATTGTCCCTGGACAAAGTAAGTGAGACTAAGGAAGAAGTAACGAAGGAAATAGAGACCCAAGGATACGTGTAATCCTTGGGTCTCTATTTCCTTCGTTACTTCTTCCTTAGTCTAAATTACTTGTCCAGCAAAAGGAGGTATAAACCACAGAATTCGGACTAGTAGCGCCGTCTCCTCCAGGAAGATGAAATTGAAATTGAAATCGTTTATTTAGCGCTGTAAACACCAGAATACAGAATACAGAAGTATACAAAGTGATGATGTGAGCACTGCCAGCGAGCCAAAGGATTTGGGCAAAGTTTGTGAATGACTTCATAATTTTCATATCTATTCCATTTTCGTATCTATATATATTTCATACGCCATTTGCACCCGTACATTATGGTATCCATATGATTTTTCCATCACTTGGAAGACATCGCTTGATAAGGCCGCCTTCTGCACTTTGTATTGTACCTCTCTTTATGTTGTATGTTTTGTTTTTGTTCTGGGTGTGCAATAAAGTATATTTGTATTGTATTGTATTGTATTTTTGTTAATCTCGTTCCTGGCAATACATTTTTTTTGCTTCGTATTATAGTTATGAATTTCACTGTTTTTAGTGAAAACTCTGACTTGTTTACGTGTAGGTATACATTGTAGTTGCAAGTATGTATTGGCATGAAACCGACAAAATATTGAACCGTCAAGATAAATAGATAGATAGATTAATACTTAAATGATTACGTCAATATGAATAAGCTTTAATTTGGAGCAAAATTGGCAACATGCGTCTAAACCGATCAAAAAACTATCTATCTTAATGTCTATAGATAATTTTAAATCCCAGACGAAGAAAGAGGTCTAGGCTATACTCGCAGGTGTCAGGCGGAGACCGCTGTCAGACCGGAATTACTTTAATCCAGCGGCTTTTGCGATCCCAACGACATTTCGATGGTTATCCTCACAGAATCGGCATAGGACAGCCCTCGGTGAATTTCAAAATCTTTGTTGGAACTACTATAGCATAGAGTATAGAGCGTCGGTGGCGTCGTGGCTAGGACGTCGGACTCCCATGCGGGAGGTCTGAGTTCAACCGAGTGAAACCAGGCAATGCCATGTATCAATGAGTTATTCGTTTTTTTCCGAAAGAACTACGTACATTTACCGACTGCTCTGACGGTGAAGGAAAACATCGTGAAGAAACCTGCATACTGAGATAACCAGAGTGTGAAATGGGAAAGGCAATGGCAAACCACCCCATTAAATCTGCCACGAGAGTCGTTCTATGTGATTAATTCCTTTTTTTAATTTTTTATTTATTGACTACTAAACCCGCATTTGACCTCGATCTCGCCTGATGGTAAGCGACGATGAGGTCGACAATAGAGCATGCGGGTCCAGTAAATGCCTATTCACTCTGGCCTTAAAAATCCCAAGGTTGTAGGTTTCGGGAAACACAGACGCCGGCAGGCTGTTCGCGTAATGAAGGAAGAAGCAAATCGCTTCGTACGAGCAGATGGGATATCAATGATGAATGATCACGGCCCTCAGCTATGAGGAAAACGACTTAGAAGAAGAATAGGCATAGTACCTATAGAGACAACCTATACAGGTGTAACAAAACCCCCTATAGTCTAGAAAGGGGGGTGTTCAGTATCCATATCTGAACAACATTCACTATGGGTATATCAAACTCTGATATCACGAAAAAAATCTGCTGTTTCTTGCATTGCGGTTAGTTCAGTTCGGTCAGGTCAGTCATTCTGGAACAGCTGATTTTTTTCGCGATTTTAGAGTTGAGTCCATAGTGAAAGTTGTTCAGGAATTGATACTGAACACCCCGTTTCGGTAGTATAGGGGGTTTTGTTACATCCTGTATAGGAAAGAGAGCGTTTCTCAGCTAGATTTTTGTCATATACCCTGACCAGGAACTAAGAAACCCTGTCAAGAAGACGCCATTGGTAGGTAGTTTTATAATCTGTGTTAACTTCAATATGAAAAAATAGTACAATTTATTTCCGTAATAATAATATGGCGATGTTTTTTTAGTCCCTGGTCAGGGTATAGGTACATTAAATAATTTTAAAAATATAGTCTTAGTGGGTTTATTCAAAATAAGGTATTAATACTAAAATGACATTTAAAAAAAAAATAAGCTAAAATTACAAAATACCTAACTATTTTACAAGTAAAAGACCTGGCCCAGGTCGCTCCCTGCAGGGAGTGTCCCGAGGAGGCTGGCGGCGTTGCCCCACTGTATAGCGAGGCTTATACGCTGAGCGAAGTAGAGGCCAGCCTTCTGGTCCCTGGATGTCTCTACGAGGCGCTTGGCTATTTCCCGGTAGAGGCAGTGGGCTCCAGGCTCCCACGGCCCCAAGGTCTCCACCCCGAACGGCGCAAATACTAAAACATTTATTTTAAAAGTTGTTCTATTGTCGAAGTCTTCAGGATATATGTAGGTTTGACTCCACTTACATGAAATGCCACATTTTTTTCCAGTTGGACTTAAATTTCATCCAGTAAAAAATATTGTTACCTCTAAGTACTATTTTACGGTGTGACTCGTAGTCCCACTTACATTGTCCCACCATTACTCGTAGTCCCATTAGCCTGAAAACGTTGATTCGTTGTCCCACTGCACAGTGGGACTACCAGTAATAGTTGTAGATTACGGCTCGTGGTCCCACTCTATTTTTATTTCCAAGTGTAATGAAGTCCTTAGTCAAATTAGTGGGACCACGAGTTGTAACCATTGTTACACCAAACATATTGAAATACACCCTATGTAGATTGCTCGCTAGAGAAAGTTTCATATCGAAACCGCGTCTTCCAGTTGGCGCATGCGATGTGAGCATCATGCCAAACATTAGTCGAACATTTAAATGTCAACTGTATGGAACTATTACTTATGAACTGTACTTACTCCGCTGGCGCAGCGAACCGAAGTGGATCTTGTCCTCCGATACCAAAGAGCCCCATCGCTCTCTCTCGTGCGCGTCGGACGTCGTCCGTTAGGGCGTTCCACATACGCTCATTTTACACCATTATATTTGCCCCAATCCTTTGGCTCGCTGTCAGTGCTCACATCATCATTCTAGAGGAGAGGGCGCTACTAGTCCGATTTCTGTGGTTTATACCTACTTTTGCACGTGTAATCCTTGAGTCTCTATTTCCTTCGTTACTTCCTTCTGAGTCTCACTTGCTTTGTCCAGGGACAATCCACGTTATTCACTTCAAGGATGTAACCAAGCTTCCATTGTCCCGGTTAGGTATGATTAACCTTATTTCAGCCAGGGACGTCTGAAGGCATTTTTGCGCCCTCCGTTTTGAAATCCGAGGTCGAAACCTACCTCTATTTTTTTTAAATAAGGAGAGTAAACGAGAAAACGGGCCACCTGTACTGCTCCTGATCCTGACTGACCGGCTGGCTTTTCACAGTGGCGGACAATTTTGGCTTTAAAAGCTGGAGTGGATATTAGGAATATTAATAAACGTCTACACATTACCTACCAATGTTTGTTTTTCCAAAAGAAAAAGACAAAATGTAATGTAAGCGGTAATGTACACTCCGTAAAGATTGCCCTTATCTGATAATATGAAACACTTACTGTTGTTTGCTAAGTTGGCTCTCAAAGTGAGGGCTGACTCTGATAATACTTGAGCTTCTCTTCCCTTTTCTTAGTTAACGACATGGTCACCTTGTCGTGTACCAAAGCCTCTAATCAGATTTTTTTTTAAAATATTTACCCAGTTTATTGCACACATAAGGAACATAAAAAGACACTATTCAATCGGCTTAGACTCTTCAGCATGGCGCTTCATTACATTCCCTAGGTACGTCCCTGTTTTCCGCCAAGGTGACCTCACTTTCCCGCGCTGTATAACAAAGGGAAGAAGTAATCTTTTTATCTCAGATTAGAAGAATAATAAGAAATACTATCCGCTTGTCTTTCGCGAACAATGCACAGCTTACCTACATAGTGATGTGGACGTAGGTATCGATATTATTTTATCGATATACAGTAATGAAAAATGAAAAAACGTTTATTTGTTTTCAATACTCATTTACATGTAATATGTAGGTGTGGCCTCAATTTGGAGTGAACTCTCAAAATTAAATCATCGGCAAATGATTTCTATTCTAAAAGGCTCGCTAGATGGGGCTCTATTGAGGGGGCATTTTAAAATGTCAAAAAGGCAGGTAGCCAGAGCCCTGAAACTGCCAACGTTTAGTGTTGTAGTTTGTATAACGAACTTCCACGAGAACCTTTAGATATGTGAGCGAGATCGCGCTATAGAAAAGTATGTTTTATCCCTTTTTACCTACACATTTATTTCATTTTAGATACTTACTTACTCCGCTGGCGCAGCGACCCGAAGTGGATCTTGGCCTCCGATACCAAAGAGCGCCATCGCTCTCTCTCCTGCGCAGTCTCGAGCCAGTCAGGCGCCCGGAGCTCCCGCAGATCCTTCTCCACTTCATCGCGCCAGCGGTATCTGGGACGTCCGACCGGACGTCGTCCGTTAGGGCGTCCCACATACGCTCGTTTAACTGCCCGATCCTCCCCCATCCTAGTGATGTGTCCGAGCCATCGGAGTCGAGCCGCTTTCGTCTCTCCTATAATGTTCGGCTCGTTCACCATCTCTTCTATCTCCCTATTCTTTCTCATCCTCCACCCTCCATGTTCCTTCTTGGCTGGTCCCAGAATCTTCCTCAATATCCTCCTCTCGGTCACCAAGAGTCTGTTTTCTTCCTTTAAGGTTAGTGCCCAAATCTCGCATCCATACATCAAGATCGGTCATTTTAGATACAATTTGATTTTTTTATTATTATTATTGACTGACAGTGACAGATCGCCCCTACGTGCGAGAGCCATCTATGAGAACAAAAACGAGCTCAAAAAACCAAAAAGATAACCTCCCATTGGCGGCTAAGTAAGAATCGATCCCATTGACATTTAAAAAAAATTGTTGTTACATTCGAAGAATATTGTGAAAAATGGCTAGGTAGTATTGTCATTCATCTCGCTTTTGTTCCAAAAAGCAGTGCCTTGTTCAGTTAACCACAGGTTATCTTACTGAAAACGTTATTTGTGAAACTGAAATAAACCATATTACGCGAACATAAGGTTGAGACTTTATCGGTATACTTTCGTGGTCGACTGTGCAACGTATCCAGGATAAACTCCTGCCATGAATCATCCATAAATGTAAGATTTCATCATACTAATCACATTTTTAGTACTAAGTATTTTCAATCTCTGTAATCGTTGTATTTCCCGCCCCCTTCAAAATATTTTTCTGGATCCGCCCCTGAACGAAAATCAAAAATTTTGAAATTCAAATTGAATTAAAATTTTTAATTTTGACTCTCAAACTACATGCGTCATTGTCCCGGGTAGAATTCTGAAGGTACTTTTTATCGATATTACACTTACACTAAAACTTTTGCTTCCCATCCCTAGTTAGAAAAGTAAACAGACGACAGTTTGCGGTAGAAAATTAACTGTGTTCTGTGTAACAAACTGCGCCGCGAGATGGTTTCTAGATCCCAGGCTTATGGACTATCAGTGTTGCCACCAAAATTTTGTAAAAATCGCTAGGATTATTGAGAAAGTTGCTAGTTTAGGTAAAATTGTGCCCAAAAATCGCAAAATGTATGGAACAATAGCTATAAAAAGTCACTAAAATGTATGAAACGCCTGCAAAAGAATGTCGCTGATAAAGTAAAAAAAACCGCTAGATCTAGCGACAAAGTCATGAAATTCGTGTAACGTAATTAATGGATGACCCCTTAGTTGTCTGTAAGAAATACCAACTGAGATAAGGATAAGTCCACTTTTACTAATCAGTTTACGAAAATACATTTTAGTCATTCTTCTGCCCAAGTCGTATCCCTCATTGCTGAGGGTCGTGATCAATCTAAGGAATTAACCACATAGAACGACTCTCGTGGCAGATTTAATGGGGTTGTTTGCCATTGTCTTCCTCATTTCACACTGGTTATCTCAGTGTGCAGGTTTCCTCGCGATGTCTTCTTTCATCGTCAGAGCAGACGATAAATGTACACGTATAACGGAAAAAAACGAAAAACTCATTGGCACAGTACATAACAGGTAGCTAAAGTGATTGCGCTGGTTCGGGTTCGACTATCTGTGTCTAACGGTATTTAAGTGTAGGAACGCTGTACCGACCCATTGTCGAATTAAAAATGAAATAAGTAAATATTTTATAAAAAAGAAAAAGAGAAAAACGATATGTTGGTATTTACATCCAAGGATGTCCTATTTTGCTCATTTATACTGAACCCAGGTCAGCATGGATAAATAAATATATATAGAAATCATCCTTCAAGAAAATAAAACTTAAGGTTTACTTAGCAGACTTTAATGTTGAATCTGTTATTTCGTGTACAAACAAATTTCATTCACAGTCACGTACGCCAGATGTTTATTTATGCTATTAGCTATCTTTAGTCAAAACAATAAAGGGTGATACCTGCTTGCATTCGAACGTGAACGCCCGAGCGACCGTACCTTAAAAGCAATAGAACTGTGGAAAAGAGAGGGGAGCGCCAATGCAGGCGGCAGCGTGGGACAGTCGCGCCGGGACGCTAGGAGACCTCACCTGCACGCCGTTTGGTGGGAGCGCGGTGGCCGAGAGTGCGTACGTGTCCGGCGGTCGAAAAGTAAAATGTTAGAGAGATGGAGGAGTGACGTGTTGTGATCAGCTCGGGACCAGTTGAAGATTGAAGTAGGGAGTCAGCCTAGGGCCGGAAAAATGTGTGCGCACGTTCGTGCGCAGCTTTTAGCGCAGAGACACCAGCCAGGACGCGGGACATACTTACGGCTTTTTCGGATAGCACGCGCAGTCGCAGAGCTGAGGGAGATGTCTAGTCGATAGAGGGAGAGAATGGAACTTTCGAGATTTAGAAAGGGTTTTTATAAGAGCCGGGAGGAAATTAAGTGAATGTGTTATTATTATTTCCGTTAAGTGCTAGCTATTATCATGAAAACAAAGAAAGACAGTGTGGAGTGTAGTCTTGTTACTCGGAGCTTAGGGAATAAAACCATAACCGCGTAAATAATTTTCTGTAATCTCGTCGCGTAAATAAAATGTATGTCTATAAATCCAGATGAGTTGTGGACAGTGAGTCTGGTCGCTTGATGACCTCCACTGTACCGATTTCTACGGCAGAGTACGTGAGTAGTAGTTAATGGTCTGGTTGTATTATGGGAATCATAGGTTTTAGATTGTGGAAGAGGATTTTCCACTATATTTGTTTACTTCGTGAGAAGGGGTGTTTATCGGAATCACTACATAGTTTTATTATAAAATAGTGATTTTGATGGGCTTTTATTTTAATACATAACTTATTTATATTTGCATTTTATGGGGTATTATTGTTATTTTATGCACATATATCAATATACTAGGTATACCATACTCTTCAAATGTCATATATTTACTTTAGCCTAATTTACAAATTAAATAATATTTTAAAGTTAGCTAGATAATCCTTCGCTAGTTTCTGATATTATTATGTAAAGACTACAGAACAACATTCATGTTTCACGAAATAATTTCCTCTGCCCGAGGGTTGACTGGAGGAGATCGCTCTTGGCGATGGGGCCGCCTAGGATGTACTTCACTGTTTCCTTTTGTGTCTCTTGTTTGTTGTATTCTATTTGTGCAATAAAGAGTATGTAAGAAATCAAATAGACACTTAGTTTTTAGATAGAAACTAATGTCGTAGGCGTGAGTATATTGACCTAAATGTCTTCAAAGTAGGTTTGTGCATAAATAGATAATAAATTAAACTAGAGATTTCTTTATTTAGTTAGGCTTTCGTAGATCCGCGTAATAATTAGATATAGGTACGATAAACATCTACAGAGTAATTCTTCGCAGTAAAAGAAAGAACACACATTTATTTACAATGGTATATCGTTTGTTTACCTGACTTTCGTTGCGATCCGCGCGCTCGCGATGCAAAGCCGAACATTCGCTAAGTAAGAGAGCGCGGTTTTAGTAATGTATAATCGATTTAATTGACGTATCGATATGTATATCATTTTATTAAATATCCTTTGAAACTATTTGTTAGATTCTGAATTTTGACACACTAAATTATAGCAAAATTTAATAAATGATATTAGACTTATTACAGAACAAAAAATACGTTAAATATAATATAGTAGTGATACAATCGTAAACAATTAAATAGGTATAAATAAACTCAATAAAGTCTAAAACATGTTTCGTAGGTGTTTTGTTTATCTTTATAAACAACTCAAGCGTTCGAGTTTAAGGGAAATCGGTACGTTCGTAAGACTACAACACTGGTAATAAATAGGTAGTTCACGTGCGACAATTAGATGTAATATAGCTTGAGAGAAATGTTGTAATTTATTAATAGACGGCATCCTTCTAATGCCGAATGAATGAATGAAACTATAATAATAATAACTATAATAAATAATGAATTGCAGATATCGTTTATCACAAAAAGAAAAAGGGCTTAAACTACGTGTATGTAACAGATATCCCATAAGTTAGGTAGGTATATTTGATAATGTTATTGAAATAGATTATTCCAGACGAATAGTATGGTATGTCTAAAATAATGTATCTTTCTTATTTGATTTTCTTGGTTCTAAATAAATATCTAAAATCATCCTAAATATGTAATATTTAACTGAAATTTCTTTTATAATAGTATAGTTTATTATTCAAAATCGTGTTATACAAGAACCAAGAAAGTCCTAAATAGAGTGTTAATAATATTTATTATAACGTGTGATTGATTTGAATAGTTTTAAATTGTTGGTAGTCTCTAGTTATTTATTGAATAACAGGTAATAATATTTTAGGGTTTGTTCCAGTTCGTAATTTCGGATAATGTTTGTTGTGATCTTTTTATTGTTTTATTATATTTTCAGATGTATTCAACTTCTTTTGGAAATTTTATTGTTATTTAATATTCTTAACTTTTATAACAATTTCAGATATAGTCCCGGTTATTTACTTCAATAATTTTATTAACTTTTTGTTGTTGTTTGTGTGTTTTAATTGTTTTATTATATTCTAGGGTACTTGTACTGCACTCTAACTAGTGATATTTTCAACAGGGATTGTATGCAACAATCTATAATGATTTTAATATATATTTTTATTTCCTATTAGGTTTCCATAAGGAGTCTGAATGAATCCACTTAATTTTTATAACAATTTCAGATATAGTTCCGGCTATTTACTTCGATAATTTTATTAACTTTTTGTTGTTGTTTGTGTGTTTTAATTGTTTTATTATATTCTAGGATACCTGCACTGCACTCTAACTAATGATATTTTCTTATAGGGATTGTTGCAGTAAATATATTAATTTTAATGTTTTATTTCCTTTTAGTTTTATATTCTACGAGAAATATCTGCAGAATAATTTAAGTTGGTGGTGGATTTTATTGCAAATAAGTTGGTGGTGGAATTTTGATAGACTACATTTTGTGAGTTAGAGCGGCACGTGTCGGCGCGTGATTTGATCGACTTTCCGTAAGAAAAAAAAAAGGAAAGTTCGAAAGGATTACGGTTATTCACGATAGTTGCCTGATTCATAAAGTCTATCCAGAATTAGTTAAATATGAAAATACTAGTTTTATACAATTGATTTAAATGATAATTTTTAGATCATCATTATCCTAGGTTGTTCCTGAACCTTGGAGTTGTATGCAGTAATCTATAATGATTTTAATATGATTTATTTCCTTTTAGGTTTATTTTCTACGAGAAATATCTTTTGAATAAATATGTTTTATTGCAAATAAGATGGTGGTGGAATTCTGATAGACCACATTTTGTGAGTTAGTGCGGTGACTGTCGGCGAATGATCTGATCGACACTCCGTAAGAAAAAAAAAAGGGGAAGTTCGAAAGGGTTTTAGTCTCTCTTGTCCGTTGCCTGATTCATAAAATCTATCCAGAATTAGTTTAATAAGAAAATATTTCATTTGGCGTAACTGATAGTTTTAAGAACATTTCTAGATTTGATTTTATTCAAATCTAAAGTATTTAATATATTTGCCTAATTTGGCTCATGTTTAACTTCATATTCACTCTCTGAAGTATTTTTGTGAGTGAATGATGGCCGGAGTTTAGTGGCGATTGCAAGGGACCTCACAACCCTTTGTAATATACGACACTGCCTCTTACGCTTTATTTGATTCATGAAAATCACTACAGCAAGCATTTGACTATACACGTTAGGAACAATGATTTCCCCACACTATCCAAGGAATTGATGAGTAGTGGTTTACTTGGCCGGTGAATTGCTGCTTACTCAATTCACCCTACTCCATGGTAACATGACATTGGTTGACCTTGGGCTAAATTGGTATTTGTCAATATTTAGTGCAAATAAGGCTGGTGGTGGTATTAGTGCTAATAAGGCTGGGAAGTTTTATTACAAATAAAACTGGTGGTGGGTAGATCTTAAGCAATTGGCGTAAATAACATGTAAGTTCCTGAAGTCCTTGTGTATACTGAACCTAGTTTGGCTTTAATTAGACAATGCAACTACGTTCTGGAGGTTTCTTGTGAGTAAATGATGTTATGGTTTAGTGATGATTGTGCGGGACCTCACAACCCTTTGCAATATACATCACTTTTCTTATGATTTCACTGGTTCATGAGAAATACTTCTGCAAGCAAAATACTACACATGCGGCGACTATATTTTTCCCCACACTTCACAAGGAATTGATGAGTAGTGGTCTGCTTGGCCAGTGGGTTAATGCTTACTCAATTCAACCTACTTCATGGCATGGTTGAATTTTAGCTAAATTAGGGTTTTGTTGCTTTGACCTTCGACTATAAAAGTATTATTAATATTTATATAAAATCATTGAATTTCGACTTCGGAACTTCTTAATTTCTTATATTATAAGTTGTTTTAGAATTAAGTTATCCTACCAGATCCCTTCCAAAATTTTATATCCTCTCGCCTCCTTCCTCTTTCCCATGGTTAGATAAATGTAGAGTACATTTATTGATTAAAAACTATTTCAATCCTAGCATGTTTGGTAACTGACTAAATTCCATGACTAAGGTCTTGGTTTATTTATTATCTTATTTACTTACTGGTAGCAACCAGTCTTGAGCAAAGCTCAATATTAGTACACGAATACTGGTTCGTCCAGTCTAATAAGGGCACGGCCCTAATCCATACAACTTACTGGTTCTTCCAGCCTATTGAGAGCATCGCTCTTACGACTACAAATACTGGTTCGTCCAGTCTAATAAGGGCATGGCCCTAATGCATACAACTTACTGGTAGCAACCAGTCCTGAGCAAAGCTCAATATTAGTACACAAATACTGGCTCGTCCAGACTAATAAGGGCACGACCCTAATCAATACAACTTACTGGTTCTCCCAGTCTATTATGAGCATCGCTCTTACAACTACAAAATACTGGTTCGCCCAGCCTGCTAAGGTCTTTGACCTAATAATTATTACTGGTAACAACCAGTCGAGAGCAAAGCTCTTCACAAAACTATACATGCTGGTTCGTCCAGATTTCATGAATGTTTATCATCGAATGCAGTTGAATAATTATTTCAAATATGTTGGATTGAATGGTTACTTTGCTTTGCTAATTAGCTGACGTTGATGTCAAAGTTCCATTTCCATCCATATCCGCTCCTAAGGGAGAGCATCAAGTGGTTGACTCTCATTGTTGTTGGGCGCTGGCTGGAGCTCTACAGCCCCCTAAAAGGGGAAAAATGTCCATCCTTACCATTCCTAATGTTTCCGTCATCTCTAATCTTTTCCTTCCAAAAAAAAAAAATATCCTTCATATTTTCCCACATCTTCTTGATTTTATCCTAGTATATTTCCCAGTGTTTCCCTAATTTTATTCCTAATATAATTTTGTGTACTGTACATATTAATAATGTTTTACTCTTTCAGCAATGACATAGACACTACAATTTAGTGTTATCTCTTCCTTTAATCATTTAATTATTTTATGTGTCTTCGAATTTTAATCTCACGTCTCTAAAAGTACCAGGGTTATTCTTGCGGATCACAACGTAGCGATAGACGATCATGTGGCCAAAAACAGTGCAAAGCATCTTTAGGTCTCTTTTGCGCGGAGGGAGTTTAGTTACAATTTGGTGCCGTGACCAGGATTTTTTGCATTGTTCTTATGACTAAAACTAAAGTAGGCCTTGGCCTACAATTTGGTGTTCGTGAAAATGGAAAGAGTTAGTTGAGATTATTTTTGAAGACAGACTTTGTTTATTACGTTTAAAGGAGAGAGTCTTTGGTCTTTAGGATTGGGGGGTGTTTGAAGTTTAATAAAACGGGGGGTGTGCAAATGTTTTAAGGAACGGCAGAATGTTGTAGAGGTCTTAAGGATTGGGGGGTGTTTGAGAGTTTCAACGATTGGAGAGTGTTATACAGTCTAAAGGAATGGGCGGTGTTATAGAAATCAGGAATTATTGAGGAATGAGAATAGTTATGGACTTGAAGAATACTAGGGTATTAGTAATGTTTTAAAAGGTAATGAATAGGAGGCGTTCTGAGTTAATGTACTGGGGAATTATAAGTAAATGTTCAGTATGAATGTTAGTTAGATCATTTTGAATTTGTATTAGTTTCAGCTCGAAAATTTTAACCGGATAAACCTTTTAAAATTTTGGGGGGTGAATGTACCGACCCATTGTCGAATTAAAAATGAAATAAGTAAATATTTTATAAAAAAGAAAAAGAGAAAAACGATATGTTGGTATTTACATCCAAGGATGTCCTATTTTGCTCATTTATACTGAACCCAGGTCAGCATGGATAAATAAATATATATAGAAATCATCCTTCAAGAAAATAAAACTTAAGGTTTACTTAGCAGACTTTAATGTTGAATCTGTTATTTCGTGTACAAACAAATTTCATTCACAGTCACGTACGCCAGATGTTTATTTATGCTATTAGCTATCTTTAGTCAAAACAATAAAGGGTGATACCTGCTTGCATTCGAACGTGAACGCCCGAGCGACCGTACCTTAAAAGCAATAGAACTGTGGAAAAGAGAGGGGAGCGCCAATGCAGGCGGCAGCGTGGGACAGTCGCGCCGGGACGCTAGGAGACCTCACCCGCACGCCGTTTGGTGGGAGCGCGGTGGCCGAGAGTGCGTACGTGTCCGGCGGTCGAAAAGTAAAATGTTAGAGAGATGGAGGAGTGACGTGTTGTGATCAGCTCGGGACCAGTTGAAGATTGAAGTAGGGAGTCAGCCTAGGGCCGGAAAAATGTGTGCGCACGTTCGTGCGCAGCTTTTAGCGCAGAGACACCAGCCAGGACGCGGGACATACTTACGGCTTTTTCGGATAGCACGCGCAGTCGCAGAGCTGAGGGAGATGTCTAGTCGATAGAGGGAGAGAATGGAACTTTCGAGATTTAGAAAGGGTTTTTATAAGAGCCGGGAGGAAATTAAGTGAATGTGTTATTATTATTTCCGTTAAGTGCTAGCTATTATCATGAAAACAAAGAAAGACAGTGTGGAGTGTAGTCTTGTTACTCGGAGCTTAGGGAATAAAACCATAACCGCGTAAATAATTTTCTGTAATCTCGTCGCGTAAATAAAATGAATGTCTATAAATCCAGATGAGTTGTGGACAGTGAGTCTGGTCGCTTGATGACCTCCACTGTACCGATTTCTACGGCAGAGTACGTGAGTAGTAGTTAATGGTCTGGTTGTATTATGGGAATCATAGGTTTTAGATTGTGGAAGAGGATTTTCCACTATATTTGTTTACTTCGTGAGAAGGGGTGTTTATCGGAATCACTACATAGTTTTATTATAAAATAGTGATTTTGATGGGCTTTTATTTTAATACATAACTTATTTATATTTGCATTTTATGGGGTATTATTGTTATTTTATGCACATATATCAATATACTAGGTATACCATACTCTTCAAATGTCATATATTTACTTTAGCCTAATTTACAAATTAAATAATATTTTAAAGTTAGCTAGATAATCCTTCGCTAGTTTCTGATATTATTATGTAAAGACTACAGAACAACATTCATGTTTCACGAAATAATTTCCTCTGCCCGAGGGTTGACTGGAGGAGATCGCTCTTGGCGATGGGGCCGCCTAGGATGTACTTCACTGTTTCCTTTTGTGTCTCTTGTTTGTTGTATTCTATTTGTGCAATAAAGAGTATGTAAGAAATCAAATAGACACTTAGTTTTTAGATAGAAACTAATGTCGTAGGCGTGAGTATATTGACCTAAATGTCTTCAAAGTAGGTTTGTGCATAAATAGATAATAAATTAAACTAGAGATTTCTTTATTTAGTTAGGCTTTCGTAGATCCGCGTAATAATTAGATATAGGTACGATAAACATCTACAGAGTAATTCTTCGCAGTAAAAGAAAGAACACACATTTATTTACAATGGTATATCGTTTGTTTACCTGACTTTCGTTGCGATCCGCGCGCTCGCGATGCAAAGCCGAACATTCGCTAAGTAAGAGAGCGCGGTTTTAGTAATGTATAATCGATTTAATTGACGTATCGATATGTATATCATTTTATTAAATATCCTTTGAAACTATTTGTTAGATTCTGAATTTTGACACACTAAATTATAGCAAAATTTAATAAATGATATTAGACTTATTACAGAACAAAAAATACGTTAAATATAATATAGTAGTGATACAATCGTAAACAATTAAATAGGTATAAATAAACTCAATAAAGTCTAAAACATGTTTCGTAGGTGTTTTGTTTATCTTTATAAACAACTCAAGCGTTCGAGTTTAAGGGAAATCGGTACGTTCGTAAGACTACAACACTGGTAATAAATAGGTAGTTCACGTGCGACAATTAGATGTAATATAGCTTGAGAGAAATGTTGTAATTTATTAATAGACGGCATCCTTCTAATGCCGAATGAATGAATGAAACTATAATAATAATAACTATAATAAATAATGAATTGCAGATATCGTTTATCACAAAAAGAAAAAGGGCTTAAACTACGTGTATGTAACAGATATCCCATAAGTTAGGTAGGTATATTTGATAATGTTATTGAAATAGATTATTCCAGACGAATAGTATGGTATGTCTAAAATAATGTATCTTTCTTATTTGATTTTCTTGGTTCTAAATAAATATCTAAAATCATCCTAAATATGTAATATTTAACTGAAATTTCTTTTATAATAGTATAGTTTATTATTCAAAATCGTGTTATACAAGAACCAAGAAAGTCCTAAATAGAGTGTTAATAATATTTATTATAACGTGTGATTGATTTGAATAGTTTTAAATTGTTGGTAGTCTCTAGTTATTTATTGAATAACAGGTAATAATATTTTAGGGTTTGTTCCAGTTCGTAATTTCGGATAATGTTTGTTGTGATCTTTTTATTGTTTTATTATATTTTCAGATGTATTCAACTTCTTTTGGAAATTTTATTGTTATTTAATATTCTTAACTTTTATAACAATTTCAGATATAGTCCCGGTTATTTACTTCAATAATTTTATTAACTTTTTGTTGTTGTTTGTGTGTTTTAATTGTTTTATTATATTCTAGGGTACTTGTACTGCACTCTAACTAGTGATATTTTCAACAGGGATTGTATGCAACAATCTATAATGATTTTAATATATATTTTTATTTCCTATTAGGTTTCCATAAGGAGTCTGAATGAATCCACTTAATTTTTATAACAATTTCAGATATAGTTCCGGCTATTTACTTCGATAATTTTATTAACTTTTTGTTGTTGTTTGTGTGTTTTAATTGTTTTATTATATTCTAGGATACCTGCACTGCACTCTAACTAATGATATTTTCTTATAGGGATTGTTGCAGTAAATATATTAATTTTAATGTTTTATTTCCTTTTAGTTTTATATTCTACGAGAAATATCTGCAGAATAATTTAAGTTGGTGGTGGATTTTATTGCAAATAAGTTGGTGGTGGAATTTTGATAGACTACATTTTGTGAGTTAGAGCGGCACGTGTCGGCGCGTGATTTGATCGACTTTCCGTAAGAAAAAAAAAAGGAAAGTTCGAAAGGATTACGGTTATTCACGATAGTTGCCTGATTCATAAAGTCTATCCAGAATTAGTTAAATATGAAAATACTAGTTTTATACAATTGATTTAAATGATAATTTTTAGATCATCATTATCCTAGGTTGTTCCTGAACCTTGGAGTTGTATGCAGTAATCTATAATGATTTTAATATGATTTATTTCCTTTTAGGTTTATTTTCTA
The DNA here is from genome assembly GCA_947369225.1 of Hofmannophila pseudospretella. Taxonomy (NCBI): domain Eukaryota; kingdom Metazoa; phylum Arthropoda; class Insecta; order Lepidoptera; family Oecophoridae; genus Hofmannophila; species Hofmannophila pseudospretella. Next base: position 10,343,283 of record OX376334.1, read on the forward strand.
CGAGAAATATCTTTTGAATAAATATGTTTTATTGCAAATAAGATGGTGGTGGAATTCTGATAGACCACATTTTGTGAGTTAGTGCGGTGACTGTCGGCGAATGATCTGATCGACACTCCGTAAGAAAAAAAAAAGGGGAAGTTCGAAAGGGTTTTAGTCTCTCTTGTCCGTTGCCTGATTCATAAAATCTATCCAGAATTAGTTTAATAAGAAAATATTTCATTTGGCGTAACTGATAGTTTTAAGAACATTTCTAGATTTGATTTTATTCAAATCTAAAGTATTTAATATATTTGCCTAATTTGGCTCATGTTTAACTTCATATTCACTCTCTGAAGTATTTTTGTGAGTGAATGATGGCCGGAGTTTAGTGGCGATTGCAAGGGACCTCACAACCCTTTGTAATATACGACACTGCCTCTTACGCTTTATTTGATTCATGAAAATCACTACAGCAAGCATTTGACTATACACGTTAGGAACAATGATTTCCCCACACTATCCAAGGAATTGATGAGTAGTGGTTTACTTGGCCGGTGAATTGCTGCTTACTCAATTCACCCTACTCCATGGTAACATGACATTGGTTGACCTTGGGCTAAATTGGTATTTGTCAATATTTAGTGCAAATAAGGCTGGTGGTGGTATTAGTGCTAATAAGGCTGGGAAGTTTTATTACAAATAAAACTGGTGGTGGGTAGATCTTAAGCAATTGGCGTAAATAACATGTAAGTTCCTGAAGTCCTTGTGTATACTGAACCTAGTTTGGCTTTAATTAGACAATGCAACTACGTTCTGGAGGTTTCTTGTGAGTAAATGATGTTATGGTTTAGTGATGATTGTGCGGGACCTCACAACCCTTTGCAATATACATCACTTTTCTTATGATTTCACTGGTTCATGAGAAATACTTCTGCAAGCAAAATACTACACATGCGGCGACTATATTTTTCCCCACACTTCACAAGGAATTGATGAGTAGTGGTCTGCTTGGCCAGTGGGTTAATGCTTACTCAATTCAACCTACTTCATGGCATGGTTGAATTTTAGCTAAATTAGGGTTTTGTTGCTTTGACCTTCGACTATAAAAGTATTATTAATATTTATATAAAATCATTGAATTTCGACTTCGGAACTTCTTAATTTCTTATATTATAAGTTGTTTTAGAATTAAGTTATCCTACCAGATCCCTTCCAAAATTTTATATCCTCTCGCCTCCTTCCTCTTTCCCATGGTTAGATAAATGTAGAGTACATTTATTGATTAAAAACTATTTCAATCCTAGCATGTTTGGTAACTGACTAAATTCCATGACTAAGGTCTTGGTTTATTTATTATCTTATTTACTTACTGGTAGCAACCAGTCTTGAGCAAAGCTCAATATTAGTACACGAATACTGGTTCGTCCAGTCTAATAAGGGCACGGCCCTAATCCATACAACTTACTGGTTCTTCCAGCCTATTGAGAGCATCGCTCTTACGACTACAAATACTGGTTCGTCCAGTCTAATAAGGGCATGGCCCTAATGCATACAACTTACTGGTAGCAACCAGTCCTGAGCAAAGCTCAATATTAGTACACAAATACTGGCTCGTCCAGACTAATAAGGGCACGACCCTAATCAATACAACTTACTGGTTCTCCCAGTCTATTATGAGCATCGCTCTTACAACTACAAAATACTGGTTCGCCCAGCCTGCTAAGGTCTTTGACCTAATAATTATTACTGGTAACAACCAGTCGAGAGCAAAGCTCTTCACAAAACTATACATGCTGGTTCGTCCAGATTTCATGAATGTTTATCATCGAATGCAGTTGAATAATTATTTCAAATATGTTGGATTGAATGGTTACTTTGCTTTGCTAATTAGCTGACGTTGATGTCAAAGTTCCATTTCCATCCATATCCGCTCCTAAGGGAGAGCATCAAGTGGTTGACTCTCATTGTTGTTGGGCGCTGGCTGGAGCTCTACAGCCCCCTAAAAGGGGAAAAATGTCCATCCTTACCATTCCTAATGTTTCCGTCATCTCTAATCTTTTCCTTCCAAAAAAAAAAAATATCCTTCATATTTTCCCACATCTTCTTGATTTTATCCTAGTATATTTCCCAGTGTTTCCCTAATTTTATTCCTAATATAATTTTGTGTACTGTACATATTAATAATGTTTTACTCTTTCAGCAATGACATAGACACTACAATTTAGTGTTATCTCTTCCTTTAATCATTTAATTATTTTATGTGTCTTCGAATTTTAATCTCACGTCTCTAAAAGTACCAGGGTTATTCTTGCGGATCACAACGTAGCGATAGACGATCATGTGGCCAAAAACAGTGCAAAGCATCTTTAGGTCTCTTTTGCGCGGAGGGAGTTTAGTTACAACGCGCTATATCACGTCGGAGTCACCAATTGTAGGAACGCGCTATGTGAGGACATGGATGACGTAACGTCAGTTGTATCAAAGGGAAAATGGAAGATCTTCCACTAGGCTGGGTGTTGTGCCTGGTGACCAGATGTCCTGGTCTAACTATGGATGTTTGGAACTCGTATATATACAGTCTCAGGAAAATTTCAATAGCGCGTTCTACACCGATGTGAGTAGGTACTTATTCGTAGTGGCGCGTCGTGCGTCGCCTTATAAGTAAACAATTAATCCCCAAACTAGATTGCACAGCGATACAAAAGGAGAGGAACAAAGGGACTCCCCGACTTTCGACAGGTTAACTGGGTTTCAGGCTGCTCTAGCTGGGTGGCCACCCTCTTCTTATCTCTGCTGCTGAAGTCTTCAGGATAGACACTCAAGAGCACACAAAACTTAGGTCTATTAGCGTTTTCCGGAAATATCGATTTATTGCAGTCAAATTGCATGCGACGCGTGAGACTAGTGGAAGCTAGACTGCAAAGTCTGGAACATCGGCGCAAGGTTGCCTTCCTATCGGTATTTTATAGGATACATTTCGGAGAGTGCGCATCGGAATTGCACGACCTAATTCCAGCATCTCCATTCCGCCTTCGGACTACCAGGCGCGGGGAGGGGTTCCATCCTTATGTTGTTGATATCCCATCTGTTCGTACGACGCGATTCGCTTCTTCGTTCATTATGCGAACGGCTAAGGAATGGAACAGCCTGCCGGCGTCTGTAATAGGCATTTACTGGACCCGCATGCTCCATCGTCGACCTCATCGTCGCTTACCATCAGGCGAGATCGAGGTCAAATGCGGGTTTAATAGACAATAAAATAATAAAAAGAGACACTCGGCCGGACACTGCTTCCGTCACGAGGTGAGTTTAATACGAGGATCGCTAATTGGAAATAGGTAGGAATGAGAGACAGCAAATCACTGTGCAATGAAATTATGCGTTATGCATACGATTATATCTACGTATAACAAATGTATACAAGCGCCGCGACCAAAGTACCTATAATTTAAATTTTAAGTCTATGGCGAAAGGAACGGCGGATAGACGTTCTTACTACCCTAGGACCCAGATTAAAACTAGCTTTGCACAACGTCAATTCGAATGCCTTTCTTCATTTCTTTATAGACAAGTCAATCAAACTGGTAACTCGCAAACTGCTTCGAAAACAAAACACGCTGTAAAGAAAATAGTACGAGATTGGCTTAGTGGACTTTATTACGAGGGCACGGAGAAACTTCTAAAGGTAACACAATGAAATAAAAAAACACACACACCTTCTTACACACCCACTCACCATCTCAAACACACACCCTCAAACTGATATACACACGAACCCTCAAACAGACACACACGCACCCTCAAACACACTACACCACACACAACCGCGCGCACGCACACACACGCGAACACACACACACACACACACTACACAATCACAGAAGAGATCTGTCCCCCGAGACACAGGAACCTCCTAGTTCGGAGGTCAGCGTTTATTGTAAACTAACTTGTTGCTCACTAATTTTATTTAGTTTAATATAACCTATGCTTAAGTTCCTACTGGTGTATGGACTATCAATACTTTGTAATCTTACCGCACAAATAAACTTATTCTTATTCTTAATGCATTAAGGTCCATTTCAGACTGCAGAAATTTGACAGATGGTATTCATTCGCTAGAGGCCGCCTGTACCTGTCGCATGGTTTCGAACTCTGAACTCGCGCACGGGAGTCCGGCGCCCTAGCCACTACGCCACCGATGCTCTATGATGTACAGGACGTAATAAAATTAAACCAATTAATTAATTTATACTAACTTTATTTTACAACACGAAAAAATAAAATAAAATATTCGAAATAGAAACAGTTTGCACAGAATACTGACGTTTTAAGTTTAAAAAATACTTCGGAGTTGATTCAAGATACTGTATAAATGCAAAATAGGAATGAATACTTTTTATTGTGCATTTTCTTACAATTAAAGGACACTTTTTTTTTCTTAAATCTACCTCACAAAAGATAAGTAATTGACATTATTAATATATTCGTACATTTTCTGGGATTATTTATTTGTAATTACTTTTTATTACCACCAATAATTATAAACTACAGACTAAAGTATGCATCAAAAAGGTTCAAGGTTTAACTTTGAGTGACTATTTAAATACATATTTAAAAAGTCTCTTTTTTTTATGCACACGTTTTGACAGACTAGCAACAACGTTAAAGATACATTTCAACCCCAGGAAGAAAAATACATTTATTAAAAATTGCAATAATAGAAACTCCATTCCTAATACCGGCAGTTAAAAAGATTATTTCGTGAATTTAAGTTACAAAACGCGGTCCCAGGGTCTTAGGATTATGTGTGAACAATCCCCCCACCCCCCCTTCGACTCCAATAGGGAAAGACCCTAAATTCGTTGTTTGTATAACCCCAAAACGCGACTTTTTTAAATTGACCCCCTCGCCCCACACGTCCGATCCCCCACCCCCCATGTTTGAGACCGCGGAAATTACAACTGGCTAATAAAACTAAGAACACTTCGTTCACATTAAACTTAGATTTAAGTTTTGTTTAAGCGTTATTGGTGATTGATCGCTGTCATTACCATCTGAAACAAACAAAAAACTAATTACCAAAAACCCATAGACATATCACCTCACTGAACATCACTAGAGGGTTTTCTGTGCGCTGCTATTCGATTTGAAGCGCTCCAAAGTGCTCAGGTGAGCTCACGGTTGTAGGGTACCCAATTTATTTTTTATTGCATCAATCAACTTACACGGACATCCTGAAGAAGGATCTAAAGTTAGTTTTTCGATATCTCAACTAATATCAGAGATATTAATGGTTTAAGTTAGTACTGGAGAGATGCTCTGTCCCTTTTAGCAAAACAGTCCTTTTGCAGCCTGGACCTGCTTGTATGGCGCTAGGGAACAGTGACGTCATAATTGTCTATTACCGTTTCTTTCTACCGTCTGATTTTTTATTGCCTGTAGCTATTTAATTTTTCAACGAATTATAATTCTAGTTTCACATTTTACCATGTGCATATAAATGCATTTAATATTTGATACTTGGAAAATACTCTATTACGCTCTTACCTTTCAAACCGAAAAAGCATTGCTGCTTTGCGGCAGAAATAGATAAAAGGACGCTACCTCCCTGCACATCAGTGTCGTACCAGTACCAGTTAAACTGCTAGGTTAACGGCGGGCTTGAGAACCACAAAGAATGATGGCAATAAGATTCTATTGATCAAGACCTATAATTAACATACGAAGGTCGGCTGATAAGTCCCGGGCCCCACACAGAGATGGCGACACTAGGGCAGCATTGCATAATACTATCCCTGACTAGGTTATGCCTAAAGTTTCAGATCAGCAGCTTGGTTAGTGTTTGACAACATTTTAATCAAGACGATTTAAGAGTTTAAAAAAAAATTGAAGATTTGGAAATAGAAATAGAAATACATTTATTGCCAAATACTCATAAAAAAAAATTAAAATTAAAGTACAAAGCACTATGTATATTTTTTTATTATTATTAAATAAGGAGAGCAGACGAGCCAACGGGCCACCTGATGGTAAGTGGTCACCGTCGCCCATAGACATCTCACCTCACTGTATTAATATTAGAGGGTTTTTGATGCGCTGCTAACCTTGAGGACTAAGATGGAGTGCCTCATGTGCCGGAAATTACGCTGGCTCTCTTACCCTTCAAACCGAAACACAGAGATGCAAGCATTTCTGCTTCACGGCAGAAATAGATAAGAGGGTGGTACCACCCCAGGCGATCCTTCACTTTAGGATCTACCACTACCAAACTATGTATATTTGGCAAAAGGGGGGAAAGTCAGCAAATGCTGACATACTCGGGTACCAAATATGCAGCGCTGTTTTTCATTTCCCCCTTATCCCAAGATGTTAGTGGGAGCGATAGTGATAGTGGGTAATTTTTTTAAAATTAAATTTAAAAACTAAACATCAAATTAAATACTTATGTGAAGAATTTAGGTAAGAATAAGCCAAAAATAAATAAATAAATTGCATTAATGACCTGTGATACATATTGTGTGTGTGTGTGTGTGTGTGTGTGTGTGTGTGTGTGTGTGTGTGCGTGTGTGTGTGTGTGTGTGTGTGTGTGTGTCCTTCGTTCGGTTAAAGGCAGATTTTGGTTATGGCAGATTCTTCTAATGGCAGATTCTTTATAGCTGGTCACTTGAGATTAATGAGTAAAATGAAGTGATCACTTGACATTGCTGTTAGTTCTGTTTATGAACGTCAACAATTTTAAATTAAGTTTGCTGTTAAGTTTATTAAGAGTAAAAAAGGCTTCTTAGTTACTAATTATACAAGTATCATTAGTAACTAAGAAGCCTTTTAAGAAGCCTAGTAAATAATAAGAATCTGCCTTATAAAGAATCTGCCATTAGAAGAATCTGCCATAACCATATCTGCCTTTAACCGAACGAAGGGTGTGTGTGTGTGATCAAAACGAGCAGTAATCAAATACTTCCATTTTAACGCCTAAAGATATCAAATGTTGTTTTCATTGTGAGGCCCGGGTAATATAGTTCAGTTTGTGTTATATTTTACTTTAAGTGGTAGGTTTTCCAATAAAATTAAATAACGAAAAATCACATTTTACAGATACCTATAATGAGGCAGCATCAAAACTGTGGACCGCAAAGTAGGATGGATGAATGATGCCATAACAAAAAACTATAAAATATCGGTTTGATTAAACTCGTGTTTTGTAGGTTTTAAAACAATCCTTGATCTGACGCTGTGGGTTATTCTTCTAGATACCTCAGAGAGCTGGCATTACCCGAGATAGATAAGATAAGATAAAGTTTTATTGTGTATCTAAATTCAGGTACATTTTGCGGGTAAAGTTGCACATTAAGTCATTCTTAGTTGGTTTCACGAAATTTTACCTAAACAAGCATATACATACATAAATAAATTGAAATTGAAAACGATTATTTAGCGCTGTAAACACCAGAATATAGAACACAATACAGAAGTATACAAAGATTATACATGCAGCACAAAACATCCGGTGCGGTCCAGTGCCAAAAAGAGTACACCAGCTCAGCATAATGCTGAGGCAAGCCATAGCGCTGATTTTCAGCTGGCCCTCAGTGACTGCACGGACGAAGAAAGCAATAGTGTGTGCGTGTTGTGTTGTATGAATGTGTTTGTTTGTATGAATGAGGATATTAGTGTGTATGTGAGGTACTGAGTGTGTGCGAGGGTGATGGCATGGTGCGTGTGTGTTTACGTGGTATTATGTGTGTGGATGGTAGTTAACAGTAGACGCATAAGATTACTGAGCACATTAAGAAAAAAGCAAATACTTATACAAGAGCGTCACTGGCACAGTGGCTTGGGCACCGGACTTCCATGCGGGAGGTCCGGGTTCGAAACCGTACCAATGAGTTTTTCGTATTTTTCGAAAACTTACGTACATTTACCGACTGCTCTAACGGTGAAAGAAAACATCGTGAGGAAACCTGCACACTAAGATGACCAGTGTTTAAACGGGGTAGGCACAAAAGATCCTCAAGGGTCGAAGTGCCGCTGGGTTACTCCCGGCCCCCTATCATAAGATAAGATATACTAGATACTTAATAAAAAACCAAGCACGAGCCAAGCTATGTAAGGTTTTGTTGCTAAGGGAATTCAAATCCCTCCCACTAAGACGCATAGTCTTGTTCATGCATGACATATTCGGTGATGTGGTCAAGGGATCGGTACAAGGGGTTGAACACAAAAGATTCCCATGGGTCGAAGTGTCGCTGGGATCCCCGGCCTCTATTCAAAGATAAGATAAGCTTTTGTTGATTGCAAAGAAGGATGCTATTATTAAAGAAAAACCCAAAATACCTGTCTAGTCATCCTTGATCTGAGGCTGCGGGTTGTTCTTCCAGATGAAGTAGGTCAGCGAGCTGGCATACCCGAGCCAGGCCAAGTAAGGCAGCATCAAAAGACCGGCTGTCTTGTTGACAGCAAAGAAGGATGCCGTTGTTGCAACCGCCGCGCCGGAGAGGACGGTGATTTCTATGAATGCCTATAAAAAAGGTTTAATATAGTAGGTAGGGTATTGCAGGGGTCGAAACTGATTCCATGGTTAAAAATACTGATTTTACTGACTGAAACCCATGTTACTGACCATTTACTGACTAAATAATGTGAGCCCCTGACATTCGCTTCTGATAACGATTTGCTAATAAGAAAATTATTTTAATGTTTGGCCTCCAGCTTCCCCAGAACCGGCTGCAAGCAGGTTAAGCTTTCTTTTTTTACCAGTAAAATTATCACTAGCTAACTAGGTATAAAGATAGGTATAGGAAGGCTATGGTGGGAACAAGCAATATGAGTTCGTGATGCGAATTCGACACAGATGTAGAAGGGACGAGGCCGAGCGAAGCAAGCTAGAAAATTCGCATTAATTCGACGTATGTGATAGATTAGGGTAAAGGCTAGGATGGGAGCAAGGGAAGCGAGTTTGAAAATTCGCGTTGATTCGACGCAGGTGACAGGTTAGGTTCGAAGTATAGGGTGGGAGCAAGGTCGCGAACCGAGCTTGAAAATTCGCGTTGATTCGACGAAAAAACTGATTTTTACTGACCTCAGTAAAAAAAACTGACTATTACTGACCATTTTCGACACTGGTATTGACCACGATTCCTGCAAACTTAAATACAAGTTCAGTCCGTCTGACCTCATTATCGCTAAGAAATGGACAGAAAGTGTCATTTCAAATTTAGCCCTGTCAAATTAAGTGACAGCCTATCAATTTTAGACAGCATGTAGTTGTATGGAGCCTTAATTTGACATTTCTAAACCTAAAATTAGGCAATCTTCTTCTGTTCTTTTCTTATCGATAACGAAAGAGACAGACGGATTAAACTTAAATTGAATTTTAGCAGCCATGCAGGAAACGTTAATGGAAATTTTATGGTTAAACGAAAAATTATATGGGTACGGGTGAGAAACTAGATAAATCTAGAAAAGATAGCTCAGATTGACTGCTATCATATCATATTAACCTGTACGGTCTCATTCGGAGTCTGTGAGCAACTAGGCTACGAGCCGTAATAATATCCTCACAAGCTCTAACTACTAACCAGTTTCAAGTCCTTCAACCCAAAGAAGATGGGTGTAAACGCCCAGTTTAGCAGCAACTGACCTCCGTACAATGTGAGGGGCAGGACAGCTTCCTCTGAAAAATACAAACACATCATTCATTAATATCTACACGGGTTCCAGTATTTCTATCAGAGACCTTTTTTTAAATGTATAAGAAGAGCAAACAAGCAAACGGGCAACCTGATGGTAAGTGATCACTGTCGCTCCTAGACATCTCACCTAACTATAAAATGTCATTAGAGGGTTTTCTAAGCGCTGCCAACCTTGAGGACTTAGATGGACCGTTTTACACGAATGTTTCTGCCATGCACCTGTAAAATGTGGAACTCTCTTCCACTTAAAAAAGTCCTCTCCCTCCACGGCCGGCAACACACAAGCAATACCCCTGGTATTGCACGTGTCATACCATCAGGTGGCCCGCCAGTCTGTTTGTCGTAGCCAATTATTATTTTAAAAAAATAAAAAAATGGATGCTTCATGTACCAGTAATTGTGCTGGCTGTCTAACTCTTCAAATCAAAACCACAGATTACGTAATAGTAATCTGAGTTTGATGTCATAATTTTTATGGATCACAGGATCCGTATAGCTGATAGCAAATGTACTTGGACTTTACCAGGGTTGACATCTTAGAATAATCATCAATTTAAAAAAAAAAACTATAATTTTCTATATAGGTCATAGTCTACAACTGCTTCTTCCACTTGTACTCAATTTGACAATTTTGAGTGATTCATCTTTGTCATCAAAGTGGATAGAGTAATCTTGGAGATGGCATCTTATCATTGTAAGTTTAAAAAGTTATGTAAGCACACACAGTACGTCACATGAAACGTAATATTAGTAGACCTGTTATCTGAATTCCTTGAAAATTGTGATCAAATCTGAAATCATTTAATTTTGATTTTTTTTACATATTCCCAATATTCTTCATTAACCACTGCTCACACTGCAGTCTCGTGCGTGACCCAGCCTATCTTCAAAAATTCTAAACTCTAGTTCATATTATTTATATACCAATAGGTACAGTATATGACATTCTTTGTCTAGGATTTATTTCTGGGAGTGATATTGGATTTTGTCAACGATTTAGCATTTCACATTATTTTATTACTGATAATTCTTACCTGAGAATCCATCACACTCCTCCCATACCAAATAGGAAGCGTATCCCATACTACTGTATAGAACAGCCCAGGTTGGCCCGAAGGCTTTCTTCGGTGCTGTCCACTTTGGCTTCTGAAGCAGGTCATACCATGTGGTGTCCGTATCATTTTTTAACTGTCCTGCGAAGTAGAGACCATTGGCAAAGCCACCAATGTTGGGTAGGATGACGGAGCCAAGGGCTGGGAAGTTCGCCATTATTAGGTTTCTGAAGAAAAAAAAAATTGTGCTAACGGTTTGTGGTTGATTTTCTTATTAGGTGTTTAAACTCATTTACACTGTGCAGCGCATGTCTAACTAAATATGTGTGAACTATCAAATAAAAGTAAAATTAGTAGACTTTTTAGCAGGGTGATGAATACGTAATGATTGTCACCATCTCTTCATAGCTGTATTCCTCATTGATGACGGTTGTGAATTTACCACAAAGAATGACTTTCTTGGTTGATTTCCATTTGCAGGTTTTCACATGTTTTCCTACACCATTAGAGTCCTTAGTAAGGCAATGTTCCAAAACCAGTAGAAATTATTCATGTTGACAGCTGTACATGATCCATTGCTTGCATTAAATAGAAGTTTGATAAATTTTCAGCTGATAACGTGGTAATGGAACACAGGCAGTTGTCAATGTTAATTATTTCAATTGGTTATGGAACACTCTTTGAATATATGAAAGTCTTCGAAAGAATCGAAAAGATCAGAGGTCTGAATACGAAACCATTCTAATAAGTAGAATGGTTTCGTATTCAGACCTCTGATGGAAGTCTGATATCCTAGCCACTGATGCTCTGATGTCACCATCATTTGATGACAACCATTTCATAGGTAATTTTGCAATCAAGTTTAACTAACTACAGGACAGGTTTATTTCAATAATAAATGACTTTATTTACCCAACTCTTTCCACTTGTTCCTGGGGATCCAGTTCAGACAGTTCAGACATTATTGCAAGTTTTTTTCCACTTAACCTTACGGAATACCGCCTAATACTAACACCTAAAGTAAACTGCCGTTTTTAGGATGTTCTCATAGGCAATTAATCATGTTTTATCTATTAGGTAACTGATAATGAAGCGCTAATTGGTCCATATCTGACATGATTTATAAAGGTACCTATTTTTGGTACTCACCTTTAACCGGGATGTTCCTTTAAATCAGAGTATAGGTAATCTTTCGAATGATACAAATGGAAGGTATTATCAGCGATGACGAATAAGATATGATAAATAACTTTGAATGACTTACGCAATTTTATTTAAACACAGTTGTTTACCTTCAATACTGCCGGTAAGTTCCGTTCTTATAAACTTATAATATAAAGTAGGGTAGTTTTTACTTACCTACTAAAATTTTACGTAGAGAAAATTTAGTGCCGAAAGTATCGCTAGAAATCAGATTTTTTTGGGGAAATTGGTAGATACATAAATAAAATCCACTCAATAAACAATTTATAATGCTATTTAATTAAATAGCTCAGAAATCTTAGGAAAAATCTTAGGAATTTCATATATTTTGATTTGGTAGCATTATAATCGAAAATATGGAAATGACAGTTGTCAGATGACAATAGTATTCCAATCAACGCAATATTTTTTTCTCATTTGTAGTACAAAAATGTTAGAGATTTAGTTTTGCCAAAAACAATACGAGAAACGGAACGACAAATCTGCGTTCGGATACAAGCAAAAGTAAAATTTTATGAGTGAACGAGATAAAGCATACAGAAAAATCTGTATGATAGAAAGAGAAAAGTAGCGTCAATTAAAAAAAATTGGAAAATCGTGAATTCGTGAAAAACTTTGTTTTCGCAGGTGTTTTTTTTTAAAGTTTTTAGATAAAGTTCTATTGTTCGATATTTCTTGTAAAGAATTTCTCTCCAAGACAACAGTACGGTACACAGATTAGAGTATACCTAGTAATTAGTACGGTATATTCACTTCGTCTTTCTATCTAGCGAAAAACTACTTTTTACCTAGATTTATTGCAATTTTACGTTGCCCTCACCATGACCGAAAAGTACATAAACAGTGATTGCTTATCACGGAATCTACCGATAACATTCAACTTTATATTCTTCCATATTCATTCAGAGCCCACAACATGCTAAACTGGGCGATAATCGGAACTATGCTCCTGCCCAATGTGGGAGGCTGGGCTAGTGCCCTCACGATGGCTGGACAAGTGCGCAGGCCTGACGGCAAGGCGTGGTACCTGACACTGAAGAAACCGAGATGGACAGCGCCTAACTGGATCTTTGGACCAGCGTGGACAGCTCTGTATAGTGGGATGGGTTATGCTTCGTATATGGTTTATAGAGACTGTGGTGGATTTACAGGTATACTTACAATCCTATTTAAGTCAAGGTTACATATAGTCCTTCATAATCTGGGCGGTCACAGCAGGTGGTCACCGGCTATAATATGTGAATTACCAGTCTGAATCGCATTCAGCGGATCGAGCTAATAACGGACGAGTTTGGCCAACGGCTAAGTAAACAAAGTCGGTCGGTGAATGAAAGTTGTCCACCGGAGGTCAGTTGCCAAATCAGTCAATGACAACCGAGCCTTTGTTTAGAGCCACATTAGAGCTCATGTAAAGTGAGGGCTGACTCTAATAATACTTGAGCTTCCTATTTCTTACCTTAGTGATCTTAACAAGGCTGGCATGGTCACCTAGTTGAGTAGAAGACTGATTTAAAAAATTGTCTGTGGTAGGCAGGCAGGTGAGTGGAGAGGCAAACTTTCTTTAGATTTTTAGTGACCATGGATGGGAGTTGAAAGGCTTTCAACTTGTACAAAATATAAAAAATACTTTTTTTAAGAATCTGATGATTAATGTATAGTTGTATGAATCACTTCATACAACCTATAGCTCACTAGATACTGCTATTTGTAACACCTTGTTTACCTGTTCTAACGGTGAAGAAAAACATGAGGAAACCTGCACAATGTAGTATGGTTACGAGTTTATGATCTTCCACAATGAGAAATGGTTGTAACCTGTGCAGAGATGTAGTTGTAAACCCTGATCAAAATGGCGAGGGTTTTTGAGCTCCTGACCAGGAGTTATTTATGTACTTCTATGTCTGATTCCAGATGAGTCAGTATTCCCACTAGCACTGTACGGTGGTCAACTGATAATGAATTGGATGTGGACACCCATCTTCTTCAGATTCCATCAAATTGGCCTGGTAAAATGTCTTGCATTATTTAAGATGAACTGACTTCGATTTTAAAACAGCATGATGTATAGTATAGCAGCGACATATTATACCCTAGACGAGTAACTTCCAACAAAGCTCCCGTAAAAGATGGCACCAAACAAAAATAATGCAACACATTTCTCACACAATGAAACTCAAATTAATATTTGAACAAAAACACTTACTTTTTTTTGTATTATGCCGCGAATATCAGCTAATAGTAGGAAGTTTCTCGCGCGCTTTTGTCGCGTCCACACCAGCTTTTTTTTCGTTGTCTTGCAAATTGTTTTACAGTAGTGCTTTTCAAGTAAGAATGGTGTTTTTTATTTGAAGAACGTCTACAAAATGTGATTAACGTGTGGACAGTAAAATAAAGTAAAATAAGACGCAGCCCGATCCGTACTTGGCTGGTTTTTTAAAGAGCCATACTGCGGGGCCGGGACGCCTTCTTCTTTAGTTCGGCTGAAGCAGAAGCGTGGAAGATTCTCCTTGATAGCATTGAAATGTGTCACTCCAGGATTTTAATGAAGAATTGAAGAGTTGTTTACATCAGACATGGCTGTATGAGCTCAGTCCCCTTTGCCTTAATTAAAAAAAACAACCTAATAGTAGTTTTGTGATTCCGCTAAATAATTATCATTATACAGCGGACAACACATCTGCTATACTATCAGTAGTTTGTTACTTACTTACTCCGCTGGCGCAGCGACCCGAAGTGGATCTTGGCCTCCGATACCAAAGAGCGCCATCGCTCTACTACTAGTACTGTGTTGCTTTAACTCATTCATGACAAACTTATTGACAAGGTTCCACAGACAGAGTACAGCTTGACGTCTCTTCCACTGTACTATGAATAGATTGGAGCTAGGCCCAACGCACAATATCAGAGTGGAGGCGCGGCGAAGTCTCAAAATGGCATGCTATTTTAAACCGTATTTTAGAGGCTTTAAGGTTTAGTTTAAATTGTTATCGAAGTAAGTCGCCGCGCCGCCACACTTCTTATGAACACTGAACCCATTGTCGGATCCAGGGGCCTTTTTAAAACTTAAAAGTCATAAGTACAAAATACACATAAATTTTCACTTTTCTACTAGGAATTAGAGAATCAGACAAAGGCATCGGTTCCAGGGTGGCCGCCAAAAGGGATGAACGCTAAATGACGTCCTTCTCACTCATACATTTATTATCTATCACCTATGATCGGAGTAGGTAGGGCTGTTTTTGGTACTTGCCACATACGGTCAGAATATGGATAAGTATGCCCAATAATCCCGGGATTTCCGGGATTGAATAAATATATTATTTAGATTTTTAACGTTATATTTGTTTTGATACACATTTAAGATTGGTGGCGAAATATTTTTTTTTAAGATTCATGGTGCTAGTGTACCTATGGTAGTGTTTTAACTTCTTCGTAACAATTTTTAAAAAATCGTAATACGCCGAGTAAGGGCGAGGTTTATAAAAGTAATTTACAACATTTGCTCGATAACTTAAAACGGGATCCCGAAATCATATCCATATTAATATAACCTTTGAGGACATTGACCCGAAAGAGCCCTACCTACACCGATCAGTGTCTATCACACATACTTTTATTATAAATAAATAAATAATAAATAAAATGTCTTTATTGTCAGGTTATACACCCATAGTGACAAAGTTTTACAAAAATATAATTAAAATTAGAATTAGAATAAAACATAAAAAATTAAATAATTAAAATTAAAATAATTAAAATAAAAAATATATAAAAATAATAAAAAAGAATTGAAAAGAAATGAAAATAACCAGAAAACAAAATTAAATTAAAATAAAAATGAAAATAAAAATAAAAATAATTATGTTTAATGTTAATGTATTTTATTTTATTGTATTGTTTTTCAACATTCCCTTTTTAACTTCTAGTTTTAATTTAATTTTCTGTTTATTTTAATTTCTCTTCTTTTTAATTTTATTTTAATTGTATGTTTTATTCTACTTTTACTTGTCTTTTTACAAAACTTGTAGGTACTATAAGTGTATAACCTGAGAATAGTCATTTTTTTAAAATTATTAAAAAAAAATTGTATATGAATGCGTGTGACAGTTCCATTTAGTTTTAACTTTAGATTTGGCCATCCCGAAGTCGAATCCATTATGTACAGGAGTTTCTCCCGCGCTTTTGTGGCGTCCACGTCAGCTTTGTTTCGATTTGTCTTGCAAATTGTTTTACAGTAGTGCTTTTCTAGTAAGAATGGTGTTTCTTGCTCGAAGAACTTCGACAAGATGTGAATAATGTGTGGGACAGTGAAGTAAAGTCAAATAAGACGCTGCAGCCCGATCCGTACTTGGCTGGATTTTGAAGAGCCACACTGCGTCCGGGACGCCTTCTTATTTGGTTCGGATGGCGCAGAAGCGTGGAAGATTCTCCCAGATAGCATTGAAATGTGTCACACCAGCATTTTAATGAAGACTTGAAAGAGTTGTTTACATCAGACATGGCTGTATGGGCTCAGTTCCCTTTGCCTTAAAAAAAAAAAACAACCATTATGTACAGTCACCACAAGCTATAGTATACACATATGTCAAAAACCTTCTTCTTCTTGGGTAGGTTGACTGTACGCCTATTACTTTGCCCTACTGTTGTCTACATAGTAACATTTTTTCACAGGCGCTCATCCACATAGCTGCCTTGGACGTAGCAGCAGCTTCCAGTGCCGTTCTCTTTGCCATAGTGAACAAGAGGACCAGCTATTTGATGATACCATACTTGTGCTGGCTGGCTTACGCCACCAGCCTCAACTATGCCATATGGAAGTTGAACAAGGATGAAGATGATGAGAAGAAAGCATTGCATCGGGATGAGAAGTAGAGTTAGGCCGTCTTGGGCCAACCGTTAACAGTCGGGTTAACATTTAACTCGAGGTCGATTTTGTAGGAAATGGATAGACAATTCAATGAAAAATGAATGGAAATTACGCGTTTTTTATTTGGTTTTTATAATAGCCTATAGACTGTCCCACTGCTGGGCAAAGTCCTCTCCTCCTCCTTTCCATTTTTCCCTATCCTCGGCGTCCTTATACCATCCTTTTTAGAAGTGCTTGTACCTGCTTCTAAATGCTTATAAATTATAATCAAACTTGTATACTTGTTATATGGAACATTTGTATAATATTTATAGGAGAATAGACAACGTTACGGTCACTTCGTTCGTTTCAGTTTGTTGAGCTCCCCTTGCTGGATCGAAGCGTCCTTATATATCTGTTTCACTTTCTCCTTGCGTATGTTGTCGCTGTGGAATGAGACAAAAAATACATGTTAGTAGTCAGTCATAAAAGGTATACAGCACAGAAATCGGACTACCTCTCCTCTAGAACAATGATACTCATACCATTTATTGCTTTTCATGTGTTACAATTGGTCTTAAAAATATATATATTATCTGATCATACATGAAACCCTGAGTAGGGCACCGCAATATAAAATAAGAGATTATAATAAATTATAATAGTAATAAATGCTAACGGGATAAATTGAATTAAATGTCATTATAAGTTATACATAATTGATTTTATAGTTAAGTATTGGTTTTATCATCATGATGTGAGCACTGACAGACACGGAGGTTTTTTTAATCTCAATTTAGGTGCTTTAGTACACGACAAGGTGGCCATGTCAGCCTCGTTAGGGTCACTAAGAACAGGGAAGGGAAGCTCAAGTATTATTAGAGTAAGCCCTCACTTTGCGAGCCAACTTAGCAAACAACAGTAAGTGTTTCATATTATCAGATAAGGGCTGACTCAAAATAACATGGAGCCTCCCTTTTGGAGCCTATTGAGGTCAAATTTCTTCCTCTCAATGTTCCCCAGGTCACACTCCATTAGGAGGTGAGTCAGGTCTTCTATTTTGTTGCAGTTGGTACAAATCGGTGATGCAGCTCTTCTCACCAAATGCAAAAACTTATTTAACGGAATGTGACCCGAGCGTAATCTAAAAGCCAAGACAAGTAGCTCCCCACCGAGGCTGACACAGTCACACCATGGAGCATGTAATTAAGTGTATTGTACCAAAGCCCCTTCACTTTAGCCAATTCCTCATATTGGTATCTCCAGCGAGACATACAAGCAGCCCACGCTTTCGAAATGTACGGCCCAAGCTGATTAAGAGCCACGGAGTTACATAGGGCATATATTTTAGTCTGTGTTATGGAATTCGCTATGAAAAAATTGTTTCATTTAAGGTTTTTTTTAGTTTCTGGTCAGGGTTTAACAATTTACTTGACTAACAGGAGTCCTTTTGCCTGGTGTCTTGACAGCTAATAATTTGAACACAATCCTGCGGATCTTCTGACGGATCTGGTGTACCCCTTGTCCCGGCGAATCTCTCATAAGGCTCCCTTCATCTCCGACTTGAATATTGACAGCTAACAATATCACAAACAGATCCGGTGACAATATGAACACAAACCTGCGGATCTTCTGACGGATCTTGACGGATCCGATGTAGGCCTTATCCCTACGGATCTCTCGTAGGGCTCCCTTCATCTCGGACTTGAGTCTTCGTTGTAAGCGCGCTCTGTCCGCTTGCTCCCGAGACAATTTAGCTGTCTTGCTGCCGGTGAATCTGAGAATAAGAGTAGATATTTTTTATTAACGACTAAACACGCTTTTTACCTCAATCTCCATTGGTAGTTTTATAATCTGTGTTATGGAATTCGCTTTGAAAAAAACAGTACTATTTAATTTCGCGATATGGCGAGGGTTTTTATTTATATTCATGGTCAGGGTTTAACTGTGACGGTTAATTATTATAAAATATAAAAATACATGCCTTAGAAAATAAAAATAAAACTCCCATTGCCGGGCAAAAGCCTGCTGATTAATTTATACTGAGATGGTTTATTATGGTAATCAAACTTGAAAAGCCTTCTTCTTCTAAGTCGTTTTCCTCATTGCTGAGGGTCGTGATCATTCTAAGGAATTAATCACATAGAACGGACTCTCGTGGCAGATTTAATGGGGTCATTTGCCTTTGCCTTCCCCATTTCACACACTGGTTATCTCAGTGTGCAGGTTTCCTTCACCGTCAGAGCAGTCGGTAAATGTACGTAAGCCTCTCGAAAAAACCGAAAAACTCATTGGTATATGACACGGTATGGTTTCGAACCCGGACCTCCCGCATCCAAGCCAACCACGGCGCCACCGACGCTCCATTACTTATAATTATAAAAACCATTACTTATATGAAAAATTTGACTTACACTTCCTGGACATCTGGTTCATACAGCCTCAACGCTTTCGGCTTCACCTTTTCCCTTGAGAGTGGTGTGTAAGTCTTCATTTCTAAACTCTCTTTCATATATTGAACGATCCCCTGAACTGTATTAGCAACTTTCTTTGGATACATCTCCAGTTCTATACGACTAAACAGTTGCAAATGAGGCTCAAATATACACTCCTGCGCTTCTAAATCGTTGCAATTATTAAAATATTCCTCTAACTGCAATGTTGTCAGTAAAAAACAACGTATTTTATAGTCATTATCGACTTCTTTTCGAACTAAATCTTTGGCCGCCATTTTGTGTTCAACCGCCATTTTAGAACAATCCTCTTCTAAATTTAAAATCTTCGCGTCTCTATGCAGCCTAAAAGGCGGGACGACTTGTATGGGGTTTAAAATCGAAGTGTTTGCACATAAATATAAAATTCCTCGTAAGAAATTTATCGCTACAGGAACGAATCTTTTAGACAACGCTGTATATTCGAGAATTAGTGCAGTCAAAAATAATCCTCTAGATACCGAGTACGCATCGTTAAATTTAGCTGACGACAGAATTTCTGACATAAAAATCAAAGATGGCGTCGTAACTGGATGTCTGTAATCAGAAGTGGGATACAGCAGCGAAACCAATTTGAAGAATACTAAAGTATCTAAGTCTGGGACCTTTTTTGGATTCTTTTTGAATACATCGCGTTTTTCTTTGATTAGTTCGACTAGAAATTTCTTAGTTGAGACTTTGTTTGTGTGCGCTAAGTCGTAGAAATGTGGAGCTAGTTTGTCAAAAATAAGGAATGATTTTAATAAATCACCTTCGTTCTCTACTTTAGTGAATATATCGTTTATGTATTGAAGCATATGTGCATATAAGCGACTCAGATTTTCCTTATTGTTTACGGCTAGACCTGGGTCGTATTTTTTTATTAGTTTTTGTATGGCTGTAGACTGTTGCGACGGGGTTTTGTCTGTTAGCAGTTCCTGGAATGGAAAAATAGATTTTTCAATCAAATAACCGAGCCTTAGGCCCGAACTTCATGGATCCAGTTCCAGACTAACCCATCACATGCGTTCTGCCCTCCCCTACAAATACAAATAATTTTATTTTGCAACTTAAATTAACACAAAACTGGTTGATGCTCTAAATCCCGCACTAGGACACCCTGTGTCGCGGGATTTAGGCTCTTCTATGTAGGTACAATATTGATTTATAAAGGGAAAATAAATAAATAAAATAAATGATAATACAAAAACATAAGATACTAAGATGTAAGCATGTCAGCGCTTCGTTATTGGATACAACGAAGCAAACCGTGGCTGGAACCGAATCCGTGAAGTCCGGGCCTAAATGATTCAGATCTTTTTAGAACAATACATTAGGTAATGCGAACATATTTCGCTACGAAAAGATTTCATTATTTACTATTATCTCATGATGGCACAAAATTGAAATTGAAATTGAAATCGTTTATTTAGCGCTGTAAACACCAGAATACAGAAGTATACAAAGTTTAATACATGCAGCACAGAACATATGGTGTGGTACAGTGCCAAAAAGGGTACACCCGCTCAGCATAATGCTGAGGCAAGCCACAGCGCTGATTTTCAGCTGGCCCCTCAGTGACTGCACGGACGAAGAAAGCAACAGTGTGTGCGTGTTGTGATGTATGAATGTGTTTGTTTGTATGAATGAGGATATTAGTGTGTATGTGAGGTACTAAGTGTGTGGGAGGGTGATGGCATGGTGCGGGGTGTATTTACATGGTATTATGTGTGTGGATGGTAGTTCACAGTAGAGGCATAAGATTACCGAGCACTTCCAGATTGTGAAGGACAGTAGTTACAGGGCACCTAAAGAATGTACGGAGCAGTGTCCGATTTTTGTAGATCAATTGTATAGATTTTAAGTTTTCTCCTGAAGGTGTCAAGAATGGCACAAGAAGACGCTATCTTCTTGTGCCATAATTATACTGTCATGTTACTACTATAAATAAGTTACCTTCAAATTCTCCCCTTCCTCTGTCTTCAAATTGAAGAAAGAACAGATTTTCTCGGTATCTTGCACTTCTATTTCGTCATCGGACTCTCCATCAGACATCTTCAAGTCCCTAAAATCATCTACTTGTTTCTTTTCTTCATCTTTATCACTTTCACTTTCATCACTTCCACTTTCTTCACTTGATTCATCACTATTTGCATCGCCAACTTTATTCTGAAAAAGGCTTGTTTCTTTTTCTTTTATATTCTTTTTATTTGATTGTTCTTTATTACTTTCATCATCATCATCACTGGATTCTTTTTCATCCTGCTGTTTATTTTTAGGCTCTTGTACACTTGCGCCTTTCGTAATTTTATATTTTTTTTCTTCAACAACTGCTTTTTCATCGTTATCATCACTACTCTCTTCATCCTGTTCTTCGTTCTGCTTTTTGGGTTTCTGAAAAATACCAGTTTCCTTCTTTTGTATTTCGTTTTTAACATCTTTTCCAGTAGCAGTTGTTTTAATTTCATCATTACTTTGTTCTTTGTCATCAGATATCACACTTTCTTCATTATTTTCATCATCCTCGCTGTCTTCATCACCATCGCCCTCTTCAGATGATGTGTCCGATACACCATCTTGGTATTTGGGTTTAGAATTTGGCACTGAAATTCAAATAGAAGTATAATAATACCAAGAAAAATACAATACCACAGATAATACCATGGCAGAGGTACAGATGCTGGCACGAAATCGTACCAGCTCATAAATATGAGCGCCGCGAAAGAGACTGGAATATGAGTGTTTCAGACATCAAAAATACACCAAAATCTTGAAAATTCCTGATCCATTTGTGGCCACGTATGACGCGCCACTACGTTTAGTACCTACTCACATCGGTGTAGAACGCGCTATCGAAATTTTCCTGGGTTATCGCATATATGTACATATACGAGTTCCAAACATCCATAGCGCAAACACGTCTCGCTTCCCCTAATCCCCATCGCTGGTAACAAACGACGTAAAAATACAGAACGGCGTTCGCATTCCAGCATCTACAATCATTAAGTGCCAGGTTGTACAATAAAATAAACGAACACCTTGATATCTACCCACTAAATAAAAATAATTGTAAAGTAAAACTTAATAGATGGCTACTCTCTTTAGATTACGACAAAACTGAGGCTCTAATCATATAACATAAAATTATACACACTAAACTCATTACGTTCTTCAGATTATTAACACTTAACTTCCCACACTCACACACCCACTCACCCTACACTACAGATGCACACTTACATCATTACACACTCGCACACGACCTAACACACCCCCACCCATACTCACTCTTACCATTATCTTTACTAAATTCCTTTATGATTAAATTTTCCAAATTCCTTTTAGGTTAAGAATATAATTTGTAATTTGCTTGCACAGAAAGTGCGACGGAATCCCGACTTACAAGATACAAGGTTTTCGACCTAGTTTGTAAGTCGGAGGTCCTTTTTTTGTGTGGCCTGTATAAGTAAATAAACTATTTCATTTTTATAGTTGGGCCAGGACATATGGTCACCAGGCACGATTTTATCCGACATGGCTAAGAACACTGGACATAATTCTCTGGAAAATTAAAGAAATCCATTTCCAAATCGTATCATCGGTCGTTATCTTGCCACAGACAAACAAACATACGCGTCAAACTTTTAACACACCTTCCTTTTGATTGAGGCTTAATAATATCCATGCAGGTGGTAGATCCTGATGTGCAGGATCGCCTGGGTTGGTACCACCCTCTTATCTATTTCTTCCCGAAAACAGAAATCCTTACATTAGGACATAAAACGCAAAGCGTTGCGTAGATGGAGCCACGAGCACACTCCGTAAACAGAAAAGCAAAACGAAACGTAATTTTTAAAGATATCACAAATTTCTCGTTCTATTGGATTAATTTAATTCTTTATTGCTATAGTAAAATTGTGATGATATCATGGCATCATATGGCCATTTCAAAATAGCAAACCTAAAAAATCTGTTAAGACAGCGTGGCGCGAGTCTGAAGGGTGAAAAAAAGATTTGGTGGAAAGGAACGTATCTACATGTTGATTGGCTACGTACCATTGTGATAGTGGCGCCTCTGGTGGTAAAACACTGCAGGATTATCTGCTATTCAGTTCCAGTTTGAAGGGTAAGAGAGCCAGCGTAATTACCGGCACATGAGACACTCCATCTTTGTCCTCAAGGCTAGCAGCGAATCGAAAACCCTCTATAATAATACAAGGTGTCTATGGGCGACGGTGACCATAATAATAGGTTGTCCCGTTTGCCCATATGCTCTCCTAATTTAATAAAAAAACCATACCCACCCGAGTAATCTTTCAGAACATGTTCGGGCACCAGTGGCTTGCCATCTTTGTCGTAGGATAACATGTAGTTGTGTGCCTCGTCTAGTTCAAAATTATCGTCCAAATCTTCCGCCGACCTGAAATCAAACACAGAATAACATTGAATAAACTTAAGATATCTCAAACCAAAACTAAAAATAAAATACACTTTATTACACAAATATAAAACAACAAAGATGAGATAGAAAAGGAAATAGTGAAGTACAATTTAGGCGGCCTTATCGCTAAGAGCGATCTCTTCTCTCTCGATCTCCATATTATGCCATGATATCATGACAATTTTACTAAAGCTTTGAGAAATTAAATTAAACTAAACCAAATAACGAGAAATTTGTGATATCTTCAAAAATGACGTTTCGTTCCTGTGCGGGAGAGCAGTAGGAGAAAGAGAAAAGATCTGCGGTGCAAGAAAGAAAGTTGATAGGCAAACCACTTACCACTCGATGCCGACACCGGAAGCAAGTAGGAGATAACAGCAGGACAGGACACCACAGACTCTTCTAGAAGGCACCAGTATGCTGCACGGTACACAGCACACAGAAATAGAAAGTTCTCAAAAGCCTCGTGAAAGCTCACTCAGCGCACAGCACGCGCGACGTGGTCGACGGTCGATAGGTGTCTGGCTTGTCGGTGGTGCGGGTTGAGGTACGAGGAAAGGAGAAAGGGGGGAAAGGAGAAAGGGGGGAGGAAGGAAAGGAGAACGAAACCATCCTTGTTGTCCCCCACAACAGGGATGGTCACCCGCGTACACGCCGACATCGCCAAGCAAATGATTTGCCAAAAAAGTCCTTTCTTGCACAAAAGCTAGGTATACGGAACAGTTCCATCTACGCAACGATTTGCATTTTATGTTCTATTTACAGCACATACACAGAAGCCTGTCTAGTTAGTAGACTAAATCTTTGACTGAATTCAGTCAAGCCCATAGTTAAGTAATAAGTCCATAGCTCTTCGCCATGCCGTTTTCAGACATACCTATGTTTCGGTGCAGATGCCTTTCCCTGAGTAGTTGTGACTTCGTTTTCCCCCGTCATCCTCTGCATCCGTTCTTTCTCCAACTGCTCCAATCGCAACCTCTCTTCTTTAGCTTGCTTTTCGTCATTCTTCAGTCCATCTGATGGCTGCAAGCAAAAATTGTATGGGTGTAACAAGAATCAAAGGTGAAACAAGGGATTTTATTATCAAGATAATTGTTCTAAGACTTTTGGAAATATTATTATTGGATAGAAATAGAAATACATTTATTGCCAAATCATATAATTTTAAAATTATAGTACAAAGCACTATACCAAAGCATTATATGTAATGTATATTTGGCAAAAGGGGGGAAAGTCAGCAAATGCTGACATACTCGGGTACCATACTCGGTAATATGCAGCGCTGTTTTTTATTTCCCCCCCTTATGTCAAGATGTTAGTGGGAGCGATAGTGATAGTGGGTAAAAAATAATAATAATTAAAAACTAAACATCAAATAGATTAGGAGGCAGACTGGTTAGCCAGTTTCTTCAAGTGACTGTCCAATCTATTCTTAAATAGGTTTATAGTTTATATTTACAACTAGCTCAGGATTATATGCAGAATTTGTTTTTTCATATAAGTGCCGATCAGCTAACTTTTTAATATGGACACTGGAATTTTATTTTAATATTATTATATATTTATAGACAGGAAGCATATATGCTGATGTGTCTATGTCATAGTGCTGGAAAGTTATAAGTTCTTACCAGTTCACTATCTCTCCCACTGACATGTAGGGATAAGGTGGGAAATGAAAAACAGCGCTGCATATTTGGTACCCGAGTATGTCAGCATTTGCGGACTTTCCCCCCTTTTGCCAAATATACATAGTGCTTTGTAATTAATTTTAAATTTTTTGTAAATACATTATGAGTATTTGGCAATAAATGTATTTCTATTCTATTTCTATTCTTTTATAGATTTCATAGTAGATTTTCTGCGAAACTTTTCGAAAAGATAAATATTATAAAAACAAAACTTTCACTGTTTTACAGGATCGCTTGGGGTGGTAGCACCGTCTTACCTATTTCTACCGCAGAGCAGAATTAACCATTTCTAAATTTCGATTTGAAAAGTAAGAGAGCCGATATAAATACCAGCACATAAGGCAATCCAGCTTAAGTCTTGAAGGTTAGCAACACATTGAAAACCCTCTACTAATAATACAGTGATGTAAGATGTCTATGGGCGACGGTGACCACTTACCATCAGGTTTCATCACCTGTTTGCTCGTCTGCTGTCCTTATAAAAAAAACAACTCACGGTGCCCCGTTTCTCAAACTTCAGCTCCCGCATCATCTTATCATAATCCTGACTGTTCTTCTCAGCTTTACCCAAAAGCTTATCAATCAGCCCTTCATCCTCCACCCTCGCACGTTTGAACACCACCGGCTGCAAATCCTTCCATTCACTGTCTAACTTCTCCGTTAAGTCCAAAGTCTGTTCTTTTTCCTTCTGTTTTTCTGCTTTACGCTTCTTGGACTCAGCTATGAGTTGCTCTATGAGGTCTTTGTGCGATTTCGCTCCATCTTTTTCTGATTTTGAGAGCATGCCTCCACCGAAATGGCCTTCCGAGACGAATTCGTCTGTGGGTAAAAAAATAAAATGGTAGAAAACCATGGAGATTTCTTGAAATATCCACCCGACACATAGGCTTGCAATGGAAATGGAGAAAATTAGAGGGTGCTTAGGTTCAAAGGCGGAGTTTAGGACAGTGATTAATGGTTGGATACAGCTGACTCAAGTTATTTCAATATAACAATAGGCTACTTGCCATCAAAAACAATAAATTATGAGAGTAAGTAAATATGATAGTTCAAGTAATGGGAAACAAAAATGTATTAATTTCCGATCATGAAATCACGATTTTAATTTAATAATTTAAGTTTGAAATCGCCATTTTTTAATCTGTATATCACGAGACCTGAAGGGCAGTGAAACGCTATCCGCCATGACGCTGTCAAGTGTGACGTCACTATCGTGTAATCAACACAACGAATGTAGGGCGATCAGTTCTGTTTTGTTTGTTTATTTAATCGATAGTGACATCACAGCAAAACTGTCATGGCGACCAGCGTTTTCGCGGGAATTTGAAATGTTTAAAATTTAAATGCGATTATTTAGCGACTTTATATTGAGGAAATAAAAAAACTAAGTATAGAATGGCTATGATTTAAACATTTTAACTTACTTTACTAGAAAGTGTCAAATATCCTATTCACATTGAAAGAAAAAACTTATTTCCAATACACACATACAGACAATTAGGTACAGAAGATAAAAATAATATTAAACAAATATAAAAAAAAACAAGCAAAAGTAATTAATTGTGGTGACTTACGACGTGTTAGTACGATTAGTTTACTCAATTCGCTGACAGATGTCGCTGTACATCCGAACATACATTGACTCAGTATTTCCATACAAATATAGAACACGCTATCAATATTTTCAATAGGACCCTGCTTCACGAGTTCCAAACATCTATTGATGGACCAGACACAATAATCTGTATGGGGATAGATCTTCCCTTTCACCACAACTGACATTACGTCCTTCCACCTTCCCCGATAGTGCTTCTATAACATCTTTATGCTATCAGACTTCTACTATGATGCATTTGAACGCAGAACTTACTATCAAGACCTCCAAACTTTTTCCCATCTTCCTCTTCCTCGTCAGATGACCGAGGATCATCAAACTTCTCAATCTGTTCCAATGTTTGTCCTCTGGAAAAATACAAAGTTCACATATACAGATAGAGATTTCACTGAGGTTACTGATACAAATTAACTATGGGGCCTATTCTGTTTGAATGATACTGTTGCTCAGATAATAATAAGCAACATTAAAGTTCATAGTATCTACAATTAATATGTTGTCCTCGGCAACTTGCTTGAAAATCAAATTAAAGCTTGACTGGAAATGTAAAAACCTTCACTTATTATTAAATAAATATACCTAGATATATAAATGTATATATTAATATACATACTTTTTAAATTTATAATAGTCACATTTAATCTCTTTGACTTAAATTTTAATTTTAAATTGTAATTCTGGAATCAGAATATTAGATTGACACATAACATGGTAAAGTGGTCAATGTGTATATATAATATAATAACCCAGCGGCACTTCGACCCGAAGTGCCGCTGGGTTATTCCCGGCCCCCATCATAAGATAAGATGTGTCTAAATGGGGAAACAGGAGCCCAACAATCTAACCTGGTCCGTGTAAATATAAATTTTACCTATGGGTCAAGATCTCATCATCAGCCAGGTTGTAAATATTCTTCTTGCCGTGTTGCCGCACCCTTTCGGCTGCAAACCTGGCCACCATTCGGTCCTCAGCTGACAGCTGCGTGTTTTTCTCTCCGATACGACGGTCGATAAACGTATTTGTTTTGTGCATCAGCTTCATTTCTGTGCCTAGAGTTTCTTTACGCTGAAAAAGATTTCATGATAAAGCATGGTAAAGGGGAGCTTTGTCCAGCAGAGGGACGAATTATAGACGAAACAAAATGGTAAAATTGTTCCTAAATAGAAGAGCCTAAATCCCGCGACACAGGGTATCCTAGTGTGGGATTTAGAGCATCAACCACTCTGGTATTAATGTTAGTTGCAAAATAAATTTATTTATTTATTTAAATGACATGCCTTACATATTTTGATTTTGTCTTCAAGGGAATGAGCTAATGTCAGGCTGAGAAATTATATTTATAAGAGCTGTTGGAAGTGGATTACTATGTTTAGAAATATGTCTACCCATTTAAGGAAAAGAACCCTATTTTTGATTTAGGACAGATGAATGAAAAATGAAAATGAAAGATACTACGTATATTTACCTTCTGTATAGCTTTAGCGCGTGAGACTCCAGGTAAACCTCTGTCATGTTTCGATTTCTTCCCTAAAACCTTAATTTTCTCCTTATTTATATGCACTTCGAAGGGGTTCAATTTTTTCTTATTGTTATCCGATTTCCTCTTGTTATGGACTTTATCAGCTAACCCGGAGTTTCTCTTGTTCTTCACTTTAACCATTTTGTTCAATTACAATCACTAGGAAATATCTGAACAATAATTATTATTGTGTTGTCGATTTGCAAAAACGCAACATTTAAAAAGTTAGGTTAACTTTAATTTGACAGATGTCAAACGCACATGTTGGGTTTTTGGCAGTACCTATGGTATAGATGCATTCAGTCACAAATTGGTTTTAGGGCTCTTGTCTGAAAAGCATTAAAGCTATCGAAAAAAATTAAAAACACGAAATATTTTTTTATTTGCAAAGATCTATCAAATGATCCAAAATGACTGACATTATCTTTTGTTTTATTTTATTGATTTGGCACATCAACAGATTACAATTATAAGATTATTCAATTTTATTATGATGTAACATTCTAATGTAAATACCTATAAACAATCCAATAATAGATGCACGCACAGTCCTCACATAAAAAATGCAACACCAGCAATATCACAAATCAAATATTTTTTGAATATTTTAAGAATTTATTCAAATTTAAATTTCTAAATTTTATGTTTATTCATAACTGTAAGTAGGTATAATTTATTTTTAATAACTCATCTCGACATTCATTCTAAAGCGTATTTAGATGTGATATTGACCGGCACTGAGTCACATTTTTCCTTGCCAATGCTTGCGTGCTGGCCAACGTTAAGAGGAGCATTTACCAATAGCATCTTTTTTTAACAACAACAATTTTGGTTTAATTTCGTGTTTTGAATACATTAAATAATTCTGAAGCTGAGTTATTTCCGAGGAGTTTTCAGTACTTTCTTTCACTTTCCGGTTGATAAATATTAAATGAAATTCGATATCAGTAAACGCATCCATACCAAAAGAATGGAGCGTAGAATTAGGCCAATTTCTTTTGTATTTGTCATAGTTCTTAACGACACAAGGCAAGAGTTAAAAAGCCTTGCTTCAACTGCAAAGGAAATTCTATCTCATCGCTGATTGGTCAATTTTAAAGAACCGAAGATATCCGAAATAGTTCTCGGCTAAATTCGCCCTGACGCCGTGTAGCATCTAGCGCGTAGGTATATTATTGTGTGGCTGCTTCTCCCTAGTTGCTCCGAAATCTACTCGCTTCAAGAAAAATGGCAGACATTAGCAAAGAAGAACTTGAAAAGGAAATCGCAAGTGAGTAGAATGAACTTTCAAACAACTGTAAATGTTTTTTCCATGAAATATAACAATTTTCCAGGTTTATTGAGCTGAAAATGTATGTGGGTTAGCGACTACTCGGGGTTCACGTAATGGCTTCCTATGCGATGTGCAAGTAAAACTTCGATTTTTTACATCTTTATTTCGAAATATCTCTGATAGTAAGTTATTATTATGAAAATGTTTCAAGTGAAAGTTATTTGGGAATATTGTCCGGATAATCTGGCATACACGCCTTCATCTAACACGCTCTCGTTATTTCTGTGCACTGGTGGTTTATTTTTATGCAACGCGTAAGCAGGTTCCACGTATGAATCTATGTAATGGCGGACGGAGATTTTCTATAGATGCTGGGGATTGGTGCGCTCAATGTATCAGAACAAGTATTATTGGAAACATTTTCCATAAAAACGTGTAATTAGTATGAAAATGTTCATTTTAAGCATTTGCAAATTGGGATGTTTTGTCAATAAACCGAGTCAGCCATCTTACGTTCGGATACACGCACGCTTTGATAATTCATCATTGCATTTTTCTCTGTGCACATTTTCTGTTTAGCATTCTTTGATTTAGACGCCGTAGTAGATAAGCACACAAATAATTTACGGAAGAGGACATTTATAATCTTCAAAACCATCTAATGGTAAAATCACGGAACAGACAGTCCTGCCCTCTATCTTCTCAGTTCGATAGCTTCAGGAGTTGGAAAGATTGTGTAACTAGATGGCGCTGTGTACAATTTTCTATAGCGAGTTCTTCACTCACCCGTGAACCGCGGCTGACATATTTGGCCGCGAAAAGCCCGCGAACTCTACACGATAATATGGACATCAACACTCGCGGTTTCACATTTTTTTTAGACTAGTAATGGTTTAGAAATAAAAACGTCCCAGTGTATTATATGTACGGTACCTATTTGTTTCCTATATTTTTCTTTCCATCCTGATCCTTTCCAAATTTAGTTTTTCCTTGTCCTTTTCTTTCGGTTTGTACGTTCCCCGTTTTTAATTATGGCACAATGCGCAAAAAATGGAGCCTTGTCAAAAAAATAATTCTACCACTTCAATGTACAGTGAGCTAGTGAGCAACACATCACGATTTACCTTTCGATATTCTGTAGCTTTTAACGAATTAATGTCAAGAAATCGTAACAAAAACTTCTTCACAGAATATAGCTTGATGTGTCTTCAGTAAAAAACTTTATTAACTATTTTTCTTAATGTTATGAAGTAGGTAAGTTGGTACTGAAATAGTTACAAGTACTTTGGTACTTTGTCGTTATAACTATACGTTCATACGAATACTAGTTATGTATTAATTATAATTTCGATTGTCTCGTAAAAATCGATTTTGAAAAAAAAAACATTTTTTTTTTTATATTCACCCCTGTGAGCTAGGGCATGGCGCCACCCTCGTGCCACAGTTAATCTAAATTCAACAAATATTTAAAAACTTCAACATTTTTACCAGAAATCCTGAAAAATGCGAACCTCGCGAAGACTTCCACCAAAAAGGTGATACAGCAGCTAGAGAAGAACTTGGATATGGACCTGACTGATAAGAAGAAGGTGATCGACCAGCTCGTGATGGACTACGTCAACAGCAAGGAGTCTGAAGAGGAAGACGAGGAGGAGGAGGAGGTGAGTAGTCTCTCTTGAGCAACCTTGAGCACAGATCATTACATAACATATCCCCCAAGTCCGAGTCAGATCCCTATTGCCAAGTATAAAATTGTAGTAGTCAAGTAAACGGACCGGGGCAGGAACAGGACCCGTGAAGTCCTCGCTGTTGGTCGAGAATAATTTTAAAAACTTTTTTGTTATTATTTATTCAGGAGGAAGAGAAGCCTAAAAAACGGCCGGCACCCAAGGGACGTTCTAAACAGTAAGTTGCATTATCAATACTTCTAGATTCAAACGGCGTAAATAAAGACATCTACATTTTTCGTGACCTTTTGTTGTTAATGTAATGACCTTTTGTTGTTAATGACCTTTTGTTGTCATTGGCATGAAATAGTATCTCAAATCCGTGACATTTTCCAATCGGAGAACTGTCATTTCGAATTTTTTGATTGGATTCGATTTGAGCGAATTTTTATGTAGAAAATGTACGAGTCGAAGTATGTTTAAGTCGTTGGACATAAAAGACAAGGTTTTTAACTGTGTGTGTACCTGAAAATACCCATATTTTCAGAAACAGGTAGAACACATGTAAAAAAACTTTTATCAGCACATTTTTATTAAATACTGGAGATCATTACTTGATAAAAAAAATTTCGCGGCGGGTAGGCGTAGAAGTGATACGTCACTATTTGACGTACACACTATGTCTGTCTACCTTTAAATTATAACGCATCTTTCACTTTCGTGGGTTTGCTGGAAGAAATCTCTTTTAGAGATAATTTCACCCTTTGTACAATGCCTCTTTTTAATTGTTTTTATTGTCTGTTGTACAATAAAGTGTAAATAAGTAATAATTAATATTGTAATTATCTAGAAAAGTTATAAAGGATTTAACCTCATAAAAAGGAGAAGAAAGTAGCCATTATGATTCAAATTATCCTATAATTAGTATTTCTTTACCAGAGTGACTGATGATTTAGTATGTAAAATTTAAACTAAAATTCACTTTCAGAAAAAGCGACGATGATTATGAAGAGGAAAGTGACGAAGAAGAGAAGAAGCCACCCAAGAAGAAGGGAAAGAAGAAGAAGGGATCCGACGGCGACTCCAACAGCGACTCTGACAGCGACTGGGGCAGGAAGAAGGAGAAAGTTACCAAGGCCAAGAAGGTAAGAACGGATCCCTCGGCGACTCAAAGAGAAAGCTACCAAGGCCAAGAAGATAAGAACGGATCCCACGGCGACTCCGGCAAGAAGAAGGAGAAAGCTACCAAGACCAAGAAGGTTATTCCATCAATCAACTTACATCGACATCCTGAAGAAGGATATAAAATTAGTTTTACGATACCTCTTCTTAATTTTTTTAAAACCGAATTGACGGTTTTATTATTTTTCTGCTCCCAATTGGTAATATGCTCAATATGAAACCTCAAACCGTAAGGCAAACTAATTCATTTCTAAAGATATCGTGTGGAAAAATATGTACTTGTATAATGTAAGGCATTAAGCTCGCCTCATGTACACCCTTTTTTGTGCATTAAAGTGTAAATTTTTTTAAAAAAAGTACAGTGAAAGACTTACAAAATCAAGCTATACTCTGTGGAACCATGTCGCAATGTAGGTACTAGATTTCAATGACCAATGAGTTACGAAGAAAAAATAAGTTAATTAAAAAAAAAGTCGTGTTCCTCATTGCTGAGGGTCGTGATCATTCTAAGGAATTGATCACATACAACGGCTCTCGTAGCAGATTTAATGGGGTGGTTTCACACTGGTTATCTCGGTGTACAGGTTTCCTCACGATGTTTTCCTTCACCGACAGAGCTGTCGATAAATGTACGTAAGTCTTTCGAAAAAACAAAAAAAACTCATTGGTACATGACATTGCGTGGTTTCGAACTTGGACCTCTCGCATGGGAGCCCGACGTCCTAGTCACGACGCCACCGATGCTCTTCCACAGCAGTTAATTATAATTAGCCATTGTATCACTCGTGCTATCTTCTATGGCACTTGACTACACCTCGTGTAAGAAACTAGTCACTCGTGTTACCCTCATTAGTTGGCAGTGAGATATGGTTCTTTGTGTCTTAGGCTGGCGGGCGCGGTAAAGGCAGCGGCTACACTCGAGCCTACAAACTCTCACCAGCATTGGCTGAGCTCATGGGCAAGGAGGAGATGCCACGACACGAAGTATGTATAAAAAATCAGGATAGCTTTTCATCATCAGCCTATTAATGTCCCCACTGTTGGGGCACAGGCCTCCCCTTGCACAAGGGGTTGCGGGCCACGATCCACCGAGCGGGCCCAGTGCTGATTGGTGGATTTCATACGCCTTCGGAAACTTTTAATTCCCTCAGACATGCAGGTTTTTAATTTCTTCACGATGTTTTGCCTTAACCGTTAGAGCAGTCGGTAAATGTACAAAAGTCTTCGAAAAATATCCGAAAAACTAATTGGTACATGACATTACATGGTTTCGAACCCGGACCTCCAATCCACTCAGTTCCCAAAAAGAAATTACGCCAAGTTATTTTTAAAACGTCATCAAAATTATGGAATAAGATAAAAGCGTTGGGTTAATAATTGTTCTATAGTTCCTCCGGGAGTTGGTGTATTTGTTGTTTGTCTGCGTGTACACCTTATCTTAGGGGGACGGGGATAACCCCAGCGGCATTTCGACCCTCAGGGATCTTTTGTGCTCACCCCTTACCTTAGTCTCCTTCCTGTTCCTTAAAGATGCTTTGCATCAAGGACGCTGTACAGCTCACAGGAAGGAGCCTATAGTCCTTTGGTTTCGGGTAGGCGACCCCCAGAAGACTCATAAGCCGTACGTGTACACCTTAGTATATGCTGCATATTACATTAGTATATAATACCTGAGTGTACTTTGACGTGTAATGAATAGAGCCAGAAGTTGTCGGGGCAGGATCTAAAATTTGTTACGGATTGAATGCTGTTTTTATCGACTTTTCTAGATATCGATGTCGTAGCACTGCTATTTAATGGGTAGGTACATATCACAATGTCCAAAATCAAAATGTTGTAATTTAAAATGTCTCAGCCCAAAATATTCGTATTTAAAATAATAAAAAATGCCGCCTTTTCAAAATACCAATTTAAAACCGAACAGTTGAATCAACCCCAAAATTCCGTATTACAAAATACTTATCCCCAAATAATGTTTTATTTATATTTATAAGGGAAATCTACAACTATTAACAATTATAAAATTACATATGTATTAAACTTAAAGAAGGCCAATTACAGATTTCCTCGTTTATATATGACTTGTATACCTACAGAACGCGGTTAACTTTAAGACTAATAATGTAGAATTAACATGAATATGTCATACATATTTACCACGAGTATTAAATGTTATTTGTAAGTACTTGTTAATCAAGTGCTGGCTAAGTGACTAAGATTAATGTGGTGGCGTGAGAGTTTGAGGGTGTGTTGTGTATGTGAGTATGTGTGTGTATGTAAGTATGTGTGTGTTATGTGTGTTATATTATAATAAATTGTATTTTGTGACTATTATAGCTTGGTGTTCAGTAGGGGGCGGTATTTGTCCCATGGATAGCTACCAAGTTGTCTATGGGATGAATGCTGGTCGTTATTGAATACCTTCTTTTTGGGAAAGCACTGTCTCCCAAGATACAGGTTCGCCTAGTTTGGGAGTCAGGGTACTGTTCGATTTACTAATTTGTGATGTTTTCAATAAAGATTATTTATTTATTTATTTTATGTTATTATGTAATTAAAAACATTTCAGTGAGAAAATAAAAAACACTCAGGTAATTGTATTTTTAATGTTAGAAATTGAAGATTATTAATATATATTTATTATATTATATATAAATATATTTTTTCTTTAAATTCTGTTAAACTGAAAAAGAAAAAGTGGGTCGTATAAATATGGAACATTGTAATTATCGATAATGCTATATCACTATAAATATGACAATTCTGCCCCGACAACTTCTAGCTCTAGTAATGAACATTATCAATAATATATGTCTTATATTTTTATTTTTTCTTAATATCTTTTTCTTCCTCTCGCAGGTGGTGAAGCGAGTATGGGAGATAATAAAAGAGAAGAAGCTGTACGACCCCAACAACAAGCAGTTCGCCATCTGCGATGATGCACTGCTCAAAGTGTTTGGCACAAAACGGTTCCGCACATTCGGTATGATGAAATACCTGAAGACCCATTTCCTGGGTGAGTAAATGCTGTTTAATTTAGTAATTCAGTAATCTCTAGGGTTTATTTAATATAGGGTTTATACTCCACTTCAACCTAAACTATTCTTATAGCGGCAAACCTATTGTTGTGTACTTTTAAAAGTAAAATTGTAGATTGAAGTGGAGTTGTTGTCTGTATAACGATTTTGTTTTACGCGAATTTAAAATATTGTTTTGTGGTAGGCATCCATGAAAGAAATTACAGCAATAGGGTATATGCATGTATTATTTTTATGGTTTTAGTTGGTTGTTTACGTTGGTACATTACCGTAAAAATATATCATTTATATCATCATCATCAGCCTATTAATGTCCCCACTGTTGGGGCACAGGCATCCCCTTACACAAGGGGGTACGGGCCATGATCCACCGAGCGGGCCCAGTGCTGATTTGTGGATTTCACACGCCTTTGGAAACTTTTAATTTCCTCAGACATGCCGGTTTCCTCACGATGTTTTCCTTCGCCGTTAGAGCAGTCGGTAAATAGTCGCAAGTCTTCGAAAAAACCGAAAAACTCATTGGTATATGGCATTACATGGTTTCGAACCCGGACCTCCCGCATGGGAGTATCATTTATATAAGAATGAATATTTATTATAAAAATAATTTTGTTAAACTCAATCAAATCGGGCGATTTAAACGCCTCCATTTTGGCGCGCTTTCTGTGACGTCAGCGACCACAATAGACATGGACGCTGACGTCACGTTTCGATCTAACCAATAGCGTTGCGTATTGCTATTTTGAATTTCTCTTCACATTTTTTACACTTTTATTCATTTAAATTCTTAACTAAAAAGCGTTTAAATAAAAAAAAATGTATAGGTATAATTCTGCCCTAAAAACGACCTATATTTCAATTACATGCATATTCCCTATTACAGCTCTGTATATTTACGTACTTTGTACAATTTGAGAATAGAGTTTTAGATATCTATTCTCTATCTCATTTTTTAAAATTTAGATCTACTTTAGGGCTATTGGCCCGTGTCATAACATAAATTCCATGTTGAAAATGACTAGTTCATAAAAAAAAATGTATTTCTTGTAAAATTGTTGCGATATCTTTAAATGGTGAGCCTAGTGCAGCGTTTGGACGAGTTAGGCTAAGAAAAAGTTAGATAAGCTATTACCTACAGAAAAGTTTCTAAAGTTATCTTATCCTATCGTGGACTGTACGCAGAAGGCAGCAGTAAATAATAAATATATGTAAGGCTATATTCTAATTTTAATAAGTGACAAAATTCGATAAAATGTCATGTAATGCTGTGTAAAAATAATTTCTGTGTTTATCTACAATGTAAGGGGAAAATTTATGATAATACCCATAATTATAAAATCAAAATAAGCATTAAAAATTAATTTAATTGATTCGTTTCAAGTCACCATTTTGTATGCAGTATCTATTTTGTCCAATTTTTCCCCATGTATGTTTTGATATGGGTAACTTTCATCCTAAAAGGAATTGTGCGTTTCCGTAACACCCTAAATACAGGGTGTAAAAACAAGCGCATTGATCTCTCGCTATCGTTTGCGAAACCCTACTTTATTAAGAAAATAAGTAGTAAAAATGTCTTATTTAATTTCCCCATACTTTTGTATGGGGAAATTAAGTTAAAAAATCTTCGCCGGAGAAGGATTTAGTCAAAGTATCCTTAAAATAATAAAAACTGAATGCAAGAGATCTCTGTGGTTGCCATCTTTTCTCTATATTCGACTTTTAGATTTTAATCTTTTTTTTTTGCGTCGT
Organism: Hofmannophila pseudospretella; assembly: GCA_947369225.1. Taxonomy (NCBI): domain Eukaryota; kingdom Metazoa; phylum Arthropoda; class Insecta; order Lepidoptera; family Oecophoridae; genus Hofmannophila; species Hofmannophila pseudospretella. Next base: position 10,380,701 of record OX376334.1, read on the forward strand.
GCATTAGAATAATGCATTTATCTATCACTTTATGTTGTGTTGTGATGTTCATTTGCAATGATGTTTGTAAGTTTAGTTATAAATAGATTATAAAAATACTATAATATAAGCTGTACTGTAAAATAGAATTGGTTGAAATGTATTTTTAATGAAATGTGAAGGGGGAAACACCCAATGGCATCATAATATTCATAATTTATTGAATATACCTTAAACTGAATAAGACTGTCACGCTTACTCATATGCTAGGTCGTGTAAGAGAGAAGAGAAGATCGTGGAAGAGTTATATGGGTTTTTCATTAATTTTGAAGTAACTGGGATTGTACTAGGTGCCGGTTTAATCATTTGCAATATTTTAATAGAAAGTATTAATCTGATTTGCAGTATTTAATCCAGACAAGTGGTACTAATTTTTAATCGTATGTAAAGTAATTTTGCTTCAAACATTGTGTTTATGTACAGTGAGCAGCACATCAGAGTATACTCATACTCATTTATTAAAAACCATCGGGACACCAGGAACTCTAGGTTACGTCATGCTTTTACAATAAATTTAAAATTCAAACACAATTCATGTTAACCATAAACGTAACTGGACAGGAGCGAACAGACCAGCCGATTTACATATACAAATTTGGCTAAAAAATTAAGATTGTAGCAGCTGTAAAGGGGCTATAATAAAATTAATATATCTGCTGTAAAGGGGCATTGTCGTACAAATAATAATTATAATAATAAATTATAGCTGCTGTAGAAGGGCATTGTCAATTGTCACATGTCATAAAGTCTATAAATATATAACCCTTTTTAGGGTTGCGTACCAAAATGGAAGACTTATGGTGAGACTTCGGCATCGTCCGTCCATAGTTTTTTAAAATAAATTGATAGCTTGCGAAAGTGTCAAAAGTATCTTGCACTAAAAGTTGTCTTAAATGCAAAAAATAATAATTAGAGGCCTTTTGCCTTAACAGTGGGGATTCTGAATCATCATCATCGGGTGCCATCTTCAAATTGAAGTTTGGAGGTCAGTTGGCAAAATCGCTTGCGATCCCATGCTGCGTCTTTCAGATCATGGTAGCTCAGTCCGGTCCACTCCTTGATATCTGGCTGTACCGGTGAAAGCCCTCTGAATAGGCTGGTGATATGTTGCCCATTGTACTTATTACAAAGTATTTTAATTGTTTGCAGTATTTGATCCACACAATACCTAAGTATTTGTAATTTTTACATACTATTTTAATGTAAGTACCTCTTTATCCTTAGTAATTTGTCATGTACCTAATATTTAGATCTAAATAACAGAGTTTTTACTTAAAAAAAAGGGAGGTTTTTTGAAACAAGTGTTGTATATTTTGATGCTGTGTATTTTGCCCTGTTAAAATGTAGCAAATGATTCGACCCACAACCATACTGGGTTAAGTTTTCCCCTGGATGTTGTAGAATTTGTGACATTATGTATGATCTTTGATCTAGCTCGCTAGACTGTGGACATGTAATATTGACCCTGAAGGGTTGGAAACTGAAAATAAAGACTTGCTCATTGCATTTCGGAATTTGTGTGGTTTTTTTTTGTCAAGACATGTAGCAAAAACAAGTATGTACACAGAATATTACGTCTAGGGATGTTACGGAGCTTCGACTCAGTCTCCGAAAGGTCGGAACTTCCGATTGATTTTACACCTCCGACTTCGGCTCCGATAATTTTGAATCGGAGGTTATACCGAAGATTTGTGTAGGAATACATTTATGTATTATTTATGTATTCCTACGCTACTCTCTAAACTCTAAAGCAGCCTTTCCCAAAGTGGGCGATAACGCCCCCTTGTGGGCGCTGCAGGCCTAAAGGGGGGCGGTAAGAGACCCAGAAAAAAAATGGAAGCGTTGTGTAGAGGCTTGGGGGGTGATTTGTAATTTCATTTAGCTAAGAGGCCTCTTAGACACCGACTGCATGAGCTCTCGACTCTCAACTACAACTTGTGAACATCAACTAATATTAGTTAAGAGATTTGCTCAAACTCGGTTCGCTATTTCTCTGAATACTATAAAGTTGCGTTTCAATAATCATTCTCATTGGCAGGTGTAGCCCGTAAGAGTTAACTTGAGACCTGAGCGCCGTTGTGTATTACCAACTGCGCTCAGGTTTCAAGTTAACTCTTGCGAATTATAGTAAAAGTCTCGTTTAGAATTAATGTTTAATCTCCGCTAATATAGCTCACAATAATTAATTAATTTAATTTGAAGTTAGTCGTTTTTAAGTAGGGGAAAAAATGGGGTCGCTAAAAAATAATTTATTCTCAAAGTGGGCGGTAGACAAAATAAGTTTGGGAACCCCTGCTCTAAAGGAACATGTTTTATTGCCGCAAACGTCATCATAAAAATGTATTGGCCAGTTCCGCTATAAAAATTAAAAAACGGTTTAAAATTTGAACTTCTTCTGAACATCTGTCTTCTGCCTCCGACTCCGGTTCCGACTCCATCATCATCATCAGCAGCAGCAGCCTACTCTAGTCCACTGCTGGACATAGGCCTCTCCTAGGGCGCGCCATTGAGCCCGATCTTCGGCTCTTCTCATCCAGTCGCTGCCAGCCACCTTGCGCAGATCGTCGCTCCATCTAGCAGGGGGCGTCCCACACTACGTTCCGACTCCAATAAATCAAATTTCAAACCTTCGGTTTCGACTTCGGTTCCGGTAAAACCACCTCCGTAACATCCCTAATTACGACGACTGTCTAACATGAAGGAACGAACGCCCCGCCTGATTTTTCATCAATGGAAAAAGTAGACAATATGAGAATATTAACCTTTTTAGGCAGTGGAAATTTTTCGTGGGTAAACATATAGGGAAGAGGGCGAGAGTAAACATTTTGGGAAGTGGACATTTTGAAAGGAAATATTTTTGGACATAGGTTTTTTGAGAGTAAACATTCCTGACATTTTGTTCATTTACCTCATTCATAAAAGCAAACACATTCATACAACACAACACGCACACACTGTTGCTTTCTTCGTCCGTGCAGTCACTGAGGGTCAGCTGAAAATCAGCGCTGTGGCTGCCTCAGCATTAACCTGAGCTGGTGTACCCTTGCTGGCACTGTACCGCACCGGATGTTTTGTGCTGCATGTATTAATCTTTGTATACTTCTGTATTGTGTACTATATTCTGGTGTTTACAGTGATAAATAAACGTGTTTAATTTCACTATCTTCGACAAGTTTCAAACATATAGGTACATAAAATGCTAGGTTTTATTATAAGAGTCACGAAGCCTTTTAAGGAAGTGAGTTCAATAAAAACCTTATACTACGCGTACGTAAGGAGTATACTAGAGTTTGCCTCACCTATCTGGTCACCTAAGTATCAGGTGCACAGTGACAGAATCAAGAGCATATAGCGAAAGTTCACGTCGCTACTGTGCTACCGGTTTCGTGATCGACACAACTCTTTGAGCTACACTGAGAGGTTACGGGACTTTAGGCTGTTGTCCCTTGAGAACAGGAGAACGTTTAATGACATGGTTTTCTTTTACAACATAGTCAACAGCGTGGTGGATTGTCCGCAACTGCTGGCGCGCACCGCGCTGAACGTGTCTGCCACGCGCACGCGCCACGCGCGGTTGTTCCGCGAGCCTCCCACGTGTACTAATTACGTTCAGAACTCTGTCATGATCCGCTGCGCTCATACGTACAATACCAGGTTCTCCGATATAGACATATTTCACTTAAGGCCCGGCCTTAAAGGAAGCAAATAGTGGAGTTGTTCGGATCTGATTAGTTATTTTTCACGCATTGGTTTGTAGTAGCTGATCAGATTTGATCATACTTAATCGATTATATGCTCTTAGTCACACACACACACACACACCTATACGTAATCATTATCATACATACATTACTTATAGTAAATACGTAAATACTTATATGTATTATATTATATATTATCCTATTATTATTCTCCTTCTGTCCTTAAGTTATTATTTAAAAAAAAATTAATGAGTGGAATCTGATTTGGCATACAAATATTTAAAGAACATTTACTATGTACAATTTATTAGGCTGTAAGATTTCCTGCAAAACAGATTAAAAAAATATAGATTAGTACCTTTTAAAAAAAATTAATGGCCTTTGGTATTGTGTTTTAAGGCACAATAATTTCGCCAATTCACGTTGTTAGGGAAAACTACCTACATCTCTTGCTCTGACATCAAAATCACCATAGCAACATTGATTAATCATTTCCAATCAATCAAAAAACTTTTCTATTACTATTTTTTGTCACTAAAATCATTTATTTAATTATTCTAATATTATAAATAATAATAATCCTTTTAAACGTCCAACATGGCGTGTAACGAAAACGTAATAAAAAACATGGCGAGCGAAGTATCAAGGAATTGCCAGCCCAAGAACGTGAATGTGGAAGTGGAGTTCGTGGTCTATCTAATAGAACTTCTGTTGCTGAACCCTAAATATGGCAAGCTGTTCGCTAAGACACTGAACAGGAATAATCTGGAGTATTTTGTTAATGAATGCGTCGCTATGCTAACCTGTAAGTTAACTTTTAATACTTTCTTGGTTCATTACTCATCACCCTATTAATGTTCCCACCTGTTGGGGCACGGGCGTCCCCTTCCACAAGGGGGTGCGGCCATGATCCATCGAGCGGGTCCACTGCTGATTGGATTTCACACGCCTTTGAAAACTTTTCCCTCAGACATTCATGTTTCCTCACGATGTTTCCCTTCACCGTTAGAGCAGTCGGTAAATGTACGTAAGTCTTCGAAAAAATCCGTAAAACTCATTGGTACATGGAATGCTAGCCACAAGTCACCGACGCTACACCTAGCTAGATGTTGCCACCATTGGCGCCAAAATGTACAGGTAGTAGGAACTGGGAATAGACTGCCTGTGCTGTGAGCGCGGAACGCGGAGAAGTGGCCACGATCCCGGACTGCGTTTCAAAGTGTGTTGCTTCGTGAAATATGGCCCTGGACCCCAAATTACGAAGCAACAATCCTTATAATTACAAAACACTAATGAAAATCTCTGTACAGTCAACCAAAAACTATAGTATACCATCAGTCAAAAACCTTCGATTAAATCTCAACAATACAGATTTCAATATTTTTTTTCATTTTTTTTATATTCAAATACTCAAATTTTGACGTTTTGGGTAGGTTGACCTGTGGTCGACTACAAACAACGGTGTTCCAGTTTAGTCTTGTAATTACAAGCATAGTTGCTTCGTGAAATAGCGCCCCATATCACGAACAATCCTTTTACAAGTTTAAAATGGCAACATTAATAGAAATCCCCATACAAAATACTTAATGTTAATGTTGCCGTTTTAGGCCGTCTTGCACCACCCGTTTTACTCTCGGGTTAACTCTAACCCGATGTCAATTTTGTATGAAAACGACAATTCAAACCCTCGCACACACCCTCTCACAACAGGTATGAACAACAATAGAATGGATAAAATACTTACGTTTTATAGAAGTGTATCCCCAATCTATTATATTGTTGCTATCTACTATGCTGCAAGATGGCCGATGAGGCCAGTGCAGGTAGTAGATACCGATATGTCTTACTTATTGATACATTCTAACTACATTGTTACTTGTCAAATTCGCGAGTTAACCCCCAAAGACTTGTAATTACAAGGATTGTTGCTTGGTTTGTATAATGCCAGAAACGCAAATTGCCATAAAACAATTCTGGCAATATGCGTCTAAACCGTCCCCCTATATTAAATGTGACGTGGGCAGATATAGATTATTCAAGTTGTACCAAGGGGAACGAAAATAAATATTTACAGATGGACAACCGACAGTTTGAAACATGGGGAAAAATCCCCGTGGTCCAACCGTTGGACATGGTTGGTCCACTGGGAAAAATAATTCCTCGTTGTCCAACCAGTTGGACATTACGTAATAGTGTATTTTTCCGTAGGTAGTTATGATAGAATCCTGGTCCGAAAGTCACTGTACCAATACTTATGGCGTTTTACTCACGCTTGGCAGGTGGAGAAACCTCAATTAACACGCTAAAGATGCAGTTCATAATCTTCAGCAATTACGACAAACCTCAGATCCTGATTGACAAACACATGGACTCCATCGAGCAATGTCTTCGACCGCTGGTGAATGAGATCATGGATGCGGATCCTGAGTCTGATGAGGATCTGAACCAGTTGACGAAGCTGTACAGGAAGATATCCATCTATATTGTGCTGGCTAGTGGGCTGGGGAATCCTGGGGTTATCCTGGTAAGGATGGAAATAACAGTCGCCATCGTCAGCCTATTAACGTCCTTAACTGACGCATGAGGAGCCCCCCCCCCCCCCCCCATTGCACATGGGGGTACGCGCCAAGGTTCACTGTGCTGATGGGTGGATTTTATACTGGCTGTGTTACCAATTTGAAAATTAAACTAGCTGAAGGTTTTTTTAATTATTTTTATTGACTACTAAACCCGCGTTTGACCTCGATCTCGCCTGATGGTAAGCGACGATGAGGTCGACGATGGAGCATGCGGGTCCAGTAAACGCCTATTCACTCTGGCCTTGAAGATCCCAAGGTTGTGGGTTTCGGGAAATACAGACGCCGGCAGGCTGTTCCATTCCTTAGCCGTTCGCATAATGAACGAAGAAGCAAACCGCTTCTTACGAACAGATGGGATATCAACAACATAAGGATGCCCCCCCCCCCCCCCCGCGCCTGGTAGTCCGAAGGCGGAATGGAGGTGCTGGAATTAGGTCGTGCAATTCCGATAGACAAGCAACCGATAGGTAGGTACAACATAGAAATTATTTATAGTCTGTTTTCTCTATCTCGCTCGTACAAGATTGTGCAATTTTATTGTACCTAACTAGTCCGCAATAAAAGTTAATTTTTAACCAATATTCGTGGTTACACTGGACAAAGTTGTTGTTGGTCCTTCGAGCCGGATCCATATCCACAGGTTGCTAGTTCAAATTCTATGGACCAATTTTGTCCAGTAAAATGACAAATATGAGTGGAAACTTTTTATTGCATGTGGACATAAAAAATACTATTTTTTTGTTGTTGTATTTGGAGAGCAGACTAGTAAAGGAGCCACCTGATGGTGAGTGGTCCCCATCGCCCATAGACATCACCTCACTATCATATTATTAGAGGGTTTTCGATGCGCTCATTTAGTTACACTAGCTTCTCCACTACAGACTCTAAAAGAAGGCATGGCGGCGTTAGAAAGCGTGTTTACCCTGGACGACCTATACGTCTTCGTGGGGTTGTCGCGGCCGGAGAAGCTGACGAGGCTGAAGGAGCTGCTGGAGATTGTGTCCGGAGTGAGGCTGTTCAACAGGGACTGCAAGCTGTCTGGGGAGGCTATACCGGACTGTGAGTACAGCCTTTAGTTACCATGCGCTTAGTATGGTGGATTGATGGTTGTGGGTGAAGCTTCCACCTTGACACAGGAAGTACAGCTGCCGGCGTCAAAGCATTAGGGCTATTACGGTTCTCAAAGCCTTCAATTGATATAATCAATGAATGAATGAAACAGAGACAGCGCTATGGTATAGCGTTGTCTCTGTTTATCACACGCCATACCATGCCACGAAAGAACCATGTTAAGCACCCTGGATGCGTAATTCCAATGGCAAGAGCGTCGGTGGCGTCGTGGCTAGGACGTCGGACTCCCATGCGGGAGGTCCGAGTTCGCAACCAGACAATGCCATGTAGCAATGAGTTTTTAGGTATTTTCGAAAGACTTACGTACATTTACCAACTGCTCTAACGGTAAAGGAAAACACCGTGAGGAAACCTGCACACTGAGATGACCAGTGTGTAAATGGGGTAGGCACAAAAGATTCTCAAGGGTCAAAGTGCCGCTGGGTGCCCCCTATCATAAGATAAGATAATTCCAATGGCGGCTGCAGTACAGACAGACACTCTAGACTATGTAGGCTGTAACACTTCACGGACTATGTTGTCGCAGAAATACTTAATCGAAATTGTCTCCGAACATAGCTTCAGCACAGCGCATGCTAACGCCACCACGCGTGTCTGTAATGTTACCAGCTTCGCAAACCGCTTCCCTTCTCGTCGTTATTGGTGCTACCATTACCTTCTTATCTTATGACAGGGGGCCAGGGATAACCCCAGCGGCGCTTTGACCCTCAGGGATCTTTTGTGCTCACCCCTTACCTTAGTCTCCTTCCTGTTCCTGCATCAAGGACGCTGTACAGCTTACAGGTAGGAGCCCATAGTCCTCTGGTTTCGGGTAGGCGACCCCCAGAAGATTCTAGCATTACCTTAATGCTACCCATTTCCAGTGCCCTTCAACCTAGTGGACGCAGGCAAGGGGTGTCTGGCGTCCCTCTCGCACGCGCTGATGGGCGTCATGCAGCGAGTCAATCTCCTCACCACGGCCATTTCAGACAGCATCGGCATCCAGGACGAGACAGGAAACGTCATTATTGATATACCGCCCAACACTGAGTTGGCAGAGTGAGTCATCCATCATTATCCTGGGGAGGTAACACCCTCTTATCTATTTGTTGAAGGTGGTAGATCTTGGATCAGGATCGCCTGGGGAGGTACCACCCTCTTAACATATTTCTGTCGCAATACAGATTCGGTTTATTTTGTTGAATATTTATTTTCAAATTCAAGTATATAACGGGTTTTTTTAATATTTAAAAAATGAAGAAGCTGTGGCTACGCACGTCGCGCGCCACTACGATGAGTACCTACTCATATCGGTGTAGAACGCGCTATCAAAATTTTCCCGGGACTTCGTATGTATAAGAGTTCCAAACATCCATAGTTGAATCAGAATATCTGGTCACCAGGCACAACACCCCGTCTGCTGGAAGATCTTCCCTTTTCCCTTTCATACAATGACGTTAGGCTCAATTTACATTGCCGCGGAATGGAATGGAAGCGAATTTTCGCAACGTAATTGTACATAGCATAATGAACTTTATGTCAATTGTGTAACATACAAACTAAATACGAGACAAAAAAAGAGGTCGCGCGTCTTCCGGGGAATCTTCGTAAAATTCAAGAATTCCCCTAGCTACTTTTCTTTTTTGGCTCGTATTTAGTTTGTATGTTACACAATTGACATAAAGTTCACTATGCTATGTACAATTACGTTGCGAAAATTCGCTTCCATTCCATCCCGCGGCAATGTAAATTGAACCTTACTTTTATTTTTTATTTTATTTTTATTTTATTTTATGTGGGTAGCTTACAGCATTATTTACAAGTTACATATACATATATAAAAACAATAGCCATTTATAAGCTTCCACAGTTATTAAAAAGATACCTAATAATAAAACTCTTAATCTAGCAACCATGTACATTTACAGATAGGCAGAGGAAAATTTTTAATGAGAAAGGATTTTACGGAATCAGGACTACTGTTGAAGAGATCTATAGTAGGGTTATTGCTTATCTGGTTAAATGCTGCACATGCTCTTACTAGATAGCTATTCTTTCTGTAATTAGTGTGACACTTAGGGACGCGAAGTAACCTGTTAATCCGTAAATTTTGATTGGGAACCGTCAATGAAATTTTGCTAAGGAGCTCAGGACAATCAATTTTACTTTGCGCAATTTATTGTAGGAATGTAGCGTCCGCTATATCCCTACGGACAGTAAGGGGCAATAAGGGCAATACGTCATCCATGTCTTCACATAGCGCGTTCCTACAAAGCCATCTCTAATTTTCAGAGAGAACTACAAGCAGATATTCGACCTGCTCTCCTTCAACCGCCAATACGAAGTGTTCATCCGCAAGTTGCTTTCCGACGTAGAGACCCTGGTGGAGAGCGCGGTCGAGCACGTGGAGAGAGTGGAGGAAGTGCTCTCGTCTCTACACGAGGCCGTCAAGTACAAGGAGGCTGTGCCTATCGTCACTGTCTTTGTGAGTACACAGTGCACACCATGGTATAGTGCGTGAGTTTATAGAAAAGGCCTCGGTTATTGATAGCGATAAGCAAATGAAAAAAATATGATAGTACCTACATAATTATTTATGTATATCATATTACTTTTATTTTACTAAATTTACTGTATATTAAGAGCGACGGTGGCGTCGTGGCTAGGACGTCGGATTCCCATGTGGGAGGTCCGAGTACGAAACCATGCCATGAGGCATGTACCAATGAGTTTTTCGGTTTTTTCTAAAGACTTACGTACATTTACCGACTGCTCTGACGGTGAAGGAAAACATCGTGACGAAACCTGTACACCGAAATGACCAGTGTGTAAAATGGGGTAGCCACAAAAGATACTCGAGGGTCGAAGTGCCGCTGGGGTCCCCCCCCCCCCCCCCCCCCCCCCACCATAAGATAAGAAAAGCCTATAAATAATAATAGCAAGGACTCGATGCAAAGATTGCTTCATCGGGAGACGCCTGTTGTTTTCAGGGGTTAGATCAGTTAATGTTAATGATGTGATGATTGATATTCAGATCCCAGATTACGAAGCAACAATCCTTGTAATTACAAGTCTAAATCGGCAACATTAATAGAAATCCCAATGTTGCCTTTTAGACTTGTAATTACAAGAATGGTTGCTTCGTGAATTCTCAGTTTCCCGTTATTATCAATCGCGTCTTGTATTCCAGCCGCTGTTCACAAAGCTATGGCAAGTATGGCGCTCGATGCAGAACATAATGTACGTGGTATCGACTGTAAACCTCCTCATGCAGACCTTGGCAAGCATTCAGGAGCACACTAAGATCCCCCATGGCATCCTGGAGAAAATGCTTAGGGGCAGGGCTGTCGTTACTGATCAGGTATGGTTGTGACGTAACACGACTTTTCAGGTTGATTGATGATTACTGAAGACTTCTTCTTCTTCTTTCGTGTTGATGAACCAAATTAGATTTTTCCCGACCAGAAGGCAGCCACATCGATAGCCATCTGGTTGGCCTCGAAAAGGTCCTCCCGCGTGGTCGGACACGCGGGACAGCAGAGCAAGTGCTCCATGGTTTGAGGGGAGACACCACACTCACACTTTACTCGATCGCTGAAAAACCCCCAATTGTGAAGATTATCTCCGCAACAGCCAACCTGGATTCGCAGGCGATTGAGCGTTTTTCAGGTTGGCCACGGGAGTTTGAAACCCGGTGGTAGGTCTTCTTTTGGCGGTATGAAATCTTTGGGCGGGTATTTCTCCCGCCACAGCTTGCATCTTACTTCTGGCGGGTTCTTTCCAGGGTCGATGGAGAAACACTTCGCAGGAACCCGTTACGGCTTTTGAGACGAAATGGTTTGGCAGTGTGACTATGAAGTGGATGTCTGGTGTCGGTTTCCTGTTTAGTTTTCTCGACAGCGCAAGCCACTTCTCTACGTACGCTGGGTGGTGCAAATCCTGCCAGAGAGTACAGCATCTCCAGTGGTGTTGGCTTGAGGCAGCATTAATCTGCAGGTCTCATGTCTATGGCTGATGATGATTGCTGAATGATTTATTATTATTAGGAGCGCATGACGACGCGAGTGAGCATAGCACAGCGGCTGTCCCTGGTGTCGATGTCCAACTACCAGGCGTACAGCGAAAGTGCGCAAACTATTGAAAAAGAGAGGAATGTCCATGTGAGTATCTCAAGCTTCAATAGTTTTGTTTATCGAATGTCTATGACTATGAGCCCCTCGTGTAATAGTGACGCCGGTCTCCCATGCGGGAGATCCAATGGTCCGGGTTCGAAACCATGCACCCAATAAAACTTTCACAGCAATGGGTTTTATGTGGTTCTTATCTTATGATTAGGGGCCGGAAATAACCCCAGCGGCACTTCGACCCTTAAGGATCTTTTGTGCCAACCCCATTTCACACACTGATCATCTCAGTGTGCAGGTTTCCTCACGATGTTTTCCTTCACCGTCAGAGCAGTCTGTAAATGTACGTAAGTCTTTAGAAGAAATCGAAAACTCATTGGTACATGGCATTGCCTGGTTTCGAACTTGGACCTCCCGCATGGAAGTCCGACGTCCTAGCCACGACGCCACCGACGCGACGCTCTAAGGACCGTACGCTACAGTACCGAAGAAAAAATTAAAATCTTTAAAAAAATAAAATATAAGATTACTAAAAAGAACCAAAGGAGGAAATGCAGCATGCATAATGGGAACTTTTGAGGGTCACGCGCTAAAAGGCGGCCTTTTGACTAAGCTCTTCTCACGTAGCTACTTTACGTAGCTTACTGTACATTAGCTTTAAACAAAATAAATTGATATGTATGTTACTTGTATTTATAAATTAATTATAATGTAACAAATAGGCAATAATTACTGAAATTAATGAATATGTTCGACTCAAAAGAAAAAAGCAAAACAATTAAAAAAAATAGAAAAATAATAATCATGCGTGCAAAACAGCTAAAATAATTATTGTTTACCGTCAGTTCCTAGGTTTCTGCGCTCTGTGCCTGACAGTGGGCGCCCTGGTGCCCAGCAACATGAAGATAGGGCTCATCAAGTGCCGCGGACACCGGTTCGGGTTCTGCAGCGTGCGGATGGCCTCGCGCTTCAGCAAGGACCCCGAAAGGTGATCACACGGTGGCCGTGTTTACCAGTTTCCAATTTCATTCCTTTTTAACCCCCGACCGGTTGAAGTGCGTGTTATAAGTTTGACACGTTTGTCTGTTTGTTTGTCTGTAGCATCATTACTTAACAACGGATGATCAGATTTGGATAAGTGGTTTCCAAGATCTTGGAGTATTTTTGATGTCAGATGGGATCTCTGGAACGGTAATAGATAGATGGTTCGAATTTGAGCTCAAATATATAGGTTCGTGATGCGTTTCCGACATCTGAAACCTTGAGGATCTGATGATGATCAGGAAAAAGTAAGTGGACTTCAATTTCGTAATATGACACTTGAAGAATTGGAAGATGAATGAAAGAATGAATACACTTTTTTGCACAAAAATAGTGTGATTCAGAAGAAGAAGAATGAAGAAGATTGATTGATGAATAAGGATTATAGATAGATTAGATATATTTTCTAAATCCGCTCTTTTTTATTGCAAAATTTCGTCTCAAATCAAGCCCAAAACCGTGGCTTTCCCTAAGAAATTCCTTTTTTCGTCAGATACGCGAACGAGGCGCTGGACTACGCCCGCAACAACCCTCACATCATCAACCTGCTGAACATCATGGAGGACGTGCGCCGCGTGCGCGACGTAGATTGCCTCGTCGTCAAGTACGTGCCCAAGAGTAAGTTCCTTGCAGTTCTCATTCACGTCGTATCATACAGCCATATTACGAACACATTACATTAGGAACCCATATCACCAAACAACATTCCTTGTAATTATAATTATTGTATTAATCCTTGTAATAATTAGTAATTCTCATCTATTTAATTTATATTCACCTGCCTTGCAATATCTGTATGACCCAATGGTTAGCTGGTAGAAAATACCGCATTGCATTAAGCTCGTCTCGTGTACTATTTTTGTGCATTAAGTGTTAAATAAAATAAATAATTACTTCCCGTCGGAAATATATGTGGACCTCGCTGGAAAGCTGCTAGTCCGCGCTTGTATTAATATACAATACTAATATACAATATAATTTACTTATATACATAAATACAATATAATTAAATACATACGAAAAATAAAATAAAATATTATGCACAAATAACAATATACTTACATAGAATACTAATGTATACTATGTAAGTTTAATACTTACATAGTATACATTAATTTGTTACTTTAATATATCACATATTATTAAGTAAGTTTCTTTGTCATTTTTGCCAAAAGGTCAGCTGGCAAAGAATGCCGCAAGGCATTAAGCTCACCTGTGCACAAAAGTGTAAAATAATAAATAAATAAGTTTGATTGGAAGCGAAACCGTGGGTCCAAAAGCTCCCAGTCTCCTTTGCGATTGCGTAAGTTGCCAGTGGTAACCACTTTCTGACCCCCACTGTACTTGCAGTACAAATAAGTGACAAGAACGTGCAGACAGAGGTGCACCCATTGGACGAATACAAAGAGAAGAACTACTCCTGGAACCTGTGGAAGTGGAAGAGGCGCGCCTGCCAATGGGTGAGATTACTTTGTAATGATCTTTTTATATTTATTTATATTATGTATACCTACATACTTATTTATGTATATTATATTACTTTTATTTTACTAAATTTACTGTGTATTAAGTAATAGTAACCTATTTCATATCTTCACACTACACTGTCGCTAATCTCTTTAATGTCCAATTAATTTCAGAGGTTGCCTGGAAGAGATCGTTTTAAGCGACAAGGCCGCCTTTGTACATTTCGTGCTACTATTCCTGTATTTGTGTACAATAAAGTGTTTCAATCTATCTATTTTTTTTTGTCGTGTCGTGCCGGCCATATAGAGTTGGGGTGGTGCTATCATAGCACCACCCCAACTCTATATGGCCACTCTTCCCGTGGGTGTCGTACGAGGCGACTGAGGGTCTTAGTAGATACTGTTCTACACCTAGTAGACGGCGGTTGGCTCGCCACCTATCACGTTGGTCCACCAAATCTTACGGCGAAAAGTGGGAATTATACCTACAATGAAGGTGGTTCTTCTGTCTACCCCGTCGGGGATTATGGATGTGAGAATTATGCTATGTTAGGCTTTACCCCCCCACGTAGTTGCACTGCACTTTACTACTACCCCGACAGATATCGAAGCCGTATCAAGCATTTTGATCAGACCTGATTCTGACTGTCCGCCATTCAAATATCGTCGGTGAAGTTCTAACATCGCTTAAGTCGAAAAGCTTTTCAGAAGAGCGAAAACACTTCATTTTGCTGTTTTTAGTTTCTTTGGTAAACTTTTATGTTATAAATCAGTGTTTTCCCCCAGGCGACAATAGTAAACTGCAAAACGCACTCCACCCAAACCCACTACAGCCACCTTCGGTCCGAAGTGCACTGCCAGACCGTGGAGCCTCGCGACAAGTGTCTTCAGACGAAGAAGGATTCCGGCATGAACACCAATACATGCAGCTTCTTCTTATGGGGTCTGAGAGGGCAGCTGGGTGACGGACAGCATGCCATGGACTTGGTGCAACCCCATGGGCATGATAAGAGGAAAGGTTGGTATTGATTGATGGGTATTTGATGGGTTTTAAAGAGTGTGAAGAGCCATAGATACCGACTTGAACACTTATACTTGCAGCTTCTTCTTAGCACGTTAAGCTGTAGGTTCCAATTGCTGTCATCCGTCAGCAGTCGTTAGGTCATGTCAGAGGCCTACGGAGGACCTGAATTACTCTGATAATAGGTTGGTCAGTATCAGTAACCGAAAAAGAGCATTGGTGGCACAGTGGCTAGGACACCTGACTTCCATGCGGGAGCTCCGAGTTCGAAACCGTGCAGTGCCATGTACGATTGAGTGTTTCGTATTTTTCGAAGACTTACGTATTTACTGGCTGCTCTAACGGTGAAGGAAAACATCGTGAGGAAACCTGCACACTGAGATGACCAGTGTGTAAAATGGGGTAGGCACAAAAGATCCTCAAGGGTCGAAGTGCCGCTAGGTTATTCCCGGCCCCGTATCATAAGATCAGTAACCACAGGATAACAAAACGATTACAAGGATTCTTGTTAATTTGAGGGTACTTGTGGGAAAATGTACCCTACCATCTCCAAGTTAGCAGCGCTTATTACTCCAGCACATTCTGGAACAACCTTATTATTCCAGCGCATGCTATCACAACCTGCAAATGGCCTTGCATTGGCACGGACAAGCTGCCGTCCTCGAGCTCTAGCAGCATGTCGGACTCTGATGATGCGTTCGCACCCACTATGGGACAGTTCTACGACCCGGGGGCTACCGCCAAGAAGAGTCTGCTGTTTAGAGACGAGTCGCGGATGGTCGGCAAGAAGGAAGCGTTCTAGAAGATTCTAGAATTTGTGGTTGAATGGAGCGTTTTGATATTTGGCGAGCAGTGGCGGATCCAGGGGAGTCCCCAATCCTATAAGATTGACTCTCCTTTGCCTTTTACTATTTTCAGATTTCCCCTCTAAAACCTTTATCCTGGATCCGTCCTTGTTGGAGAGTTAGGTAGGACCAGCGTTCATTAGAATATTGGAGACGCAGCTACTTTCTTTGACAAAAGACAACAATTAAAACTAAAACTTTAATTTAATTCTGTAAAATATAATCTGTGTAATCTAAGTGACTCAGACTCTACTAAGACTCCCATGCGGAAGGTCCGGGTTCGAAACCATGCAATGCCATGTACCAACGAGTCTTTCGGATTTTTTCGAAGACTTACGTACATTTACCGACTGCTCTAATGGTGAAAGAAAACATCGTGAGGAAACTTGCATGTCTGAAGAAATTAAAAGTTTCCGAAGGCGTGTGAAATCTACCAATTAGCACTGGGCCCGCTCGGTGGATCATGGCCCGTATCCCCTTGTGCAAGTAGATGCCTGTGCCCCAACAGTGGGGACATTAATAGGCTGATGATGATAAAAAAAAGTATTTACATGTTATTGTAGTAAGATGCTGCG
Source organism: Hofmannophila pseudospretella (assembly GCA_947369225.1). Classification (NCBI taxonomy): domain Eukaryota; kingdom Metazoa; phylum Arthropoda; class Insecta; order Lepidoptera; family Oecophoridae; genus Hofmannophila; species Hofmannophila pseudospretella. The sequence goes on from OX376334.1 coordinate 10,397,202, forward strand.
CCTCCACTCGGATAGTGTGCGCTGGGCCTTAGGAATGAGTTTCAACCAACTGATATTTACGATCTATGGTGATTCCAACGATGCGATGGAAAAGTTTACTGCTTGTGAAGATGACGGCTTTAGAGTAACATACCATTATAAAAAAATCAAATTGTCAAAAAATCTGTTTCCTTATTTATTTATTAGCTTAATCATGAGTTTAAAAATATATCTTTTATGTTAATTGAAACATTGTTTTTTTTTAATTAATTACAATCAGGATGAAACAAATTCGAACAGTTTTCAGATTCTCCTGGAATGTACTTAGATTAGCATGAAAAGGAACACCTATTTTAATAGATAATTAAATGAGAATACCTATTTCAGGACCCAGATTACGAAGCAACAACCCTTGTATCCACACAAAACGGCGACAATGTTGCCACTTTAGATTAGTAATTACAAAGACCGTAGCTTCGTGAAATAGGGCCCTGTATGAGCTTCAGTATTGCCACAAACAAGGTGGTGTTACAAAAAAATTAAACACATTAGTACAGATCTACCTCCTCAGCTTGCAAAGAGTCTCTCTTGCCTGCCGTGCCAGCGTGATATCATCAGCCCTCTGGCGTAAAGAACTCTCTTCCTCTTTAAGGCGCGCCAGTCGCTCCGCCAACTCTGCCAGGGGCTTCGGTAACACTCCCTCCGGCACGTGGAGCTTATTGAACTTTGCCTAAAAAATAATTATAATTAGCCATTTCAGGGGCATATTTAACAGGGATTCTGCCATGTCTGACTAACTTGGCTCAGTTAAAGCTTGGGCTCTAATAAATGGTAATAGTAAACGCATATTGAAAGTGTTGGAAATTGTGGAATGAGTAAACACACAAATACTACTCATGCACTCACACACCCACACACTCTCACACACCCACACACTCTCACACACCCTAACACGCACCCTCACTCTCACCCTCAACAAACACACACCCTCACCTTTCCACACCCCCTCACCAATACGCACACCTACACACACACTTTCACTCCAGCGTACATGCTTATATCTTAGTATTTTATGTTAATTTAAAGTTGTATAAGAATTTTTATTATCATTTATTGTATTTATTTATTTTCCCTTTATAAATCAAAATTGTACCTACATAGAAGAGCCTAAATCCCGCGACAAAGGGTATCCTAGTGCGGGATTTAGAGCATCAACCACTTTTCTGTGATTGTCTTGTGTTGGGAGTGAATCTACCTAAATCGGTAACAATTGTTAATACTATATCAGTGGTATTGTTTATTTTTCAACACACTTGCTCGTAAAGTGGCTCTTATTTGAATGTTCAAATGAGCCTGCAAAACATAAAATAAAAAAAAATAAAAAAAATATTGCACAGCTTTTAGGCCTCGATTACGGAGACGCGTGGCTTCTCGCGTCGCGTCGGGCGGCGCGGCCCGCACTAAATTCAAGCATATAGGCGCTGTTTAGTGCGTTTACGGAGAAGCGGTTTTTCGCGCGTTTGTTTGAAATGGAGCGTGTAACGAAGCGTCAGTCGCAGCTCCGTACGCGGCGTCAGACGCAGCTCCGTACGCGGCGTCAGACGCAGCACTGCACGCGGCGTCGTCGTCCGCTGCGGCCACCGCGGCTTTCTTGTATCCTGCCCTGCCAGTCTTGCTCGAATAGTAACAACGTAGCGTGCGCCGCCGCGTGCGACGCCGCGTGCTCCGCCGCGGGCGCCGCGGCTGGCACCGCCACTCTTCCCGTCTTGCATCTCTATGAACAACATCGTATATTGCCACATGTTTGTGTTTGCGCGTGCGATGACGCGGGCTGCTGCACGCACCGCCTGTCTATGAACGGACAAAACGTCACACGCGCCGCTGGAAGCCCCGCCGCACGCGACGCGAGAAGCCACGCGTCTCCGTAATCGAGGCCTCAGGTTCATAATGCAGCTTATAAAACGCGTGCTTTTTACTTTACATTACCGCACTAGTTAGTGCTTTTTACTTAACATTTTTTTAAATCTCAGCAATGAGTGTGTTGTTTACTTTCATTTTTTATCTCAGCAAAGAGTTTTTATGTCTAAAAATATGTTTATGAAATTATTATTTTCCTAGCAAGTGTGTTAAAACGCGTAATTACACTCTCAGCTCCACTACACCCTCGCCTTCGGCTCAGGGTGCAACCCAGCCTCGAGTGTAATGACCAACTTAGCTCACTTGTATCATAATGTACTATTATTACCTTAGCCTTCTCATATATTTCCTCATACGACGCCAACTTCTGCTTCATCTGCCTCACATGCTCTTGAATATTATCAGGATTTGGACTCTGTCCCTCCAAGTCTTCCTTCGAACTCGCTAACTCTCTCTTCAACTCTTCAATAAACCTCTTATTTCCTTCAATTTGCCTCTGCAACTCTTGGTTCTTCTGCCTAAGTTCCAATACCTCATATTCCTCAGACAACAATTGAGAAGTTTCATTGGATTGTCGATGGGAGATGGTGAATGGATCTAGTTGTTCGATGCCCATTGCTGCCTGTCTTTGCGCGAGGTCCCGGAGTAGTTGCTGACATCTTTGGGGCAACGCGTCGATGAATAAATTCAGGTGGGTTAGTGTTTCGGTGGCTAGAGTGGCTGGAACAATAGAAGAGGTACTAGTGAATTTCAGAAAAAATTACATACGGGGAGCTTTTCTTGCGGCATATGAAAACGTGCTCGAAATGGGGACCGTATGGATGAAAAAAATAGTCTGCCTCTAAATAGGGGCGGGCGTTCGTTCCTTCATGAGACTTTGAATTAATTCCTCAAGTACAAAGGCTATCTAGGCCCTAATTCACGAAGCAACAATCCTTGTAATAACAAGTCTAACATGGCAACATTGACGCTGTTTTGGATTTCTATTAATGTTGCCAATTTAGATTCATAATTACAAGGATCGTTGCTTCGTAATCTTGGGTCCTGGGAACGGGCCAGTTTTTCGAAGCTTATCGTCTAAGGCTGGGACTACACGACGACGGTTCCAGCGACGGTTCGGTTCAAAGCCCCGCCCACTCGGTTCAAGAACCGAGCTGGCCGGTTCCAAGTGGAACCGTTGTACGTGTAGTCGACAGCATAATTATGAAGCACCGATACTGGAACCATCGTCGTGTAGTCCGAGCCTAATAGTGAAGGCAAACATCGCAAAGAAACCTGTATGAACATTTTGGGAAATAAAAATTTTAGAAGTGAATAAAAATATTTGGGAAGTAGACATTTTGTGAATAAACATTAGGATAGTAAGCAGGAAAAAATTATACCAATTTTAGAACTATTTGTATAGTAGATAACATGCATTCTGTGAATATAAGCACTATAAGTTACGTCGTCAGTACATTTATATTAATCTGTAATATAATTAATTGTACTGAGTTTATAAATCCAGAAAAGAAAAATTAAACAACGTTGTTAAAAACAAAACATTTATAATTTACTTATAAGCACTATTTAAGACACACTCTTCTACATTTTCAACAGTTAACCACCTAATTTAGAATCTAATCTAGGAAATGCAACAATATCCTCAATTCTTTTAGCAACATTCAGTAACAGTTCTTCAGACATTTTCGGACCCATCAACTGTAGGGATAATGGTAGATTATTACTTGACAACCGTATAGGAATAGAAACAGCGGGTACACCAGCCATATTAGCAGGCTGTGTACAATAATCCTGAAATGCACACTGATCCCTATTGTGTTTAGAAGAAAACTCTTCGTACAACGGTGCATCACTCAATGTAGTAGGTGTTAAAAGAAGATCTATGGAATTATCTCCATTAAAAACATTATTAAAGTCATCAGAAATAAGTCTACGTAACTGCAATGCCTTTATAAAGTATTTTGTATAGTTGTGCTTCAATAAGAAGTAATTTCCAGCGAATATTCTTGAGCGGACGACTTGGTTGAATCCTTGGGACCGCGTACAAGCATACAGTTCTTCTGTAGAATAGTTTTCTTTAGTACGTAGGCCATACTCTAATCCATCGTAACGAGCCATGTTACTAGCAACTTCACACTGGTTTAAAACAGAATACACAGCTATGGAAACTGAAGTATATGGTAGGGAAACTGATTTTATTATAGCCTTTTCGTTTTCTAGTAAATTCGTAACAAAATTCCATGTTTCTATAACTTCTTGGCTCATTCCTTTGCAGCAGTACTCTTTTGGGATGCCGATTTTAATGTTTGCCAAATCAAAATCGTCTTTAATTGTTACCGGTTCAAATTCCTTTTTAATTGTCGTAGAATCAAGTTCATCGGGACCAGCAATGCAATTGAAAATAGCAGCAGCATCTTCTACGTTTCTTGTTAGGATTCCTGGAACGTCCATGGAGTTTACTAATGGTATGAGGCCATATCTGGAGACTAAACCGTATGTGGGTTTTAGACCAATTACACCGCATAATGCTGCTGGATTTCTTGTTGAGCCACCTGGGGACAGGTAGAAAAAACTAATTAGCATTTAGGGGACAGGCAGATAAAACAAATTGGCATTTTATGTCTAGATATAGTGATAATGGAACAGATTTCATGTAAAAAATTCCAGTGAAAAAAAAGTGTTAACTGAAAACATAATAAAGATACTACCTGTATCAGATCCAATAGCAGCCACACAGGCACCAGAGCTGACTGCAACCGCGCTGCCTCCCGAGCTACCTCCGGCTATCCTCCAGTTGTCATCATCCTTGATATACCCCCAAGGGTTCCTCGTCGGACCAAAAATAGAATCCACAGTCCCTGAGCCCATTGCAAACTCATCCAAATTGCATTTACCGATCAGACAGGCTCCTGAATCCTTCAGTCTCGCATACACTGTGGCATCGTACGTAGGAATGAAGTTTTTTAACATATTCGAAGCGCAAGTAGTCAGAATGTTACTGGTACAAAAATTGTCTTTGATGCCAACGGTAATACCTTCCAAAGGCTTGGTTTTTTTATCAATGTAAAACCGTTTCTCACTCTCGATGCCATGGTTTTCTGCTAAATCTTCAGTTATGGTCACAAAAGCATTTAATTCGTAAGTTTGCTTCGCTTTCTCTAAACTCAAATCAATAAAACTTGTAGGGGTTAATAACTTCTCCCGGTATGCTTTGTGGATTTCTTTTATTGTGTACGACGTTAATTTATTCATACTTTGCGTAAAACAATTACTATTTGAAGTATAAAAGAAATAAGCAATTTCCGATTGAGGTTATGTTTTGATGACTGAAATTAATACGACCAAATTGAGTAGTCATTCAAAATACTTTGCTATAAAGTACGTAGGATAAGTTTTTTAATCAGCCGAATAATACGTAACGTATTTTTTATAAAATCAGCTTACCTGAAGCAAGACGCTCCTGTTTTTCCCTCTGGATTATGTTTAATAACACTTTGGAGTGTTCTTCGTTACGTATAGAGTCAATTTTCATAATTATTTCGATTTTTATGAAATGCAAATAAAATTTTGAATTTTTGTTTGACAAATAAACAAACTAGTGTTGCAAGAATATGAAATACCAAGATAATTAAAATACCGGTTAGTTAGTTTCCGATTTGCCTATCGTTAGCCTTCTCTTTGGTTTGGCCTAAAGGCTCCTCTTTAAGTCCTATTCACGTTGGCCAGCATGTGCCAATCTATTGACCAGCGTGCTGGAAGCATAGCCATAAAATATATAAAAAATATCTCGTGTCTCTGTTTTGAATTTGTGTTCGATTCGTTTCCGATTAGGAAAGCGTTCCATAACCAGTTGAAATAATTCACATTGACAATTATCTATGTTCCATTACCGCGTTAGCAGCTGAATATATTTCAAACTTATATTCAAAACAAGCAATGGAACAAATATTTCAACGTGAATAATTTCAACTGGTCTTGGAACGCACTCTTGGATGGATCTGTGATTGGATTTATTGCAAATTGCACTAACTTGATTTTAATATTTGGCAAATTGTTAAAACAAAGTGTTACGTACAATTACAATTTTGTAATTAATGTGCGATTACCTATGTCATTAATTCGATTGAGTAATTTGTTGTAACAAGTGTTGAAAACATGGCTCATTTACAATTTTTGCCGGGGGATCCTCATTTGGTCGATCAGCTAGTCTACGAGTTGAAGTCCAAAGGAATATTCGATAAGGTAAGAGCTTTCAGTCACCTTCATAGCACATCTGTTTAATTTCATAAGCCAATGATCAATTACTGAACATAGCCATTATTCTTTATTGTCTTTCACTGTCTCCAATGAAATGTTTTTAGAATTTTTCGTCCTTGACAAAATTATGTGTGCTAACAAATTTAAAACGCGACATTCTTGTGTTTAATAAATACTGAAAACCTGTTCTGTAAAGATACACTTGAACTCTTCATCAGCACTTGTATCAAATTCAGCACTTTTTTCTAATGGTACATAATATAACTGTACCTAACATTCTGAAGGTAGGTAGGATGCAGGGTCAGTATAAGGTGCCTACCTATTGGTGGTATTTGCTACCCTTTTACTTATTTCTGTTGCAAAGCAGCAACGCCGGTACTCCATTTAAACACTTATGACAGGCATGTTCACTCGTCTGCTCTCCTTAAACAATAAAAAAAATCTACTTGGTATGATAGGTACACACTACAGAAATCGGACTACTAACGCCCTCTCCTCTAGAACAATGACGTGAGCACTGACAGTGAGCCATGGAGTTGCCCCATATGTCACTTACTTTCATATATTAGACATTTCAGTGCCCCTGACTAATGTATGGGACAATGCTCAAATCGCATGCGCGAACTGGCAGATGCGGTTTGCTTATAAAACTTCACTAACGAGCAATCTACATTGGGGTGAATTTCAAAATCTTTGCTACACACGGACTTACTTTTTTGTGCCCTAAACTGCAATTATAGTATTGTATAGCGGAAAACACATCAAGTTACTCTGTGAAACCTGTCGCAATAAGATTTGTTATGATATCTTGATATTCTTATGAATAAGTTAAAGCTATAAAGTAAGGTTTAAATCGTTCCTCTCTTTGGAAACGCCGACCGCGCTCACGCCGCCACAAATTAAATGATGCCGCGGGACAAAAAATACAAAAAATATATTTAATGAACCAAACAACATTCAAATTACAATCAAGTAACAATGAAGTTAGTGAAATAGAAATATCAATCTCTACTACCTGCCTTATCAACCCGCGAGAAGGGAAACGTAAAAGAGGCCGACCAGCGAGACACTGGGAGGACAACCTGCCCAAGGGAAGGAGAAGAGATAAAGAGAAAAGTGGAAGGACTTGGAGGTGGCCTATGTCCATGGACAACCTGCCGATGTCAAACCTAGTTGATAAGTAAATAGTAGTTGATGAGTTAATTAATATTTGGCAGTGAATAAAGGCTATTTCTATTTTATTTATTTATTTTTAACAATGAAGTTAGAATGTATCGATAAATAGAGAAATATCAGTCTCTGCTACCTGCCTTATAGGCCTCTTGCAGCATAGTAGATAGAAAAAAATATGGCTTGGTGGAATACACTTCTATAAAACACAAATATTTATCCATTTTATTGTTGTTTCTAGTATGTTCATACCTGTTGTGAGAGAGGGTGTGTGTGTGTGTCATATAGGAGACTTCACAGTAACAGAGAACAGTGTTTAGTTGTATGTTCCCTTCTTCTTTATGTTTCCTATTTAATTAAATTTCTTATTGCTTCCAATTGTGTATTTTTTTAAATTTATTTATTTAAACATCCACAGAACTTAAATTTAAAAACAAAAAAGTCCATTAATAAACACTGCTAATTACAAATTTCCGATTTTAAAGTAATGCTTATAAGGAGAAATAAGTTTTGGTGTGTGTGTATATGGATGTGTTTATTGGAAATGTGTGTGAGTGTGTTTGTGTAGAAGAGAGTAAAAGGGTGAAAGGGGTGTGTACATTTGTATGTGTTTGTTCGAGTCTTCACCACATGTATCCAGCTACAACGCTACTGTACTAGTACCATCTAAGTATGATTGATTATTGTTACAATGTCTCTCCTGTTTGTATTAATTATGTGTATTATTTATTAAACATACATTCCGTTTGGGTGTTCCGAGTTTATTTGAAGGATTGGACTTTACTAAAGGGTAGCCACTTTATACAACAAGTTATATGTTTTATTGTCCACCCCTGCCCAGTTCCGCAAAGAATGCATAGCAGATGTGGACACCAGACCAGCCTACCAGAACCTCCGGCAGCGCGTGGAGAGTTCGGTGGCCTCATTCCTATCGCGCCAGTGCTGGAAACCAGACCTCAACAAGAATCAGCTGAGGGAGAAGCTGAGGAAACATCTGCTTGAGTGAGTTGAAATTCAAAGTTAATATTTTTTATTGCTAATAAGTAGTGCCGTGTTGTGTCAGCCCAACTCTTCCCGTGGGTGTCGTACGAGGCGACTAAGGGTCTTAGTGGATACTATTCTACACCTAGCATACGGAGATAGGCTCGCCACCTATGACGTTTGTTCACTAAATCTTACGGCGAAAAGTGGGAACTACCTATGGTAAAGATGGTTCCTCTGTCCTCGGGGATTATGGACGTAAGGGTTTCATTTCATTTATTTCGTTTTTTGGTACTTACAGCTCACTTAAACATGTCAGTATACATTACTTAAGATTTATAGTGTAGGTATACAAACTAATATCTAGTACAAAACTAATCCTATAATTACCTACCTAATAATTAAAAATAATATACTCAAACACTAAGCTTTACGGTTTTGTATATATTGAAATAAGTATCAATACTTACAGGACATTTATTTATATTTATTTAATCCGTTTCATTACATAAGTAACCCAACTTTGACAAGAAAACAGGTAACTTTGTTGGTTTTCGCAATTTTGTAATCTACCTGCAAATATGGATTTTTACCATTTTTGTTATTTTTTAATCTACCAGTATTTACTTCATATTTATAAACCATGCGATTCTACTGCAGGTTTCAATAATTTTAACTTTTGATTATTTTTCCAGTGGCAACTACCTAGAGCAAGGTGTCGAAAGAATAGTCGATCAAGTTGTCAACCCAAAAGTGGCTTCAGTCTTCATCCCTCAAGTGGAGGATGTATTTTACAACTACCTTGGGATCCCTAGACAGAAATCCACAGTTGTGGCCGAGACTTCTAACGGGAAAGGTGAAGATCTGCTGCCAACTGACCTTGAGGCAGTCAGTCCTGGGTCTGTCAAAAGCAATGATGATAAGAATGAAGAAATGGACACGTCAGAAACAAATGAAGAGACGAAAGTAGAAGATGATGAGAAGCCGAAAGCAGAAATTAAAGAAGATTCTGTGATCGAGATAATTGATGACAAAAAAATGGAAGAATCGAGAATGTCTGGCATTAGTGAACTCACTCAAGACTCGGTTATCAGTATTGATAAAAACACAACCACCATCCCGTTACCAGCAGAAGAAATTAAGCTGGAAAACATACCGGCCCCTGAAAACAGCCCGCCTAAAATTAACGAAAAGAACATTGATTTGGAAAAGATTGATTTACCTAAAGAACCAAATCTATCCACAGACATACCACTACCTGATGAAATGCCTAAAGTTGAAAAGGATAATTATTTCAAACCCATAATATTACAGAGTGAAGATGATGATTCTAGCTCTGATGCGTCGCTTCGAAGGAACATGTCTCCTTTGACACCTATAAGGAATTTCAATAATGAAAATTCGTGTGATGCTCAACAAGCATTTGAGAACGACTCTGACAGTAAGAGTGACGATAAAAAAGAACCTAGCACATTCAGATTCACAATTGAATCTAAGTCTTCTGAAAATAGCTCAGATGGCGTTAAACCTGAGAAAAAAGATCCTGAGCAACTTCTGTCATATCAGTTCGAGAATCAAGTTAACATAAACACATTTAACACTCCTGTTTATGAAGACAGCTCGAATAGCAACAATTTGCAAATAGATTACGAAAGCGATGTGAATAGTAAAGCAACTGTGGACACTAAGGTGCCTGAACCGGATCAGAACTCGGGAGATTCTAAAAAGGAAAAGAAGTTGGAGGAAAAGAAGACTAGCCACAAGAGTTCGCATCGCTCCAGAGATTCCCACAGACACTCCAGCAGTAGTAAAGACAAAAGGTCCGACTCTAAACACTCAAATTCCAGAGATAGTAGCCGACTTGATAAGAAATCTTCTAAAGATGAGCATAAGTCAAAATCATCCTCACATAAAGAGAAATCTAGTGATAGGAGTGAAAAGAAAGACAGTAGAGACTCCTCTAAACATAGAAGTTCTCACAAGAGCTCCAGCCACAAAGATTCTAAGCACAGAAGTTCAAGTTCAAGCAAACATTCGAGCAGCAAAAATGACATAAAGAAATCTTCATCTTCCTCTAGCCACAAAGACAAAGAAAGGAGCTCAGATAAGTCTAAAGATAAATCTAAAGATTCCAAACCCAGTTCTCATCGCTCTGACAAAGACAAAGATAGAAAGAGTAGCAGCAAAAGCAAGCATGATGAGAAGGAAAATAAAGATAAAAAGGAAAAGAAGGAGACGGATGATCACTACAGCCTATCGGGAAGAGGGAATCCAAACCGTCGCTCAACAGACAGAGATTCGAACGACGGTAGTTCCTCGTCGAAAGGATCACATCATCCATCTAGCTCTAAATCCACCGAGAGTAAGAAAGGCAATAAAAGCAGTTCGAAATCCGATAACACTTCGACCAGTGGCGATTCAACTAGTCCCAGTGATAAAGATGGTGTTGTTATGGAAACTAATCAAGCTAAAAACATGTCCCAAACCAAACCAATAGTTAGGGTTGATACACATTTGGAGGTACCAATATCAACGCCTCCACGGCTACCTTTCGTACCAGATGTGACGTTAAAGAAGCCAAGATTCGCAGCGAATTTAGAAGAAGCTAAACGCATGATTAAGATGAGGAAATTCTTAGAAGAAGAGCAGAAAAGAATGAATCAGGAAGCAGCTTTGCTTCTAGAATTTCAGGCTAATGTGAGACCAAGTCTGAGTCAGGTTTACTCGAGTATTTCTGGGCCGGAATTGGAGTTTGCTTGTGAGGCTAATGCTGTTCAACCCATGCAAACACAGGTGGTCGTTTTAGAAGATAACTCGGTAATTAACGAAACCGTCACAAAATCAATTGATGATACTACAATTAACATTGTAAAAGAAAGTGAAGAAACAGTCGTAATAAACAGCGAACCAGCTGTAACTGAGGAAGTTAAGAATAATGAAGAACAAGTTGCGACTGTAGAACAGAAAGATTTAATAGCCGAATCTTTAATAGCAATGCATCTGGAGAATGATTGTGGAATTGATGAAAATGTGACTGAAGAACAAGACATTATTGACAATATTAAGATTATTACACAAACGTTGCCTAAGACAGAACCGGAGCATATTGATCAAAGCAGTGACGATATAATCCAAACATTATCTAATAATGATGGAAATGAAACAGATAACACGATGGACAGCCAATGTAATGACAATATTGAAACTATAGTGGTTGATCCACAAGACAGTTTGGATAATGATGAAAACTCGAAACACAATGAATATTTTGAAGTAACAATTATTACAGAAGCGTTATCTGAGAGCGAGAACGAAGACACAACATTCATTAACAAGAAAAAGGAAGATGTTTTCAAACATCCTGAAGAGGATTTACTACAATATTTTGCTGAACACGAAAAATACAATGCAGAATTAAAAAGAGCCAAATACAGCAGGTTTTTGAAATCGTACACGAAGAAAGCAAATACAATAAAAATGTATTTGATCAACTGTGATACTTACGAAGAGAATTTAATAAGAGAAGCATCCGAATGCCATGGGAAATTCGAAATAGTTAACTACCACAAAAATGGACATGTGAAAGTACCAAAAACCATAGTTAAAAACGTAAATGTAACTACAGAATTTACTTTACCAACTAAACCTATAGATGACAAAGCAAATTCTACATTCAATTCACCAATGTTTAGTCCTGTTAAATCTGATTGTTCTTTCGAACTGTCCAGTGAATACGATGCTAAATTAGAAGAGATGGTTAATAAAACTTCTAGAAGGGAAATAATGGAGATTATACTTGGTAATGTTATAGACGGATCTCCGAGCAAGATGCCCAAAATTGACTATTGCATGGATTCTAACATAGATATTGAGACAGAAAAACCAAAAGTAGACTTCAAGATGGATTCTCTCAAGGAAATTGAGACGGACAAACCAAAAACAGAGTATGACACGGAGTGTAATATGGAAAGTGAGACAGAGGAATCTAAAATAGAGTCCAATATGGATTCTAGTGTAGAGACTGAAACTCATAACTGCCTCAAGAGGAAATTGTCAGACGTGGAGAGTACAGTAAACAATAATAGACATATTTTGACGTCGAATAAGATAAGAAAACTCAGTGGATCTGATCAGATTTCGTCAACGACTGAAGGTAAGAATTGTGTGATTATTTCATTCTTGATTTTTTTATCTACGACTAAACCCATTTGACCTCAATCTCACCTGGTGGTAAGTGACGATGAGGACGAAGATGAAGCACACCGGCTTAGTAAGTACTGGCTCTAGAGTGTCAGTGGCACAGTGGCTAGGGCACCGGACTCCCTTGCGGGAGGCCCGGGTACGAAACCGTGCAGTGCCATGTACCAATGAATTTTTCGTATTTTTCGAAGACTTACCGACTCCTCTAACGGTGAAGGAAAACATCGTGAGGAAAGCTGCACACTGATATAACCAGTGTGTAAAATGGGGTAGGCACAAAAGATCCTCAAGGGTCGAAGTGCCACTGGGTTATTCCCGGCCCCCTATCATAAGATTAATACTGGCTCTTCTATAACCACTGCCGGAGCCTGGAACACATCAACGTCGAAGCGATGATATTTGATGATAGAAGGATTGATCGGTTGAAATGGGTTTTGTCCATCACTGAGTCAGTTTATTGACGATTTTATCATCAATTTCAGACGCTGAGGAGTCTTCCAATAACAACAGGATCCAAACCAGCAGCAGGTCCAAGTTTTTGGGCAAAGCGCGCCGAGTGGGCTTGCCGAAACCTAAGAGACCTAGTAAGTGCTTTTCACTAGTTTGATATATATCCTGGGGTATCCCACAGGACTCCTAAGGGAACGCTCTTCAATGAAACACTTGTGTAGCTTATCAACGTCTATTGAGGAATGAATGAATGGAACTTATATTTATCTACCCTACATATATCACAGGTAGCACAGTCTAGCTAACTTTTAGGTCCAAAATGACCACTTTCCCAAAATGACCACTTTCCCAAAATGACCACTTTCCCTAAATTACCACTTTCCCAAAATGACTCCTTCCAAAAATCATGTCTAAAAGTCTAGCGTTAGTTTAGTTATTCAGTTCACGTTTTCATCTCTTCTATTGTATGATTTATGGCATAGATCAATCTTTCTATGATATAAAGGAATTATCACGTGTTTACACCTTTTCCATTATCTATTCTGTGACTGCCGTTCCCAGGGTTCTATTTGCCAGTCGATTCTTTATATAACTAAATTATAAATTAAAAAAAACCTCCAACGTACCATACGGTATGACCCTAATTATTTTTTGCATCAATCAACTTACATGGACATCCTAAAGAAGGATCTAAAATTAGTTTTTCGATATCTCAACTAACATCAGAGATATTAATTGTTTAAGTTAGTATTGGACAGATGCTCCGTCCCTTTCTAGCAAAACAGTCCTTTATATGCAGCCAGGACCTGCTTGTATGGCGCTAGAGAACACTGACGTCATAAAACTGATTGCCGTTTCTTTCTACCGTTCTGATTTTTGATTGCCTGTAGCTATTTTATTTTTCAACGAATTTTAATTCTGTTTTCACATTTGGCCATCAATTTATGACTATTTCTTAATTTTTAAGAAATGTATTTAATATTGATAAGTTATTCCATTCTAGCGCTGCCAAACAGCCCATCCAGTGACAAGTCAGTAGAGAACTACTCCCAGAACTGTACCACCACACCCAACGGTAGGGCCAAGCCCCGCAACAAAGTGCAGCGGTACGACACCTCCGATCTTTACAAACCTAAGTTACACTATCTGTCACGTAGGAACAATATCACTTAGATTACTTAGCTGTATTGCGTTGATTCTCTTAATAATTTCAAGTTTTAGGTGTGGTCCATTGTAAAGTTAGTTCATGACCTGTTAATCCAAGCTATGTTGTCGCGCAGGTATAATATCATTTAGATTACTTTAGGGACAAATATGTTTCAGTTATTATGGCAAGCTAAAAGATTGTTTTAGGCGTGGTCCGTTACAACAATGGTCCATTCCAAGTAGTGGTCTGTTACAATAATAGTTCTTCACAATCTTGGTAAATTACAAACAGTGGTCCATTACAGAAAGTGCAGCGGTACGACACCTCCGACTTTTACAAACCACTTTCACATTGATTTCACATCACTTAGATTACTTAGTTGTTTTGCGTTGATGCTGTACTGTTTTAGGAGTGGTCCATTGTAAAGTTAGTCCATTTCAAATGAAAATGACCGTTAGAACTCCAAGCGCCAAAAATATCATATACAGGGTGTAACATTAAGAACGGTCAGTATGGGAAAGTCTGAAACTATAAGACATACGAAGATCTGTTCTTAGGAACCATGTCATCAATTTTAGTAACAAGAAAAACTGTATTCATACATTTTTTTAAAAACCTTTACTCAGCCTGGGAATCGAACCCGGTTGTTTTGAAAAAAAATCCAACACTATTTCTGTTTAGATATCGACTGTGTAGGTGTTAAGGAATAAATGTTAGTATGAAACGTGATGTTTAAAATTAATAAAACGCATTGTTTCCATATCTTTTAATTTATTTTAGTAGGTGTTCGAAATGACTACCATTTTGTAAAATACAACATTCAACTCGTTTAGGTAACGATCTTACTATTGAATTTTGTATCTTCAGGTGGTGAATTTGCGTTAAAATTGTCTTTATGGCTGCTTTTAGGTCTTCAATTGTGTCGTAGCTTGTTTTGTACACTTCATCCTTAACGTAACCCCACAAGAAATAGTCTAGTCTAAAATAAATTAAAAGATATGGAAACAATGCGTTTTATTAATTTTAAACATCACGTTTCATACTAACATTTATTCCTTAACACCTACACAGTCGATATCCAAATAGAAATAGTGTTGGATTTTTTTTTCAAAACAACCGGGTTCGATTCCCAGGCTGAGTACAGGTTTTTTTTAAATGTATGAATACAGTGTTTCTTGTTACTAAAATTGATGACATGGTTCCTAAGAACAGATCTTCGTATGTCTTATAGTTTCAGACTTTCCCATACTGACCGTTCTTAATGTTACACCCTGTATAATGAATATTCCACCCCTATTTCTAATTTATTTAAATATACCTAGCATGAGAAATGCATAATAAATAAAATAGAATAATATCACTTAGATTACTTTATGGACAATTATTTTAATATATAGTGATTCAGTTAATAAAAACTAAGAGTTTCTCCCGCGCTTTTGTCGCGTCCACACCAGCTTTTTTTCGTTGTCTTGCAAATTGTTTTACAGTAGTGCTTTTCAAGTAAGAATGGTGTTTGTTGCTCGAAGAACGTCTACAAAATGTGATTAATGTGTGGGACAGTGAAGTAAAGTCAAATAAGACGCTGCACCCCGATCCGTACTTGGCTGGATTTTGAAGAGCCACACTGCGTCCGGGACGCCTTCTTCTTTGGTTCGGATGGTGCAGAAGCGTGGAAGATTCTCCCAGATAGAATTGAAATGTGTCACACCAGCATTTTAATGAAGACTTGCAAAAGTTGTTTACATCAGACATGGCTGTATGGGCTCAGTTCCCTTTGCCTTAAAAAAACAAACAACAATAATAAAAACTAACAGCTGGTTTTAGGCGTGGTCCATTGTAACAATGGTCCTTTTTTAATATAAAACACTCATACACCCCAACATATCCTCCCATACTATCATAATGTTATAGATATTAAGCACTAAAGAACTTTACCGACAGCAGCACAAAGAAGCAATTTAATAAACCAATATGGTGGACCGGAAGCAAATGATCCCTACAGCACAGGGCAACCTAGTGTAAATGGATATATCAATGCGCCTATTAAATATTTCCAACTGGACGATATCGGAAGATTGAACAATTTTACTTCAATGTAAAGATTTATTAATAAGTACTTTTTTTATAAGTACTTACATTATTATTACTATTATTTGTAAATTTGACGTACTTGATGTAACGTACCCAGTTACAAGAATAAATAATTTTGAATTTGAATTTGTAGGTATCAAATGCAAATATTTCACCCAGCCTAAAAAACACTAGACACTAACTTTTGAAATGGAATAAACTCTGTTTTAGAGTTTATTATATATATCGCCTGATGGTAAGCGACGATGAGGTCGACGATGGAGCACGCGGGTCCAGTAAATGCCTATTCACTCTGGTCTTGAAGATCCCAAGGTTGTAGGTTTCGGGAAACACAGATGCCGGCAGGCTGTTCCATTCCTTAGCCGTTCGCATAATGAATGAAGAAGCAAATCGCTTCGTACGAGCAGATGGGATATCAACAACATAAGGATGGAACCCCTCCCCGCGCCTGGTAGTCCGAAGGCGGAGATGCTGGAATTAGGTCGTGCAATTCCGATGCGCACTCTCCGAAATGTATCCTATAAAATACCGATAGACAGGCAACCTTGCACCGATGTTCCAGACTTTGCAGTCTAATTCCAGCATCTCCATTGCGCCTTCGGACTACCACGCGCGGGCAGGGGTTCCATCCTTATGTTGTTGATATCCCATCTGTTCGTACGAAGCGATTTGCTTCTTCGTTCATTATGCGAACGGCTAAGGAATGGAACAGCCTGCCGGCGTCTGTATTTCCCGAAACCTACAACCTTGGGATCTTCAAGGCCAGAGTGAATAGGCATTTACTGGACCCGCATGCTACATCGTCGACCTCATCGTCGCTTACCATCAGGCGAGATCGGGGTCAAATCCGGGTTTAGTAGTTAAAAAAAAAGGACACCACTATTTGTAATAAACCTTGATAATTGTTGTAATGGACTCTATAGATTATAATCTAAACAAACTTGTTCAAGAATGTAAACACACTTTCAGGCTTTCTAATATAATTAATTAGAGGGAATATTTCGGCACTAAAAATATTTATATGTATATGATTGATTGAACTAGCCTACGGGCGGCCTGAATAACTCTGACCATAGGTTGGCCATAAACCATACGATAAGCAAGCATTGTAAAGAATAAATATTAGAATAGAATTGATAATAGTTATATGTAATTAGTAATTAATAACTCAAGTTACTGCCTTTTTGACCTCTGAAACTATAAATAAGAATATAATAATTATATGCATGCTTATACCTAGTCTATGTGAAAGGACATTTTCGGAAAATGTTTGTTTGTTAGTCTTTTTATTGTACACAAAAAAAAAATACACAGAAAATAAAAAACCCAAAAAAAATACACAGAAAAATAAAAAATAATACAATACACCTTGTTGGCTGAACAGGGGCTGGAATCAGACACATGTAGTCCAGGCCTTAATGGCGTCAATTCCTGTATGGCCAAATCTAAAGCTAAACATTAATGAAACTGTCTCTCTCACTCATATATCAGACTGAAAGAGTGAGGGTGATATTTCGTTTAGCATTAATTTTGTGAGATTGATTTTGTTAATAATAATTTGTTATAACTTGAAAATTTTATTGTTCATTATAATAAGATAAGTTTGTTTGCTATGTCGCCTAACTACTAGGTTTTTTACGACTTAAAAAAAATTGAATTTATACCCTGACCAGGAACTAGAACCCTCTCCATATTGTGGAATTTAATGCGAGTTCCATAACACCTGTTATAAAACTCCCAATGGCAGGATTTTTATGTTCCTGTCAGGGTATAATTTATTTTTTAAGTAAAGTTGCGTGAAAACATTATGACCATTTTTGTGAGATGTAGAATATACTAATTTATTTTCTGTGAAGTTATTTCTAAGGCTCAATTTACATTGCCGCGGAATGGAATGGAATGGAAGCGAATTTTCGCAACGTAATTGTACATAGCATAGTGAACTTTATGTCAATTGGAATGGAATGGAAGCGAATTTTCGCAACGTAATTGTACATAGCATAGTGAACTTTATGTCAATTGTGTAACATACAAACTAAATACGCTTTACCGCTAGGGTAATTCTCGAGAATGCGCGAGGATTCCCCGGAGACGCGCGACCTCTTTTTTGGCTCGTATTTAGTTTGTATGTTACACAATTGACATAAAGTTCATTATGCTATGTACAATTACGTTGCGAAAATTCGCTTCCATTCCGGGGCAATGTAAATTGAGCCTATCGGGGAATGGTGCGTCTCCCCATTTCCCTTGACACTGCATTTTGTGTCATGCGGGTTACCATGTTGAAAATTAATAATAAGAAAACCCGCAAGATTCTGAAAACGCTCTTTATATCTTTTTCTTTTTATTGTATACGGAGAGCAGACGAACAAGTGATGGTGAGTGGTCACCGTCGCCCATAGACATCTCACCTCACTATAATGTTATTAGAGAGTTTTCGATGCACTGCTAACCTAGATGGAGTTCCTCATGTACCGGTAATTACGCTGCAGGTATTGCTGCTTTGCGGCGGAAATAGGTTGGTAGCACCACTGGCGATCCTGCACATCAGGATCTACCAGCTTCCTATTCTGAATCTGTTAAAACAGTTTATAATTATGTTCTGAATCTCATGTACCTATAGCGTGTTCTAGAATATAAATTATTTTTGGGTTTGCTCACATTATAGACTTTTTTTAAGAATGTTTTTCCACGAATAAAGTGGAGCAAACGTTGATTTTGTTACCCCCTGTATAAGATAGTATATAAATAAATATTATTTATTATTATTATAATATTGATTTGTATCTCGACACAATGCCGATATTAATATTATGCCCGTTATTATTGTAATAATTATAATTTAATATTTACTATAATAAATTCAAATTCAAACTTATTCATAAGCTTATTTAATGCTACTCATTTGAATTCCTATTATTACTGATGTCTTTTTAGAGGTAACCGAATTGTACCTTTTTACTGGTCTAGGAGTTCGGTACGTGTCTATACCTACGTCCTAGCCAGGGTATGTCTTCGAGGAGTCATCTTCAATGAGACACTGGACTTGTTATCCGATACTTATATTTCCAAACAGTATACCATACATGACGGCGGTAGAGACACGACCAGCCCGACGCGCGCGCAGCCGCGTGACATTTAAAACTGCTGACATAATAATTGACAATGTAGAACAGAGTGTGCACTGTGTCTGTACACAGTGTCCCTACATCTTTTTTAATGTGTATCCATTCCTATAACGACACATTACATGGATAATATTTAGAAATCCCAGTATCATGGGGTCCAAAAGAAAACATGAAATCACATAGAATCATTCCTCACCGTTTACTATCACTTTCCCCATTTCACTCATTGTCAGTGTATAGATTTCCTTCACCGTTAGAACATACGACAAAATGTGCAAAGACCGAACAACTTTAATATGTTGTACATTAAAGAGATGCTGCAGTCAGATCAGGTGGTGATTTGGGCTGGTCAAGTGGCGAGTGTCTGGCCAGTAATCTTTATTATACACACCACAGACAAAATACAAAAACAACTTACCAGGATGGGTGACCGCTAGTGGTATATTTCATCTGAGCTCCTTGCCTCGGAAAGCACGTTAAGCAGCCAGTCCCGGCTGTTGTCGTTCGACAGCAATCGTTAAGCCATGTCAGAGGCCTACGGGCGGCCTGAACAACTCTGACAAATAGGTTGGCCACTAACCATACGATAAGCAAGCAACCGACCGTCTGTTCGGGTCACAGCAGCCGGCCACCGACTGTATGTGTATTACCAGCCGTTACCGCATTCGACGAACGTCAAAGTGTCACTACGTTGTCATCGAGAGAATGATGTTAGAGACTTCGGCCAACTATCAAGAGTAAATAAAGGCGATCGGTGACCGTAGGTCGTCCACCGCAGGGCGGTCGCCGAATCGGTCACCGACCATATGTAACTGCGTCTTTAGAGATGAGTGGACCCGTTCGTTATGTCTATAAAAATATATAACAAAATTTCACAAATCATCGACATTGAATTAAAAGACTCGATATTCAATAAAAGATTAAAGTTATATCTGCTTAACAAATGTTTCTATTCACTGCAGGAGTTTTTTGATGATAAAACCAATACTTAACTATAAAATCAATTATGTATAACTTATAATGACATTTAATTTAATTTATCTCGTTAGCATTTGCCCGATCGACAGTAGGTAAATCGAAAGGTGACAGTGGTAGAGTTATGCGTCAGCAGAATGCGATTTGGTGTCCAAATAGAATTGGAACGAAAACTAAATTGAAATTGGACAGAAATAGAACTACAAACGTTGTAATTTAGGCGAATTAGGCCCCAGTACTATGCTTTGTACATGTACAGTCGCTAAAGAATATGTTTCACCACACAAGCAGAGAATACTTAATAATAAATACATGAGCGAGAATTTGAAGGATAACAATTAGGTACTTTTTTCAGCAACTGTATTTGGCCAAGAGGAAATTGAAGAAAAATAACAAGTCACAATAATGAAATAATCAAGTTTTAATTAAAAAACAAATAATTATACACTTTCAGTACATTATGTATGATTTAAGTGAGATGCTAAGATAAATGAACAATAAATACATCATGTAGCATGTCGAAAAATAAATTACGAGATTGAGAAACTAATGTACAATAAATATAATACTTTTATTTCCATAATAATATCAAAATAATGTAATGAATTTGAAGCAAAACTATTGGTAGACAGCCTCTTTGACCAAGAATAAATAGTCACTGATTTGAAAATAAGTAGGTATTTTGTTACGTAAAAGTGTATTAAAAACCAATTTTTATACAGGGATGAATTTCTTCAGGAGTTTAAATGGGTGCATTGTTAGTATTTGCAAATTAGAGATGTTTAATTTTTTTTATTATTGCTAATGCACCAACACTGAAACATCTAGTGAACAGATGTCAGTAGAAGTTTCTCACAACAGAACCTTTTTTAAGGTTTGATTGTAAAACTGTTTTGAAAACTGATCAGTTTTGTCCCCGCGATTGTCATAGAGCCACCTGTATAATAAAACTCAGTTTTGTACGAATTCTAGGTTCATTTAGCTAGGTTATCACACTAACCTCACTTAGACCTAGGTCTCAATTTACCTTAGACTTAAGTACGTACATTTTCTATACTTATTGTTAATAGTCAGATTTAGTTTTGTGCTGCTTGCTTCTCAAGACCTGATGGGTCCATTATCGGGGGCTGCTTCTGAACGATACCTGACAACAAGGTCTTGATCTGGGCGATGGCACGTCCTGGGTTCAGTCCTTTAGGACACGTACGAGTGCAATTCATGATAGTATGACAACGGTATACAGAATAGCTATCCTTTAGCATTGAGAGGCGTTTTTCAGTTGCATCATCTCTAGAATCAATGATCCATCTATACGCTTGCATCAGCACCGCCGGGCCGAGATACTTGTCTCCATTCCACCAGTAAGATGGACAACTAGTAGAGCAGCAAGCACATAAAACACATTCATACAGACCGTCCAATTTCTGACGGTCTTCATCTGCCTGCAGCAATTGTTTTTCCTGACCTTTAACAGGTTCCTTATCACGCTGCAGCCACGGCTCTATGGCCTGGTACTGACGGTAGAAGTTACTCAAATCAGGAACGAGATCTTTCACTACGTACATGTGAGGTAATGGGTAGATTTTTGAAGGTTTCGAAAGGTTCTGATCGATATGGCTGATACACGCCAGCGTGTTAATACCATCGATATTCATAGCGCAGGATCCACAAACCCCTTCGCGGCACGATCTTCTGAAGGTAAGTGTCGGATCCACTTCGTTCTTAATCTTCAATAAGGCATCTAAAACCATAGGGGCACAGTCGTCTAAATCCACGTCGAAGTTTTGGGTAAACGGCTTCTTGTCAGGCTCGTCCGGGTTCCAGCGGTATATAGCGAAGGTCTTCACCCTCTTCCCGAGAGCAGGTGACGTAGCAAACGTGCGGAGCTGGCCGAAAGTGCCTGAAGTCAACCTAAGCAACGGCATTATGTAATGTTTTTATTTACTCCAACACAAGTGTTCCTTTGTTTATATACGGTAAATAACACACGAAGGGACCGGTGCGCGTCTTCAAGAAGACGATAGGAAGTTTTGGTTCGGAAAAATTCGATAAAAAGATCGAAACACAGCTGTTTGCTGCGCGTAGGTAATTTTCAGTTTTGACGTGAACGAACGAATGATGCGTTGTTTGTATAGAAGAACGAATGAAGTGAATTATCTAAGAAATTTTGTAAGTTACATTTAATTATTTTTTTGTGTACATTCATCATCATCATCATCAGCCGCCTACTCTAGTCCACTGCTGGATATAGGCCTTTTTGTGTACATTAAAGACATAATAATAATAATTTTAAAATTATAAACTCTGCGGTAGGTTTAAGTTTGGCAAAATAAATAAAATTATTATTTATGAAAATGGTAATGGACTAATGGTACTGATTTCGAAAAAATGTTGAGAGTTTTGAATGTCTTCTTTTTAGAACATATACCTTATTTCTGAACGAAATTTGCTGCGTGTTAATTTTTAAAATATTAGTGTGACTTGGCGTCGCAAATAGAGACAAAAGGAGTCAATTTGTGTAGCTTATTCCTATTTCGTGTTTTCAAAGATTGCTAGAATTCGGATACAAAAGCAGACTTTGGCGCGAAATTGTCAAATTTGACAGAACTTGAAGAATGAATCAAATGAATGAATTAGATAGAATTTGTTTACCAATGTGAGAAAAATACAAAACACGGGTTTCTAAAGAAAATGAATAAAGCTACGTCGTTGAAATCAAATAAAAACGCTTCGCCGAAAACACCTGGCGGCATTAGCAAGTCTTTGTTGACTCCGTGCAGACGGCTCGGCCTTTCTCGCAACTGGAAAAAAGGCGGAGTATCACCATTTATTTCACCGCTTTCTGGCAGTAATTCTAGCAGTGTAGAAGTGAAAGTAGAGAAAAGAGAGTCAAGGAAGAGGAAGGAACGCGTACCTGATGAAGAAGTTGAAAATGGAAGTGAAGAAACTACCGAAACTGCAGTTGAAATTGATGGTATTGATGAAAGCGATGTTTCTGCACCGGCTGCTGAGAGAAACGAAATAGTTGGAACACCTTCACGACTTACTGCTGTACCACGTAAAAAGAAGTCAAAACTTTTATCTGTCTTAGATAATTGCAATCAAAACACAGCTGTTTTGCAAAACAAGGAAGTAAATCACAATGGGTGTACCAATGACTTACCAAAAGAAGAAACTACAGTTGTGGAGAAACCTACGGTTCCAACAGTAGCAGCTGTTTTAACTCCTGTTAGGGCTAAATCTAATTTTAAAGGTAAGAAGCACACTTCACCAATAAAACCAATCTCAAGCAAAAATAACATTAAACAAATAGCTGGTTATACTGATTCTGAAAGAAACGAAAATGTAAGTGATACTCTAAACCTAAGACCAGAAGATTCTAAAGAAAAAACTAAGAATATCAGTCCAAATGAGCTTACCAAAGAATGTATTGTTGTTATTCAGAAAAAGATATTTAAAACGGACAAGAAAAAACATAATAAGGATGAAGAAAGAGATACAAAAGAACTTAAAAAATCTGTTTCGCAAGCTGATGATTCAGATTCTGATGAAATGCCTTTATGCCATCTTAACAAAATAGATAACATTCAGAGTGCAAAAGTAGATACAGAAATTATAACAATAGACGATGACGATTTTACAGCAACAACTAATGTGAACGTCAAAAAATTGGCAGACAAGAACACTTCTACGGGTGGCTTGAAAACCCCAACCAAAAAGAAAGCTACTAAAAAGCTTCTTAAAACCAAAAAGTTAGTAAACATTCAAGTAGAACCTAAATCATCACAAAGTTCAAATTCTTTTGATGAAGATGAGGACTTCGACTTTGAAAGTAAGAAAACCATACTTATTCGTAAAACTTATGATAAAGTAACGAAGCCTTCAAGAGCTAAATCTACTGGGTCAATTACACAGAAAGACATTGAAGATATAAGAGCTCGTATTGAGACGAAAAAGAAGCTTCTTTTAGCAAAAGCAATGACTGAAGACACAGAGGAACTGAGAGGCCTGATAAAGAAGTGGCAGAAAGGTTGTCAGGATGCCTTAATGGAGCTTATGGAACTTATGAAGAATAAATTCCCTGATAAACAGAACATGGACTATTCAGATATGTTGCAAATGTTGAGGATTCCCACAGCTTTGGTGGGTTATGACTCAGACAATGAGTGCTTCAATACTCCAGATGATGCTAGCATTGTCTTATCCAAGTTAAATGATTTGTGAATATTTGTGCATTCAGATTTTAATTAAAATGTTATTATATACTTTTTTTTTCCTAATACTGTATATATATAGTAATACTGTATGTATATAGTATGTAGTTTGAGTTTCTTTAGGTTACAAATATAACTTCATGCTGTCTCTTGCAGGGTAGGCAGATAGTGCCATGAATGTCTTGACAATGGGGGTTTAGTAGTAAATAAAAAATAAAATTTAAAAAAAA
Organism: Hofmannophila pseudospretella; assembly: GCA_947369225.1. Lineage (NCBI taxonomy): Eukaryota > Metazoa > Arthropoda > Insecta > Lepidoptera > Oecophoridae > Hofmannophila > Hofmannophila pseudospretella. The sequence continues at coordinate 10,421,944 of OX376334.1, forward strand.
AACACCTCTTGTCAGCCATCATTTCACACACCACTGCCGTTGGGGTTGTCTGCTCTGTATATTAAATTTGAGTAGTGAATGACGGGCTTCAGGCAACTGAATTTTTTTTAATAGCCTATAGGCTGTCTCACTGCTGGGCAAAGGCCTCCCCTCCTCCTTTCCATTTTTCCCTATCCTCGGCGTCCTTATATGGTATAATCCTTTTTGGAAGTGGTCCATATTGTCCTTCCACCTACGCCTGGGCCTGCCTCGGCGCCGCTGTCCGTCTTGTGGCATCCAGTGCATGGCGATCTTTGCCTACCTTTCCGGATGCATGCAGCATATGTGGCCTGCCCAGTCCCACCTCAATAGAGATGCTTTAGTGATTGCATTATTATAGATTCATTAAAACCACAGTATTGAGTTAAAACTCTATTTCTCTAACTTTTACTAGCATTCAAACCTCAAAAACATTTCATATTCTAAACCTAATTACTAATCATATCAATCTAGAATCTATGTGACCTAATAGGATTTTCTGGATCAAACAACTTTGGATCCTTCAGAAATGTTTTATCTTTGTAGTAATAAGGCATGTAGCCACAATTCTGTGCCTTTATTATTTCTGCTTCAACTAGTGCTTGCTTAGTCTTGCACAGGCCAGTGATATGCCGTCCGTATATCCTCCCAGTATATGGGCTTTGGAATTGTGTGAGTAATCTGTAGTTTTTATAGTCCGGTGTAACGTTGAGTTTGCATAAAATGCATAGGCGTCTATCCTTTTTGAATGGGTTTTCGATCTCGGCTGGGGCATCGTTTTCAATAAATTTAGGGTCGATTTGAATAACTTTAGGATCTGTAGATGATAGCCGCATGGTTGAGGCGATAGCTCGATGAGTGTTGAGGACTGTAACACAAAAAAACAATTTCAAGTTGACGAATGAAGTTCCTAGCCTATTTAAGAAATATAACGTTTCTGATACTTACATACTTGTCGGGTCAGAAATGTTTTTATTAACGCCATGACTAATAAAGTCTATATTTATAATCTATGAAAAACTATTAATATCAGATTTCAATAAAATATAAAACAACATAACCTCACTTTGAGATATTTTTTGACATTTCATTTCATTGCGTTTCGTTCTCATATCAATGAGACAAGACAAAGACAAGAGTTTATTTACTTTACTACCTACGTTCAAACGCAATAACTAAACGCTAAAAATTAAGGAAGTCGGGACGTTATGGGAAGTGGACCATTTAGGAAATGGTATTTTTAGGAGTGGACCTTTTAGGAAGTGGACTTTATGGGAAGTGGACCATTTAGGAAGTGGTCGTTATGGGAAGTGGACCATTTAGGAAGTGGACGTTGTGATCCTAAACGTCGAAAACTCCGAGCTGAAGTAGCGAGCTTTAACCTTTGAAGGAAGACTGATTATAATTAGAATAAAATACCTAAATAAAAAATCTAATTTCAATAACGTAGGTAGGTATAGGAGTAGCAACCTAAAGTTATTGACAGAGTATAATATCTGTCTATTACCTGCGTGCATCTGATTCCTTGATCCAGCCATTTACTAATGAAAGGAGGCAGTAGGATAGGAGAGCTGAGTCCATGAGTAGCCAGGTAATTCCAGCAAATATGCAGTTTTTGCCTGAACGCCTGTTTGATACTTAATAGCAAAACGCAAATCATACGATAGAATCGGCTGAACCTGTAGAACTTCTTTATGTTTAAAATCTCTCTGTACCTACTGTATACCTGTCATGTTTCACGCATAAATATTTAATCTTATGTAATTTCATTTCACAATGCCACCTTACCTACGAACGGGTCAAAACAGGCACTTTTTCCGAGTCTATTTTTCGTATTCATTATACGTATTGGTTTTACCCGAATATCGGGAATCCTTGTTAGTATCGTGCCAGGCTAGTGTGGTTTCGTAACTTTGACCTCGTTTTGTAACATAATGAGGTCATCAAACCATTAGAGCTCAAACGTGACGCCTCACAGCACACACTGATCAATTTCATCGCGGCATCCCTACCTATTAGCATAACGACTCAATGCGCTTATTCCAGCCATCAACGCAAATCATGTTAATTGCTAACAATGCAATATTAGCTATTTACCTACGCGCGCCCGCCGCGTTGCGAAAACGGACAAGACAGCGATTGCGACATGTCCACCGGGCAACCGACATGTTTGTTAACACCAGTTAGCCTATTATGCCGCCGTTTTGAAATGAACACACCTCAATGCGGAAATGTATTCGAGCCATCACGTTTTCCAACGATCGGGTAGCCGCTGCGAGTTTCTCGCGGACTGTAAACAAGAAATCGCCTCAGAAGACAAGAAAATAACCACAACCGGCGTAGCCACAGCTCGAAGCGTACGTGGCGAACCGTAGTTCCGACTATAAACAAACATTACAGACATTACGACGTAAATAAACGAAATAATTCATAAAAAAATATAAGAATAGAAAGTGCTAGTGTTTAGGCGCCAACTTGCGCGCCAAAGTGATAGTGACTTTTTCTTTTTTTGAATTCGTTCTGTGTGTGTTTCTGTGACTTTTTCTTTTTAAACTTTTCCTGTTCACTTTTTTTGGATATTTACAAGTCTCGGTAAGTACTTACCAAGTAAAACTATTTCTTTTAAGCAATAATAAGTATAATAATTGTGAATGTTAAGTGTAATTATAATGGCAATACATTTTTTAAATGCCAGTTACTGGGCAGACAGAATCCATTATGCAAGTTTCCGCGTCGTTATAATAAAATTTATATAATCGGCCAACAACATTGTGAAATATAAGGAAAAGGCGGCTGAATTTTGAAAGTTGTGTTATATGAGGAGGAAAAGTAAAAGTTAGACAGTGGTGTGACAAAAATGCCATCAGCTTTACGTGGTACTGTTAACGTACCCAACAGGCGCACGGCAGGCGTAAGAAATCAAGGTTGTACGGAGAAAGTGGCCCAGCTGTGGATGGGGGGCTCGCTTGCTTGCCGCGAGATGTCGCCGCCGCCGCGCCGTGGTTGCTTTAATTTACGAGTAGGTTCTTTATCGAGTGTGAATCTGAGTTATCGCTTAATTGTACTACTAGGCTACTAGAATTCAGAATTATGATGAGTGCTCTTGTAAAATTCACTATATACCTTGACCATTATTGAAAAAACCCCGCCATATTGCGGAATTGAATGGTAAACGTCAAAATTTGAGAATCTGTAAATATTGCGCAGACATAAGGTTGAGATTTAATCGAAGGTTTTTGACAGATTCAAAATTCAAATTTAATTTTTTATTCAAAAGCTTATATAATACATAATACTACAATACAATACAATACAATAGATTTTAAACCAGTAGGTAGGTATCTATTTATAAAAATCAAATCCTGGCACCTGCACTAGCCAACGGCTGTCTTGCAGCATGCCAGTCCTCACTAAGATAGCCAGCGGGATATGATACTGTGGGTGTACAGGGGAGAGGGTGTATGAAGTTGTGTGTGTTTGTGTGTTTTCTGAGAGGTTAACAATAGCCACGATAAAATACCACTTAACGTAATACATCAAATAGCTAGTCAAATAGATGGTATACTATAACTTGTGGTTGACTGTACTATTTTTTTTCATAGCGAACTCCTTAAGATTAAGAAACTATCAAAGGAGCCCCTCATGACAGGGTTATTAAAACCCTGGTCAGGGTTTATTTGCTATTACACCTTCCTACATTCAGACGTAGCATTCAGAGAATAAGTAATTTTCATGAAGATTGAATTCAGTGTTGTGTAGCTGTAGTTTTAAAAACAGTTTTCCGGAAGGTCTATTTATGGGTCGTTTGTGGTGCTCCACCAGGGTGGATTGCCTGCGTAATTTTGAACTTCGTATTATAGGCTTTTTCTGTTATTTTGAATAGATTATTCGCTTCCTAATTTTGTGGTTGTATCGTGGGTTTATTTGCCAACCCTAAGGAGTTATTTTTTACTTTCCTTCTACGTGATTGTTATACCTTTAGATATTCGAGACGAGAAATCGTTATTATACTGAAACCGCAACAATTACTAGATTATTAGATTTATTATTACTATTCTTTTCCTTTTACTAGATTATGAACTTTATAGATTTCAAATACACCTGTAGGTACAGTCGGCTACAGGTCAGCCAACCCAAAACGTCAAAATTTGAGAATCTGAAATTAATCATATTACGCAGGCATAAAGGTTGAGATTTAATCGAAGGTTTTTGACAGATGGTATACTATAGCTTGTTGTACTATTAATCGTGTACTAATGATTTTTTACCTTAATTAAAACTTAGGAGTACTGTCGACCTCACAAAGATACGACTGACGACTTTTACGTTCGATTATGACCTTTATTGTGTTCAACGTGTTAAGAACGGCAAAGGTGTGCAAGTCCATTATTGTTGGTACTATTAACTTAAGGACATAGCTAGTTAGGTACTACTTACTTAGGTACAACTTACGCCATGGTTGGTAGTAATCGCCTGCAGTGCAAGAATTGGGTTCAAAATCTAGTTTGGATGATACACGTTTTCGAGCGTCGCGTAGCCCGTGCCACGTCCGTGCCAATGCCATTTCTGTCTGTTTTACGACTAAGGCCTGTACTACATGCACCGACTCCAGCGCAGGTTCGGTTCGCTTCAGCCAATCACGAGGCGCTGACTTCAAGAGGGGGGAGGGCGGAACGCTTGTAATTTGCTGCAGCGAAACGAACCGGCGCATGTAATCCAGGCCTTACCCTTTAAACCGAACGGCTTCTGCTTTGCAGCAGAAATAGGTACATATAAGGGTGGCAAAAGTCACCTCCAAAAAATCAATGTGTGTCTTATTTTTGGAGCTGAAATGCAAGACTTAATACAACCCAGGTGAAGCCATAGACCGGTTTAAAACAACCAGGAAAGAGCTCGACAAAACTGCATTGTACGAAGTTCCGTTTCATCAATATGCAATCTCCGCAGTAGGTACTGTTACTTCTTGTTAATACTTTGTTAGGCATTCCATTTTACGCGCGAACGACAGCGAAAAGCAGGCAAATATAGCTATTTTATTAACTCTAGTTAATAGGTAACAGTGTCGGTGGTCTAATGGCTAGGACGCCGGACTCCCATGCGGGAGGTCCGGGTTCGAAACCACGCAATGCCATGTACCAATTACGTACATTTACCGACTGCTCTAACGGTGAAGGAAAACATCGTGAGGAAACCTGCATGTCTGTGGAAATTAATAGTTTTCGAAGGCGTGTGTAATCCACCGCACAGCACTGTGCCCGCTCGGTGGATCATGGCCCGTACCACCTTGTACAAGGGGAGGCCTGTGCCCCAACAGTGGAGATATTAATAGGCTGATGATGATGGATAGGTAACATGCGTGAAACAATGTTGTATGGCAATATACATTTATAATAAGTTACCATCTGAATTGAAAGCCATGCCGTTAAATGAATTTAAGAGGAACATGTATATTTGGTTGATGAATAATTGCTTCTACAGTGTTAAGGAATTTTTTGAACACAAAGTTAGTACTTAATAATATTTGACATAAATAATTTGACATTTAAATTAAATTGACATGTAATCACTATATTAATATGTCTTGTAAATAGTTCTTGTAATCTGAAGCGTATTAGTTAGCTTCGTATCAATTTAAAAAATATATTATGTTATCTATTATATAAATTTGTACACCACAATGTGGTGGGATATACTGGAACTACCTATGTAATTTTAAGATCCTTCATAACGTATATTCTTGCAAATAAAAATTCATTTCATTTCATTTTACAACGAATGACTGTAGAGGAAGCAAGAGAGGCATGCCAAAATTCATGGCGCTCCATTCCCTCTGCCTACCTTGTAAGTGATATAGCGTGAAGTTATGTATGTAAGTATGTTTCACCTGAACGTTGCCTGGAAGATATCGCTTAAAGCGATAAGGCCGCCTTCTGCACATTATATTGTACCTCTCTTTATGTTGTATGTTTTGTTTTTGTCCCGGGTGTGCAACTCGTTGAACTCTTTTGTATGGATAAGTAATGGTTGAGTTGTAGTTTTACCCGTGACTTTCCAAAAATATTTATATGTTTGGCATGAAATGGCTTGGGCTTATGAATTATGATGGAGGGAGCACACAAAAGTGAAAAAAATTGAAGAAACTCTCTTGTGCCAGTGCAGTAACTCTTCTCGGTCCTGTACAAGCCAAGCCACAGCCAGGTTTTACCTGCGACTTTTATGGTACTTCTTACCTACCCATTACCATTACCCAGTGAAGTGTTCGTTGAAGGAAAACATAGTGAGGGAACCTGCATACTGAGATAACCAGTGTGTGAAATGAGGAAGGCTGGCAAACCATGTTTAATCTGCCAAGAAAGTCATCTTTGTATATTATGCTGTTGGCATCGTAAGTTATGATTCATAACTCAACAACCGATGATTCGATTTGGACGTGGATTTTTTTATTTGACAGATCATAATCTAGAGTATTCTTAGTCATGTATTATACAAATTGGATCAGGTAGGGGTTTCCAAGATCTTGGAGTATCTCTGTATATTTGATGTCAGATGGCATTACTGAAACGGTAATAGTTATATAATACGAGTATGTTTCGTTCGAGTTCGAGCTGAAACTTGTAGGACCATGGAGCCCTTCCCGCATTTGGAACCTTGAGGACCTAATGATGACCAGGAAAAGAAAGGGGATCTCCACAATAGACAGTTGAGGATTTTTAATTTTAAAAAATTAGAGTTGGCACTGTTGTATTCGCATAACCCTCAATTGAAACATTGCGTTACGAGTTAATAGAGAGGCAAATTACTAATGCAATTAGTAATAATAATCACAAGGGTCATTTATCATGCCACATAATGATCAGGCGCTGTGGAGTGCAAAGTGCGCTGGCATGTAATGTAGATCATGGAACTGTGTTGAAATACTAATAGAGTTTCGCTGAGTCATTCTATATAGAAGGGGGGAATTTGTATTTTGTGATTCAAGTGGGGTAAGTTACGGACTTACTTACTCCGCTAGCGCAGCGACCTGAAGTGGATTGCTCTCTGATTCGCTCTCTCTCCTGCGCAGTCTCGAGCCAGTCAGGCGTCTGAAGGTCTGGCAGATCCTTCTCCACTTCATTGCACCAGCGGTATCTGGGACGTCCGACCGGCCGTCGTCCGTTTTGGCGTCTCACATACGCTCGTTTTACTGACGAGTTATCCTCCTCTATTCTAGTGACATGCCCAAGCCATTGGAATCGTGTTACTTTTGTTACTCCAATAATGTTCGGCTCGTTCACCGTCTCTTTGATCTCCTTTTTCTTTCTTTTCTTCCGTTTTTCTTACCTGGTTCCAGAATCTTTCTCAATATCCTCATCTCCGTCACCAGGAGCCTGTCTTCTTTTAGGAGTAGTGTCCAGTCTCGCATCCGTGCGGAAAGTTAGCAATTGTAAACGAGGTGAGTGAGGTGGTGATTCGATAGTCCAAGTTCACAATGCATATCCTCACGTATGTCGCACAGCGTTTCTATGGATTTTTCGAAGTTTTAGGTACCTACCTACACTTACCGGCTGCTCTGACGGTGAAGGAGAACGTCGCGAGGAAACCTGCAATGCCACAGAATTATCACGACCCTCATGACCCCTCATCAATACGACATAAAAGAACATGGGATGATCTTGGGTCGAATTTGATCCTTTGCACTAATTTCTGCCTATCTTAGGGTACCTTTCCACCAAAGCTGTGCGACAAAGCGAGGCGGTGAACGAGGAAAAAATCCACCAATACGATCGTGCCATTATCACGTGACGATTAAAATGGAGCGATCCTATTGGTGGATATTTTCCTTGCTCACCGCCTTGCTTTCTCGAACAGCTTTGGTGGAAAAGCAGCCTAACCACTGCACCACCTGGTCATAGCGCAAACTTCTCTTCTTCTAAGTCGTATTCCTCATTGTCATGATCATTCTAATGAATTAATCACATAGAACGACTCTATTGGCAGATTTAATGGGATGGCTTGCAATTGCCTCCTCTATTTCACACACTGGTTATCTCAGCGTGCAGGTTTCCTTCACCGTCAAAGCAGTCGGTAAATGTACGTAAGTCTTTCGAAAAACCTGAACACCTCCTTGGTACACGCCATTGCATAGTTTCGAACCCGGATCTCCCGCATGGGAGTCCGACGTCCTAGCTACGACGCCACCGACGCTCTCAATAACCCAAACTAGTCTGAAGTGAACTAAGTCACTAGACATATATACCACGAGGCCAACAAACACGCAATAACGAGGTGAAGCATACATAATGCTATAATATTTGATCGGCCTCTTGGCCTATAGCTATTGGTTTGGTGGACCGCGGAAATGAGGTTCGAGAGGTCAGTTTGGTGCTGTTGAGAAGATCCTCAACCACCACCTGATACCACCATACAGATTACGATGGAATATTGTCAGGCTATATAGTACTTTGTCGCTATAGGTAGCAATCGCTTAAAAACCAGTGGACTGTCAATTACAGATCGGAGGTAGGTTGTTACGTTCTAGCTGTCATGGCGTGTTCGACCTATTTTCAAATACAAATACAAAAATATGTATTGAACCAAACAATATTCAAATTACAATCATTTAACAACAATGTAGTTACCGCGTTTGGGCAAACGTAGTGTAGGACGCCCCTCTGCTAGATGGAGCGACGATCTGCGCAAGGTGGCTGGCAGCGGCTGGATGAGAAGAGCCGAAGATCGGGCTCAATGGCGCGCCCTGGGATAGGCCTATGTCCAGCAGTGGACTAGAGTAGGCTGCTGATGTAGTTACAATGTATCGATAAGTTAATATCACGTTTAAAAACGGTTTACAGTGTATTCCACCTATAAATCGTCCGAGTTAAGTGAACGTTATATAAGACAGTGAAATGGGAGTGAAATACTACAGACGGTGTGATCCGGCAACCTAACCTCCAATTGCACTTGGAATGCAAGACACTAGGCATTCCTAGTGCACACGACTCTCCCATAATCTCGACGTTGGTAAACTGTTTTTTTCAAAACAGACGCCAAAACGTTCGAGTTATTTTCAAGTGTCTAACACAGTCTTTGGTCAAATTGCAGTGTAAATCACTAGCAGGTGCCATACATTAAAAAAAAATTACATATCACAACCCTTTGCGAATTGAATCGCGAGGTACAGAACATTTCTGTCCTAATCCAGTAGTATTTATTACGCAATACTTACACATAAATAATTGTCTTTCCAAAGTTAGGGTGAAAGTTATACTTATGGCCATTGAGGGCTTTGGTATTAGAGTGCCTCATCTGCCTGCCACGCTGGCTCTCTTACCCTTCAAGCCGAAACAAAGGAATATTAGTATCAAAATAAAAAAAGAACAAAATCAAATTGTTTTTATTGTAAGTACCTTAAAATATATTTTTACAACGTCGTTCTTTTTTACTCTACCACCGCTTCGTAAGGTGCTATAGCTGAAAGGAAAGAAGCGGCGCAAGAAACTTTCAGCAGTATTAATGCTTTCTGGCGGCAGAACCAGGTAAAAGGGTGGTACTACTCCAAGCCGACTTTCCACAGAGTCATAATAACTCCAATACATCATAATTATCACTATCAGAAGAATATCTATATACATTTCGGCTGACTGATGATCCCACCGGACAGTGGGACTACGAACCCATTAGATCGAGATACTGTACTACTAGTGGGTCAAATTAGTGGGACCACGAGTCGTAACCAAAAAATGAATGTTTCTTTGTTTGTATGCGTTCTTATACCATTCAACCGATTGCGATGAAACTTTGGTAAGTTGTTGTGTGCACGCCCGGGAAGTTTTCAGCAAATGAGTGTTGTGTCTATACAAAAATGAATGTTTCTTTGTTTGTGTGCGTTCTTATACCATTCAACCGATTGCGATGAAATTTTGGTAATTTGTTGTGCGCACGCCCGGGAAGTTTTCAGCAAATGAGTGTTGTGTCTATACAAAAATGAATGTTTCTGTGTTTGTCTCCTAACACATAGGAGACAAACAAAGAAACATTCATTTTTGTATAGATATACCATTCATCAGATTGTGATGAAACTTTGGTATGTTGTTGTGCGCACGCCAGAGGTTTCACGCTTTTATTAAAAAGGGTTATTATAAAATAAATGACTACTTGAATGATAAAGAGGCTTGGTCCTGAATTCAGCTCCAGCTCTGCACATTGTGTACATATATGATTGTATTCATAATTCTTGTAAGATATATTTATTTCAAAAGATGCGCTGCTGAAAGTTTCTTGCGCCGCTTCTTTCCTTTCAGCTATAGCACCTTATGAAGCGGTGGTAAAGTAAAAAAAATGACGTTGTAAAAATGTACTATAAGGTAGTAACTTACAATAAAAACATTTTGATTTGATTGATTACTTACATAGGTCTTTCATGTCGTGTTGTTAGTGCAACCTATTGTCAGAGTTGTTTAGGCCGTCCGTAGGCCTCTGATATGGCCTAACGACGTTGCAGCCGGGGACGACAGCGATATCGACTATAAGTCCAGAACTACATGCGTCCGGTTCCAGCCCCGGTTCAGTTTGTTGTAACCAATCACATGCGTTACGCCCCCCTAATTGAAGTCAGCGCTTCGTGATTGGACGCAGCGAACAAACCTGGCGCGTGTAGTCTGGCCTAACAAACATTTAGAAAAGTATAGAATTGAAAATTATTTACTTGGCACATTACAAAAATCACAAAGAATTTTTTTAAACTTAAAATCTATAGGTATAATGCGCCAAATTACGCCACAGCCCCGACGGCTCATCGCGGAAATTGGTCGGCTGTCGCAACGCGTGCGCCGGTTCGGTCCCACTGAACAAAGTGATCCACTGAACTCGATGCAGCCGGTTTGCGTTATATCCGGACTGTGTCCTGGAAATGGATAATTCATTGAAACACCTAAACGTTTTAGGCTACGATTATACGTAATTCTAGTAAGTACTTTAGTTCTTTTAGGATATTTTAGGTTTTGATTGTATAAGGAGAGCAAACGAGAAATGTTATTAATTTTTTTTTGACGATTATTTGCCCCCTGATTATCTTCGATTTAAATTTTTCGGAGTCCTCTCTTTTTCTAATTTTTTTAATATACATTATATCGTTTTACTATTTATCCATTATTTGTTTACTTGATCAATTAATTACTTATTGAATTTATATATTATTTATTTAAATTGTCATTCCTTATTATTGTTATACTTGTATTCTTTTTTAGCTTTTTGGTTTTTTTCTACTTATGTTTTTATTTGTGGTTTATTTATTTTATTTTATAACACTCTTTAATTTTTTTTCTTTTTAATGTTTCTCTTTAATGTTATTAAGTTTAAACTTGCATATATACGGGTATTAAAAATTAATTAGGATATAAAAGTACCTACATTATACAATTTTGGCTTATATATTTAGGTAAGTATGTATGTATCATAAGATCTTATCTTAGTTAGTTACAAACTTGTAACATAAAACTATTTGATACAAAATAATAATAATTACTATTAATTACGATATTAATATTACGAAATACACAGGTTCCTTCAAAATTTAAGTTATTAAGAGGGTTTTCGATGCGGTGTCAATCTTGAGAACTTAAAGGATTGCCTCATGTGCCAGTAATTACGCCTTGGCTCTCTTATCTTATCTTATGATAGGGGAATAACCCCAGCGGCAGTTCGACCCTTGAGGATCTTTTGTGCCTACCCCATTTTACACACTGGTCATCTCAGTGTGCAGGTTTCCTCACGATGTTTTCCTTCACCGTTAGAGCAGTCGGTAAATGTACGTAAGTCTTCGAAAAATGCGAAAAACTCATTTGTACATGGTACTGCACTTACTCTTCAAACATAACAAGCAATGGAAATGGAAGCATTCCTGCTTTGCGGCAGGGTTAAAAGGGTTGTACCACACCAGGCTTGCTCAGCACATTGTCATACATACCACCAGTTATAGTCTTCTTCTTCTATGTCGTATTCCTCATTGCTGAGGGTCGTGATCATTCTAAGGAATTAATCACATAGCGCAACTATCTTGGCAGATTTAGTGGGGTCGTTTGCCATTGCCTTCCCTACTTCACACACTGGTAATCTCAATGTGCAGGTTTTCTCCCGAAGTGCAGTTTTCCTTCACCGTTAGAGCAGTCGGTAAATGTACGTAAGTCTTCGAAAAATGCGAAAAACTCATTTGTACATGGTACTGCATGGTTTCGAACCCGGACCTCCCGCATGGGAGTCCGACGTCCTAGCTCGAGTCCACCGGCGCCTTCATTTAAGTATTAATTATTTATTGTTAAAAACCAGAAAATTTCTAGTTAAGTATTTTTATTTTTCTACGATCAATGTGTTTATACCAGACTCTATAAATACAAGTACTTAGCATGTAGGCGTAGGCGTATGACATACTAAAATTTTCCTAAAGTGTGTTACTAATCTGATTTCTTTATACCTACATACAAAAAACTTCGCTGTTTATATGCATCTTTTGTTCGGGGATATAATGTATTTTTTCCCTTTAATTATGGCCCCTGCTAGTGTACACACTGCAATTTGTTAGAATCTTGAAAATATCTCGAACGTTTTGGCGTCTGTTTTGAAGAAAACAGTTTACCAACGTCGAGATTAAGGGAGAGTCATATACATCAGGAATGCCTAGTGTCTTGCATTCCAAGTGCAATTGGAGGTAAGGTTGCCCAATCCACACCGTCTGTAGTTTCTCACTCCCATTTCACTGTCTTATATAACGTTTACTTAGCACGGTTTTTAGGTAAAATACACTAGGTTTACGTAAAAAAACCCACTGTAAACCGTTTTAATACAATAAAATAGGACGAACACCCCATGACAGCATGAACGCAACTACATAACCTTACAAACTATTATAGATTAATCTATTGGAAAGATCTTGCTTATCATTAATAGTAGGGGTGAACTGAGCTACATTAATAGTAAGTATGGGGGGGGGGGGGGTCCGTTTTCCTCTTTAGGGTAAGGATCCCTTGATATCGATAAAGAATAGTGGTCCTTTTGACAGTTTACCTCGAAGTCACGTAATGATTGCTGTTTATGAAGCTCATACACTTCATGAGGTCATCGTAAATATTTAACATCTCCGCTAACAGAAACGACTGTCATTGTTTTATCACCATTAGCTCATACCTACTCGGTTACTAAATTAAAACACCAAATAATCCTACATACGTCGAACTGTTTAGAGAGCGTCGGTGGCCTAGTGGCTAGGACGCCGGACTCCCATGCGGGAGGTCCGGTTTCGAAACCATTCCATGTACCAATGAGTTTTACGGATTTTTTCGAAGACTTACGTACATTTACCGACTGCTCTAACGGTGAAGGAAAACATCGTGAGGAAATTAAAAACCTGTATGTCTGAGGAAATTAAAAATTTCCGAAGGTGTGTGAAATCCACCAATCAGCATTGGGTCCGCTCGGTGGATCATGGCCCGTGCAACAGTAGGGATATTAATAGGCTGATGATGATGATGAGTCCTACATAGGAGCTCGTAGCCTAGTTGCGAGCACGGTCCGAAAGTGATCGTTCAGGTTAAGCGACGTTGGCGCGTTCGGTACCTGGATGGGTGACCGCTAGTGGCATATTTCATCTGAGCTCCTCCGTGCCTCGGAGAGCACGTTAAGCAGTCGGTCCCGGTTGTTGTCGTTCGACAGCAGTCGTTAAGCATCTTGAAAATAACTCGAATTATAGCTTTGAGCTATTTCTTCCAGGCAACCTTTATGTGACAAAAAAAACTCATACTTCAGTATGTCGGAGCACGAAACACGCACAGAATTCTGAGTACACTCTTATTGCCTAACTTGTCGCTGGGGGCTGGGGAAACGCACTCAGCAGTCGTTAAGCCATGTCAGATGCCTCCTACGGGCGGCCTGAACAACTCTGACAAATAGGTTGGCCACTAACCATACGATAAACAAGCAAGTCCTACATACATTTAGTCCTAAATATATTTCCATGTAGTCATACATGACTGAGTGTATAACTATACACGGAACAAGCCCCTCACTCATACACGATCCTCAAGTAGCATATGAGTGAGGTGTTCTTGGGAGTTTAGTTTAAGTTTAGTGATTTCTTGGGAGTAGCCATTATGACTTGGATGAGGATACCGCGGAGTATCACTATGACATTACGCTGATCTGACACGGAAGAAAGCCGTTAAAGTCTGTTTAAAAAGTCAGTTAACTTGGGATTTTTAGTAGAATTTAAAAAAATATTAGCAACACGGACATTAGCTGTATGCCTACTGCTTTTCTACTCCTAGTTCTACTTCCAGACATATTTGACAGCGGTGTTGCTAAATATAAGGTTTTTTAAATTCTACAAAAATCCCAAGGAAACTGTTTTTAGACAAAATAAATTCAAAATGTGATCGCCGAGAAAATGCCAAAAATTCGTCAAATGTGTTTTCTGTTTCTACGAAAATTCCAGAAAACTCCAGAATTTTTCAAAGTTTTGTTTTAACTAATTTAATCGTTTTAATTTTAATTTTTACTTTTTTTTACCCACAAGACTATCGCTCCCACTAACATCTTGGGATAAGGGATGAAATGAAAAACAGCGCTCCATATTTGGTACCCGAGTATGTCAGCATTTGCTGATTTCCCCCTTTTGTCAAATATGCATAGATACGAGTATATACGTAATAGATAAGTATCTACATCTACATTAAATTTTAATGTGTTTTTTTGTAAAATTTGTAATATTTTGTTTGGAAATTAATATTATTCTATTCTATTCTATTTAAAGAAGTATTCCAAAACACTAGAAAACCAATTTGCCGACTTTTATTACTATTATTATATATTTAAGTCAAACTTCGTTACTTAAAGCTATGTTAATAAAAAAAAAATATTTAAGAAATATTACCAAGCCCATGGTACCGACCCCAAAGCACTGGACGACTACTTCGCATTGACACGCAGGTATATCCAGTGCCTCAGGATCGGGGAGTCGGGGGACTCGGTAAACGTCAACAGGATGCTGCTGGGACTGCTATGTACACGGTGCATCAGGGAAGCAACCCTTTTATTGCCATCTCGACAATAACGGCCTTCTTCCGTATCAGTAGGGAGTATGCGTATTAACCCCTTATTGTGTAGGGTAACAGTTAAAGATGAAAGTAAGTTGTAAGTTTTCTTTTCATTACAATTTGGTGTCGTTCGTTGCAATTTGGTAAGTGGTCGGAATCCCACGTGCCCCAGATAGGGGCAGGTTTGCGACTGGTTCTTGCGTTATATAACGCGGTATTATAAGTTTTTTACACAATCTAGAGTACTCGAGTTGACTTAACCTTCCAATTTATTTGTTTATTTCAAACGTTATGTGGGCAAAGCTAATAATAAAACAGCGCTTCATATTTGGCCTCATCGTCACACCATTAGATGAGATTGAGGTTAGATAGATAGACAGATAGAAACACTTTATAAAAAATAAAAATAAAATAAAAATTTATTAATGCAGACAGTATCTTTTACATTTTCTCAGATTTCCCTGGCTCCCACACTAGGATACCCTGTGTTGTGGGGGCAACAGAACAAACTAAATTAAACAGTTAAGTATGCGTGTATGTGGTGTAATGCTGTTATAATTAAAGGCTACGGAAATCCGTAGCCTTTAATTATAACATTTTAACAACCATTTCCGTCGCACCGGATAATGAAAAAATACTCAAAATCGTTGAAATCTATCTTAATAAATCAATATTAATAAAAATATCATTATTAACTAATTCTAAAATTATCACTTTGGCAAGAGTTAACGCTAGTTTAACCGAGTATTTTCCTTGAAAAAACCGGTCAAGTGCGAGTCGAGCTTCGCAAAACTCATAGGGGATACCTACTAGGTACTCTTATAATGAGACCTACTCTTTAAAACCATTTTTCAAAATTTTAAAGTTAATGTTCGGATTTGGGTGAAGGGAATACATGTTATGTGTTGAAGATTATTTTAGACCCGGACTACACGACGACGGTTCCTTGGCCGGTTCCAGTATCGGTCGGTTCCATGGAACCGGTCCTTCATATAAAATCAAACAAAAATGCGCTGTCGGCTACACGTACAACGATTCCACTTGGAATCGGCTAGCGTGGTTCCTGAACCGAGTGGGCGCGGCTTGAGCGCAACGCATGAGTTTGAATGCAGTCGACTACACGGCCGATACCGGTACCTGAACCGAACAGTCCCTGGAACCGTCGCGTCGTCGTGTAGCAAGCCTTAAGAGTTGAACTCTTGAACTCCATCTATCCGCAGCCGCACACTTCGTTCAATAGAGCGAGAAGACCGCTTCCAAGTGTCCGTACTCTTCGGCATCGGCGGGTGGATTTCGTGGAAGCAGTCTTTCTCGCTCTAGCGAACGATGTTTTTGAACGACGAAAAAGGATAGACTTACGGGAAAATACGGCTCCATGCGGATAGGACCAATCCAACCCTTATTCCGTTTAGGCGTTAGACCCTCGTGACAGATGGACGGACGACGGAGCGATAGCAATAGGGTTGCGTTTACCCCTACGAGGTTTGGATCCCTAAACAAAAGATTACATACATACAACTTTACGTTATATCCCTTGCGGGGTAGGTAGAGACAACGGAGCGCCAAGAATCTCTGTCTTGGCACGCCACTCTTGCTTCTTCTACAGTCATTTGTCGATTCACGCATGCTCGCCGTTGGGGTCGACATTAGGGGTCTATGAGCGCTCTATATGGTCAGTTTTTCCTTTCTCATGTTTTCTCATCAAGAAAAGTAGCATTTTAATTCTGTTTAACTAAAAACAACTTGCAACTGCTAGAAACTTCCTAAAATTTTCTAGCAACCTACTTTAAGTTTATGATTATGACTTTTTGGAGGGACGCCTGCCGGGTCATCAGGTTCTGTGCAGAGGTATTTCACCCAGTTCCCACTGCAGAGCATCGGTTCCTCCATTCCATCTTCCAGTGTCTTTGCAGCAACCTCAGGATATCTCCGTAGTTCAGATCTTGTAGCTCTCTTTCTCCTATGCTGTCCCTGCCAAATATTCCCACCTTGGTTTGGAGTACACCACACACTCGGTGAGGAAGTGTTGGCTTGTTTCTTCTTCACCGCATTTAGGACAAGATGCTTCAGCACCGATTCCTAGTAATATCAGGTGTATATTGCTTGCTTGCTCCTTGCTTAACATTGCTCCTCTTATAAGCTTACAATATTGAGAAGTCGAGTAACGAGTAACATGAAGGAACGAACGCCCTAGGGAGCCTATATTTTTTTCATCCATTCCGAGTAACGTCAAAAAAGTTACAGAGAAGCTGTGAGGTCGAAGCCTCTCGTTCCAGTTCGGGTCGGACTGCACTACACCGACTGGTAGTTATGTAACGCGGCGGTCTGCGCTCGCGCACTCCTTTCACTTATTGCGGGTCCTTTTGACAAGTTTGTATCAACATCATATCCAATACAGAGAATTGCTGTCAACATGTTTGTAATAGATGTTTATTCATAGACATAGCTGTTGCCCGCTACTTCGTTCATGCTTCTTACTAACTTTACCCCTCTATGTATATGACCAATTTTTAAGTATAATTTTCAAAGCTGGATGTTAACCGAGAAACTATTACGTCCACAACAATAATACTTCACTCATCTACAGCATGCACACATACATACTTTCAAACTCACCCTCTCACACATAAACATACACACTCTTACATACACTCCCACCCCCAAACACACCCTCACACACACCCTTTCATTCCCCCTTACATACATTCACACGTCTTCGGGTATAAAATAATAATTTAAATATATATATATTATAATAAATTGTAATTTGTTAATATTATAGCTTGGTATTCAGTAGGGGGCGGTATTTGTCCCATGGATAGCTACCAAGTTGTGTATGGGATGAATGCTGACCGTTATTGAATACCTTCTTTTTGGGAAAGCACTGTCTCCCAAGATACAGGTTCGCCTAGTTTGGGAGTCAGGGTATTGTTCGTTTTACTAATTTGTGATGTTTTCAATAAAAAATATTTAATTTAATTATTTAATCTGGACTTAATTAAACGAATCCGTGAAAACTCTATCCAAATTCGTTTAGTAGTTTTTACGTGATGTGTGTACAAATAAACAGACAAAAAAATACCTTTATACGATTTTAATATATGTAGGTACATAGTAGATGTATAGATTATGACACGAAGTGATATATCTGTGTTGTGCAGAGTCAGCCTGGGGTGGTAACTACCATTTTTCCATTGAATGAAAGAAAAAATAGTCGCGGGCGTTCGTTCCTTCATACTTTCACCAACTTCAGCCATAAAGAAGCATTACTTGTGTTGTTTTTCTGTTTGAACTTCAAACGAAAGAAACGAACGAAATATTTCTCGACGTTCCTACAATATATAATTATTTTTCGACAGATTATTACCAAAAAGCGAGGTCTCGTAAAATTCCACGCCTCCGCCACAAGGCTGCCAGTAGGAAGGCAAACCGCTATATTATTCGACAACCAGTTTGGTTTTACTTGTAGTTATTTTATTTTAGGAAGAAGTACGTTCTGCGGTTTTTTTTCCAGCAAGAAATAATAGCATGTCGCTTAAAATAGTAAGGATATTTTTGTGCCCCCCTCGTGTGCCGGTAATTACGCTCCGCCAAAGCTGTGCGAGGAAGCGAAGCGGTGAGCGAGGAACAATTCCACCAATAGGATTGCTTCATTTTACTCGTGATGTGATAATGAAGCGATTCTATTGGTGGATTTGTTCCTCGCTCACTGCCTCGCTTCATCTTCATCTTCAGCAATTCAATTTCACCTTCAAAAGATGACCCGTATTCTAATAAAGTGAAGTTCGTTTAGTTTATACTGAATCGCAGTTGAACGGTAACAAAACGCTTCAACTGTCAAATATAACGATCGAACATAAATTCCTCCCGAGGTACTTTTGCCCGATCGACAGTAAATCGAAAGGTGGCAGTGGTAGAGTTATGCGTCAGCAGAATGCGATTTGGTGTCCAAATAGAATTGGAACGAAAACTAAATTGAAATTGGATAGAAATAGAACTACAAACGTTGTAATTTAGGCGAATTGGGTCCCAAAATTTAAAATCTTCTCTATCGATCTCAAAACGCATTTCTTTACTAAGCAATGAGATATATAGGATGCATTGCAAGATAGGCGACTGCATTCCAATAGGACCGGTTGAGAGGGCGTTGCACCGAGCTGCTTCATGCACTATGCAGCTTGCAGCCTCCGAGATGCAGTTTGATACAAATAGCTCGGGTTATTGTCCATTTCTTGAGTATACGTACAAATCGCACAATAGTTAGTGAGCATTAATCGCGAAGTGGCGTTCCACTTTAAATAAAGAGGAAGGTTCTAAATTCGACTGTAGGTATTTTTTTTTTGATCTATCTGGCATTTCATTCATAGACAAATCACGTTCACCATAAAAGTATATGCACATAATCTATGAAAAAGAAATCAACTTGAAGTACGTGGGCCTAGAACAAATGTTGGTAAGAGGAACATATTGTTTGAGGGAGCACAGCTATATAATACTCTGCCTAATGAAATCAAGGAATGTGAATCTTTAAATAGTTTTAAAAACAAACTTAAAACATTTATTTTTTATTTACTTATAAACCCGCATTTGACCCCGATCTCGCCTGATGGTAAGCGACGATGAGGTCGACGATGGAGCATGCGGGTCCAGTAAATGCCTATTCACTCTGGCCTTGAAGATCCCAAGGTTGTAGGTTTCGGGAAATACAGACGCCGGCAGGCTGTTCCATTCCTTAGCCGTTCGCATGATGAACGAAGAAGCAAATCGCTTCACATATATTTATAATAATGTACAGTTTCGTCATGTAATCCTTTGCTCTGTTACATTTTGTTTTTGAGAACTGTTTTTAGTTTTGGACTTACTGGAAATATTTCTTTCAAATTGTTTATATTTGTTTGTATTTTCTCTGTAAGTGAACTATGTTCTTAAGAGAAATAAAAAAATTAAACCGTATCGTTATAATTAATTTTCATGATTTTTTTTTTGGAAGAGTATGTAATCTCCAGGGTGGTCCTATAAAAATTTGGTCAAGATCTGACGATGTCCTTCGGGGCTTCTGAGATGGACAACGGAAGACAGCATGCCACTTGTAATTACGGTTGCATCGCTTCGCTTATCGTATGGTTAGTAGCCAACCTATTGTCAGAGTTGTTCAGGCCGCCCGTAGGCATCTGACATGGCTTAATGACTGCTGAGTGCGTTTCCCCAGCCCCCCAGCGACAAGTTAGGCAACAAGAGTATACTTAGAATTCTGTGCGTATTTCATGCTCCGACATACTGAAATATGAGTTTTTTTTGTCACCCAAAGGTTGCTTGGAAGAAATAGCTCAAAGCTATAATTCGAGTTATTTTCAAGATTCTAACACGGTCACTATCACGATCACTCTCTTCCACCAGACGTTTTCCCGCAGCGCTACGACATGGGATGCTTTTAAAAGAACGTTAAAAAAGTCCTCCCTCTCCACGGCCGGCAACAAACAAGCAATAATACCCCTGACACGTGTCTCCAGGCGATGGTGACTACTTACCATCAGGTGGCCAGCCAGGGAAAAAAAAGTATATGGTTCAAGTTCAATTATGTGCAAATAGTTTATATCAAGACTCAACAGTAAGGCAAAAGGACAAAGAAACAGACAATTCTCTGTTTCACCTTGGTCAGTATTTAAATATATCCAAGGAAGTTATTCACTATACTTTAATATATCATTTATATTCTGCAAACAACACTCTTATATCGCATTATGCATTTGTTTACCAATCTACATCACGTGAGTAGGTTATGTAGCCTACATGACTGGACATTGAGGATTTTGTGGGCCTTACGACCTTATAGGAACAAAAACAAAGTCAAAATTCCTTTAACTCAGTTCGTCTGTCTGTGTGTGAAGGATGATCCTGGAAATTGCTGAACGGATTTTGTTCTGGTTTTTACTATTCCCCGCCCCTTGAAATCTGCCGGATGTGCAATCTTATCTGCAAAAATGTAATTACTGAATTTAGATTTGACGTCAAGGAACTCAAGATGCTATACGTAACTAACGGTTGGTCTAAAACTTATCTACCTACCTACATACAAGTAAGTACATACCTAAAACGTGTTATTGTAATAAAAACAAGGCAATAATCTTCCTTCAAACTATAATAAGCGCAGTACATACAGAATTTAAAACTGGTTTCTATGAAAAAAAAGATATCATATTTGGTAGGTTTTTTTTTTAAAACGCGGATGCTCCTACATTAGGTATAACGAGGAATTAATTATAATTTAATTAGAATTTCTGAAGGTGGACTCTATACTGGGATGGTAACTTTTTTACATATTCGCTATGCTTTCTTTACTGCGTTTCGGTTTGTTTGTTTGTTGTCGTCCTATGGTACCCCGGAGGTACTGAGGACCTCCACGAGATCTCTCCACGCCGCTCTGTCCTGTGCCACCTTCCTAGCTTCACTCCAGCTCAACCCTGCTGCCTTCAATTCACGGTCGACAGTTGAAGTTTTTGAAGGGTAGGTAATTACCGGCATACCAGGCACTCCACCTAAAGGTGCGGTTACACCTGGTCGTTGACCGACCGCGGGCGGTCACACTATGCGGCCACCGCACCGCCTGTATGTGAATTACCAGATGTCGACCGCATTCGTCGAACGTCAAAGTGTCACTAGATTGTCATCAAGCGAATGACATTGGACGACTTCGGTCAAGTCGGTGACCGTAGGTCGTCCACCGCAGGTCGGTCGCCGAAGCGGTCAACGACTATATGTAACTGCGCTTTCAGTCCTCAAGATTAGCAATGCAACAAGAATCCTCTAATAGTCGTACAATTAGGATGGCGGTGAAGATTTCAGAGTTGGCTTCGTAGTTCGTGTTTTGTTATGGATGCTGGGACCCTATTCGCCTAAATTACAACGTTTGTAGTTCTATTTCTATCCAATTTCAATTTAGTTTTCGTTCCAATTCTACTTGGACACCAAATCTCATTCTGCTGACACATAACTCTGCCACCTTTCGATTTACTATCGATCGGGCAAAAGGAACTTATGTTCGATCGTTATATTTGACAGTTGAAGCGTTTTGTTACCGTTCAACTGCGATTCAGTATAAACTAAACGTTTTATTAGAATGCACAAATACGTTACTGTCCGATCGATCGTTGACTCGATCGGAACTTAGCTGAAATTGGCTTGTTAGTGGATAGTAGCATACGAAACACGTCATAACGATGCCGTTTAGATTCTATTTAGTTACGTTGTATTTAGTGGAATCGATCTCCTGGACATGAACACCCCTCTTTCGGGACTATATTATTGGGTTTTTGTTACACCCTGTATTATACTGTTATCCTCAGAAGTACAATTCACAAAGACTATACTATTATATTGGTTTATATTACTATAAAAAAGTCCTATTAATGGAAAATCTACGCACAATCGAACGTAAAGCAAACAATACAGAGATATTCGCCATTAATTGTATTAAGAGTGACTACAACAAAGGCTGGAGCAGATAAACAGAGCAATTAGCAGCGAGGGTCGAGACGCGTGCGCAAGGTGACGACGCCATCTTGGATTTAGTAGGGTTGCCAGCTGTAAGATATACGGGAGGATTTTTATCATGAGGGAGTGAACGCCCGCTCCTATTCATTAAGAATGGGAAGGAGACAGTTTTTATTCATACAAGTTTTTTCGTACCTAAGCGCTTTTACACTACAACGGTTTATGGCCATTATACCAACTCGACGCGAACCAAACACGAATACAACTCAGAGCAAAGCATTGAAATGTGGGCTTTATACAGTAGGTTTTCAATATTCAAAAGTAGAAGGTGAAGTCGTCGTCGTCGATGAGCTGTCAACAAGTGAGGTAAGTGAGGTAACAAAATGATGTCGCCAAGTATAAACGCACAGCGACACCTGTCGTTAAATTAACATAAACTACTAAAGTACGGCATTAGACACCTGCTGTATGTAATACGATATAAAGCTCACATTTCAACGCTTTGCTCTGAATGTGCGATGGCCTTCATTCGACTAATTAGACTGGGTTCTGTTTACAGGCTATAGTACTCGTACTAAATGCAATTACGTTTTCTTCAGAAAGACTGAATTTTGGCAAGTGTAACAAAAGAGCGAGTCACCTGTTGGTACTCGTAAGTGCTCACCGTCGCCCACAGACATCGACAATGAGGATCTGAGTGCCTCATGTGCCGCTAAATACACTGACTCTCCTATCCTTCCAACCGAAACACAGCAATGCAAACATTCTTGCTTTGCGGCAGAAATAAGTAAAAGGGTGGCACCTCCTTAGGCCGACTTTGAACTATTTCGGTAGCAATTCGCAGTGAATGATTTAATAGATATAAATTAATGATCAATCCCCGGGATTTTTTATTTTTAATATTTCTGAGAAACCTTACAGCTATGTAATGCCTGAATTGTTTTTTTTTTACATGCGTGCAAGCCAAAAAATAGGTCTCCTTAATTTATACAAAATAATAATAATTAGTAACAGCTAATAAAATATGGAGGTGGGAAAGTGGAATAGGGAGTGGGGAGAACAAAGAAAAGGGTATGTGTGTAAGTATGTAAGTTGTAAGAGTGTGTAATTATGTGTGTTGAAAGGGTGTGTGTGTGTGTGAGAGAGAGAGAGGGAGATTTCTGTTATGTTCTGTGTGTGTAAACTGCACGTTAATCATGTAATTGAGCCTGCTTTTCTCGACCCAATCTCAGCCATTAACTGCTTCTTGTACGCACGTGGTTTCACTTGGAAAATATCAAGACCTTTAAACGATGTGTTGTATGTGTGAGTGCGAGTGTGTGAGTGTGTGTATGTATGTCTGTATGGATGCCTGGAAGGCTGAGCAATAAGGCCGCCTTTATATACCTAAATAAATAAAATTGTAAATTGAACTTCACTATTTCATTTTCTATCTTTTGTTTGTTGTTTTCTATTTGTGCAATAAAGTGTATTTTACTTTTACTTTTATTTTACTTTATTCTATTTTTTTTATTGACTACTAAACCCACATTTGACTTCGATCTCGCGTGATGGTAAGCGACGATGAGGTCGACGATGGAGCATGCGGGTCCAGTAAATGCCTATTCACTCTGGCCTTGTAGATCCCAAGGTAGGTTTCGGGAAACATAGACGCCGGCTGTTCCATACCTCAGCCGTAAGCAAATCGCTTCATACGAATATTTCTAACCATGTTTTCTTGTGTGCAGTAAAATATTAATCTTTCTATAACTATCTATCTGGGGGAAGGATGCGGGAGGACCGACTTCGAAACCAGGCAATGCCGTGTACCATGTTTTTCGGTTTTTTCGACTTTTTATAACTATCTATCTGGGGGAAGGATGCGGGAGGACCGACTTCGAAACCAGGCAATGCCGTGTACCATGTTTTTCGGTTTTTTCGACTTTTTATAACT
Source organism: Hofmannophila pseudospretella (assembly GCA_947369225.1). Lineage (NCBI taxonomy): Eukaryota > Metazoa > Arthropoda > Insecta > Lepidoptera > Oecophoridae > Hofmannophila > Hofmannophila pseudospretella. The sequence continues at coordinate 10,446,448 of OX376334.1, forward strand.
ATCTATCTGGGGGAAGGATGCGGGAGGACCGACTTCGAAACCAGGCAATGCCGTGTACCATGTTTTTCGGTTTTTTCGTACATTAACCGACTGCTCTGAGATGGTGAAGGAAAACATCACGAGGAAACCTGCATACTGAGATAATCAGTGTGTGAAATGGGGAAGGCAATGCAAACCACCCCATTAAATCTGCCACGAGAGTCGTTCTATGTGATTAATTCCTTAGAATGATCACGTCCCTCAGCAATGAGGAACACGACTTAGAAGAAGAAGAACTGTCTATCAATCCTCCGTTTTTTTTTCGGGCTACAACAGGACGAGTATTGGTGTCACGCACGTGCCGAACTAAAAAAAAAAGTAATTTGCATTCAACTTGTGTCGTAATAACCGATGTCGACTTAGATAAACCAGATTTCGGTTGGCAACTACCTTAATACTTTTATGGCTTGTCGACGTAATACGTTCTCTAAATAACTTTAATTCGAAACCCACGTTATTACCTACTTAAACACATTCGATGATATTTTAAAATAGCATTAAAAAAGATACACATTATTAAGTAGGTAAGAATATTTTAATATTCTCTGACTACACATATTTATAATGTGTTTTATAATTAGATTAAAATATTTCAAACATTAGCATTTACAAAAACTTAGGTTACAAAAACTAAGTTGTTTTTTTTCGCTGTACATTAATATTTTTTTACGTTTTAATTACCTACAGTTAATAATATTCCATATCGACGCGACAGTGTACAGCGATGTTGATTTATTTAATGGAAAACTTACGTATGAGTAAAGTAGTACTTATAAACCCCCCCCCCCCCCCTTTAATAAAAATATTTGCAACTAATAGAATAACTATAACTAAAATACATACTTAAGCTAAAATTACAAAATACCTAACTATTTTACAAGTAGAAGACCTGACCTAGGTCGCTCGCTGCCGGGAGTGTCCCGAAGAGCTGGCGGCGTTGCCCCGCTGTATAGCGAGGCTTATATGCTGAGCAAAGTATTTTAGTATTAATTTATTTTGAATAAACTATTACACCATAGAATAACGCCTTACATACACGCTATAGATATTTTATTTACAAAAGCCCATGATTCTTTTTAACTTCTACAACAAATTTAATTCTGTTGTTTAATTTTTAAGGATTAGAAATTTATTACGATAGGTAAGGGCTTCAACTTTACTTAGAATAGACTAGAAAATCTTTTAAAAAATATTAAAAATCAAATGGGCAGACATCTCTTCATTAAATAAAATATCTGGTGATTTAAGATCTATTATTTAAAGTGCTTTTTCTGTCCATCCCTTATGGTTTATATACTTATATGTAATCATACCTCAATTGACAATATTAATCAGCGCCGCAGTGCTAAATCCGCTGCGGCAACAGGCTGAGGCAGTCCCCTTTTTCCGGTGCTGCACACCACCTTCATCAAACTTAATCACCTAATTTTGCTTATTTATTTTTATAATATATCATCATTATCAGCAGCCTATTCTAGTCCACTGCTGGACATAGGCCTCTCCCAGGGCGCGCCATTGAGCCCGATCTTCGGCTCTTCTCATCCAGTCGCTGCCAGCCACCTTGCGCAGATCGTCGCTCCATCTAGCAGGGGGGCGTCCCACACTACGTGGTCTCCACTCCAGAACTCGTCTCCCCAGCGGTTGTCTGTTCTGCGACGGATGTGATCGGCCCACTGCCACTTCAGCTTGCTAATCTTATGAGCTATGTCGATAACTTTTGTTCTATGCCGGATCTCCTCATATATATAATATTATTATTATTTATAATATATAATATTTGTTATATATTATTTTTATCTTCTGTACCTAATTGTTTGTATGTGTGTATTAGAAATAAGTTCTTTCTTTCTTTATTTCTTTCTTCCATTAAAAGTTCTATCAAAACTGGTACAACGACTCCTATGCTGTTTGCAGATAAACAGACAAACGTTGTAGCTTTATGTACAGATTTGTTAAAAGAAAAACGTGACCTAACACGTGATGTATACTATTTAATTGTAAAACCAGTTAAATGATTCTTTAAGGCCGCCTGGCTAATGTCGAGCTGTGGGCTATGGATATTACGAAATTTTATTAAGTACTCGTACAGTCGACCAAAGGTCAAACTACCGAAACCGTAAAAATTTTAGAATCTAAAATCATATTGCGCAGGCATAAGGTTGAGATTGAGGTTATGTTGAACGTTCATGCTATCACGGCGTGTTCGTGCCTATCATGCGTGTGGAACACAGCAAGCATTGCTGCTTTGCGGCTGACATAGGTAAGAGGGCAGTGTAGGGTACCTACCCAGGTTGATTCTGCACTAAGTCTTACCACATTTAAACCGGTAATATGCGAATAAATTATGTTGAATGGAAGGTACATAATTTATATAAAAAAACGGCCAAGTGAAAGTCGAACTCGTGCGACCGATGGTTCCGTTCTGAAAAAAATATATTTTTGTTTTTGAAAAAGTAATTTAATTTTTTAATACAACAACTTACACCTTCTATCAGTACTAATTATTTCAGTCTATATTATTTGGTCATTAACTAATAATAATATAATATACCTATTTTTTATATTCTCAAAAATTGTAAAGTTTTAATACTGCGTTTTATTTTTTTGGTTAAATATCTATGATTCTTAATTATCTCCGATTTTTCGGCTTTCTGACACGGTCTTTTTTTCGCAAATTTTTGGCCATAGGCAAAAACTATGGCCAAAAATTTGCGAAAAAAAACTATGGCACAAAAAATTAAATAAAAATCTATTTTTTTAGTTTTCAGATTTTTCAGACCCCATTTTCAGTAAAAATAAAATGATTTCCTTTATTTTACTTAAGATAGATACGGGCAAGCAAGTCCTACAATTGAAACTTTCAAGTCGATAGTATTAATAATTCCTGAGAAAAACATACATACATACAGACATACATATAGAAAGAGGAACCACCTTCATCATAGGTAATTCCCACTTTTCGCCGTAAGATTTGGTGGACAAACGTGACGGTGGCGAGTGGTGAGGAAAACAGCTATGCCATACAGACGTACGGACACCGAAGTCTCACAATAAGGTTTACAAATACAAAAACAAAAATTCTTTACTGCACACAGGACAAAAATACAGAACAGAAGAAAAGATACAAAATACAAATACTATTGGCTGCCTTATAGCTTTAAATTAATTCTTCCAGGCATGGCTACCAGGCAACCTTTGGGTGAGGGAGTTTTTGTAAAATACAACGTAAGCGGATGCAAGAACGATTTAAATAATACCAAGTAATAAAAATACAACAATTATAGGTACTTAATAAATAATAATGTTTATAATACATAAATATGTAGGTATACTTAGATATTTATAATATAAATACATATAATATATATAATAACCTTAATAACAGAGTATTATATACTAGAAATTAATAAGTAATAACCTTAAAATCACGTCTACCGTACACATTGTTAATTTCTATAAGATTATCTTGTATTTCCCTAAGCTAAGTGGATTGTATCCTTTTTTAGAAAAACATACATACATACAGAGGAACCACCTTCATCATATGTAATTCTCAAACGTGACAGGTGGAAAGTGGTGAGAAAGACAGCTATGCGATACTTTTGGTTGACCCATGTTGAGACAAATTAGTTGAGTAAATATTATTCCTCACCATAAAATAATAAGTAATTGACTTTCTCTAAAATACTAGTTGTAAAATACTAGTTGTGGTAGATACTTGTGTAAAATTATCATACTGAAACAAATGTCTTAAACCGTAAATCATAATACGAGTATATAATAATACTTCTTGCCGGGTTTCTTTTTACCGTTCAGGTACGGAACCCTAAGAAAGACATATTCGCGAGTGTGGTGTCAAAAGGCATGTCGCAACGAAGGCCGGCCCGGGCCTGGTGCTTACGTCACCATTGACAAACATTATCAAAGTCCACGTGCCACCTGCCAAACCTCTATCTATACCTACATAGAAACAAACACAGAAATCAGACATTAGAACGATTATGGGAGCACTGACAGCGAGCCAAAGGATTTGGGCAAATGAGAGTATTTTTTTATCTATTTTTATATTTACTACTAAACCCGCATTTGACCTCGATCTCGCCTGATGGTAAGCGACGATGAGGTCGACGATGGAGCATGCAGGTCCAGTAAATGCCTATTCACTCTGGCCTTAAAGATCCCAAGGTTGTAACTGGCAATCTAAATAATAGTGTGAATTTCAAATCCTTAGGGAAAACAGCCCTATTGTTATCGTAACTCCGGCCGTCTGTGTGTCACGCGGATCTACCGCCTAAACGGAAACTCACTTTTAAAATTTCACATATTTCTTATATTACGTATCCCCCTGCCCAAATCGTCCTGATGTCTCACAATATCTTGTGTTTTATTGTTGCAGGACAAAATGGCCGCCCCGAACATAAGACCGGAGAGGGTCAAGCAAATGTTCAGTTGGACTACGGGGTAAGTACTACCTTTAGTATCTAAGCAATCGCCCCCCTTTCTTGTAAGCTGGGGGAAATCTTCCAAAGATACCCGGCGTCCTGAGGGAGAATCCGGGTTATGTGGGATATGTAAGAATTACTTAATATTTATTTACACTTTATTGTACGACAATACACTTAATAAAAAACAATTAAAAAGAGACATTGTACAAAGGGTGAACTTATCTCTAAAAGAGATTTCTTCCAGCAAACCCGCGAAAGTGAAAGGTGCGTTATAATTTAGAGGTAGACAGACATAGTGTGTACGTCAAATAAAAATAAATACAATATATAAAGACAACTATAATAAATAAATATGCATATATAGACATATAAGCACAGATATGCAATAAGTGGCAATAACTATAAAATAAATATCTCTAAAAATACAATACATATTATACATATACGTACATACATATATAGGTATAAATAAATATTAACAAACTAAGATGGATGACATAACAGGAATCAAAATTGAGAAAGGTAGTGTTCTTTTACTTGTTTTTTGAAAATGGGAATTGTTTAAGTGCAAATTTACCTGCAAAATTTACCTGAAATTAGATACACAATAAAGCATTATCTTTTCCTATCTTATCTATCTGTACCCTAAAACTAAAACCCCCTGGATGGCCCACCGCGTGCTTATCGGAGAGCTCCGGGATCTCCAGAGAAACGCACCGCCTCCCTAGCGTTTTGCCTTGGGCCCTTCCTGGGAGGTGTAGTACACCTCCCGATACCTTCCGTCGCAGCAGCGTGAAGCCATAGTACGCTGCTGCCCTCGCCAAGGTCAAAGCCCCCACTTTGACCGCCCGCGACCCTATTGAGAAATCACCCCCGTGGAGCGACGACCTGAAGAAGGTTACTAGCGATGATGAGAGGATGAGAGAGGCGGAGGACACAGTGATGTGGCGCGCCCTGGGAGAAGCTTAAGGCGCATTCAGGCACAATTAAAGGCCATCATGGTCGATTACATACGATCATGCCCTCCACACGATTGTGCGTCCCGGTAATCGTGGCCATCATAGCCCATAATGGTCAAGCGTATAGAGGAGCTATGTGATATGAGCTTATGTTCAACGGTGGACAGACCGATGGATCGATCTTAGTAATTATATTAACATCCGCGTGTTTGAAAAAATAACGAAGGCTCGAAAAAATAAATGGGGGGGGGGGGGGGGGGGGGGGGGTGAGAATCCACAACTCTTGCATGTCCGCCCTAATGTGACCCCACTCCCATAAAATCAAAACTTTTAGGCAAAACCTATAAATATTTTCGTAAAACCACTGCTAAAACTACGACTCTACCATTACTTCCATACAAAAGAGTTCAACGAGCATAACTTTTCGGTGACTTTTCTTATTAATTTCTGACGACTGTGTAAAAGGTCACAGGCGGTAGTGTTCAGTACAAGGGGTTTTGAATTCAGGTTCCTGGATTGTTATCCCCCCCCCCCCCCCCCCCCTCCTAAGCTTGGAAGTTAGATGTCATAGCTCTGAGGTACCTACAATCAGAAATTATCTAATAGTATTCAGGGCCCAAAAAAATACAATTGAGATTTTTTCCAAAATTCTAAACAATAATTTATAGCTTGTAGTATTATTTTTAATCTATGTACCAAACATTGACAGAATTTTAAAAATAGGTCCAGTCGTTATTGAAAAAATCTTAAAATCGTATTTTTGCTTCTGCATCCATTAAACTATTCTGGGTGTACCATGTCATGTTCATGACATATTTTTCAATGGACAGCATGTATGACTCTACCTATAGGTAAAGCGCGCCTTTGACCCCACGCGGCACGCGGCGGGGCGGGACGTCAGAGGGCGGGCATGCGGCGGGCGGGCGGTATCTATGTTGGAGACAGAATGAACAGCCTCACATAATCTCTCATTCGTGACGCAAGCGTTATGAGATGCGCGCGTGACGTAACGCGTGGCTACTTTCGCGCAGGTCTCGCCGCGAGCACAGTAACCTACATGCCGGAACGATGCAGGGGAATTTTGACCTTAAGGGCGATAGGGTAGTTTAGTGCCAAACTTCCACCATCTTTTGATCGGCCGCCATTTTGTACAGACTCGTCCGATTTTGTTAAATTTTTTTTCAAACGGTAGATGCATTTTCACTCTGCATTTGACTTGACGGCTTTCACGCTCAGTTTTCGTTTTCTTGCTTTGTATCGACATTTTGTTTGCGCCATGGTGATTTTTGATTTTAGAAATATATTATTATTTGGTGGTCTCTATTGGGTCACAACCAGTGTTTTAGATACTAAAAAAACTACTGAGTTGCCAGAGTTCACTGTCAACTCACTAGTTTATGAATTTTTCGAATTTGACTATATTTGACAAAGTTATTACAATTTTACTGCGGAGCGGTGTTTTTTTGCGACAAAACACCCTACGACTGATGTTAATATCGAGAACTGTGATCACTGATCACCATTGATAGAAGGGCGAGTGACGCTGTCATTCGATATTCCGAGGGACCTGATAGGTTGATCGGTTTAATTTAATTTAATTTATTTATTAGGTAAACACAACAGATTACAACCATAGAAATTACAGAAAAATCAATATAAAGTTATGAGCTAGGTCGTAACCCTTAACGTGTAAACACAGCATGGTTAGGAAGTAGAAAATTGATTGTTGTACAATATTGAGTTAAGGAAAAATACTATTGAATGTAATGACTAAAAAAACTTATGCCTATTTGAAAAATAAAAATAATAAAGTAAAGACTATAAAGCAGGTGCGTGGATAGCTCACTTGAGGACATCCAAGTTGCCAAGTTAATGGTGTGCTCAAAGTTGCCAAATTCGTTACGGGATGCTCAGCCGTTTAACCAGTATGAGGCGAGTGTGTAAGACATGTCATATGATTCCATGTCAAAAAAGCTTTCGGTAAAAAAAGACCTTCTATTAAGGGGCAGGCCCCTGTTGCTGCTGTCCATCCGATTCCGCCTTCTTCTTGAACTCCTGGTACGACGAACTGCCGCTCCAATCCTTTAACTGCTCCATATATCCAATCCTGGGACGACCTCTCTGTCGTTTTCCTTCAATTTTCCCTTCTATTATGGCTTTAATTAAATCATTATGTCTGACTATGTGGCCGAGATAATTAGCTCTACGGTTTCCCATAGTGTGCATTATTCTCCTTTTTTCCTTCACCATATGCAACACTTCCACATTCGTCCGTTTCTCAATCCAGCTAACTTTCATCATTCTCCTTCGGAACCACATTTCAAACCCTTCTAGTAATTTTTATCCTTCTTTGTTATAATAAAAAAAGACAGGGAAGGGAAAACTTATTCCAAGTTTGCTCTACGTGCGTAAGTTTTAAAAAATCCGATCTTTCTATGAAATAATTCATACAACATAAAGAGAGGTACAATATAATATGCAGAAGGCGGCCTTATCGCTTTAAGCGATTGTAGACTAGGATTATTTATTTGTAGAATCAAGTTCAAGTTCCAGTCTCCATCTATCGCTGCGCCCGCGCCGCCGCCCACCGACATCATAAATTAAGTTATATGAACAATCAGCGCCATCTGTTGAGTAGATCGTGAACCTGCTTGCGTGTCAATGTACGGCTATAATTATGACAATTCTCATAACTATACTAGATGGCGATACTTGTATTAAAGAAATGGGGAATTAAGATATATTTTTTTAAATTTGGTTTTGAATTATTATGTAATAATGGTGGTACTATCTACCGGTGAACGATTTAATTTTACTTGATTAATTTTACACATGATTTGCAAAATAAATGCAGCCTGTATTCGTTTTCAACTAACATAAAAGAAAATCTTTTTGATTTATGTGGAAATAACATTAACATAGGTCCAGAAATAATGTAATGTCAGTTATTATATTGGGTGGAACTGGCACACAATTTGTCCCAAAAATTAGATAGTAACGATCTCTTCTATATGCAGCCTTATCATATCATTTATTCATAAACTAAACGTAATTATGTTATGTAAAATAGTATTAATTTATAGGCTACATGATTGAATTGGGAATACCTGTAATAATAAAGTAAACTGTAAATAAAAATAATAATAAAATAATATTAATAAACAATCAAAAATTGAAAAAAACATGGCAAAAATACTAATTAAACTCTTTCAGTGTCAATCTTAGCTATGTTATAAGTTATAAGCACGTTATAAAAAGGAAATTTCATTTTCAATTTTTTAAATTAAAATCCATGTCTTAAAAAAAATTGAATCTAAGAGTTATTGTCAAAACAAATACAATACAGTAAATAGCCTGCTAAATAATAATATTTCCCACACAGGTACCTACTTACATTAAAATTCTTCTACAGAATACAAACTGCTTTCCAAAAGAAGTGCTTTCAATTTGACCCTAAAAGTATGGAGGCTCGACTGTCCTTAAGTATTTTTATAAGTGCATTTCCGACGAACACATAATTGTACCTACCCGGAACTATGAGGTTCCGGAATATACGTGCAATTTACCACCTGGTGTAGTTGGTAGCGTCTGCTTCCTTAGTTGAGACTAAGGAGGCAGACGCTACCAACTACACCAGGTGGTAAATTGCATGTTTATTCCGAGGCACAGCCCATATTGTTCAGGGCTGGAGTTGAACCTTGAACCGTGCGTCTTAAAGTCAGACAAGTGACATTTTAAAGACTTTAATTTTTTTAACAACAATGTGTTTGAGGTTAATGAGCGATCACTGATCACTCATTTTCAACATGCCTGTGTTTCTTCCTGTAGTTTACTTCCGTCATATAAAGGTTGTCTGAAAGCCTTCATCCATGGTGCCGTCAGCCAAAAGCCCTTATTCTTTACTTATAGGAGCTAGGTTGGTTAGGGTACATGACTATATTTTTTTATTGCATCAATCAACTTACATGGACGCACTGAAGATGGATCTGAAATCAGTTTATCGATAACTCAACTAACATCAGCGATATTAATGGTTAAAGTTAGTGGTGGGGGGATGCTCCGTCCCTTTCTAGCAAAACAGTCTTAATATGTAGCCAAGGTCCTGCTTGTATGGCGCTACCATGGAGTGACGTAACATTATAGTAGCGCCATCTCTTTCTTCCCTCTGATTTTTGATTGCCTGTTGCTATTTTATTTTTCAACGAATTTTAATTCTGTTTTCGCATTTGACCATAAATTTATGCATTTAATATTTGTACCTTAATGTACCTTATTACACAAAACTCCAGGTTCATGGAGTCAGTGGAATTAGAATTAATTAGAAAGGTTGTATGAAATACGTATAGTGACTTCTTATTCGGCAACTCATGATTGAACAAAACAATTGCGCGAAATTATTGTTTGTATAAAAAGACTATTTTATTTATACTATTAAAGACGGACCGACTTTCTTTTTTTTTAAATTTATAAATAAAAATTTAGGTCTTTACCTACATTTTTATTTATAAATTATCTATAAAAATATGGAAAAAACCCGGCCAAGTAAGAGTCGAATTTTACTCTATCTATAGGGATCCGGTACTCTTGTAACGATGTCGACTTCATCGTCCATATCAACCTCCGTGCCATCAATTTCAACCTCATAGTTAGCGTTTATCTCACCTCATTTCGTGTTGGCATCTTCATTTCTTCATCTATGTTTTCAAAATTCAAATCATATTCCCATTCCATTTCTAAATTCCATTATTTCATTAATTTCATTGTTTTCACTTATTCTCTCTGTATTTTCGTCCTGAACGGACGTTTGCCGTTTTATAAAATTGTCTCCTACTACTACCTATTTTCTACTATTGTGTTGTTCTGTTCCTGATAAATGTAATATCTACTATTACCAAGTCTCTTCTATTACTTCATCTGCACACTGTCCTAGAACCCTGCTAGCCGGCACCTAGAGGACAGATTGTAGCACTCTAAGGTCTATTTGTAAGTTTTTAGCAAAAAAATCTGTTGTTGTTTGCTCCCAATTACCAAACAATTACAGATGCTTTCAGTACTTTTTACTTACTTTTTACAGTTATACTGAGTTTTAGTATTTATTGTATACGTAACCAATATTGCAGCCAATTTTCAATTTCCTGAATGATACAGTTCATGAGATAAACCTTGTAACAAAAGAGGTCTAAAAGACGCATTTTAATAAATCATCCATCTTACTTTATATAAGAATTTATTCATAACTACACCATATCTAAGATGTAATTACTAATAGTACTTGATAAAATGTAATAGGTAGATATAAAACCGCATTTTTCCGCTTTCTGCCCCTTATGCTCAGTGGTTAGTGCCGGGCACTCTCTCTGTAATAAGTTGTGAGGTAACCGACCGCTATTTAGTGCTATTTCGTTTAGATAACGATATAAATCGCAGCCATGTACAAATACAAATATACTTTATTGCACACCCGGGACAAACACAAAACATACAACATAAAGAGAGGTATAAAGAGAGGCTTAGCGCTTTAAGCGATATCTTCCAGGCAACCTTCAGGTGATGGAAAAATCATAAGATACATAATATACGGGTGCAAAAGGCGTATGAAATAAATACTACCCACAAATAAATAAATAACAATAATTTAAAAAAAATTAAACCTTTGCAAGCTGCAATGCAGTGTAATAAACTATGATCAAAGTAGGTAGAGCTGTTTTTGGTACTTGCCACATACGGTCATAATATGGATAAGTATGTCCAATAATCCCCGGGATTTCCGGGATTGAATAAATATATTATTTAGATTTTTAACGTTATATTTGTTTTGATACACATTTAAGATTGGTGGCGAAATATTTTTTTTTAAGATTCATGGCGCTAGTGTACCTATGGTAGTGTTTTAACTTCTTCGTAAGTTCACAATTTTTAAAAAATCGTTATCCGCCAAATAAGGGCGAGGTTTATAAAAGTAATTTACAACATTTGCTCGATAACTTAAAACGGGATCCCGAAATCATATCCATATTAATATAACCTTTGAGGACATTGACCCGAAAGAGCCCCACCTACTCCGATCACAGGTAATAAATGTAATAATATTACGTAAATACTATAATATATACAGAAATAGCGTCGGTGGTCCAGTGGCTAGGACGCCGGACTCCCATGCGGGAGGTCCAGGTTCGAAACCATGCAATGCCATGTGCCAATGAGTTTTTCGGACTTTTTCGAAGACTTACGTACATTTACCGACTGACGGTAAAGGAAAACATCGTGAGGAAACCAGCATGTCTGTGGAAATTAAAAATTTCCGAAGGCGTGTGAAATCCACCAATCAGCACTGGGCCCGCTCAGTGGATCATGGCCCGTACCCCCTTGTGTAAAGAGACCGGTGCCCCAACAGTGGGGACATTAATAGGCTGATGATGATACAGAAATATAATACTTATAATATAAGACTTTATATATAATCAAAAATATTTATAATAAACAAATAAATAACACACATCATATGCTAAAATGAAATGTATGTACCTAATAAAACAAACTTCTGTCCTATTCCATTATATAGAGGATTACCAATAAGACAATTCGAGGTGAAATACTGCACTGATGCCCTGCTGACCCTGAGTGCCTCATGTGCCGGTAATCACGCTGCCACTCTTACACTTCAAACTTAGTAGTGGTAGATCCTAATGTGAAGGATCGCCTGGGGTGGTACCACCCTCTTATCTATTTCTGCCGTGAAGCATGCTTGCATTTCTGTGTTTCGGTTTGAAGGGTAAGAGAGCCAGCGTAATTACCGGCACATAAGACACTACATCTTAGTCCTCAAGGTTAGCAGCGCATCAAAACCCTCTGATATTAATACAGTAAGGGGAGATGTCTATGGGCGACGGTGACCACTTACCATCAGGTGGCCCGTTTGCTCGTCTGCTCTCCTTACTTAATTTAAAAAAAACTGAAACTGCTGATATACAGCAATGCAAGCAATGCTGCTTTGAGGCAGAAATAAGTAAAAGATACCATCCGCAGACCGTTCGCTCAACGTTTCTAGTTTAGGCAGGGCTCAATTTTTTTCTAGCCCCGACCTATAGCCTAGAGTCCGTGCTATTTATTTTTATTCACTACTAAACACGCATTTGACCTGGATCTCGCCTGGTGGTAAGCGACGATGGAGCATGCGGGTCCAGTAATTGTCTATTCACTCTGGCCTTGAAGATCCCAAGGTTGTAGGTTTCTGGAAATACAGACGCCGGCAGGCTGTTCCATTCCTTAGCCGTTCGCATAATGAACGAAGAAGCAAATCGCTTCGTACGAGCAGATGGGATATCAACGACATAAGGATGGAATCCCTCCCCGCGCCTGGTAGTCCGAAGGCGGAAAAATCATTATTAGACACATTACAACATGTTTAAAAACATGTTCACCCCACCAGACATTGCGTTTGTGATGAGGAAAAGGCACTTTATTGCATAAACTTAGCGCTGGTTTCGCGTTAGCCTTCCGGCGTTTAGGTCAGGTTTCCGTAGGACGTTTGCGAAACAACGTCGTGTGACGTACGGACAGACATCCTTATGTCTAGAGATGCAGGGTGCCCGCCAAGTTCGAAAAAAAAACGACGCAATGACTGTGTGTCGAACAGACTCTTGAACTCTTCTCTTCTATTGCATTCAATAGAAGAGAAGAGTTCAAGAGTCTGTTCGAGCCTGTTCGGCCCGTAGCAATGGGAGGCCTGTACCCCAACAGTGGGGACATTACGCTGATGATGATGAGTAGTAAATAAGCTTTTAAACTTAGTCATTTTCAACTTCAACTTAGTCAGTTTTTAACTGATAGAACAACATAAATAAGCCTTTGAAAAATACTGTTAAATTCAAATTCTTTTAAAAACAGACCCTGTCTCCTGGAGAGAGATTAGGTTATGTGGGATTTTAAGGCCTTGTGGCGATTCTACCCTCCCACGCTGATTTCGACGATGATTTCCGAAAAACCAAACTCAGCTTACATTTCAAGCAAGTTTCAGCAAGTTTTCACGCAAGAGTCATTACTCTTGCGTGAAAACTTGCCAAGTTAAGGATTTAGTTTTAAGCAAACAATATTTTTTTCTTTTTAAACAATACAATACAATACAAATATTCTTTATTACACACAGGACAAAATACAGGACAGACGGCCTTATAGCTTTAAGCTATTTCTTTCTGGCAACCTTTGGGTGATGGAGTTATTGTAAAATACAACGTGAGCAGGGTGCAAGAATGAATTAAATAATACCAAGTAATAAAAATACAACAAATATGGGTACTTAATAAATAATAATGTTTAAAATACGTAAATAGGTAGGTATACTTAGATATTAATAATATAAATACATATAATATATATAATAATATGTTTACATGATATAAGGAAAAAAATAACAGATAAATACAAAACATTCTATAGGATTTAATTACACATAACCACATTGCTGTTCGTAGTGGTGACGCAAGTAATTTTTAAAAATCGGGATTGATAACAGATAAAGAGATAGAGTAACAATGTCATATTAATATTACATTCTTTAGGTAAGTTTGATACACTTTAAATCTCAATTATTTTATTGGCGAAAGCGACAGACATACTTGTTTATTATACCGAACTTGGCCCCTTTATTCACATTTATGTTTTTGGTAGAATGCTCATACATAACTTCACGCTATGTCCCTTGCGGCGCAGGTAGAAAAAATGGAGCGCCACGAATCTTTGTCTTGACACACCGCTACATTCGTATTTTCATAAAAATATACATAATTAAATGTATAAAATGTGTTTGTTAAGGGACTCGTAAAATCGTTAAACGTAAATTGCAAAATAATTGTATTTAAGTAGGATGTCGTATTTGCATAATGTGTAAATAATATATTTTTTACCAAGTATCTGATGGTTTCCTGGTGCAGAATGAGATGGAATTTCCAGTATTCATTAAATATTAGCATGTATCCATTGCACCAATTTATTAACGTCAATAACACTGTTATGATTAATACATAACTAATAACTTTTACTTCTCTAATTCTTTTTTTTTAAAATCGATCTACTTCTACTCTCTTCATATCGCAGTGTGTTAAATATAGGTCAAGTTCGTATTTCAGCCTGATCGATAGAAAAAATTTAATAACTCGTGTGTGATACTTGCCAAAAGGTAGTAGTAGCAATCAACAATTTTTTTAAAATAATTAAACATTGTTATTTCTGTTGGTAAGTTTGATAGAACTTTAATAGGACTTGGCATCCACTTAGATCTCATTTATTTGTAGACGCACTCGACAAAGCCGCTTACTTGTTCCTTGTACCGGACTTGGCCCCTTTTCTCAAATGTGAAATAATTACGATTTTTGCGATTTTTATTCATCAACGATATCTGATAAAAATTGGGCCAGTGCTTTCCAAGTATTAGGAGTATATTTGATGTCAGAGATGGGATCTCTGGAACGGTATTAGCCAGGAATGCGATTCTCGCAGCGTTCGACATACAAAAGTCGAGCGCTACGAACGTCTTGTCACGCTCACACATGTAATGTGAGCGAATGAGATAGGACTAATGTCGAATTCGACATTCCACTGCGAGAATTGCCGTCCTGATAGCTCAAATGTTTGGCCATGTTTGACCATGCTGCCCTACTCACATATGAAACGTTATGTACTTGACGGTGACCAGGAAAAGGATATTTCCACAATGGTAATTCGGGGGTTTCTTAAATTTTGAACTTAGAGTTATTTGTCATAAATGTATTATATATAAATGTATTAATAGAAATAGAAATTGTTTATTTGCTTAGAATACTATATAACAAAAGATCTTATAATTTTATATATAGTAGTCAACAGTAGTCCTGATTCCGTAAAATCCTTACTCACTAACGAATTTTCCTCTGCCTATCTGGTTGCTAGATTAAGAGTTTTATTAAAAAATATATATTAACTGTGGAAGCTTATAAATGGCTATTGTTTTATATATGTAACTTCTAAATAAGGCTATAAGCTACCCAAATAAAATAAAATAGCCAGCCACAATATTCAGCCACATTATGGCATGCAAATGTTTCGAACAAAATAAATAGTTGCAAACAATCTTAAAATCTTAATGTTTGTCCCATCAACATTAAAACTTTATACTCACTATGAATTCAATTATTTTTATGATTAATAAACTCGTTTACAGAATTAAAACAATGTGTCATAAACCATTTAGTATTGTATGAGATGTATATTTTGACGAGACGTTGTCTACACTGGAGACGGAGTACGTCTGGGGTCACGGCAGCGTTAGGGTCGCCGAGAGACTGCGCTAATCACGGCTAATGACCAGCTACACCTGCACTGAGATGTGGTGACAATAGGGCATAAATCGCAAAGCGTTGCGTAGATGGAGCTACGAGCACTCTCCGTAATCAGAAACGTCATTTTTGAAGATATCACAAATTTCTCGTTATTTGGAATGATTTAATTTAATTTCTCATAGCTATAGTAGAGTTGTGATGATATCATGGCATCATATGACCATTTCAAAGACTTAAAAAATCTGTTAAAACAACGTGGCGCGAGTCTGAAGGAATTTGGTGGAAAGGTACGTATCTACATGTTGATATTTGGCTTTATGTGCTAATTTAAAGTTTATTAAACAAAAATCTTGTAAAATCATCCAATATTATTAAAAATAAAGTAAAGTTAAGTAAAATATACTTTATTGCAAAAATAAAAACAACAAACATGAGATAGAAAAATAAAAATAAAAATCATAAAAAAAATAATCAAAAAATAGAAAATAATCATTATTTATTTATCAAATTATTGTCATTGAAAGCAATACATTTAGGTTATGTTATTTTAGAACAAAATCATCTTTAAGTCGTACACATACGTCGTATTTTTGAATGTTTTTTAACTGTGCTAGTGGCGCCTCTAGTGGTAAAACATTGCAGGATTATCTCCTATTAATATTGTACGTACAGTTGGCCACTAGGTTAGGTTGTTGGGCTCCGGTTTCCGCATTTAGACACAAATGGTCCTTATGCGTGCAGGTATATTGGGTTGACTAGATTTCCAGCCAACCCAGCTCTGTCCAGAAGCTCAGAAGTTTCTTAGGACTCACAATTTAACCATTTTAAAAACTTTTTGGACAAAGTCCACATTCGTGAGTGAATCTCCCGGTAAAAGAACGGTGAATGTTTTTTGTTAACACTCTCATATCTAGGGTAGCTACCGTGTTATTTGTAAAGAGTAAGGTAGGCGTGATCTCATTAAAAATCTATCCACTTGTGAAAGTACAGATCTATTATTTATCCAGGCAATTGCTAGGTGTACTAGACATTTTTTATTTACTTATGTTTTGTTCGTCACGCTATCTACGTAACCACCGTCTATAAACAGACATAAATCTATTCTTACTAAATATTTTTCTATAGTAAATTGTGCACTAAGAATGTACACATTTGTAAGTATATACACAATTACAAATAACAAGTAGTTTATTCGTAATAATCAGTTGATTTTAAAAAAAATTGGTTTTATTAAGAATATAAATACTGTAAGTAAATTAGTACCTTATAGAAACGAATATAAACTAATTACAAATAATGTTAGTTTCTATATACACATAATTAATGAATTTTATTTATTTACAACTTAAAATTATTTATACACAAACAATTGCAGAAGCAAGAGCAATAGAAAAGAAATGTGGAAATAATTAATTTAATAATGTACACAAAAAAATAATTAAATGTAACTTATAAAATACACATAATTATATAATAACAAGTATTTTTTTTTAATTATGTAGGAATTAAGGCTATACGTATAGGCTATATGTATTATATTTTTTTATTTTTTTTATTTACTTCTAAACCCGCATTTGACCTCGATCTCGCCTGATGATAAGCGACGATGAGGTCGACGATGGAGCTTGCGGGTCCAGTAAATGCCTATTGAAATAAATTCACAAAATAGGAGAAAAATATGCGACTTTTCAGTAGATCGGCTTTTATTAGACAGATGTCACTTTTTGAATTCCGAACATCCTCTAAACGCAAAAACAAAATAATTAATAAAACAAAACTACACACTTCGTTAAACACTTGAGATAAATAATTAAAACAGAGTTAAAAACAATTAATATTTACAAAATTAAATTAACTCAATAATTATTATACTCGTTAAAAATTAAATAGAAAGTCAAGTCAAGTCAGAGGTTAGGTTAGTCAGGTTTTGGAAGAAATACTGAGTCTGCGGCAGACAGCTCTAAAGCATAAATTAATTAAATTAATTAAATTAGATTAAATTAAATTAAATTCTCTGGCCTTGAAGATCCCAAGGTTGTAGATTTCGGGAAATACAGACGTCGGCAGGCTGTTCCATTCCTTAGCCGTTCGCATAATGAATGAAGAAGCAAATCGCTTCGTACGAGCAGATGGGATATCAACAACATAAGGATGGAACCCCTCCCCGCGCCTTGTAGTCCGAAGGCGGAATGGAGATGCTAGAATTAGGTCGTGCAATTCCGATGCGTACTCTCCGAAATGTATCCTATAAAATACCGATAGACAGGCAACCTTGCGCTGATGTTCCAGACTTTGCAGTCTAGCTTCCACCAGCGAATCATATAACATTACTACTATATTGTACTTCACTATTTCCTTTTCTATCTTTTGTTTGTTGTTTTCTATTTGTGCAATAAGGTGTATTTTTCTTTACTTCAAGGCGCATTCCCATAATTTCCTGAACAACTATTTCTTTAATATAAAACACTTTGGCAGTTCTGCCAAGTTTAACTTGAAGCCAACTGGAAGTAAGTAAGTATATTTAGCTGAAGGTTAAGTAAGAGGCTTGTAACTTTTCCAGTTTCGGTGCATACGCTTGTTTTAACTTAATGAGGCAATTGAAATTTCGGATCACGCCCCGGGCGGTAGAGTTCTTCTGACTCAGGATCGAAAACCCTATTGAACTCTGAAGTTTTTTATGATTTTGTCTGTATATTGAACATAACTAGATGACCTGTTTGTCTTATAGTTTAGGTAGATTTTATTTGTGTATGTGTTGTACAGTGCCGGTAATTACGCTTGCTCTCTTACCCTTTAAACCGAAACAGCAAGCAAGCATCTGCCCCTTATGTGAAAGGGTGGTATGCCAGGCTGACTCTACAGTACTCTACACACATTCATACCACCTTACCATCAGTTGAGATGGATCAAACACGCACTTGGTAAAAATTAAACATTTAAAAAAAAACGTTTTACCATTGTATAGATCCTCTTACGTTTTCCTGGTCATCATCAGGTCCTTGAGATTCCAGATGTGGGTAGGGCTCCAACTACCAGTAATACACATTACATTACAGCATTACACTTGGAAATAAAAATAGAGTGGGACCACGAGCAGTAATCTACAACTATTACTTGTAGTCCCACTATGCAGTGGTACAACGAACCCACATTTTCAATCTTTTCAATCAATCAATCAACATTTATTCGTGAACATAGGTAATAATAAGTAAGTGTACAGTTTAAATGAGTTGGTATCACTATGCCCCGTCGTTTGACATACACAAACACACATTAATTTATTAATTATTTTTATTTGTTTGTAATACACATTACATTACATTACAGCATTACACTTGGAAATAAAAATAAAGTGGGCCCACGAACCGTAATCTACAACTATTACTGGTAGTCCCACTATGCAGTGGGACCACGAACCTACATTTTCAGGCTAGTGGGACTACGAGTAATGGTGCGACAATATAGGTGGGACCACGAGTCACACATCTAAAATATATAATAAACCGAAACCTACCTGCCATTATCCACAACGCCCTCCCTCGATTAAAAATATGGTAAAATGTAAAACTTGTAGTCACAAACAAAGGAGCTCTCAAACTGGTTGTGAACGTCCTTGTGGCCAGTCGCTGTGAACTTTGGTCGGCGTGTTGTCGTGTAATTACGCTCGTATGTAGAAGACTACAACTTTATAAACGCAGGGTAAATATTACTATGATTTCCCTCCGACTAGGAGCGGATTCAAAAACAAATTTTTCAACGGTAAAGAAAATCGGAAAAAGTACAAATAGTAGTGGTATATTTACAAATTAAAAAATCTAATTTAGATTTTTTTGAAAAATTAGGTTTCAAAATAAAACGACTCTTACTCGTACAAACAAACGATACTAGCTAGGACTTTGAAATAATTTAAAAAATACAGTCGCCTAAGAAAGTACTTGGAAGTATAGTAAGTACGCGCTGTGGGTTCGAAACCGTGCAGTGCCATGTGCCAATGAGTTTTTCGTATTTTCGAAAACTTACGTACATTTTACCGACTGCTCTAACGGTGAAGGAAAACATCGCCAAGAAAACTGCACACTGAGATGACCAGTGTGTAAATGAGGTAGGCACAAAAGATCCTCAAGGGTCGAAGTGCCGCTGGGGTTATTCCCGGCCCCCTATCATAAGATAAGATAAGAAGTACGCGCTTTCTTAAGCTACTGTCACTGTAGGTACTTAAGTTATTTCCAATATGACTCACCATAGTATAATATTACGAGTATGGGTACAAAACCGCGAACATGACTGGCTTTAAGTAATTATATACATTTTAGCTTCTCGAGTAAATTGAGTACCTAATAGTTGCAGACATGTTTAAGTAAGTATTAAGTTATAAAGTATGTGCAATAAGTTAATTGCATCTTTATCGGCAGTAAGTACTTCGGATTAAATATGTTAGTACTTATATGCGTAACATTATATTAAGAGCGTCGGTGGCGTCGCCACGACGACGCCACCGACTCTCCTAGGACGTCGGACTCCCATGCGGGAGGACCGAGTTCGAAACCAGGCAATGCCATGTACCAATGAGTTTTTGGATTTTTTAAAAGACTTACGTACATTTACCGTCTGCTCTGACGGTGAAGGAAAACATTGTGAGGAAACCTGCACACTGAGATGATCAGTGTGTGAAATGGGGAAGGCAATGTCAAACCACCCCAAATAATCTGCCACGAGAGTCGTTCTATGTGATTAATTCCTTAGAATGATCACGATACTCAGCAAAGAGGAAAACGACTTAGAAGAGATATTAAATATGTAATTACCGTTTGGGTACCGAATGTCCATTTCCCAAAATGACTAGTACCAAAATGACCATAGCCTCAAAATAAACAACACAACAACAAAAACTCAACTCATTCATACAACACAACACGCATACTGTTGCTTTCTTCGTCCGTGCAGTCACTGAGGGCAAGCTGAAAAACAGCGATGTGGCTTGCCTCAACATTATGCTGAGCTGGTGTACCCTTTTTGGCACTGTACCGCACCGGTTGTTTTGTGCTGCATGTATTATATCCTTGTATACTTCTGTATTGTGTACTTGCTGTATTCTGGTGTTTACAGTGCTAAATAAACGTTTTCAATTTCAATTTTTCAAAAATGACTAGTCTAGTGTGTTCAATCTTCAACTGAAATGCAACGTCTACTTTTTACCGCAACACAATGTGTCAACTGTGTACAGTCGACCACAGGTCAACCTACTCAAAACGTTGTTTTTTTAAATTTACACCTAAACCCGCGTTTTTTCACATTTTTGTATGTGCCAATCAAACATTACGAATCTTCTAACAAACCTGGGTATACCCAAAACTCATATATATCTTATCCTACATTATTATAACACCGTAGTGTTACATTTGCAGTTTCAATTTGCGTTTTATGACTTATTCGTGTGTAGTATTCGTAGAAAATGCCTTAATCTTACGTAAGATAGGAAACTGTAACCTTAAGCCGTTCTTAAGCCAACAGTGGAAATAAATCCGGTCAAGCGTGAGTCACTTTGTGACGCATAAAGTTACGATTAAAGTTTACTGAATTATGGAATATCTGTGTGCGTACACTTCTGACGTGGTCTCACGAGTGCTGTTCGGGACTAGCTTATTTATTATTAGTTATTTTTCTTGGTAAGGATTAAAAAGCTTTTTTTTTATTGACTACTAAACCCGCATTGGACCTAGATCTCGCCTGATGGTAAGCGACGATGAGGTCGACGATGGAGCATGCGGATCCAGTAATTGCCTATTCACTCTGGCCTTGAAGATCCCAAGGTTGTAGGTTTCGGGAAATACAGACGCCGGTGTTCCATTCCTTAGCCGTTCGCATAATGAACGAAGAAGCAAATCGCTTTGTACGAAGAGATGGGATATCAACGACATAAGGATGGAACTTCTCCCCGCGCCTGGTAGTCCGAAGGCGGAAGCTCTCAGTAACAAGGAGTTAACCACCTCGAACTCAAAAGCACATAATTCGTGTTGTGTGCTTTCGAGATCATTGACTCTCTAAATTCCTAGAAAGTTCGTGCTTGTGTCGCCTTATCGATTCCATGTTTATATTTTTCATCAATAATAAAGTCCTTAATTATTCTTAGCACGATTTTGATTTCTATATCTAAAAAATGGTACCTATTTAGTTTTAAAAACATAAAATAAATAAGTATAGGCGCTTGCCTAAATACCCACTTATGTTAGAATAGGTACAAGATTTTAGTCAAAGTAGAGATTTTTAATGACAATATAATTGCTTTGGTATTTATTTCGTAACTACATTCCAGAGATCTCACCTGACATAAAAGATACTCCAAGATCTTGGAAACCACTGGTCTAATTTTTATCAGACATTGCTAAGAACACTTCGTCAAAATTATCTAGTATATAAAAAAGCCGGATCCAAATCGGATAATCCGTTGTTATGTAGGATTGCGATATGGGATGAATGCGGACCGTTATTGAATACCTTCTTTTTGGGAAAGCAGTTTCTCCGAAGATACAGGTTCGCCTAGTTTGGGAGTAAATAATAATAATACAGGTTCGCCTAGTTTGGGAGTAAATAATAATAATACAGGTTCGCCTAGTTTGGGAGTAAATAATAATAATACAGGTTCGCCTAGTTTGGGAGTAAATAATAATAATACAGGTTCGCCTAGTTTGGGAGTAAATAATAATAATACAGGTTCGCCTAGTTTGGGAGTAAATAATAGTAAAATAATCTTTATTGTAAACATGGCAAACAATCGAAGAATTAAAAAAAATACGTCACCTTTTTTTTCTACATTCTTTTTTATGTTTTATGTTTTAAAAAGTATTTGTTTTAAATTGTTTTTAGTTGCTATTAGTTGTAATTGTTAGTTGTATAAGGTATATTGTTATAAGGTACTAGACCTATATTGTAACGTGCTACGTACGTACCGATGTGTTAGTGAATGCTGTGTATGCCTTTAATTGGCACATATATCAGTAAAAGTACAATTTTATTAAGATTATTTGAAATGTGAAATATATGTGCTGTTGGCATACCTAAATTCAATATGCAAAAGACTTAATCGTTTCGTCTTCGCCTTAAAAAAACTAAGACAAACTGTTTCCATAGAGGCTGCATTAGTGGCTTATCATGGCCATGTAGCGTCAGTGCTTAGCTATGGTCTTATCCTGTGGGGCGACTCTACTGAGTCTGAGAGAGTGTTTAGACTGCAAAAGAAGTGTATTAGGGCAGTGTGCGGAGCTAAATTTCTGGACAGTTGCAGACAACTGTTTAAAAAACTAAATTTACTTCCCTTGCCGTGTATGTATATTAAGGACATATGCTTATTCGTTAAAGCCAATATGCTTCATTTTACAAAGCGGAGCGACTTGCACGTCAGGCAGACGAGGCCACAAATAATGAACAAGCAGCTATGGCAGCCCCCGTGCCGGAAATACATATACACAAGAAATGTTTATAACATGTGCATAACAGTGTACAACAAATTACCTCATGATATAAGGGTGTTAGAGGGTAGACTCTTTAAAACTGTATTAATGAAATGGCTGCATGAAAATCCTTTCTATAGTGTGAAGGAGTATAATGAACATTCACATTAGCACTAAAATTGACATTATTTTAATTTATATTCTTTGTAGGTACCTGACATTTTGTACGTCTTTTAACAGGCTGAATACTTTGACTTTAATATATTTTTAAGATCTTTTACTTTCTATACAGTATTCTGACAAATAAAGTATTTTGATTTGATTTGATAAATAAATAAAAAAAAAACAATATCCTGACTCCCAAACTAGGCGAACCTGTATCTTGGGAGCCAGTGCTTTCCCAAAAATAAGTCAGGGTACTGTTCGATTTACAAGTATTGTCATGTTTTCAATAAACATTATTTTATTTATTTAAGGCATTATTTAAGGGGCTCCTCCTTCAGTCCCCATCATATGTATCGCTAACCAAAGGTTAATGTAAAGGCCCTTCAATTTTATGGTGCCCCCAATGTTAGTTTAAACCAATTGCATATTACATTATTTTTATAGCGGTTCTCAAATAAGTTTGTCTCGAAAACATGACAGCCAGCCATGACATGATTTTTTTTAAATTATCTCTGTATAACCTGACCGGGAATTTAAAACCCTTTGCCATATAGCGAACTCCATAACACAGTCTGTAAGGTCTGGACTACACGAGAACCGCCGTCTAGGAGTCGGGTCCCAGCCACGGTTCGGACCTCTGCAATCAATCACAAGCGCTCCGCCTTCCCCCCACTTGAAATCAGCGTTTTATGACTGGATGCATCGAACTGAACCAGAAGGGAACTGGCCTCTTGAAGTCCTAGCCTTAAGCATATAAGATTAGGTACGAATTACTACCAATAACAAATTAAGTACAGCATCCAGTAACTAATTGTAATGTTTGACACATTACAATTTGCACACAATAGGTAATCTGACCTTTGACAAAAGTTCAGAGTTTTAGCAAAAACCTAGACCTATGTCTACGTCATAGAAATAGGTAGCTTCCTCAAAAACTTATGTTTCTTCAATAGTGGCGTCAATAGGAGATAATCCTGCAATGTTTTACCACTAGAGGCGCCACTAGCACAATGGTACGTAGCCAATCAACATGTAGATACGTTCCTTTCCACCAAATCTTTTTTTCACCCTTCAGACTCGCGCCACGCTGTCTTAACAGATTTTTTAGGTTTGCTATTTTGAAATGGCCATATGATGCCATGATATCATCACAATTTTACTATAGCTTTGATAAATTAACCAAAATAACGAGAAATTTGGGATATCTTCAAAAATAACGTTTCCTTTTGCTTTTCTGTTTACGGAGTGTGCTAGTGGCTCCATCTACGCAACGCTTTGCGTTTTATGTCCTATTCTACGGTGGCGGCCAAATCTAAAGTTAAAAAATGATACTGTCACGCTCACTCATATGCTAAATCATGTAAGAGCGAGGGAACAGAATATACACAGAAGTCCGCTCCGGGCGACCGCGATTTTGATTATGTCACTCGACCGTAGCGCTAGGGCAGTTATAATTCCCTGTTTAAAAGAAACAGTCTTGTGAAAAATATTTCTGGCAATGTATTTCGTTTATTGAAAGTACTAAAAAGTATACCTACCACACGATAGCGCCATAGCGCATGTATTTCGCGCCTAAGTTCCTTTGACTAGCCCTGAGATCGTCTGTACGCAGAGCCCGTGTGTGCGTGAGCCGATTTCGCGCGTATGTATTGAGCGGACCGTGTGTATATTTAAAAGTCAATTGGTAAGTAAATGCATTCGGAAACTTTTTTTCTCAGGCATGCAGGTTTCCTCACGGTGTTTTCCTTCAACGTACTGAGCAGTCAGTAAATGTACCTTTTTCATTTGACCTCGATCTCGGCTGATGGTAAGCGACGATGAGGTCGACGATGGAGCATGCGGGTCCAGTAAATGTCTATTCACTCTGGCCTTGAAGATCCTAAGGTTGTAGGTTTCGGGAAATACAGATACCGGCAGGCTGTTCCGTTCCTTAGCCGTTCGCATAATGAACGAAGAAGCAAATCGCTTCGTATGAGCAGATGGGATATTAACAACATAAGGATGGAACCTCTCCCCGCGCCTTGTAGTCCGAAGGCGGAATGGAGATCCTGGAATTAGGTCGTGCAATTCCGATGCGCACTCTCCGAAATGTATCCTATAAAATACCGATAGACAGGGCCGATGTTCCAGACTTAGACCTACCGCGAGTCTTTGAAAATACTGAAAAGAACGTGCATGATCCTTCCTTAAGGAAGTCCGCGAGCGGATATCAAGAAAATCCTCCAAGAAACTGACATTGATACCTCGCTACTACTCGCAACCTAGTAGACCAGTAGGATTCCTCAACGTTTGCTAGGCACAATAATTAATTAATAAACAGTAACAGACGATGCGTGTGCGATTGAGGCAATGAAAAAACCCGGCGAGCTCGAATTGTCGAAACCACTTGCGTCACTCGATCACCTCGTTTGACACGAACTGGTCAGTACGCGCGTTGCCCGCCTCAAGAACGCAACGACACTGGCAGCTAAGAAAATAAAAACAATTACAAAGCGAAAACGGAACGCAGCCAGTCAGCCGTTTGCCGCGCGCCAATCCGCACACTCCGCGAGTGGCCGCTTTATCTGTCAAAAATTCGCGCCAATTAGAAAGTTTTTTTTATAATTAAATTTTTTATTTCCAACCAGTGTTTTTTTGAAAATTGCAGTGCGTTTTTTTTTTAAATTTTTGAGTGGTTTGTTACTGTGTGAAGTGTGAGTGTACATGCCACAAGGAAGCTGACTAAAGGCCGCCGAGATGCTTATAACGTGAGTTTTAATGATGTTCCGTGTTTTGAATCGTAATTAATAATCTGTAACCAACAAAAAGTCGGAAAGTTTTTGAACGTTACTCAATTTTAGGAACATGGAATAAACATATAAATAAGGAACTGGAAAAAGAATAAACTAAAGAATTGGCTTAGGCCTTGATTACTAACTGGACATGGAAAAATATGAAAGAAGACATGGCTGTATGGTTTTTGACCCTTGCATGTTCTTTTAGAACGTATTGAACAACTACTCAGTTTTAGGAAGTTTTTAACGTAACCGGTGCCTAAAACAGTAAAGCATCCCTTGGTACTTTGTCAAGAAATCGCAACAAAAAGTTAAAGCGACAGGGTTCCAGAGTAAGCTTTGTGTCTAAAAGTAAAATTCTTAATACGCGGCTCTTGACTTAACTTTTGTCTAATAAATTCAAGGTCTAAACAGAACAGGTTTAATTCTAATTAGCAGCAAACAGGTCAGAAATGGAATAATACGAGATACCAACCGAACTTGCAAGCTAACCCCCCACCAATGTCTCGTAATTGTATCTAGTTCAATGTCCGAACAGTTACCCAATATTGCACGATTACTAATGCAACTTATTTATCCGTCTAACCGGTTTCCAGCACAATTTAGTTATAATATCTACTTTAAAATGAGATTTTTCTAAGTAGAAGAGCACAGATTTTTTTCGCTCCCGATCTGTGTTACAACTGGTAATAATTATTACCCGTGGTTCAACTGTCAGAAAGGTTTAAGAGATTCACAGTCAGGGTCAAAAATGCAATACAATTTTGATAAGATAAGATAAGATTTATTGTGTTAAAGTTTAGGTAAGAATTACAAATATTGCAGATATAGTTGCATAAACATGTCACACTAAACTTTACCTTTACAGGCATATACACCGAATTCACAAGTTAATAATGTTTATACAGATTATGAGAAGAAAACAGAAAAGATGAAGAGAATGTCATTAAAATTTATACAATGTCAATAATATTAAATTTACTTTTTTGTTCCTACATTATTTTGGCATATAGTTCCATAATAATTAGCGCGGTTGCAAATTTATTTTCTAATATTTATTTGGTGACCTAGACACACGGTAGTGTGTCTGCCAAGTTTGAATAAAACGGCATTACACAATTTTTCTCTCTCATCTTTCCTTGAATGACTATTTTGTTTGAAAACTTGCCAAGTTAGGGATTTTAAGCAAGCGATTATTATTCTTTTCAAACAATATATAGGTTACTTTGAATATCTGGGGTCATTTTTAGTAAGTGTAGGTTACGAGTTGTCTACTATTTTCTTTTGAGGTCACCAACAAGGTGGTTTAAAACCACCTTTTTAAAAAATGTTACCATTTATTATACTTTTTCTTGTAAACACGATAAGGTTACAATTATTACATGTTACCATTGCAATATTTTTGGTTTCCGTTATCGTAGGTATCTTAAATCAATAAGAGGTAGGTACCCAGTACCCTTTATTTATTCCAATTTCTTATTAAAATTAGATTTAGTACCAATTAAAATTATTGGGGAAAGAAGGACCCGCCACACTACACCCGGTAATTAATTATTGAGGAGTATTGGGATTATTTTATTGGGGATTGGGGGTATTATTGGGATTATATTATGGGGATTATTGGGGGATAATTAATATTAAATTATTGGTGGAAGAAGGACCCGCCACACTAGATCCTGTACGGTCCTTTTACCTACAATAATTTTAATAATTAATATTGGATTTCCGCAAAGTATAACGCCTGATTCCATAGATTTCTTAGACCAGAATTGGTAAACCCATTTGTTAAGTGCCTATTACGACAATTATACTAACCACATGATCTATAGCAATATCCCATGTAATATAAGCTATGAGAACGGAAGTGACTTGGCTGGTATTTTACGTAAATTAGTAAATGGCCTCGTTACAGATTTAGATCAAGTTTTAGTATGACGTATTAATACAATATTTCATAGTAAATAGTTGAACCAGTTCTATAACTTTTTAAGCTTTCGTAGTTAAACCCCGCGCTAACTATAGTATTAACCACTTATAACCTAAAACAGTCGAAATACAGTCTTAAAACGACTATGGTACCACCACAATGTTCTTCAGTTATCCTAGGAAATAGAATCTCTATCCTAGGAATAAGAGCTAAGCCGCGTATCATTTTTATGCCAGAAGCTTCTATTCATCATCATCATCAGCCCATGTCGTCCCACTGCAGGGTATAAGCCTCCTCTCCTTTGTGCCACCCTATACGATCCTGTGCTAGTCGCATCTAGGTCTTCGATGCGACTTTGGTGATGTCATCCGCCCATCTGTCTGCTGGACGACCTACTCCTCTTTTCCCCGAGCTTGGCCACCACTTAATGAGTCCACCGGCCACCACCACGTCTAACCAAGTGTCTCGCCCATCGCCACTTTAGTATCGCAACCCGCTTTTCCACGTCTAGGACTTTAGTTCGTTGTCTGATCACTGTGTTGCAGATCTTGTCCATTAGATACCTAACATGGCACGCTCCATGGCCCTTATTTTGAAGCTTCTATTAATTAAAAGTAATTACAACGTCTACAAATATTTGAAACTGTATTTTTAAAATCAGGTATATGGAGATTTTAATCATAAAATATACGTACTTATAAATACGTAACATCACGTTTATAGTATTTCGATTAGAATAAAATAGATCATTCATTTGAACCCATAGATGTATGAATAATACGAAACTCTAAGATAACTCTCCATGGATATATAACGACATGGATTGCTAACTGCTTTAGTTATTTTTTTTATTTTTTTCTCGCCAGTGTTACAAAAAAATATCGTATCTAACACGTGCGGGAAGACCACGTGCCCCAGAAATGAAATGAAATGAATTTTTATTTGCACTGTCGTAACTGATGATCTGCATTTCACGAAGTGGATAAAAATCTTAGACAGCGTAGCATTCGACTATTACAGTATCTGTCTAACTTCTAAAACATCGTGAAATGCTTACGCACTTCGTGAAACGCGTCATTACGCTATGTTTCTACGACATATCCACAACACTCGCCTACAGTTTCTGTTGCGAAATAACGCTTGTAGCGACAATTTAGTTCCTCCCGCACAAGTTAGACAATCTATTATTAATGGCTTGTATTCTTGTACTTAAACGTTTTTTTATCTGTCTATACATATGGTAATTTTCCATTATCTGTTTACTCATGCCCACAGGAAACAATTGTTGAATGAATGTAAAGCAAAGAACAGAATTTACAATTAATTATGCCTTGTAAACAAGAATTCTATGAGACACAAGCGTGAATCATCTAACGGGGTTCCTGATAAATACCTATACATAAACGGAGTTAATAATATAGAGCCGGTAGAGATATATAATTATAGATCTCCTTATAACCTATAGAAATACTAGAAAAATAAACATAAAATATGCGGATATAGAATTAAATATAATTATTTTACAATCTACAACTTTTTGTGCCGGCCTTAAAAAATAGCACCACCCCAACTCTTCCTGTGGATATCGTACGATTGAGAATCTTAGTAGATACTACTCTATACCTAGAATTTTTTATTAGACGGACTAAACTGACAGGTGCTAACGTCACTTTGTAAAATAATGTTGCCATATTTAATGTAATAGTGACGCGTTCAGTTCACTCGTGAATCAGTTCCCTTAGTTCACACAAACAGTGAGCCAAAAAGATAACTTTAAATTATATATTGAAAGAAGATGGATTTCGCTCCCATACAAAGTGAGGCTCAGCGATTTAACTTTTCACGACATTTTAGAAGAAAATAAATTATACTTTGATTGGTGAATTATTGGTCAGTGATTGTCATCGATCTTTGGTCACTATTTTTATTTCATCAAAAACTGGCAACACTGGAAACGTTAGTTTAGTCCGTCTAATAAAAAATACTACTTTTGTAGACGGCGATAGGTTCGCCACCTGTAAAGTTTGTCCATCAATCTTACGGCGAAAAGTGGGAACTACTTATTATGTTAACTACTTATTGCGATATGACCGCCTTTGTACATATAGTGTTATTATTCCTGTAGTTTTTACTTTTCCTGATTTTGTGTACAATAAAGTGTTTCTATCTATCTATCTATGTTATTTGTATATAAGTATATAATAGAAATAGAAAAACCTTTATTAATAGACCATATATAAAATATCTGTAAAAAATATGTAAAAAAATCACAAAATGAGTAAGTTTATAAATAATAATTGATATAATTATATTAGTATATATGTATTCGTATATATAACATTTTTTTAAATAAATGGATATGATTTAAACATTTGAACATACTTTTCAAAAAAGATGCACTTATAACAACTAGAGATACAAAGTTGTATCACTAGTAACATGGGGGATATAAGTTGTGTCACTTGTACCATCAATGGTACTAGTCAATGGTACTACTAATCTAACGGCACAAATTGTATATATCATTATAATTGTTGAGTATGTATTTCATTTATCTACTATATAATAATTGTAATTTATTTACGCTGGTTTATTGTACTCCATACCTTTACCCACCATAAACGTAATCTAAACTCTCTTTAATCAAAGGTTGGCTGGAAGAGATCCCTATGGAATAAGCCAGCCATTGTACATATTTTAACGTTTGTTTTTTTGGTGTATTTTTTATATAGAGAAGTCTCTTTATTGTACTAATATAAAAAATACACCGAAAATTTAAAAAAACATTAAAATATGTACAAAAGCGGGCTTATCCAATAGGAATCTCTTCCAGCCAACCTTTGATTTAGGAGAGTTTAGACTACTTTTATGGTGGGTAAAGGTATGGAGTACAATAATTCAGTCAACAATTCAGTACAATAATTCAAACAAACAAACTCATGATTAAAGGTGTTTCCTCTGTCTACCCCCTCTGGGATTATGGACGTGAGAATTTATGTTTTATTATTATTTTATGTACTTTGACTCGGTTTTACTGAACTCTACCATTTACTCTGCACGCGAATGTAGCAAG
Source organism: Hofmannophila pseudospretella (assembly GCA_947369225.1). Lineage (NCBI taxonomy): Eukaryota > Metazoa > Arthropoda > Insecta > Lepidoptera > Oecophoridae > Hofmannophila > Hofmannophila pseudospretella. Next base: position 10,477,591 of record OX376334.1, read on the forward strand.
GCCGCGAGCGTAAACAGATAATCACGTCTGAGGCACTTAGATTGCCACGTAGTGGGCTGAGGAAAAGTACGTGGTAATGTGAAGGCTCTACTTAAAATTATAGATTAAAACATAGATTCTTCTTACACTGTTACATGTTCATTTGCACTGGTCAAAGAAGAGATCTGTCCTCCGAGATACAGGAACTTCCTAGTTCGGAGGTCAGCGCCTATAGTAGGATAACTGGTTGCTCACTAATTTTATTTAGTTTAATGTAACATATGCTTAAGTTCCTACTCCACTGTAATCTTACCGCACAAATAAACTATTCTTATTCTTATTCTTCTAAGTCGTATTAAATAAATAATTAAAAAAATATCTTTATTGTCAGGTTTTATTGCCATAGTAGTTGTAAAAAGACAAGTAAAAGCAGAATTAAACAAAAAAAAAAATATTAATAAGAAATGAAATGAAAGTAAACAGAAAATTAAATTAAAAGTAGAATAAAATACTTTAACATTAAACATAATAAAAGTGAATTTCCTACTTTTTATTCGCAGTCTGGTGCATCTTCAGCCAGTGTCCATAGAACCTATTTCTATGGATATCCTGAACGACAAATTTCAAAAGTATTCCTCATTGCTGAGGGTCGTGATCATTCTAAGGAATTAATCACATAGTAAACTCTGGGGTTTAATGGGGTGGTTGCCATTACCTTCCCCATTTCACACACTGGTTATCTGAGTGTGCAGGTTTCCTCGCGATGTTTTCCTTCGCCGTCAGAGCAGTCGGTAAATGTACGGAAGTCTTTCGAAAAAACCGAAATCTCATTGGTACATGGCATTGTCTGGTTTCGAACTCGGGACCTCCCGCATGGGAGTCCGACGTCCTAGCCACGACGCCACCATCGCGACGCTCAAAACATAGATACGAAAAGTAAAATACACGTACAAAACAAGATTATAAATTTCATAGAATTTTCAACGGAGCTATGGTAGGACGCAATCCATGCCTGATAATAAAAAATGGTCTGTATATTTTTCACGAAAAGGTACTAAAGTTACATTTGATAAAAAATACATATTTTTAATGGCCTTGAGTGTCCCACTGCTGGGCAAAGGCCTAAAGCTATTGTACATATCAGAGACTTGTCTTGTAATTCTGTCCAGTTTTTCCTTGAGTCTAGATATAATTGTATTTACCAATTTTATGTATTATGCATTTCTTATGCTAGATATACACATAAATAAATTAAATTAGTTAAAGGGTAAAATAATTTCCGCAATTAGGATTTGAACCTTTTTTTTTTTGTAACGGGGGGAATTCTTCGAAAGATACCTAGCCTGGCAGAGAGAGACTGCGTTATGTGAGATTTCCACTCACTGAATTGATGGCCTCGATGGCCGGCCTCGTGCTTATCGGAGGGCTCCGGGATCTCCAGTGGAACGCACCGGTGCCCTCCTAGCATTTGCCTTGGGCTCCTCCTGGGAGGCCCCCACTTTGGCCGCCCGTAGTATTTGAACCTGCGACCTTCCCATTCCGTGGCAGTGTTCTAACCAACTGAGTTGCGTGTGGCTCAAAGTATTGTTCTTAAAAACTAATCTAGGACAAACAGATTCAATGCTTACGTTACTGGGGGAAGAAGAACCCGCCTTTGGACTACCAGGCGCGGGGAGGGGTTCCATCCTTATGTTGTTGATATCCCATCTGCTCGTACGAAGCGATTTGCTTCTTCGTTCATTATGCGAACGGCTAAGGAACGGAACAGCCTGCCGGCGTCTGTGTTTCCCGAAACCTACAACCTTGGGATCTTCAAGGCCAGAGTGAATAGGCATTTACTGGACCCGCATGCTCCATCGTCGACCTCATCGTCGCTTACCAACAGGCGAGATAGAGGTCAAATGCGGGTTTAGTAGTAAATTTAAAAAAAACTGAAACTGGTAACCCGCAAAAAAAAACTACTTTTTTCTACTGTGTATTGTCATTCGAAATCTTTTGTCATTTTATTATATTTGATATAATTTTTAAGGTTATAATTTTGGGCTCATTTGTCTAATTTAAATAAAAAAAATTGTTTTATTGCGAATTAGTAGATACTCACTTTTTTTTTTTTTTTTTTTTTTTTAATCTCAAAAGTACATTTTCAAAGGTAAAAATAAAATGTTTAGTAGTAGATTTGTTCGTATGGCGGTAAAGGCACCCAATGTGCAGTGCAGATCCTCGCCCACCTTTCTTCCCAGAATTATTTTAAAACAAAAAAAATATCTACAACATCTTCGATGAAAGAAAAAGTAGCGGGCGTTCGTTCCTTCACGTATACATTGTTTAGCAATAGAGTCGTTAGGTATAAACAAACGTGATCTTTCCCCATACTAACAATCTTGCCACACGTGCAATTCAAATCACCTTGCTAACGTGTTTAATATTTTATAGTCAAGTAGAGTTTATTGTATTGTCTAAGGAGAGCAGACGAGCAAACGGGCCACCTGATGGTAAGTGGTCACCGTCAAGTAAAAATAAATAAAGTTATATTCATGTAGCTATGATTTCGAATATTTCAGAGCACTAGTTTTCATTTAATATGAAACATGTATCGATCTACAAATTGTATTATGAGTTCCACGGTTCACAGATCTTTTGCTAAAACAATAACCACCAATTTTTGAAACTATAATTCTTTCATTTTCTCATCGATTGGTAAAAGTATATTAAAAACGATAAGTCAGTCAGTCGTAATTACCTTACAGTGTCAGTTATGTCAGTCGAGCTCTAGGTTTCGGAGACGGTTGTGTTTTGAGAAGTGTTATTTTCGCCCAACTCTGCATAATTTTCGATTACTATTTCACAAACAGAATGCCATGCACGCTGTTTTACTAAACCCCCACGGTATCCTGAAGATCACGACGTGATACTAGGGACAGTCCTTATCTCCTGGGTAAAATTGGTTTTTCGTGTCCTACCCGCAGTGTGCGTATACAGCGTCTTTTTGATATTCCGTCGTTTAAAACAAATTACGGAAGGAATGCTTTTATTCCGCGAACATGTGTCTCCTACAATAAAGATTTTACTAGTGTTGAACTTTTCAACTGTTCATCGGGACAGATAAAAATACTACTATGATGATTAGCAGTAACCTATCTCCAATGTAATTTTGTTTATTTGTTGTAATAGCTTTGTATTATATTCCTCTACATTTTTCTACATTTATTTCTTTTGCATATTTAATTTTCTATGTTTATATATAACTAGTGTGTACTTGTTTTGTGTATATTTACGTTTATAATATTTGTGAACACTTTTTGTTTTACTTACTTCCTTACTTACTGCGCTGGCGCAGCGTCCCGAAGTGGATCTTGTCCTCCGATACCAAAGAGCGCCATCGCTCTCTCTCCTGCGCAGTCTCGAGCCAGTCAGGCGCCCGGAGCTCCCGCAGATCCTTCTCCACTTCATCGCGCCAGCGGTATCTGGGACGCCCGACCGGACGTCGTCCGTTAGGGCGTCCCACATACGCTACTACTACTTTTTGTTTCAGTGTTAAAATTTTTGTTTATATGTATTTTTATCTATTTGAAAACTGTTTGAGTTCCATAATAAAATAAATAGATAAATAAGTCTCAAGAAGTTATTAGAACGTTATTAGTTGCATATAATCGTTCCAGTGCCGCACTACTTGTATATCACGAGGGATCTCTACCGTAACACACGGCCTTGCCGCAATCACGTGCCATGTAAATTATCCACCTTTCGAGTGTCTTCATAAATATGTGTGTTGATTTATGTACACCGTATAGTTACAAGCAGTCGATTGTAGAGTTTCAAGGGCGTCGCCAGCCAGTGGACAAGGGGATGGTTACATGTTCATTTCCACTGGTCACAGAAGAGATCTGCCCTCCGAGATACAGGAACTTCCTGGTTCGGAGGTCAGCGTTTATTATAACTAAGTTGTTGCTCACTAATTTTATTTAGTTTAATATAATATATGCTTAAGTTCCTACTGGTGAATGAACTATGAGCCCTTTGTAATCTTACCGCACAAATAAACTTTTCTTTTGGGGGGACCAGGCTCACTGCTAGCGCCCTGAGCGCCAAAAATCATCATCATTAACAGCAGCCCACTCTAGTCCACTGCTGGACATAGGCATATACCAGGGCGCGCCATTGAGCCCGATCTTCGGCTCTTCTCATCCAGTCGCTGCCAGCCACCTTGCGCAGATCGTAGCTACATCTAGCAGGGGGGCGCCCACTCCTGAACTCGTCTCCCCCAGCGGTTGTCGGTTCTGCGACAGATGTGACCGGCCCACTGCCACTTCAGCTTGCTAATCTTATGACCTATGTCGATAACTTTTGTTCTATGCCGGATCTCCTCAATTCGGATTCGATCCAGCAGAGATACTCCGAGCATATTGACATAACGAAATATTGACTGAAAAATTAAGTGTACACCTTGCAGATAGAAAGCCTCTAGTAATATTATAGTGAAGTTTATGGTAGATAATGGTGACCACTTACCATTGATGGCCCATTTGCTGGTCTTATTTTGGTAAAACGGTAAAGGATGGTACCTACCCAGGCTGATTCTGTATAAACTACATCTACCATCAGTATTAAGTTAAAACTCATTATAACTGTTCAAAGTTCACATTTCTTAGGCACATAATATTGACACGCTTCGCAATTCTTGCAATCTTGCATCTCTCTTCCACTTACGTAATTGTAAGTGAGCGCGGTTGCGTAATGAGAAAAAAATTAAGCTTCCATGCTCTGGTTGGGGCACTCTTATAAGATCAGATGTACGTTTAATGTAGTTTGGATAATGAAATTTGTGTAAGATGGCCTACTAAAAACCGCAAACAAACAGACATACCTACAGAAAAACTCGTCAAATATGCTCGGACTACACGATGACGGTTCCAATATCGGGCGGTTCCATGGAACTGGTGCTTCATATAAACTCAAACAAAAAATGCGCTACACGTACAACGGTTCCACTTGGACCCGGCCAGCTCGGTTCCTGCACCGAGTGGGCGGGGCTCGAGCGCAACGCATGAGTTTGAATGCAGTCGACTACACGGCCAGTACCAGTTCCTGAACCGAACCGAACCGATACTCGATCGGCCCGGGGTTAAAAACTAAAAGGAAGGGGTATCTTATCTTATGATAGGGGGCCGGGAATAACCCAGCGGCACTTCGACCTTGAGGATCTTTTGTGCCTACCCCATTTTACCCAGGTCATCTCAGTGTGCAGGTTTCCTCACGATGTTTTCTTTCACCGTCAGAGCAGTCGGTAAATGTACGTAAGTCTTTCGAAAAAACCGAAAAACTCATTGGTACATGGCACTGCACGGTTTCGAACCCGGACCTCCCACATGGGAGTCCGGTGCCCTAGCCACTGTGCCACTACAACGGCTAATAAGTATGTAATAAGCGGTGGGTTGTTAATAAGTAACTACAGTAGAAACAATAAGGTATTTAACTACAAGTAAATATCAAACATAACTGTTGGTTTGTACTCGTTAAGTGGAATTAAATTAAACGTTGAGAAATGCAAGTACACTCGGCTACACAGTCACGTATAGGAACATAGTTTTGTTTGTTTGAAATATCTTTATACAAGTATACTTACAAAAATATTATTTTCGAATGCGGCCGGTTTTTAAAGCAGTATTGGGGCCGGAGCCAACAGTAAGAGGTTTAAAACTAAGGAAAACCATGTTACTAAGAAGAATAGGAAAACGCTTATGCTTCTTCAGCAGCTAAAAACTCTCTTACAATTCTACATGTGTTTAATATTGCGGCTTTTTGTAGAGTAATGTATGCGTACTTTGAGAATCCAATTGTTTTTATACTACTGAATATTACTACATTATTGTGCTGCTGAAAGTTTCTTGCGCCGCTTCTTTCCTTTCAGCTACAGCACCTTACGAAGCTGCGGTAGAGTATAAAAGAATGACGTTGTAAAAATGTACTATAAGGTACTTACTTACAATAAAAACATTTTGATTTTGATTTTGTTATTTTTATTTATTTAAACTAGTAACTACAGTAGTATTTTTATTAGACGGACTAAACTGACCTTTTCTATGTTGCCAGTTTTTGATGAAATAAAAATAGTGATGTGACCAAATATCGAGTTCAATCACTGACCAATAGTTCACCAATTAGAGTACATTTTATTTTCTTCTGTAATGTCGTGATTGTTATTTATAAATTAAAAAGTTAAATCGCTGAGCCTCACTTTGTATGGAAGCGAAATCCATCTTGTTTCAATATATAATTTAACGTTATCTTTTTGGCTCACTGTTTGGGTGAACTAAGGGAACTGATTCACGAGTGAACTGAACGCATCACTATTACATTAAACATGGCAACATTATTTTACAAAGTTACATTAGCACCTGTGAGTTTAGTCCGTCTAATAAAAAATCTACTTAGTAAAGGTCATATACTGGATAATATAAAATTGTTAATAGTGTTCAATTAGTATTAATAAATAATAGTGAACTAATAAATTAAGCTGACTTCTACATACTATTATAACTGGTAACACTGGTTTTGGGCTACCACTATACAGGAATAACCTATACCTAGTGCTGAGTCCGTAAATAACACGCACGTACAATTTTGTAAAGCCGTTCTAAAAGTGTGTTGTATTTTATATTCATTCGATTAGAAGTATGAAAATGTAGTGTGTGTGCGTGTGTGTGTGTGTGTGTGTATGTGTTTTTGCGGAGTAAACCTAAATTTAATTATAGGCAGTACTTTTAGAATAGATTTTAGTTAATTTGTTATAAAAAATTGTGAATTTAGATTGAGGGATATTTTTCTTATTTAAAAAAATATATAATTTATTTTCAAATTTAATAGAGAAAATATAATGATTTTTAATATTAATAGAATAAAAATTATGATAATAAAAAAATCGTATGATGCACAGATCGATTTCAAAATTCTAAGTCAAACGCAAGGCGCGATTGACTCGCGGCTCGCACTCTGTTTTGAGCCCCGCCCACCCGAGTACACATTGTGGCGCCACTCGCGTGCGTCTATTACATTTCTAGGGTATAATATTTCGCTGGTCTAAGTACATTGGCGTATTGCTATCAAGACCCGAAACCCTTTCTATTAACTCTATCACTCACTCTGAGTCTCTAAGGTTTGAATGAAGATCATGCATGTGAGTGGCTGACTGTACCTACGTCCGTTGGTTTGTCTGTAATGATAGTTTATTGCCGGTTATTTTTTGTAGTAATTCATTATAGTTAATTGCGCATTTTGTGTGATGCTGCAACCGACCGGAGGGTCTATTTTAATAATTTGTTTATATGTTTTGCAAGCAGAATATGTAATGCAACAGTTATTCTATTAAAAATATTGTTTATGGAAGGTATAAGGTATATAAATAATACCGTTTCAACCTTCAAGAGAAAGTGTAATAAGTAATAACTCTCAATTAAGAATTTAAAAAACCCCGACTTACCATTGTGAAAATCCCTACTATTCCTGTGGTTTTTACTTTTCCTGTATTTGTGTACTGTACAATAAAATGTTTCTATCTATCTAAATCCCCTTCCTTTTTTAATTGTAAGTATATGATGGGGGATTAAGATGGGGTCTTTTCGAACAAAAGTTGTAGGGAATCCTGAGACATTACAATAAAAAAATTATTAAGATGCGGCCAAAAAATAAATGAAAATGATTTGAACTGTTAAGGAATAAGGAAGGAATGTTAAGATAGCCATGGCGAGGCCTTCAGGCGCCGCAGGTCTAACCTGCTAAATGTTCTTATCCATGTCAAATGAAAAATGGATCAGTGGTTAGATCTTGGAGTATCTTGGAATGTTGGACTCCCTAGGGTGCCCTTGGGCAGTCGCTTCTTATAGTAGTGTTTAAGTCCTCCTCTAGACTGAAGCGCACTTGGCGCTCGCCCCAAAAACCCCGGTGAAGCTGTAAAGGTCAATAGGACAAACAGCATAATTCAGTTCGAAAAAAAAGAAAAAAAAAAGCATGTTGTAATATGATGGGATCTCTGGAACGGCAACAGTTAGGTGGTTCGAATTTGAGCTCAAATATTTATGACCATGGTGACCTTCCCACATCTGGAATCTTGAGGACCTGATGATGACCAGGAAAAAGTAAGAGGATCTCCACTATGGTACATCGCGGGGGTTTCTAAAATTTTTAATTGTGAGTTATTTCTAGGTTAGTTAATTGTCAATATAAAGAATATCTAGTAGTGGGTAATGTGCGTAAGTAATAACACAATTTCCAAAAAAAAAATATTGTTATTTTATAGCCATATATAATATTCAACATTATAATTATTTATGTCGTAATAAACTATTATAATGATAATTATTATACATTAGAACAATGTTTCACGTTTTTGTGCGTTGACGTGTAGATGTAGGCACCTGCGCAAGGTTAGATTTAGAGATAAAATTTCGCGTATTTGAGGAAGGCATTTTCCGACTAAAGTTTATTATGAAAACAGTTTATAAACGAAGGTAAAATAATATTTTACATTTTACTTGCTTAGGAATCTACAACGTGATTATTAGTACTTACATAATTATTTATTCATGAAAGGTTGATTTTTAAAAATATTACCACCTAGGTACTTATTTCCTAATTTATTACTAATTAAAAATAATGTTACCACAAAAAAAAATAGTTAGGGAGCGCTCGTTGATGTCTTTTATATGTAAAAGTGGAAAACGTAAATTTTCTTTACTCATTTAAATTATAAATCTTTTTCCTGGTGACATATAAGCTATCTTCTTGTGCCATGTAGAATAGCATTAGCCTCGGAATTCACGGATCCGGTTCCAGCCCCAGTTCGGTTCCGCCTTCCCCCGATTTGAAGTCAGCGCTTCGTCATTGCATGCAGCGAATCGTACCGGAACTGGAACCAGACGCGTAAAGTCCGGGCCTTAGTGTCAAGGCTCATACAGATACAACGACCATACAGTTTAACTAGATAATATAAAAGTCCTTTAAGTTTAACTACCAGTTAAGTGTCAGTTAAATCTTTGCACAGATAATATTATTTGTTCGCAGTAAATATAATAAAATGCCAGTTAAAACTAGGCTCTTGGAAATAACGTCAGTATGAATATGTTTATTATAAAGGGTGTAACAAAAACACCCTTTAAAGCCGAAAGAGGGTGTTCGGTATCCATGACTGACCAACTTTCACTGTGAAATCGCGAGTAAAACTCCGCTGTTCCATACAAAAGCTTAATGTATGGAAAACCTTCAAGATCGAAATGTATGAAACAGCTGATATTTTTCGCGATTTCAAATTTGGCCCCATAGTTAATGAGGATATTGAACACGCTGGCTCTTTTACCCTTCAACCCGAAATAAAGCAAAAAAAGCTTTGCTTTTTTTAGCTTTGCGGCGAATAAAGCTGGTTCCACCTCAGGCTGACATTGCACAGGGTTATACCACCTTCTAAGCCTACATCAGGCTCGGTCGGGGGTTCGACTTCCATATTAAAAATCTGAAAATCGTTGCAACCTTCTCTATAACCTCCCTAAAAGGCTGGTTTCCTGTACTTAGCCCCAAAATGATAATCTAGTATCGTGTCTTCCGTTAATTTTAAAAACTATGTAATAACAACATGCTCACACAACGACATGCTCTAGGACTCCAGGAACCCTCAAGGATGATATCATTATAAATAATGCCGCCTTAAACAATGCATCTTGCATTGCTCACTGGAATTTACTTAGATTTTATTGTAAAGTAGACAAAAGGTTGCGAAATATTTTCAAGTAGTAGTCAAGGCCTAGAAGCATATTTCTTTAAAGGATATGACGAAATTAAAAATAGTCGAACCGTAACAAATATACTTACAAAAGTTAGTTGATTTATAACTCTAACTTTATAACTTACCATTGTGGATATCTCCTTACTTTTTCCTGGTTCGGCTCTCAAGGTTCCAGATGTGGGAAGGGCTCAACGGCCCTAAACATTTAAGTTCAAACTCCAACTTAACTGTTACCGTTCCAGTTTTCTAAAGGGGTTAGAACACTCTAAGAAATTCATTGGGGACAAAGTCACAGGCTGGAACAGCAAGATCTGGGGGCTGAATAGACGTCAAGTGCGTCTACTAGTCGGTGCCTTCACCGGTCACTTTAGCACGAATGCCCACCTACACAAGATGAAGCTGACTGACAGCACATCTTGCAGAGCCTGTGGTGAACAACTGGAGACCGTTTCACATCTCCTATGTGAATGTGACGCTTTCGCGGCAAAAAGGATGGGTCTGCTAGGCTCTGCCGATCCGGACCCAAGGGAATTCAAATCCCTCCCACTAAGACGCATAGTCTTGCTCATGCATGACATATTCGGTGATGTGGTCAAGGCGTGTTCAAGGGGTTAAACACAAAAGATCCCCATGGGTCGAAGTGTCGCTGGGATCCCCGGCCCCCAACCAAAGATAAGATATCGTTCCAGAGGAAGAAAGAAATAATTTATTTCTAATAGCGCACACATACAAACAGTTAGGTACAGAAGATAAAAATAATATTAAACAAATATATTATAAAAATAAATAAACAAAAGTAATTAAGTTTGATGATGAAGGTGGTGTGCAGCACCGGAAAAAGGGGACTGCCTCAGCCTGTTGCCGCAGCGGATCCCATCTGACATCAAAGATACTATAAGATCTTAGAATTCACTGATCCAAAAAGCGGTTTAATTTTGCGATTCGATTCGATTAGTTTTAAACGTTTTTTTAATGAAAAATGTATGTGCCGGCATAGGTACTTACATACATACATAACCCTCACGTCAGGTAGTACCACTTTTCGTCGTAAGCTTTGGTGGACAAACGTGATAGGTGGCGAGCCTACCGCCGTCTACTAGGTGTAGAATAGTATCCACTAAGATCCTTAGTCGCTTCGTACGACACCCAAGGGAGGAGTTGGAATGGTAGTATTTTTAGGACTAGCACCACACGGCATATAGCCTGTTGTTTTTAAAAATAGATGATCCATACATTCTCAAGAAACTTTCTTATATTAAACAATCTATTTGTTCCTATTTACATGGTTTTAAATTAATAAAACGGAAATTTTCCATAATAAAATTATAATCACCTCAGGTCTAAAAATAGCCTCACAATGGTGACTCAACAATTTTATAGGCCACAAAAACCGCACACCGATCGTTGATCTCGGATCACTGGCGTCAATCGATAGACAAAAAACCCGCTTTACTATATTTACTGTTTACTGACGTCACAGTTTTCTGAAGCGTTAGTAACAAGCATAATTTGAATAAATTACTGCCGTGTAAAAGAACTTTCTCATTATTTGAATGAAATTAATTTTCCGAAGAAATGTCATAGGATTTACATTAGATTTTTTTATCTGCTTACTCTATGCGTATCCTATTACGGTGTATAAAATCTTCTCTTATTTTTTGTTACTCTTTTTTACAAAATTTAATATATTATTTTAGAAATCAACAAAATATTTACACTTAGTATTCGTACAAACAAATATTTTCACTTAGTATTCGTACAAACAAATTAAAAAAAATCATCATTTTCCTCCCTTCAGGATGTTTTCTTCTTCATCTTTTATTTTGTAGGTAAGTACCTTAAAGTACATTTTGCAACGTCATTTTTTACTCTACCACCGCTTCGTAAGGTGCTGTAGCTGAAAGGAAAGAAGCGGCGCAAGAAACTTTCAGCAGCACATCTTTTGAAATAAATATATCTTACAATAATTATGAATACAATCATATACACACACAATGTGCAGAGCTGGAGCTGGATTTAGGACCAAGCTTCTTTATCATTTATGTAGTCATTTATTTTATAATAACCCTTTTTCTGATCCGTCTTATGTGGGTCTTAAATTTTTCCTCTGTCATATTTATTACAGTGTCAGGTATCTAATTATAAAATCGTACACAGTGATCCATAAATGATGTGTTTACTTTACTAAGTCCAAAGCGGGGGACTGCAAATTTGTTGTTGTTTTGCAGCAATGCTTGTATTCATGTGTAGTTCCGGTTTGAACGGTAAGAGAGCTAGCAGTATTATCGGCACATGAAGCAATCCATCTAACTCCTCAAGATTAGCAGCCCAAAACCCTCTCGTCAAAAAAAAACTGCCTTACGCCCACCGCAAACATTTACCTCTCATCCATTGTAAACTTCACCTTTTAGGTCTGTTTCGTGATGGGTCGTTCCTCGGATTTATCTATTGATACGTGAATTCCATAAGAACCGGCCATATATGGTAAACAAACACTCTAGACCCACAAAAGGTCATACGTCTGTTGATCCCTACTCAAGGTCTAAAAGACGTGCAAATGTTTACCGACAGACTAACACCTCAGATATCCAGGATACAAATGTACTCTCTTATTACAATTTGTGGAATGTTTATTTGAGAAATAGGTACTTATGGTTATTTGAAGACCACAGGAAAGGTCTATGTAGGTAAGTCAGCTGACTTTTTAATGTAAGTTCATCTTTAGTTGCTGTAGGGTTTCTTGAGGGTTGCAGGCAGTTTTTGAAGACTTAATGTGTATTACATTTAAATAAAAATAATTATTGTGAGCCGTGTAAAGCATTATCGATCGCGGCCATGTTCGAATTGAAGTTTTTTTCTTTCTTTAGTTCGCAAATTGTGCATAAGGATGATACTACATGAGTCCTCAACAGTTGCTACTTTTTGCTGGTGGTAGGACCCCTTCAGGGTCCGCCTCGCTAGCGACCATCTTCCATGTAAAGTCTGTCGTCAAATATCTTCGCTTCGGCGTCGATGTGTTCCGGCAGTGTTTATAGAAGAGGTCAGTACTTACTAAGCCCGTGTGCTTCATCTTCGACCTAATCGCCACTTACACACTTACATACGAGGTGAGGTCCAAAAGTTTCTGGCCAGACATATTTCTATCTAGAAATCTGTCTAAAATAAACAAATTATACATTTATCCTACTAATTCGTGTATCATTTTTAGAAATCAACATTCGTTAGTCTCCGATCCGATCCGAACAGTGTGTTGAAATAGATGGAGACTATATTGAAAAATAAAAATAGATTCATTACCTTTGGTGTCCTTTTTCTTTGTCAGGCCGGAAACTTTTGGGCTTCACCTCGTATGTAGGTTAGGTATACAGTTTTCAATCCCACCTAAGCATCTTGTATGAGGCCATAATCATTAAATTTGCTTTATTTCAAAATTAAATGACTCTTTCTGTGTGGTCTTCAAATGGTCTATTTATTACCCTTAATGGGTCTAGTTGGAAACAAAGCCTACACTAGCCACGATCGAACAACGCTTCATGGAGCGACTATAAGTGTTGCAACGCGAACCTTCGCCGAAGTGCGCACACGCATACAAACCGCGCGATTGCATCGCGCGTTCAAGGTTGGTGAAAATCGCGCGCCGGTCAGTGTGTGCGACCTTTAAACATATACCTGTGCCTGATGTACAGCAAAATCGGCTCAGTCATTCATTATAGTGTAATTCGAAATAACAATAAAGCGGTGGTGGATACCATAATGGCGTTATAATTTCCTCCTTCACACCACACCAGCGTCCAGGCGCATTATATTCAATTCTGAGAAATTGACATAGTGCGGCCAAGTGTCCAATGGCCGCACTATGTCAATTTCTAAGAATGTTCAATACCGAAAATGTACAATTCTCAAATGTCCAATAGGTGTATGATAAAAAATCGGTTTAAATTTCCGGGTGGGGATCGGTGGGGGGAGATTATCCCCCCTCCAGTTCAAACTTTGAGTCTGAACGCTTAATTAGCGGTGGTAGAGTAAAAAAAGGACGCTGTAAAAATGTATTATTCGATTTTGGATAATATCTTATTTCGCGTTGATGTGTTCCGACAGTGTTTATAGAAAAGCCAGTATTTACTAAGCCCGTGTGCTCTATCTTCGGCCTCATCGTCACTTACCACCAGGTGAGATCGAGGTCAAACACGGGTTTGACGTAAATAAAAAAAAATGGTTTCGGAATCTCGTAAAAGCAAAGGCATAGTGATGAAAGATTAATACGTAAAGTTAAAGTAAACGTGACCCAGAACACGTGCGCTTGGTCTTAATTACCTAGATCGTAGGGTCACCTGCCAGAGAGGTCGCATCTCTAGACACAGTCGACCGAAGTTTCATTATTACTTACCCATTGGGAATATCTGTGTACCTCTTTGTATAACGAGAGCAGTTGAGAAAACGAGCTATCTGGTGGTAAGTGATGGATCAACCGTCGCCCGTTCACCTCACTATAATGTTATTATACCTTGTTCATTTTGTGATGATCCTTTCGAAGTTTGTTTGACGTATCATATAGGGATGTCTATTCGGTGCTCGAATCATTACCGACTCGATTCTTTTAAAAATAGATTAACCACCATCCATCCATCCATTCACCTCCATAATCTCCGAGGGGGTAGACAGAAAAACCATCTTCATTATAGGTAGTTCCCACTTTACGCCGTAAGATTTGATGGACAAGCGTGGTACAGTCCTTTAAACATAGCTTGATTAGAATGACACCTGCCATCAAAAGAGACGGCATAACTTTGTAATAGCGTCTAACTAATGATTAGTATTGGCAAACAGGAAATCATTCATTTCTCGCGTATTAATAATATTTTTAAAGACAGTTCTTCACATAATAAATGCATAACACATAAATTCAGCTTTAAAATTTTACCAGTGACTACAGATTCATAATTATAAAAATCAAGCCTAATTATTTACTACGCCCTTACAAGGTTACCTCGACTTGCAAAAATGTTAGGGATGGGACAAATCGACAAAATAATCGACATAGTTTGAGTGCCCTTTTTATATATGTTATTGTATTGTACAAATGTAAATTAATGGAATTAAAAAAAAATTGTAGTTGTCGATTTCAATGAGTCAATCTCTAGACGATTCGACGTAAGTATGTAACTGCGCAGTTATTGAAAAAATGTGGTATCAATATTATTACAAACAAATAGATAATAATTTGAATACAAAAATAGCATTTTTATGCTGTTTTAAGCAAAATTTTAAGTTTTTATTTTGACAATATTCGCAAAACACGACAAATTTACGTTGTATGGCATCTAAAGGATCATCCCAAAATGAAAAAGGAATAGAGGGTGTGGCGACGCACGACGCGCCACTACGAATAAGTACCTACTCACATCGGTGTAGAACGCGCTATTGAAATTTTCCTGGGTCTTCGTATATATACGAGTTACAAACATCCTTAGTTGGACCAGGACATCTGGTCACCAGGCGCAACACCCCGCCTGGTGGAAGATCTTCCCTTTTCACTTTCATACAACTGACGTTACGTCATCCATGTCTTCTCACATAGCGTGTTCCTAGAAGGGTTTCGCGCTGCTAACCTAAAGGATTTAGATGGAGTGCCTCATGTGCCGGTAATTATCCTTACCCTTCAAACCGAAACACAGCAATGCGAAAATTGGTGATTTGCGGCAGAAATAGGTAAAATAAAACCACCTCAGGCTGACACTACATAGAGTCATACCACCTTCAAAACACTGGAGATAGTTAGTGTTACGAGTACTATAGTAAAGTTTTTTTTTATTAGTGCAAAGGGAACTGAGCCCATACAGCCATAAACAACTCTTCAATTCTTCATTAAAATGCTGGAGTGACACATTTCAATGCTATCCAGGAGAATCTTCCACGCTTCTGCATCTTCCGAACCAAAGAATATGGCGTCCGGGAGCATACTATTGTAAAGAAGAATATTTAAATATTATATCATAGATCTTTGTTTTGTCTATGCTTCGAGGTTTTATTTTTGAAACTGATTATTTTGAAAACATTATTAGATGTAGCCTAAAACAATTTAGAAAATCAAAACTATCTTGTAACACTTTGTAATCTATTGGCTCTATTGTTATATAAACAGTAGATACCTATATTCAAATAAGAGCCAAGTCAAGCTAAGTTTATGCCAAGTTTGGGTCAAATATTTGATCTAAAGGCTTCTTATAAGTACTTCATTAACAAATATTATGTTTGTCAAATACTCAAAAGTTATTAAACGTCTTTGATTCCGGAGTCACGCAGAATCTAGGAGGTATCCACTCCATCAAAACTCTGCTTCGCCTCCCCCCATCAGTACTTCCAAGTCTCAACGATAATATAAAGAAAGAAAAAAATTTACGAACGAAAGTGTACAAGCTGTACCAATTTGTTGAAAAAAAAAGTGCCAACGCCTCGCTTGCGTCAATTACGCCACAGCGTGCAAATTTCCGACAAAAAGCAGTGAAAGGCCGTAATACTTATATCAGACAGACGCACCTCAGCCGACTCGCACTTGACCGCGTTTTTTCCAAAATTACCCTCAAGCCAAACTTGGAATGTAGGTAAGTGTGTCAGCAGCATCGGATATCCTTACATAATGGCGGCAGGCTCGGTGGGTGTGCGCCGACTGCTAATTGGGAGGTGCGAGTTCGATTCGTAGAGAGAACAACAAATTGACGAAGCAAATTAGTACTCGTATAATTTTTAATAACTTTTCAAAATACAAGTTCTCCGCCCATACATTGTGTTCAGTTTTGGTAAATATTAATTATTAATGTAGCAACATCCAAGCCGGACACACCAGATTCCTTGCGATTGGCCACACTGCTCTCAGTTCGGTTCTAAACTTTTCGATGGCCGCCTCAAAAGTTTTCTCGTTTCTCGTTTGTTTTCTGACAAGATTTCCTGTGAAAAACTCTTTTTTATCCAAAACCAAGTGCTGTGGAAGGTGCTCAGAGCTGCTCGATCCAGGGCTGTAAGCAAGGGTACGGTAGGCAAGGATGACGAGGTAAGTCTGGACAGCGCGAGACGATCGAGCCGAGGTGCCCCAGCTGCCGGCCTGGATCCTGCTGATCGTATGCCTGCAGACAACCACGTAAGTGTTTTCCTCAGCACGCTTCATTGCCATAACGTTCATGTTGAACCAAAGTTTGTCGACCAAAGTTTTCGTTTTTCACACACGCAGCCATATTAGGTTTTTTGCCTAAATTTTCATACAGTCCACACGTTATAGCCAAACACATTGTTAACATTAAATTCAACAGTCACTGAAAATACATGATTTGTTCCAACAAAATACTGTAATAATTATCGTCTAAGTCGCATTCTGTTGAATCATAGACTAAAAATATCTTTGTCCTTTGGAAGAAATATTTTGGCCTTGAATTGGTACAGTACCTAGACCAGTATCCCGCATCATAAGGCATCCTGTAACTTTTAAAATACAGTTACAAAAAATCTGAATGATAGTAAATAATTTCAAGGGAAGTAAATACCAATAATTTAAATGGAATTTTTAACGGATCCTGTACCTAGTTGTGAAGTAGAACTGGACTAGTAAACGCCTGTGAAATAGCTTCTTCGTATAAAATTAGTATGAACTTATTAAAAATTTTAATAATTTATATTAAATATTTTATATATAAAATGTCAAATAAAGTTATTATTATTATGATATCTATGTTAACATAATACAAAATCAAATAATTAATAACTAAATAATTATAAATAAACCTCCCCCCTTGCCGCTCCCGATGCAAACGCCATGCCCATAACGCTTGCTATGCTGGATCGGTAAATATCTCCAGATCCATAGATATTTTCACTCACTGATATTAAATATTTTATGTAGATTTAAAGTTAAATTTAAAGTTTTCAATGGTGCCCAAAAATGGCCTCATTTGACCTAACGTTAATTCCTATTGAAAAATAAAAAAATTGAACTTACCCCCTTTTCGTAGTTAATCTTGAGTATGTTAGCAATCCCTGGAGTATGTATGTTTCGCATTGATCTTAGACTTTTTCCCACACGCATGTTACTTCCGTCACAACGCAACAAAAATAAACGTACAATAATATAACATCTGTACTGTAATGCGACAGGGAAATCCTTAAAAAAACACGTGACTTTTCCGCGTTAACACGCGAAGGTGGGTTGTGTGAAGTCGGTTTTTGTATGGAGTTGTATGGAGTTTGTTCCCACGCTTGTGTGAGTGGATGAAGCAAGATTGGGGCTAGGGTTGGCAAATTGTTGTTAATATAATAACATTTTACATTATTAAATATATCCGCACCAATAAATTTGTAATTGCAATATGTAATATAATTTTTAAAAAAGGTTGCAAAAGTCAGTCATTTTTTATTGTAAGGAGGACCTACCTACTATACAATACAATACATATATTCTTTATTGTACACTCAGGAAAAAACAAAACATTCAACATAAAGAAAGGTACAATACAATGTACGGAAGGCGGCCTTATCGCGGCCTTATCGATATCTTCCAGGCAACCAGGTACCTTAAACTCCTTAAAGTACATTTTAAAAAAAGTCCCTTTTTTACTCTACCACCGCTTCGTAAGGTGCTATTTCTGACATTAAAAAAGTGTTGCAAGAAACAATAAATAGATAGTTGGTTTGAGGAATTTATATGGAAACTACAGCTGTGGCTGCCTTACCACCACAGCTGTAAGAGAAAGCGGAGCGGTGAGCGAGGAAAAAAACACCAATAGGATTGCTGCATTTTACTGGTGATGTGATAATAAAGCGATTCTATTGGTGGATTTGTTCCTCGCTCGCCGCCTCGCTTCCTCGTACAGCCTTGATTAAAAGGCAGCCTAACTTGGCGCTTGCGCTGTTATCTCTCCCATACATTAACTTAGTCGGTCATTGCACTTAGAAAAATGTGTACAATGGTCATTGATCTATCATATGTATCGAACTTGACAAAATTTTATGCCCTACGGTATATTTTGTTTATTTCGAATGCTTTCATACATACATAAGGATATACGCGTCGAATTGAAACCTCCTTTTATCGCCTTAAAAATACTTTGTAGGTTTATTATTCACGTGCTAATATCCTCAACCCGTCTCACTCTCTCCAACGGACCTCGTAATACCTCCTCGACGTCTCCGTCTGTCGCCAGCCCTGCGTATGCGCAGCCTGTACTCTGTAGATCCGAGATCATGACCCAGATACTTGTGCAAGCGCCCAAATTGCCGGCCACTCACCGCGGGACACTAAAATAGATAAATGACAGAAAAGAAACTTTCGACTAGAGATCTTGCTTACATCGTCACTCACGCCATTCGATCCGTGTAAGGCAGTTCGGAGAGGATCAAAATCTATTTTTAATGTTAATATAACGATATAATAGCGATATAACTTTATTTGGGTTTGCTTTCGATAAAATTATAAAATGTGATCATTTACCATCAGGTAGCCTGTTTGTCGTAGATTATTTCTAAAGAAAAAGTGTAGTAAGTTATTGGGTTAAGACCATACAATTTCGATAAGAAGATTAGACACACGTTTTTATTTTGGCATATGTAAGTGCAAATTAAGCTGTTAAAAACTCTATAGTGGCGCAGATTTATGTTGTCTCTCTGTCATCTAATAAGCGCAGACGTGTCAAACGATAGCGCATTTCGTGTTCTCGTGCGAATGCCTCGCGCCAGAAGTCCGAACAGCACGCTCTAGTACGTGGCTCTATTTCTGTTTATTGTCTATTTTGTGGTGCAGGCCACTTCAAGCCCCCTCGGCGTGACATAATGACGTTGGATAACCATTGCATCAGCTGATGAGGTTGGGGTATGCGAGAATTCGCGAATAATTTGTGAGTTTTTGACATTTTCTTAGTAAATTGTGTTTTAAAGTCAAATGCTGATCCGCTTTTGGACCGCTGGTAGACCGCTCCTTAGCATACCTTAAAAACACCTCTAAATAAGATATCTGACGATGTAGAGAGTTATTATTAACAAGGCTTCCAATTGTTATAGAAACTTTTTTCTTCTTCTTCGTCTAAGCCGTGTTCCTCATTGCTGTAAGGAATTAATCACATAGAACGACTCTCGTGACAGATTTAATGGGCTGGTTTGCCATTGCCTTCCCCATTTCACACACTGGTTATCTCAGTGTGCAGGTTTCCTCGCGATGTTTTCCTTCACCGTCAGAGCAGTCGGTAAATGTACGTAAGTCTTTCGAAAAAACCGAAAAACTCATTGGTACATGGCACTGGATGGTTTCGAACTCGGACCTCCCGCATGGGTGTCCGACGCCAACGGAGCGTCCGTTGGCGTCGGACACCCATGCTATCTCTAGAAACAATTTTAATAATCAATAAAAGTTTAACAATTAATGAGCTATTTAGAGAAACTGTTATAGAATTGTGTCCATGACAATGATGTAATGATGAAACTTCATAATAAAATCCTTTGAAATAAAACGTCAGTTGGGAAATCCATGGACCGTCATTGGGTTTCCCATAACCATAAACAAAAGATAATGATAATAAAATGCCAAACACTTTCATAATGCTTCGTTCTCCCATACATTATCTAACAAAGAGACTTATTAATCACACCTCACAGATCAATAGACAATTTCACTAGACAGACTGTATCATAATGAATATTATGCAATAAGTATAATAGACAAAACGCCTGAGGTACGGAATACGGATGTGGGTTGTGTTAATGAATGGTACTATAGTGAATTGGAGTAGGTCATATTAGGAAGTGCATGGATTTGTTTGAAGAATGATGAGTCAGTGAATAAAGATTCCAATGTAAGGTGTGTATTCTATATATTCACCAAAGCGTAGTGTTTTAATTTACTTATTTCCTTTTGGTTAGGTTAGATTAGTTACACAACAGAATCTCGATCACGATTCTATTACGTCAAAATTTTAACCAACTGCTTCTCTATTTTACCGATCGCAAAGTATATTGAAAGAAAGAAGAAGAAGGAATTTATTTCCGAGACAGAACAGAACGAACAACAGAACGAACAAAAACGTTTAATCGCCGACTGAGAAACCTTTTATTAGATAAAGAATTTTATTCAGTCAAGGAATTTATGAACATGACATTTTGAATTTAACATCTTTATTATGTTTTTACCGACATTAAAATCATCTCCATAATTCATTAACAATAATTATTGACTTTTTTTACATTATAGGTAGTTACGTAGTTACCTACCAATTTTTTTTCAATGTTTATTACATTATTTTATTTTAAAT
This sequence comes from Hofmannophila pseudospretella, assembly GCA_947369225.1. Classification (NCBI taxonomy): domain Eukaryota; kingdom Metazoa; phylum Arthropoda; class Insecta; order Lepidoptera; family Oecophoridae; genus Hofmannophila; species Hofmannophila pseudospretella. Next base: position 10,498,627 of record OX376334.1, read on the forward strand.
TAATTTTACCGACGATCATTCTACAAATATGAATTGTATTTTTGACAAGTATATTTCAAATTGTGTAGCATGAAATAAATATTCTATTCTATTCAAATAATTAGGTACAGAAGATAAAATGATCATAATGTTATTGTCATTTTAATTAGTCATCTTTAACTTTGGAATGCTAAGTTGGCTCTCAAAGTGAGGGCTGACCCTAATAATACTTGAGCTTCCTTTCCCTTTTCTTAGTGACCCTATCTAGGCTGACATGGTCACCTTGTCGTGTACCAAAGCCTCTAAACTGAGATTTAAAAAAAACTTTGGATAAAACTATTCAGGCATATGGCTGTGTATTTCGTAATAATAATATCCCTAATGAATATTAAATATATGTCAGTTTAAAATACAGTTGTATTAGGACAGATAGTTTAAATAAAAAGTATTTAATTTGATTATACTTTGCGATTGAACCTAGCAATGAATCGCGTCGGTAATTGACAGTCCGCGATCGCTTGCTATTGGTCCATATTTTCTTGCCCTTTCATCGGATAAATGAGAGATATGGCAATATTGACTAGGCTACAAGCTCCATCAAGGATCTCTATTCTCAACTCTACATTCTGTGTGTACATAAAAGATCGATGGTCTATGATCAAAGAGGGTGTTAAACTGTGCTCGGTCAATGAACTTATTAACTATGGGCTAAAGGTTAAGAAACTCGATGCCTTAAATTACCAAGATCCTAATCAATAGGTCAAAAATCTCGATACAGGTGGAAGTATCGGTACTTGTGAATGACAATACGTACGTAGAAAATGTAAGTATCTTTAACGAAAGAGGAGTGAAAATATATAGGTAGAGATGTTCTCACGGTCACCCATACTAGTTCTGACTGAATCCAACGTTGTTTAACTTGCACGATCATTCCGGATTAGGGTGGCTTTCCACCAATGCTGTGCGAGGAAGATCCGCCAATAGGATCGCTCCATTTTAATCGTGACGTGATAATGAGGCGATGCTATTGATGGATTATGTTCGCATTCATGCTTGGTCTATTTTGAATTCATGGATCTGAAACAAAATACCCAGACTCTGAAAGTTCCTTTTTGGCACCATTCTTAGGATATGAACCTGTAACCTCTGGGACCTAAAGCAGGTGCACCACCAGCTATGCAAGGAGGTCCTCAACAATAGGGGTATTAACAATATATTATACATAAAAAAAAACATAAACTGATGGTCAAACGTGAAATCATAATTGAAATTCGTTGAAATATAAATGAGCTACAGGCAATCAGAAGGTAGAAAGAAACGGCAATAGCAATTTGTGACGTCATTGTACTGTAGCGCCATACAAAGCTATAAGATAAGATATAATTTATTGTTATAATTGTGGTTTACAATATAGGTCTTATGAATGAGAATAAGGGAAGGTTCTCCCAATTTACTCTGTTCGGGCGTACAATATTAGATAATTAACAGTTTTGTTTAAAAAAAATCTAAATCATTAATTTAATTACAGTTAATTCTTATTTCTTAAACTTTCGATAATCAAAAAAATCATTCATATTATAGAAACACATATTAGATAGCCACTTTTTTAGCATTTTGTCAAAATGTTTACCATCTATTATACGAATGTCATTAGGAATATTTTAATTTCATTTATTCATCTTTTGGTACTTACAGCACACTTAGACATGTCAGTATACAGTACTTACAATTAATACAGATTTATCACTTATTGTTTATAGTGTAGGTATACTACACTTAGGTATTCTATGTTTCCTTTCCTATGTAAATTTCTTGTGTGCTACTTTATTAAGTATTAATCTACCTATCTATACAAACTAATATCTGGCTCGTCAGCACAATGCACCAGATGCACCACACTCAGTACAAAACTAATCCCATAAGTACCTATCTAATAATTAAAAAATATATATACTTAAATACTAATAGTTGCTGTAAAGGGGCATTGTCAAATAATTAAAATATCTAATGCATATTAGATCTTATAGCTCATATCCGAAGTAGTCGTAGGTAATTGTAATATGGGACTGCTTTGCTAAAAAGGGACTGAACATATCCCCAGTACTAAATACCTATTTCTAGTGTTAGTTGAGATATCGAAAAACGAATTTCAGATCCATCTTCAGAATATCCATTATACCTAGATGAGAGTGGGTGGCACAGTGGCTAGGACACCGGACTCCCATGCGGGAGGTCCGGGTTCGTAACCGTGTAGTACCATGTACCAATGACTTTTTCGTATTTTTCAAAAACTTACGTACATTTACCGACTGCTCTAACGGTGAAGGAAAACATCGTGAGGAAACCTGCGCACTGAGATGACCAGAGTGTATAATGGGGTAGGCACAAAAGATCCTCAAGGGTCGAAGTGCCGCTGGGGTTATTCCCGGCCCCCTATCATAAGATAAGTTTATTGATGCATTAATTTTTTTGTCAATTTTAGCCCTTTTTATTTTATTACGTCATACTTAGACGAGTATCAACCTATTTATATAGCGTCTTACTTCCCAAGCTTGTATGTTTCCTTTCACCAAGGAACATAATACTCTAACGAGAAGAAGCGTAACTTCATACAAAAAAAACGTTCCCGTTGTTTATACTACTAGCGCTGCGGCGGTTGGTCATATGAACAAATTTTAGCGGGAATTTTAAATGGGAGATTTCAGATCGATATTTCAAAAAGCTGCAAGCACGAAGTTGAGACTCGCAACGCGATATTAAACGCGTACTTGTGAATCTCAACTCCATGCTCACAGCTCCATCTAAAATCAAAGTATTTATTAAAAAGCATTTACAAATAAAACAACGTACATAGTACAATACACAATATTTATTTATTTTTCAAAATTTTCATTTTTCTCTCCAATTGTTTTTTGTGTTCCTCTTCTGAGAATTCTCTGTTCTTTAGTATAAGATGTCTTTTTATTACAATATAAAAAACAGACGTTCTTATAAAAACACCATTCTCATTACAGTGTAGAGGGCAAACCTTCAAAAAATGTAGGTCAACTTTTTGCAAGGTTGATAAGGCAGCCGCTCTAGTATTCTGTTTCCATAGATCTGTACGGAATTTCTCGTTTATTACGGTTGCGGAAACTTCTACGGCCTGTACCAGGTCACTCGTGACATATTTTAAGCTTTTATGACTTTCGTCATACTCTTTGAAGCTTGTGAATATGTGTGCAGGTTCATTGCTGTCTGTTGCTAAAAGTACTTTCTTGCAGATGTTGCAGCTTTCGTTGCGCATTTTTTTAACAATGAACCCACACACATACGCACAAGCTTGAGCTTCTGGTGAGGCCATATCTATTTCGGTTTCAATTATTTCTGCTGTGTCAATGTCAGGTTCAATATTCGTTTCGACATTTAATTCGGGCGTCATCAAAAAAGCTTTTAAATTGTCAACCAGTGCCGCATTATCTTCTTCACAATTTTTTTTTGAACTTGTGTGTCGTAAATTGCTTATTATTGCTGTTTTGACGCCCGCAATAAATTGGGAAACTGTCGGATTGCAGTTTGAACCGCTATTGTACCTGACACAGCCAAAAAAATGTTCCAGGGGGTCTTGGTTTAATCTGCGCGTAGAAAGACTATGGATTCCTAAATTATTCAAATTCCGCCAGAGTCTTTCTACTGCGTTGATAGTTCGAATCCAACCGGATTTCGAAGGCGGATCCCTTGAGCTACCTACAAATTTAAGAGAATTAATGAATATTTTCATATCCTCATATAATTTGAGATGTGGGCTCCGTTGAGTCATGTTGGTGCAATTTTTTTTCCCGCGTCTTGCGTCTGGTGTATCAGCATTCAAAGCATCGAACAAGTCGTCAAATTTCTTTAAAAATGTGTGGGTGGCTAGAGCTTCAACCGAAAGTTCATCTGTAATAAATATAAAGTACAACATTAACACCATTTAAAAGCATATAAACCAGTAGTTTTGAAATAATAATGCCTGTTTGAAATTACACACTTACTTGTGGTCACTTTGGCTAAAATCCCAGCTGTGACTGAATGGCTGAATACTTGCGCAGCCAATTTCACTCGCATCTTTTGTTTTGCATTTGGATTAACGTGTTTGTCGGTCAGAGCAGGTGCGTATACGAACTGTGGATTGCTTTTGTCCAATTCATAAAAATCTTTAATGTGGCTCCATTTCGCTGTCCCTGCAAATTATATAACACCGTATTTTAATCATTAGGTTTTAACGTTTTTTGCTTGAAACAAGTGAAGATTTATTATTTTATTTTACCTTTAACAACTTTACCGTCTGATTGCATTTCAGTGTTGCATTCGATGTTATGACTGAGAAACATGTTTCGTGTGCACTTTAGCAAGTGAGGTGGGTCTGCAATAGTAACAATTTCTTTCCCCCCATGCGTGAAATATGGTTTATTAAATGTTGCGCCGAGATTTTCCAACGCTTTCATATTTACCGATGCCATATCACATACGGTACCAAGCACGTTGATGCCAGCTTTAAAACATTCTGTTAATACCTGTGAAGAGAAATGTAAAAATTAAAGATAATATTAAAATAATAATACTTAATGATAATGACAAATGTAAAGATTGAAGTTTTCTCTAAATCTCACCATAAACGCAAGACCTAATCCCCGAGCGGTAAGCAGAGGAGGCTAAGCTGAACCGACATAAAACTGTTCTGCTCACTCTTAACACAATCTTGTATATGAGTGAGCGTGACCGTTTCATTTATAGATTTATTATTTTTGGCGGCCATGGCGGAATCGGGAACATTAATAGAAAGGGAAATTATTAAAGCTTATTCATAGTTAATGAGGTGAGACCTGGGACAATTTATATGCTGGCAAAAAAAATGTTTACCTCTTTTATTAGAACCGCTAATCTATCTGCTGTTACAGATTTCCCTGACAAATAAAAGGCAACGGGCTGTTTCCACTTCTTTCTGATGCCACAAGCCATGAACACCAGCGCGTTGCACGCAACTTGGTTGCTCCTGCCTTGTTCCCCGCCATGGTCTTGAAAGCCTTCAACCAAGTCAAGTTTAGGGTTGTAGCTGAGAAATTTTCGTATAGCCATTTCATCAAAAAGTAGTGTGCACTGGTTTTCCTCATCTGTGTGCTTCTCTGACATATTTTTTAGGCCATTAAATATTTGTGGGTTTATACCTGGCCTTAAAGGCACTCTATTTAATAATTTGACAAGCGTGCTTTGAGAAGGCAGCGCTATAAACCGTCTCAGAAGCCGATACGTAGCTGGAGATTTTTTATATATACCCAGTGCCAATATTTTTTCATCCAGGGTATATCGTCTTCCGTTTGGCCTTTTTGGACAATTTTTTATTTGGCTTTGAAGTAATACAACAAACGAGCTGCTTAAATTCAAGTTTAAAAGCTTCTGAATTTGCTCGTCGTTACAAATTTTTTCGATTCTATTTATTTTACTTTTACTTTTTATGTTATTTCGAAGGCGGTTGATCTCTTTTAACGTTTTTTTACATACGCCATACAGTTGCCTTTCCGGTTCTGTGAGTTCAATATTTTTCTTTAAGGTCTTCAAAATTGAGTTTGGTTTTCTTCCTTTGGCTTGAGTTGTATCCTAGAAAAACATAGTGAGTGTTATAATTTTTGTAAAATCAATCAAATAGGTAATAGATAAAATAGCCCACTGAGTTAACCAGTGTGTGAAATAGGGAAACAATAGCAAACCATCCCACAAAAGGGAAAGGAAGCGACTAAGAAGTTGTTATAAACATATATATTTTAAAAATGTATGTCATACATTGCCTAAGAGAATCTGGTATTTTATACAATGTCATAAGGTATTGTATTGTATTGTACATGTCGCAGGCAAATTGTATAATTCGTCCGTTTACAAACGGCGTCGGCATTTTACAAACGCTCGGCGTTTTGCAATTTGCCATATTATATTTGATACACTTAACACTTTTGTGTCAGTTACAGTGCTATAAACACGTTATACTAATAGTTTTACACGATGTCTGATGTGCGACTGCTGGCGTAATCTATATGTTCATTATAATATACTAAATCTAGTAAAACAAAGCCGTGCTGCAATTATGAACACGTCGACACTTGAAAGAGTTAGGCGAACGCAATACAAGTTTGAACTTTCATAGCTCGATAACTCGAGCTAAGACATTTGTAATATTATTACCAATGATTAGTATTTACCAAATACTACCTATTTTTGTATTTCATTATTCATGGGCAAAACCATTATTTACCAGTGTAATGAATACCTTGTCTATTGGATATCCTGGGACGGAGGCATCTTGCTGAATTTTTTGACGTTCAGCTGCAGGTCGTACGTGTGGAGGGTTGTCCTGAAAATGCAAAAATATGACATGTAAGCAACCAATGAAGTAAATTTTGAGCATGAGTGGTGTCAGATAGCTGAATTGGTTAGAGCATTGCCATGGTATGGCATAGTTGCAGGTTCAAATTCTGCTTGAAGAAAATGTTTCACCCTATTTCTTAATTAAATAATATAATTAATAGAAGTAGGTTCAGACCCCGGGTACACTCAGTAACCCATGATCGTTTCAATAGTTTGACACCCACAGCTTTTTGATTTTTTACTGCCTTTCTTCAACATCACCGGACCACTAACAAAAGATCAACATGCCACCCGTGGACTACAGGTATGGCTGAACAACCAAGACCTTAATTTTATATAAGAATAGTTGCAAGTTGCACAAGAAATATACCTGATGTTCTAGTGCAGCCTGACTTCGAAGAGTAGCCATTATATTTAGTACATATTGTTTTGTTCCTGGAACAGCGAACTTGCCAATTCGTTTTTTGTTGCTATCAATGAAGCAGGATTCTTCGAAGTGTCTTCCACATAAAACTTTGCTCTGTCTATGTAATAGAGACAATGTATCCAGATCATTCCAGTTTTTGTCACGCCAATAATACATTGCCCAAGCTTTTGCCCTGCAAACAGAAAGTTAGATAAGTCATGTAAACAATGAAAGCATGTCTCCACTCCACTGCAGTGTAAATCCACACATGCAACTTGCAGGAATCTTACTTTAGGACATTGTCTTTTCCCGGTTTAGGGAAACGGTAGAATGGTACAGTGTTATCTTGAGCGGCGGTTGCTCCACATTTACAACACTTTCTGTATAATTGTGTTGACATGTTCACAAAAAAGAACTGCACTTATTTATCACATATATCATAAAATTCACAAATATCAAACAAAAACTCAAAGTTGAAAATTAAACAGAAAGTTCGTTAAAGAAAAGTTTTGACAGCAACAAAGCAGGGTTGCCATATACCATTTCACATTTTTGCACAATTAATTATCGTTGTAAGTTTTAAAATATATTTTTCAATTATGGACTGAAATTTCGTTTGTATGTTTAATAATACGTTTTGCTTTTGATATCTAGATATATTTCTATTTTAATTTCAAATTATTCCGTCATCAAATTCATTTACTCAAACTGATAAAATAGAAGCAGTTCGTGAAAGTTTGCCACATTTGCAGTTGGTCAACGTACACAATGACATTTTTTTTGGAACAAATCCTAGTATGACAGTTCACTAGCCTTGCCTTTCACTCAAGAGATGCACTTCAAGCAAAAAGTAAAACCTACCTGTTACGATGTGAGAACATCTATCTACATGTATATATGTGCTTATGTGAAGATACAACATAAAACGCAAAGCGTTGCGTAGATGGAGGCATGAGCACACTCCGTAAACAGAAAAGCAAAACGAAACGTCATTTTTGAAGATATCACAAAATTCTCGTTATTTGGGTTAATTTAATGTAATTTCTCAATGTTAAAAGTAAAATTGTGATGATATCATGGCATCATATGGTCATTTAAAAATAGCAAACCTAAAAAATCTGTTAAGACATCGTGGCGCGAGTCTCAAGGGTAAAAAAAGGATTTGTAGAAAGGAACGTATCTACAGTGGCGCCTCTACTGGTAAAACATTGCAGGATTATCTACTATTATGTCCATTTGATAGGATTTTTTCAACTTCTTTTAGGGAACTACTATTAAATATGTTTTTCAATTTCGACAAACCTGAAATCTTAATATTATTATCTTTTTTTTTCTACTCTATGTTAGTCTTTTTCTTTGTATTATCTTATGATATCCGATCCCAAAAAAAATTGGACGCAAAGTATAATATTTTTCCTCCTGTATTATTTAAGTATAATGTAGTAACCACGCGGTTACTGGTGAAGTATCACCAAGAATCTGCGCACAACGTGCCGAATCCGACACTCGTGCGCAGCAGTTGCTATCTGCATACAATGCGCTGACTCACCCGAGAAGTACCATCACGTACCAGAGATGGACGATTGTTCTACTTACATTGATCAGGTCTTTATTAATTAATCATATGTATTTATCACAAAAGTAAATTTTACCCGCCCAAGTAAAAAAAACATTTTTTAAACCGTTTCGCTACGGAACCCTAAAATCTTGACATGTACATGTACGAGTACATACCATACATCATCAACCTATCTGTCCCCGCTGTTGAGGCACAGGACTCCCCTTGCACAATGGGGTACGGGCCATGATCCACCGAGCGGGCCCAGTGCTGATTTGGTGGATTTCACACGTTTTCGAAAACTTTTAATTTCCTCAGACATGTAGGTTACCTCATGATGTTTTCTTTCACCGTTAGAGCAGTCGGTAAGTGTACGTAAGTCTTCGAAAAAATCGAAAAAGTCATTGGTACATGGCATTGCATGATTTCGATCCCGGACCTCCCACATGTAAGTCCAGCGTCCTAGCCACTAGGCCACCCATGCTTCATGCCTCACAAAAGATGTAAACTTGACGATGTAATTGAAAAGATTAGGAGATTGATAGTACTTTACGGAATAGACCGTTTTGTACCCCATTTAGATATCATATACTTTACCATTATCTGGCTTGATACCATGACTTTTTTACCATTATCTATCTTTAGTTTGACACATATTGCCAATTTCGAAAAATGCCAATTACGCATAACTCCCAACCCGCAAATTGCCAGTACGTCTAAACCATCTTATGTACCTACTCGTATGGATATAGGTAAGTACTTAATTTACAAACAAGGAAGCTGTAAATCATATTGTTATAGTTTTTACAACATCGTAAATGAATCAAAGTTGGTTTTTATAGGAAGTTAACAAAGATTTATGTTATTAAGTGCAAGCAGGTATTTTAACAACATTTATGTTTTTAAAAGTAATATTTCTATTGGTACAGAGTTATTTATCATTTTCAAAGTGACTCTGTCTATGGCGGGGCCATTTTAACTTCCATGCACGACCGTTAAAAATCTCGCCTACCCTTCGCCTGGTTCAGGGTGTCAATTAACGAAGGAGAATTTCAGAGCAAAAAAAACAGGATGTCATTGATTTCGAGTACCAAGGGTTTTTATGTCCCCACTGTTGGGGCACAGGCCTCCCCTTGCACAAGGGGGTACGGGCCATGATCCACCGAGCGGGCACAGTGCTGTGCGGTGGATTACACACGCCTTCGGAAACTTTTAATTTCCACAGACAAGCAGGTTTCCTCACGATGTTTTCCTTCACCGTTAGAACAGTCGGTAAATGTACATAAGTCTTCGAAACATCGGTAAAACTCATTGCTTGCTTGCTTGCTTATCGTATGGTTAGTGGCCAACCTATTTGTCAGAGTTGTTCAGGCCGCCCGTAGGCTTAACGACTGCTGTCGAACGACAACAACCGGGATCGACTGCTTAAAGTGCCCTCCGAGGCACGGAAGGGCTCAGATGAAATATGCCACTAGCGGTCACCCATCCAGGTACCGACCGCGCCAACGTCGCTTAACCTGCACGATCACTTTCAAACCGTGCTTGCAATTAGGCTACGAGCTCCTCAACTAAAACTCATTGGTACATGGCATTGCATGGTTTCGAACCCGGACCTCCCGAACGGGAGTCCGGCGTCCTAGCCACTAGACCACCGACGCTCCTTTAACTGATATTAATTAACGTCCACCCTTTATGTTCAACGTTAACGTAATGTAAACGTTACAAGGTACGTTAAGATAGAATCAGCGCGCCTCGCACACTCGCAGGTTAAGGTTCAAAGCCATAGCCGTTTATATCATAATGCCTCATAACATCACCCGAGGAAAATAAAGTCTTCCACTAGGGATGGGAACACTACACTGTGAGACCAAGACCGATTTACCAGCATATAATAGTGCCGACGCTTGGCCAGTACAGTTCGTGAGCTCTTAAAAAAGGATTCGGGTCTTACGAGAGACTTCGGTTATTGATGGAGATTCGCGAATGTAAGACAGAAACAGAGGACGAATTTACCCAGTATCAGAGATCACGTACCATACAGTTTTGAACCTTACTAGACTTCCAAAATCAGAACATTCCAATCACAGGCTGGCTCTCTGTTATTTAAAAAATAACACGTATGTTATTTTATTTAACACTTTAATGCACAAAAATAGTACATGAGACCAGCTTAATGCCATGCGGCGTTTTCTACCACCTAACCATTATACTGATATTATAAGGCAGGTGCATATAAAATAAATAGAAGAGAATTACTATTAATTATTATTTTAATTGTACTATACTATAAAATTCCTACTCGTATAATATATAAAATATACCTACACGTATGCTACTATATAACAATTTATAATATATATATTTATTTATTTAGTTATTCCAATATTTTTCCTTCCTTCTTTGAAGTAGAGTTTGTTTCTATTATTTTCCTTCCATATCTGTAATTTTAATTTTTTAATTTATTTATTAGGTAAACAGGTAAACAACAGATTACAACCAGAGAAATTACAGAAAAATCAATATAAAGTTATGAGCTAGGTCGTAACCCTTAACGTGTAAACACAGCAACAGTTGTTGTACAACATTGAGTTGGGAAACCAAAAAATACTATTGAATGTAATGATTAATAAATACCTATTGGAAAATAAAAATAATAAAGTAAAGATTATAAAGTAGGTGCGTGGATAGCTTACTAGAGGACATCAGCAGCCCGTCTTTTAAAAACTACTACTAATCTGTAATTAGTCTCTCTAATAATAATACAGTGAGGTGAGATGTCTATGGGCGACAGGTGACCCGCTTGCTCGTCTGCTCTTCATATTTAATACAAAAATCATTATGCATTTCATTCATCTCTAGTGGCTACAGTGACCACTTACCATCAGGTAGAACCGTTCGTTAAAAAAGTTAGTAATAGCAATCCAAGACCAAGACCATAATATCGAATATATGGTGTGCAGAACATCACTAGTCTTCCATCGCCTTTGCGTTTTTGCGAAGTCTATTGTATGGATGTGAGATTTTTTTCTTCTAAATGCGGAGGAATTTAATAATTGATCTAAGTACGATAATAAATACTTTAGTAAGTTCTTATATGAAATAACTATTTTTATACGGAATGCTATAAATACTTAAATGAAATGAAATATTTATTTTCTAGAAGCATTATAGATACAATAAATGATCAGTAATGTCTTCTAAAACAATACAAATTAAATACATTAAATTGAATTAAAATTAAATTAAACTGAATGAGAATTATAAATAATATCAGTAGCTAATAATGCTATAAGTAATGTCAGGAACCCATTCTCTTGTCGCCGTGATTAAAATGTACTTATACATTTTAAAACTTTCTTGGTTAGGTATTTTCTTCTATGTCGTATTCCTCATTGCTGAGGGTCGTGATCATTCTAAGGAATTAACTGGTGGGGTGGTTTGCCATTTCCTTCCCCATTTCACACACTAGTTACTTCAGTGTGCAGGTTTTTTCACGATGTTTTCCTTCACCGTCAGAGCAGTCGGTAAATGTACGTAAGTCCTTCGAAAAAACCGAAAAACTCATTGGTATAATACCTGACATTGAATGGTTTCGAGCCCGGACCTCCTGCACGGGAGTCCGACGTCCTAGCCACGACGCCACCGACGCTCGAATGTCTATAAATACTTAAAATTTATGTATCTAGTTATAAATTTTTAAACTTTCTTGGTTAGGTATATACTCTGGGTACGAACCCAGACTGATGATACGTTGTTGTTGTTGTTGTCCTATGGTACCCCGGAGGTACTGAGGGCCTCCACGAGGTCTCTCCACGCCGCTCTGTCCTGAGCCACCTTCCTAGCTTCACTCCAGCTCAACCCTGCCGCCTTCAATTCACGGTCGACATTTCGCCTCCACGTGTTACAGATTTTCTATTCCCGCGTGGCTGCCACTCGAACGCGATCCTTGCGGAATTTCCAGCTGATGACTGATGATATAGTATAAATAATTTTAAGTAGTATATCACAGTCGGTGAAGCGTAGAGCACTCAAAGTATCGCATGGCGCGACCTTGCTCCGTGGTTTTCCTTGCAACTAAATTACGCTCGTCCGGTCCCAGTTTGAGTGCATTTACAACGTCGGGGTTTTCGTGTTCTTTGCTTCTTTTATAGAATTACTATAGAATTGCTTACTAATTTTATTACGTCCGGTTAAATTTTATTACCCAGGTTTAATTATAGCTCAATTTTAGGGGTCCGTATCCCGAGGAGAAAAACGGAGACCTATCGCTGTCGCTCCGTCGTCCGTTCGTCCGTCCGTCTGTCATTCATATCATATCATACGAGTCCAGCATCTAAACGAAATAAGATACAGATAATTCCTTGACCCAAATTCGAATCTATCTATCAGCCCGTGTCTGTCCACTGCTGGACACAGGCCTCTCCCAGAGCGCGCCACATTACCCGGTCCTCCGCCTTCCTCATCCAACCATCGCCAGCAACCTTCTTCAGGTCGTCGGTGGACCGGGCAGGGACCGCGTCCCACACTGCGCTTCCTTGTACGCGGTCTCCACTCCAGAACTCGTCTCCCCTAACGGTTGTCAGTTCTGCAACAGACATGGCCAGCCCATTGCCACTTCAACTTGCTAATCATATGAGCTATGTCGGTAACTCGCGTTTTGTGACGGATGACTTCATTCCTAACTCTATCCATCAAAGAGATACCGAGCATAGCCTTCTCCATAGCTTGTTGAGCGACTTTGAACTTTCGAACCAGCCCTGACGTGAGTGTCCACGTTTGAGTTAAAATTTTGTAAAATTGTTTTTTAGAGAGAACATTAAAATCAGCAACTTTGAGGTATATAAAATAAAAAAAACTTAGTCAACTTCCCTATTGTATCGTATGTTACAATTTGTATCACGCAATTGTTATATATAAACTTGGTTGCATAAGTTAATTGTCACGTATTATAACAATATATTCGTAAATCATTACTTATATCAAAACACGGTTAAACGCTGTTATGACTGTCCAAAACTGTGTCAATTGTTTATTTTTTATTTAATACTTCCTTTCATACTTTAAACATACAATAAAGTCATGTCATTCATTATACAATCATTGTAACTTTGGTTGCATTGTATTTTTAGCGGCGTAGATGGTGAAAATTTTGCACACGTACCACGGGTCAATTTTTGTTTGTTTACCCGACCTAAATTCGGGTGTTATAAGTTTGACACGTGTCTGTCTGAGCCATCATTACTCAAAACCGATGATCCGATTAAGATGCGGTTTTTTAGAGAGCGTCGGTGGCACAATGCGGGAGGTCCGGGTTCGAAAACGTGCAGTGCAATGTTACCGACTGCTCTAACGGTGAAGGAAAACATCGTGAGAAAACCTGCACACTGAGATGACCAGTGTGTAAAATGGGGTAGGCACAAAAGATCCTCAAGGGTCGAAGGTTATTCCCGGCCCCCTATTATAAGATAAGATAAGGTACGCTCATACATAATGTTCCAGTGTATGTGAACAAACGAGCCAAGCCCCGAAGTCACAGATACCTAGAGTAGATTATGCAACATCATAGTAAAGTTATTTCGTTTAGAACAGTGGTGTCTGATTGTTGGCTCTCACGCGACTGTTATACTGACTTCTAATGACAGCGTTCAGGAAGAAGACGGGGGAAACACGCAAGTGTCTTCATACTGTGATCTTGATGTTTGTTTAACGGGTTTTATTACTTGTAATCGAAGGTATAACTCTGTGCAGAGTGACCCTGGGGTACAGTCGGCCTCTAGCTAAAGTACCTACACCATCTACTTCTGTATTGTGGTGTTTACAGCGCTAAATAAACGTTTCCAATTTCAATTTTTTTAATTTCAATCTGTCAAAATCTACTTATCACATAAATCTGGCTAGTAACGCCCTCTCCTCTAGAATGATGATGATTTAATTCACTTATAGCTCCTTACATTTGACTTTTCAATGACCGTTAGAGCAGTCGGTAAATGTACGTAAGTCTTCGAAAAATACGAAAAACTCATTGGTACATGACACACCCGGACCTCCGGCATGGTAGTCCGGTGTCCTAGCCACTGTGCCACTGACGCTCTTTGTAACAAGCCATCCTAAGCGTAGCAAATTCTTACCATAAATTTATCTACATTCTTTACATATTTTGATTTTCAGTTTTTATTTTTTTTACCCACAAGACTATCGCTCGGAATACGACTAACATCTTGGGATAAGGGGGGAAATGAAAAACAGTGCTGCATAATTGGTACCCGAGTATGTCAGCATTTGCTGACTTTCCCCCCTTCTGCCAAATATACATAGATTGCGTGATAAGCGTTCGACTTTAACCGCCAAACTAGAAGGGGGGTATTTCTAGTTGTGTGTCTGTGCCTTTATATCTAAACAACCGATGATCCTATTTAGATGTGGTTTTATAATTTTGTCGAGAATGTCTATGTCTGATAAAAATTGGACCCATTTTTTTATATTTTATTAATTTTCAAAAACTCACATATTTACAGCTTCATTTCATTAAAGCATATGTGATCTCAATTATTTACATAACACCACTATATGGATTATTGTTCACATATTAACATATTCTTGGAAATACTGCCAATTTTATCATTAAATGAAACAATGACATGTACCAATGATTTTTTCGGTTTTTTCGATAAACTTATGTAACCAGAGATAACCAGTGTATGAAATGGGGAAGGCAATGGCAAACCATCCTAATTAATCTGCCACAAGAGAATCGTTGCGTGTCGAACGTGTTAGAATCGCCAGCCTGCCTGTCTGTGAACGTATTGCAAGGTCTGCGCAATGCGCGTGCGCACTTGCGCATCTAGCAGCGCACGGAACTATTCACCGCTTTCACTGTCTCTATCACGCTAGCATCATCATCTTAAGGCTGGTTTACACTTGGTCAAGTGTTTAGCGAAGTGGGTAAGTACAGTGGCGAGTGCAAGTTGCACGGACAGTGGTGAGTAGAAGTTTCTTGTGCCGCTTCTTTCCTTTCGTAGCGACATTGTGTACAGACACAGTGCACACTGTGTTCTACATTGTGAATTATTACATCAGCAGTTTTAATTGTCACGCGGCTGCGCCCGCGTCAGGCCGGTCGTGTCTCTACCACCGTCATGTATGGTATACTGTTTGGAAATATAAGTATCGGGTAACAAGTCCAGTGTCTCTTTGAAGATGACTCTTTGAAGACATACCCTGGCTAGGACGTAGGTATAGACACGTACCGAACTCCTAGACCAGTAAAGAGGTGCATCTCATATACCTCTAAACAGTTACACCTGCACCTTACGAAGCGGTGCTTTGAGTAAAAAAATGACGTTGTACAAATGTACTATAAGGTACTTACTTACAATAAAAACATTTTGATTTGATTTGAATGATGAGTGGCGAGTGCATCGCCATTGACAAAAAGTCAAACAACATTTTGATCCACTGGTGAGGCAGCTTGCAAGGCAACTTGACTCGCCACTGTCCACCGGTTTAGCACACTGTCCTAACTCACAGAATTTACTCACTACGCCAAACACTTCACCAAGTGTAAACCAGCCTTCAGGATTGGATGGACCCCCACCTGTCAGCACGGAACAGCATTTCCCGTAGCTCTACCCATTTTCGTCGCTTGGTGAAACATTGTTTGCTAGAGCGAGAAAGATTGCTTCCACGGAATCGGCCCGCCGATGCTGAAGAGTGCAGGCACTTGGAAGCAATCTTTCTCACTGGCTAGCTAGCGGACGATGTTTCTGAGCGACAGACAGGAATAGAGGCAGGTGGGGTCCAACCCTTTAGTACATAACTTCACGCTACGTCTCTTTCGGGGTAGGCAGAGATAATGGAGCGTCACGAATCTCTCTCTTTAACGAATGGTCTCCTTTGGGGTCGTCTGCTTTTTATATTAAAATCTATGACCACTCTGTCAAAAAGAAGAGATAAAAACCAGAACAGATATCCGACTCTAAACGTCTGAACGCACGATCATTCTACAAATAAGATTTATATTTTTGACGTGTATATTTTAAATTGTGTAGTATGAAATAAATATCAGGTCTAACAAAGTTCGCCTGGTTTGGGTTCCGGGCCATGAGGGCGTATTAGGAAATGAATCAGCAGACGAGTTGGCCGGACAGGGATCACAGTAATCGCTTATTGGTCCAGAACCTTTTGTTGGCCTCTCGTCGGGTACTATCAAAACAGTATTAAAGAAGTACAGTACTGATAGGCACAAACATGAGTGGCTAACCCTAAAGGGGTTAGAACACTCTAAGAAATTCATTGGGGACAAAGTCACAGGCTGGAACAGCAAGATCTGGGGGCTGAATAGACGTCAAGTGCGCCTACTGGTCGGTGCCTTCACCGGTCACTTTAGCACCAATGCCCACCTACACAAGATGAAGCTAACTGACAGCACATCTTGCAGAGCCTGTGGTGAACAACTGGAGACCGTTTCACATCTCCTATGTGAATGTGACGCTTTCGCGGCAAAAAGGATGGGTCTGCTAGGCTCTGCCTATCCGGACCCAAGGGAATTCAAATCCCTCCCACTAAGACGCATAGTCTTGCTCATGCACGACATATTCGGTGATGTGGTCAAGGGATAGGTTCAAGGGGTTGAACACAAAAGATCCCCATGGGTCGAAGTGTCGCTGGGACCCATCCAAAGATAAGATAAGATGAAATAAATAAATTATTCTATTCTATTCGAAATTCTTTGAAAGAAAAAGAGAAAAAGTAAAACATTTATTTAAATTGCATTATACAGGATTAGACTTAAAAAGACTTTAAGGTATAGGATGTTCAAAGCGATTCCGCGTGCATACCTAACGAGTTTGCAATGTTTTCTATTTCAACTCGTAGATACATAATTGCGGGTATTTCCAACATAACCTTGCTGTAACCTCACTATTTATAGTTAACTGCTTCTTGGAAAATCGAGTTCTTTCCATTTTCTTGCTATAAATTTTACATACAACTTGCTGATTTACTACTCTTTTATAACTTCAATGTACAGTGGATAACACATCAAGCTTCTACCCTTTAGTTACTACTTTGTCGCTCTCAATCAATTAATATTGCGACAGGGTTCCACCGAGTATAACTTCATGTGTCTTCCACTGTACAGTACAATATTCAATACAAACGAACGAAACGTCCTTAGGCTCCGACTACACGACGACGGTTCCAGCGACGGTTCGGTTGAGGTACCGGTACCGGCCGTGTAGTCGACTGCATTCAAACTCATGCGTTGCGCTGGCCGGGTCCATGTGGAACCGTAGTACGTGTAGCCGACAGCGCATTTTTGTTTGAGTTCATATGAATTACCGGTTCCATAACTGACCGATACTGGACCCGGCCTAGAAACCGTCGTTGTGTAGTCCGGGCTTAAAAGCTCATTAAAATACACACTGTTCTTTTCTTCACCATAACTCTAGATAGATAGGTTTCTTTGCAATTTACGGATAGAAGATTAGGTTTTCGCCTGCGGCTTTGTCTGCATCTATCACAGGCCTTGGGTTATTAATGCAGAATTGTGGTAGGTCCAGGCAGACCGCGGCTTGTCACCACCCTCCGGACAAAGACATGCCGCCAAGCGACCTAGTCGTGTTTCGGCATGATGTCCGGAGTAGCCACCAAGAGAACGGGTCTGGGCAGCTATACTGCACATGCGCACCGGTTTCGGTGCTGCGATGTGTTGCCGCGCCGGGCGCCTCATCGTGGAGGGTAGCGGGATCCGAAGCACGGTTCTTCGCTGGCCGACCGCAGGTTGTAGGGGGCCCAAGTTTCATGTTAATCCGTTGAGCAGTTTTTTCGTTAAAAGTGTTACACTTTCATATAAATCGACAAAACATTTTTGACGCCTAGAGGGAATAATTGAGAAAAAAATTAGATCAAGTTTTCGATATGATAAAGTCCGTCAGAGAAACTATGGACAAAAACAATTTGACGAATTTTACCGGAATTATCCAACAACTTGACGAATTTTACCGGAATTATCCAACAACTAAAACTGAAAATAATTTCCAAAGCAAAAAATTGATGAAGAAATTAACAGCAATAAATTTGTTATTCATGGTGCCCGAGAACCACGAAATGAAAACTCATTTGACATATTGGAAATAGTACCGCAAATTATACATAGAGAAATGTCAATAAACGTCTTTGGATACGTCGAAGAGTGCAAAAGATTTGGAATGAACAAAGGAAAAAATCGGCGCAACGTCGCGTCGTTGAGCTCATACTCATAAGCAAACGAATGGTCAACTACACACAAAATCACTAATGAATACGGGACAACCAGATACCAGATATCATTCTCACGAAAAACTTAAGGAACTAAAAGCACTGAAGACACTGGCATACGAAGCAAGAATATCCGGAAAGCACGTAGAATTTCGACGAGATGATAAAGCTGTACATCAATGGTATTTTGCAAAGAATTTATGAGAAAAACGACCATTATACCAAAGGTAAACAAACAATTGAATCATCTTTATTGGTGGAAAACAGTAGACCCATAGAACAATATTAACCAATTGGAGCAGGGAAATCTAACAAACGGTGACACGAAAACGCCAATCACCGAATCGCAAAGGGGCGCTCCCCCAATAGCTGCCAATGACGGACCTACCGGCGACTGCGCCGTTAATATAAAACAAACAACCCAGATATAAGCAGCGGCACCTAGTAGAATTCCAATAAGACCGCCTACCGACAATTTTAACAAACCTAGAAGGCAGGTTCGCGAAGCTGCGATGCAACATTTTCAGACTAAAATTTCGTAAATAAAAAAATACTTACTATTAACAAAGTGTTACTATTCGGTTCAGGAATACTTAGACGGTAAGAAGATATAACTTAATTTAGATTATCCTGCCCTCAAAAAGGATTGTAATACCGACAAGGTTTAGTCATGTAAGCACTTACATGTAAATAACACCAAATTATGTAACTCTTGACTATGCATTAAATATATATTTTATTTTATTTTATTACAGATTGTACAGCAAATCAATAATAACAGTACTTGTTCTAAAAAGTTATAACGCCAATTACACAATAACTCAAAATTAATTTTAATAAAATAGCACTAAATATATAGAAGAAATAGAAATAGAATTACAATATCTGGTTAAAGACGAGTGATAGGGTGTGTTTGTGTATGTGAGGGTGTGTAAGGGGGTGTGTTTGTTTGTGCTGTGTGTATTTCAACCCTTGCCTAAACGCTCGGAAAGAGCCCTTCGAGCTCTTTGAATATATTGCCCTTGAGTCATAAAAAATACGTCGGAGTCTGGAATAAGGCTTTCGTGAGTGTCCACGCAGCGGTGGAGTACTGAATTCACTGCAAAGTTAGTATGTACTATATGGCGCTTCAGTATACGAGCACGCCGCGTGCGCAGTGTTCATGATTCATATGAATATGAAATTGAAAATCCACCTTTGGACCATTGTGGTACTCCTAACACAGTTATTTTAGCCTATTTGGAGTGGTTAGTGAAGAATACTGGTAATGTATGAAAAACATTACCTTTTTTTTTTAAATACACTTAGATAGATTGGGTTCAACGTCTTGGTAGAGACAAAATAATCGTAATCAATTATGTCCCAGTCAACCTTTAAAACATTTATTCAATGTAACAATTTCAATAAACCAAATGGGAATAAAATACTCGAATACGTTATATTATATTCTATCCAACTATTCAATCGTAACTCGTTAAACTAGTTCCATAACAGGGTTAAGATTGATGAATAATAATAATTCTATAACTAGTTTGGATGCTTGATACTACATACTGTCTACTATAATATTATTAAGGAAAACATTCATGATTGGGAACTGTGACAATAAATCTAGAGACACGGCAGTGTGTCCGCCAAGTTTGGATAAAAGGCGACGACGCACTGACTGTGTTTATATTTACACGAAGCTTTAAATCCTTCCTCTTAGGATTTTGCTATCATTCTATGAGTTCTAAAGCTATAGACATTCAATTTTTTTTCTGCGGAATCCTCTTATTCTACTTGTAATATCCGTGCCTGAAACTCGTATGTCACCTTGATCTCTCAACTGGCCTTTCTTGAAATGGGGGTCCACAATCCTTGTTCTTATTTCTGAAGGCATCTAGGCGCTGAGGACCAAAAAAGACAATCAGCATTACAAAATCAGAACAACAAACTTGATTACCGGTCTCCGATAGTTTAAATTGCCTACGTCAAATCGATTACAAATAAGACATCGCTGACGAAACGAAGACGCAACCTACGTCAATCGCCTTATCGCACTTATCAAGGTTACCGTGCGTTAGAAAGAGATAGCAATGGTTCTAATTACTCCGCCGCGTAATTCAATGCAATTCGTGACAATTTCGCCACAGTGACCGTGAGTGATATGTCAAAACGAATCCTACGTTGGCTGAATGGCTGATGCCTTTGCCTACGTTTGTTGAATAAAAAATGAAGACATAGACAAAGAGGTTTGCATTTTTTATAAATGACAGGTAAGGTCTTTGGCCTTCTAGGGAACGATGAACGATGAACTTTGTGAACTTACTTTCGGATTTTCAGTTGTAGTTTCTTTGAGACATATTTTACTTAACATTCCACACATATCCATTATTAATTTTTGGAGATTTTCAGTCAGACAAAGGTTTTAAGATTATGTATAACTGGAAATCTCCAAAATTTAGATTTAAAAAACATTGATTTATAAAAAAAGATCATTACGTTTTTTTAAATTCCAATTAAGGGCAAACATATTTGACCTTATTCTGTGTCAGGAAGTGGGTAGGATTATTTAACGACCTCTTTTTCACTGTTTTCCTTTTATTGTTATTTTCAATATCTAGTAAAAGGGAGTGTGTCCGCCAAGTTCCAAAAAAAAGTGCAACTACGCACTGACGTGTGTTACCGGGATTTTCGAGTCATTTTCGACTACCCTATAACTCAAAATCTATTTGACCTACATTTAAATTAACATGTGTAGTGCCGTCTGGTACCGGCCCTAAAGAATAATACCACCCCAACTCTTCCCGTCGGAGTCGTACGAGGCGACTGAGAGTCTTAGTAGATCTATTCTACACCTAACGGCGGTAGGCCTCCTACCTATCACGTTTGTCCACCAAATCTTACGGCGAAAAGTAGGAGCTACCTATGAAGGTGGTCCCTCTGTATACCCTCTCGGGAATCATGGACGTGATAGTTATGTTATGTTGCTTTTATTGGTATTTTCATTATATAGACACACGGGAGTGTGTCCGCCAAGTTCCAAAAAAAGTGCCACGAAGCTTATATAACCTATAATATATAACTTATATTAACATTATATTTTGTTTTGTCCACAGAGAGACCTCGCCTCCGTCGCCGATGGGCGACGAGAAGGAGTCCAAAATGAGTCAGATACATTTCTCTGTACCCTGCGACAAACAAGACAACACGGTGAGTCATCAAGGTTTTTTTTTGGTGGGAAACGCTCATGCTTACCTCTTCGCCGCAAGGGGGAGACGAAGAGGTTATGCCGGACTTTTACCGGCCATAAACCCCCCCGGTGTTCCTGCGCACCGCCTGACGGCGAAGCCACGGGAACGCTTGCGCATAACTTCCGCGACTTCGCCAGAGTCATCTAGTTCTAGGATGTTCTTCTAAGTCTTAGATTATGTCTCATTCTAAGTTCTAAGTCGTATTCCTCATTGCTGAGGATCGTGATCATTCTAAGGAATTAATTACACCGACTCTCTTGGTAGATTTAAGGGTGGCTTGCCATTGTCTTCCCCATTTCATCAGTGTGCAGGTTTCCTCACGATGTTTTCCTTCACCGTCAGAGCAGTCGGCAAATTACGAGTACGTAAGTCTTTCTAAAAAACCGAAAAACACAATACAAATACAAATATTCTTTATTGCACACCCGGGACAAAAACAAAACATACAACATAAAGAGAGGTACAATAATGTGAAGAAAACGGCCTTATCGCTTAAAGCGATATCTTCCAGGCAACCTTCAGGTGGTGGAAAAATGATATGGATCATAATATAAAACACATTGGTATATAACATTGCATGGATTCGAACTCGGACCACCCGCATGGGTGTCCGACGCCACCGACGACCCTCTAATGACGGTAAGAGAGAGTGTAGGTAGGTAAAGTTAAGACGCCCTGGGTTTGTTTACCTTCTGTATCTTTATATTTTAAACTACCGCCGCAGATTGAATGAAATCACTTCTATACATCTATACATACGATAGACGACGCGCGATCTCTTTAATATTTCGCTGCCTTTAACTAATTTTGTTAGCACATTTCCACTACTTTGAAGTGCCGCTGGGTTATTTCCGGCCCCCATCATAAGATAAGATAATTTAGTCTAGACGTATATTCTCGCTAAATTGTGTTTTAGTCTCTAACTTAATTTTTTATCAAATAAAGCCAGTAATTTTAGCGACACCTATCTAATTATTCAATGGTATACAATTGATATTAAAAATATTCACTCTATAATTGATAACGTAACTAAATAGTCGCTAAGTTTTAGTTTATTTGTTTCTTTCCAATTTGTGTCATCGATTCATCATCTGCTGGACATCTTGACCGAAAAATGGATTGCACGAAGGGAATTCGATCCCGGCCCTTATTTATAATCCCGGGATTTCGGTATTATACTTAGTCAATCCCAGGATCCCGGGATTATTTCGGGATTAAGGGTTACAAATAAAAAAATAAGCAAATCTTAAAAAAAAATACTCTTTAATCAACAAATCAAAATTTAGACAAAAATCAACGTAATTTACGTATACATCTAGCAAATCTAATCACTCTTACTAATCAGATTTAGAGTCAGACTAACCAGACTCAAAATCACTTAGTCTCTGTGTTAAAGTTATTCTTTTTTTAGAATCAATGAGATCTCTTTAAACTTACATAAATTGAAAAAAACCTTTATGTAACAATAAATATATAAATATATCTTATTCAGTATAGTAGGATATCTAAGCAAGCATCGAAAATTAACCCAGTGCGCTTGCTTACATTAAAATAATAGGCAAGCAAGCTCATTGGGTTACTTGGTGTTGCTAGCTTGCAATAAAAATTCTTGTAGTTGAAATTTAAATGATAGGCAAGCAATTCTGTCGAGAGCACTGGCACTGGGATTTTTAAAATGATGTCAATCCCGAAAATCTCGGGATCAGGGAGTGAATGAATACTCTTTATTGCACAAAATTAGTGTGATACAACGCGTACAAAACGATTAATACAATCTAGGCGGTCTTATCGCTAAATGCAATCTCTTCCAGACAACCTTAATCCCTAAAATTTCGGATCCCGGGATCCCGATTTTCGGTATCCCGGGATCGAATCCTCTAGTTGCACGCGACACATGAAGGTTCCCCTTAACATTTTTCCTTGCCATATCTTTACGTGACAATTGCATATACGAGTACTTGAATATTTCACGACAAGGACTTAACTTTAAAACTGAACACATTACGACTTTTACTACCCTCGAAGAATCAGTCTTAACCACTACGCCACTCCTTAAATATTTAGTAATCCTTGCCCTTGTATTGCTAAATATAATTTGAATGGAACTACGATTTACAAATAACTGTGGGTACCTGAGTAATGTTCAGACGCTCTGCACAATGGGTAGTTTACGCTTAAAAGGTGGACATAAAATAAACGGTTATTTGCTAGAAGGAAGAGCTTAAGGACATGCGAAATGTTTACTGTGGGGACTTACCTGTTTGTTTAACGATGTTTATCTTCATATTGTGGGTAGGTATAAGAATAAGTACTTACAGAGTTTACTTTTTTTTTCTTGGCGAAATTCTTTTTCTACCTCATACTCGTACTCTCTCGTACTTTTTATTTCTTCTTGTTGAAATTCTTCTTCTTTCAAATTCATCACCAGAGTCATCATTTTTTTTATGGCGAACAAATTGCCAAACAAATTATCTAGCAAATTTCAAAAAAGTGTCTAACATGTAGCCACCACTTTGGGTACAACCCTGAGATTACCTACCATGATACTATCTCGAGTGATTGTTAGATCTTTGAATCTTATGAATGATGACATAAGACGGACCTTATGTAAAAAGGGTTATTATAAAATAAATGACTACTTAAATGATAAAGAGGCTTGGTCCTAAATCCAGCTCCAGCTCAGTACTTTGTGTTCATATATGATTGTATTCATAATTATTGTAAGAAATATTTATTTCTAAAGATGTGCTGCTGAAAGTTTCTTGCGCCGTTTCTTTCCTTTCAGTTACAGCACCATACGAAGCGGTGATAGAGTTAAATATGACAGTAAAAATGTACTTTAAGGTACTTCATCATCAGCCTATTTAAATCCCCACTGTTTGGACACAGGCCTCCCTTTGCACAAGGGGGTACGGGCCATGATCCACCGAGCGGACCCAGTGCCGATTGGTGGATTTCACACGCCTTCGTAAAGTTTTTTAATTTCCTCAGACATGCTGGTTTCCTCACGATGTTTTCCTTCACCGTTAGAGCAGTCGATACTTACTTACAATAAAAAAGTTTGATTTGATTTGATGTTGTTTTGATGACTATGAAGAAACCGTCAAAGAAAGTATCTATTCATGAGGAATGCGGCTTCATTTCTTTAACCGTTCCTTCATTGTCATCTTTCTTACAAGAATTTTACTTTTTAAATAATGCATCAGTCGCCGACAATGAATCACCTTACGAGTATAAACCATCAATATTTTTATCACCTTGTGCAAATCACGTAGAATTTTACTTATGGGCATCGATTAATCTGTCATCACGATGAAATGAATGTTGTAAGAATTAAACAATTACTTCCTATATGCTTACACCCTTGGTTATTTATCCTTCCTTATTTTATTAGGTACTTAGTACTTATCATTAGATAATTATATATGGAATGTGATTTGCTGAATATCCTTGCAAATACTTTAAGGAAAGGAAACAATAACACTCCAACTATCTATCTATCAGCCCGTGTCTGTCCACTGCTGGACATAGGCCTCTTCCAGGGCGCGCCACATTACTCGGTCCTCCGCCTTCCTCATCCAACCATCGCCAGCAACCTTCTTCAGGTCGTCGGTCCACCGGGCAGGGGGCGTCCCACACTGCGCTTCCTTGTCCGCGGTCTCCACTCCAGAACTCGTCTCCCCCAACGGTGGTCGGTTCTGCGACAGACAGGGCCAGCCCATTGCCACTTCAACTTCATAAGGTGCTATAGCTGAAAGGAAAGAAGCGGCGCAAAAAAATTTCAGCTGCACATCTTTTGAAATAAATATATCTTACAATAATTATGAATACAATCATATACACAATGTGCAGAGCTGGAGCTGGATTTAGGACCAAGCCTCTTTATCATTTAAGTAGTCATTTATTTTATAATAACCTTTTTTACATAAGGTCCGTCTTATATGGGTCTTAAATTTTTTCTCTGTCATATTTATTGCAGTATCAGGTATCTTATTATACAATCCAATGGTAGATTCGATCCGGTGACGCTTGCTTTATTCTAAAGGAGAGGACACTAGTAGCCCGATTCCTGAAGAGCGACGGTGGCACAGTGACTAGGACACCGGACTCCCATGCGGTGGTCCGGGTTCGCAACCGTGCAATGCCATGTACCAATGAGTTTTTCGTATTTTTCGAAGACTTACGTGCATTTACCGACTGCTCTAACGGTGAAGGAAATCATCGTGAAGAAACCTGTACACAGAGATGACCAGTGTGTAAAATGGGGTAGGCACAACAGATCCTCAAGGGTCGAAGTGTCGCGGGGGTTATCCCGGCCCCCTATCATAAGATAAGAAGCCCTATTCCTATGGTTTTATGCCTATTATCGGTTAGAAACACACAAAAATTTAATAATCCGTCATCCCATGCTGTTAATTCCAAACCACCTTTGTTCTAGTATCAAACTAAAGAACTCGATGAGCATTAAGAAATAAATAATCTCTTTCTTTCTTTACTGAAAAACTTGATCATACTGGTTGCTCACTAATTTTATTTAGTTTAATGTAACATATGCTTAAGTTCCTACTCCATTGTAATCTTACCGCACAAATAAACTATTCTTATACTAATCCGATTTCCGTTTCATCCGCAGCAAACCTGGCAGAAGCGGCAGCAGGCTGTGTGCGTGCGGCATGCGTTCAAGCACTACGGGTCCAACAAGCGGCCCAACCACGTGCTCAGCAACCTCAACATGACCGTCGCCAAGGGGACCATGTGAGTACACATCTACCTACATCTACAGTGTACAGTGAGCTCTTAGAAAAACAGGGTCGTTCTCAGTGGTACAACCGCAATGTTCTTTTTTTTTTAATGACTACTAAACCCCGACTTCGATCTCGCCTGATGGTAAGCGACGATGAGGTCGACGATGGAGCATGCGGGTTCAGTAAATGCCTATTCACTCTGGCCTTGAAGATCCCAAGGTTGTAGGTTTCGGGAAATACAGACGCCGGCAGGCTGTTCCATTCCTTAGCCGTTCGCATATTGAACGAAGAAGCAAATCGCTTCGTTCGAACAGATGGGGTATCAACGACACATCCAACAATATACCCATCTCGTTGGACCACGGGGTATTATTTTTCCCCGTGGTCCAACCATGTCCAACGGTGGGACCACCAATCTGAGTCCCTCCGTGTCCAGTTCAGAGAGCACGTCAAGATCGCCAATATCGGAGACCTACGGGCAGCCTGAACAACTCTAACATAACATCAAAGTTAACTGAATACATACCTACTAGGAAATATGTATAAATACAAAATAAATATAAATAAATAAATATTAGTCCTAACTCCACATCCGCAACCGTAGGTTTGTTTCGAGTTGTTATCAGGATGTTATTCCGCGAAGCTCTTATCCAAGCAAATAAAATTGTTAGTTCCATTTTACTCAGTATTTTTTAAATCTCTTCCTTTTATTTTTTTATTAAATACCTAAGGAGAACAGAACAAACTGGTCACGTGATGGTAAGTGCTCACCGTCGCCATAGACATCTCACCTCACTGTATTGTTACGAGAGGGTTTTCGATGCGCTGCTAACTTGAGGACTTGATGGAGTATCTCACATGCCGGTAATTACGCTGCCTGGCTATTTTACCCTTCAAACCAAAACACTACAATGCGCATTGCTGCTTTGCGGCAGAAATAGGTATAAGGGTGGTTCCACCTCAAGCTCAATCTGCACAAAATGTCACAATTACCACAGTTTAACGTGCTCTCCGAAGCACAGAGGTAAAGTTGGCTTCCGTTGATCGCGGCCGATGATACACCTTGCTTCCGATGTCAGCGGCTAGCCGCGCGCGGCTGTCAGTCAAACCCTGTCACTGCAGTACGAATGAGAATAGAAAGAAAGAAAGAAAAAACACTTAATAGCCACACAAAAATACATATTTAGTTCACTCCATAATACAATTGGCAACAGGCACCCGGCTCAGCTAATGCTTGAGTGAATACACTTGCGTGTAAACACACAGCGCTGATTGACAGCCATGAGCGAGACGCACATGAGGAAGCGAGAGGAATATACTCCCGCGCGCGACATGTCTCGACACGATCGCGCGCGGCTACGACTGACGTCAGACGCGCGCGTCAGCCGTCGGCCGCGATGATCGGAAGCGGCGCCATACAATTTCATTGTGTTTAGTATTGTCGCGTCAGCCGTAAGCCGCGCGCGTCAGCCGCTTCGGCCGCGAGGTTACAAATGAAAATGTAAAGTAAAATACACTTTTTTGCACAAATAGAAAACAACAAACAAAGAAAAATAAATAGTGAAGTACAATTTAGGCGGCCTTATCGCTAAGAGCGATCTCTGTGTCACTAGGGGTTATCCACTGACCGCGCCCATCATCTTTATCAGCAGCAGCCTGCTCTAGTCCACTGCTGGACATAGGCGTCTCCCAGGGCGCGCCATTGAGCCCGATCTTCGGCTCTTCTCATCCAGTCGCTGCCAGCCACCTTGCGCAGATCGTCGCTCCATCTAGCAGGGACGCCCGTCCCACACTATGTTTGCCCAAACGCGGTCTCCACTCCAGAACTCATCTCCCCCAGCGGTTGTCGGTTCTGCGACAGATGTGACCGGCCCACTGCCACTTCAGCTCGCTAATCTTATAAGACATGTCGATAACTTTTGTTCTATGCCGGATCTCCTCATTTCGGATTCGATCCAGCAGATATACTCCGAGCGTAGCTCTTTCCATTTCTTTCTGACCGCGCCCAATATTGCTTAACCTGCACGATCACCGTAGGTGCTAGGTGCACCGCACCTAACCTAAGATCCCTTAAACAAATAACAACAGAACGAACTCCTATGACTAACACAAGAATTTTGTTCACCTTATGCACGATGAATACAATCGGTGGGACACAATGGGTAGTTGTTAATTATTGTCAGAGGTTAATAATCTTTTGTTATTGGCCGTCCTTGCCTTGCTGCCTGGCATCACGCCATGGGCCATGGTGTTCGCACACAAAGATCAGAAGTGAGACTTCTCGCTGCTCTTCAAGCAAGTTAAAGCTAGGCAAGGTGTATTGGGTACTTTTTACAGCACACAAACGGTACGATAATTAGGCTAATTTTAATAGAATTTTGTTTTTTTCATACATTATAGCAGCGACATATTACACCCTAGACGAGTAACTTCCGATAAAATTCCCGTAAAAGCCGGCACCAAACCTCACCTCACTTGAAAATAATGCAACACATTTCTCACACAATAAAACTCAAATTCATATTTGAACAAAAATAGATTTTACGGCGATGTCACAAAGGCGAATATGCGTCTACGCAACTCTTTATATAGCATCGTATGATGCACAGATCGATTTCAAAATTCGAAGTCAAACGCAAGACGCGATTGACTCGCCGCTCGCACTCCGTTTTAAGCCCCGCCTCTACCTGAGTACACATTTTGTGGCGCCACTCGCGTGCGTCTATTATATTTCTAGAGTATAATATTTCTCTGCATTATACCATGCCAGCCTCATACGGAAACACAAGTTTTCATTCAAATTAGTGTTTACAACAAGCACTTATCGTCGTTTCTCGTTGTAACGTCGAAAAACCACCCTTCAGGCCAGAAATCCGCAAAGAGGAAGATGTTTCGGAACTTGACGGGAACGCTTTCTTTGTAGGACTTGAAATTACTTCTATCCAACTGACTTCAATTGGCGCTCCCGGTTAATCGCCCCCGGCCCTGGATCATCTTTATAGCATCGTCTCTCTCAAATGATAATGGAAGCTTGTATACGCGCTGTTTATAATGCTGCGTCTGTATGAGTGCCCCGAACGGCGCACTATATGATACTGAAATTCTTTACCTACTGATCTTTAATTATACTGTTGTGGTTTTAAGAAATGATATCGGAAGTTGTTATGATTGAGTCACCTGAAGCATCAGCCTGAATTGTAGGACGAGGGCAAGTTTACTTAATGCTTAGATAGAAAGAATAAGAGCCGGGAAGTGCCTTCGTGTTTGTAAATGAGTGAACTACTTTTGGTTGAAATTGAAAAACGTTTATTGAGCAAGGATATAATACATTCAGCACAAAAGATCCGGTGCGGTACAGTGCCAAAAAGGGTACACCAGCTCAGCATAATGTTGAGGCAAGCCACAGCGTTGATTTTCAGCTGGCCCCTCAGTGACTGCACGGACGAAGAACGCAACAGTGTGTGCGTGTTGTGTTGTATGAGTGTGTTGAGTTGTTGGTTGTTGTGTTGTTTATTTTGAGGCTATGGTCATTTTGGGGCTAGTCATTTTGGGAATAAATTATTTTGGGAAATGGACATTCGGTACCCAAACGGTAATTTTCAGTTAAATTACATATTTAATATCTCTTCTAAGTCGTTTTCCTCATTGCTGAGGGTCGTGATCAGTCTAAGGAACTAATCACATAGAACGACTCTCGTTGCAGATCTAATGGGGTGGTTTGGCATTGCCTTCCCCATTTCACACACCGATCATCTCAGTGTGCAGGTTTCCTCACGATGTTTTCCTTCACCGTTAGAGCAGTCGGTAAATGTATGTAAGTCCTTAGAAAAAACCGAAAAACTCACAGTTTTTTTCGAAGACTTACGTACAATTCTTCGAAAAATACGAAGAACTCATTGGTACATGGCACTGCACGGTTTCGAACCCGGACCTCGGAGCATGGGAGTTCGGTGCCCTAGTCACAATGTCACCGACGTTATTTATTTACCGATTAAAATATTCCGTACCATGTACAATCACAGTACCTATTATGTTTATGGAAAATATTAACACGTAAGCGTTAAAAAAGCGTCACGAATTAATAATAGTTACGATTATTTTTGTCTGTCAGGACGCTACGTACTTGGAGAGTGGCTTCTTGGAGTTCCGTTCAGTAGTTTTTACGTGATATGGGTTTAAAAAATACTGACATACAACCAAAAAAATACCGTTACGATTTTATTATAGTTATGTAATAAATCGCAGGGAAATAATAAATAAATAAACAAACAAATAAATTAATGTGAATTAATTAATAATTCTTCTAACGCCTAGGTTGCCTGGAAGAGATCGCTCTGAGCGATAAGGCCGCCTATGTACACTTATTCTGTTTCCTTTCATAAGTAAATTTCTTGTGTGTGATAAAGTATTAATCTATCTAAGTTGATGGTGAAAAATCCACGTAAGACCCGCTTGCGCGTAACTTTAACCCTGGTTTAACTCGCGAATTGTCTATGCTTTTCATAGAAAAATGACATCGGGTTAGAGTTCGGTTCACCTAAGACGGAAATTTACATAGGAAAGGAAACCTAGTCCTTTCCTATGTAAATTTCTTGTGTGTAATAAAGTATTAATCTATCTTTCTGAACAGAATTTCTGAATCCTCTAGGGATTTGGGGTTTATTGGCCGTCAGTAGTGACGGATGGTGGTTTAAAACTGTATAAAATGTAATAATGAGTTATGAGGTTGGATAGAGGGCGGGAGGAGGGCTCTAAATATTGCGTGTACGTAAGTACCGTCATTACCTTTTTAAAGTAAACTAGTACTTACAAATAACATTTAATACTCGTGGTAAATATGTATGACATATTCATGTTAATTCTACATTATTAGTCTTAAAGTTAACCGCATTCTGTAGGTGTACAAGTCATATATAAACGAGGAAATCTGTAATTGGCCTTCTTTAAGTTTAATACAAATGTAATTTTATAATTGTTAATGCTGTAGATTTCCCTTATAAATAAATTTAAAAAGAGTAGGTAGTATTTATTTTTATTTAATTTATTATAGCGAACTTAACAGCTTTCTACTTAAAACTACACATATATCTTAAACATAAACAGACAATTAATTATAAAGTTCGACAAATTAAAATTATTATTGTTTATACCGAGGATAGAAGGAAATAAAAGGTGGAAGAAAAAAGACAACACTATGCAAATCAAAATAATCCCAGTGGAAATTGTCTGTCGCGTTGCTTGTCTGTGAGGTCGAGTATATGTGAGTGTAGTGTGAGTGTGGTGTAGGTTCTGTGATCAGGAGATATGATGATTAGTGGTTAGTGGCTGCTGTGGCCGTCTAGTAGCGCTTGGGAAACACGCTTTATAAACTGAGTGCGCGTGAGAAAGAAGACGTCCCCATCACCGAATCTCTTGTCATAAGTAGTGTCTATTCTGTGTAGGACAGAGTTCTGAGCGTAGTTGGTGTGAACACGACAAGCGTAGAAGGTCCGCGTGCGTCTCGTGCGAATATTATTAGCCCGAATACCCACCCACTCAGTATGGAGGAAAGAACCCCGAGGAACCCGCTCTCCCTTCATACCTTCCAAAGGTGGAGCACCCTCAGAGCACGTTGTCCCCAGTCTTGGTCAAATCCCCAAGAGCTTAAGAAATTAGTTTTTTTATTCTTCTTCGTAAAATTCCAGTACCTTCTATTACTAGACTATATATGAATCACACCTCTCCAAGTGGATATTACAAGACTTAGAATGACAGTGCAACAAACTCAATGTCACGCTAACCTAACACATTACACACGACACGAGGAAACTGCCACATCCTGCGCTAGACAACGAAATCAGAACTCCACCGCTCCGGAATAAAGATAACTTAATGTGGGTAGGTTTGTCTTGTAAGACAGCAGGGATGTACTTGGGTATTATATATATAAAATTGCGCTAGACTGAAGCTAGACTGCAAAGTCTGGAACATCGGCGCAAGGTTGCCTGTCTATCGGTATTTTATAGGATACATTTCGGAGAGTGCGCATCGGAATTGCACGACCTAATTCCAGCATCTCCATTCCGCCTTCGGACTACCAGGCGCGGGGAGGGGTTCCATCCTTATGTTGTTGATATCCCATCTGCTCGTACGAAGCGATTTGCTTCTTCGTTCATTATGCGAACGGCTAAGGAATGGAACAGCCTGCCGGCGTCTGTGTTTCCCGAAACCTACAACCTTGGGATCTTCAAGGCCAGAGTGAATAGGCATTTACTGGACCCGCATGCTCCATCTTCGACCTCATCGTCGCTTACCATCAGGCGAGATCGAGGTCAAGTGCGGGTTTAGTATTAATAAAAAAAAAATAAAAAAATTGCGCCTCGGTCAATAGCATAGTGTTGGTTTGTGTCGCCAGGATCGAGGACTGAATTCTTCAATTTTGTCGAGTGTTCTTAACTAGGTGTGATAAAAATTGAACCAGTAGTTTCCAAGGACTTGGAGTATCTTTGATGTCAAATGGGATTTCTGGAACTGTAATAGCTAGATCGTTCGAATTTGAGTTCGAGTGTCTGACATCTGAAACCTTGAGGATCTGATGATGATCAGGAAAAAGTTAGTGAACTTAAATTTCACAATATGAAACTGGAAGAATTGTAAGATTACAGCCCGCCGAAACTATAAAAGTTAGATGGGGTCTTCTCGAAAGTTGTAAGGAATTCTGAGACATTTCAAAAGAAAAAAAATTAAAGATGGCGGCCAAAAAAAATTATTTTTAAAATCTTAGAGTCAGTACTTACTAAGCCCGTGTGCTCCATCTTCGGCCTAATCATCACTTATCACCAGGTAAGAATGATGTAAAACGCGGGTTAAGGTGTAAATAAAAAATAAAAAATCTTTATAGCGCCGTCTTATGCCTCACCGTCCACTTATAACATAATAGAAGGTAAGCAGCGTGGTTCCGTTTCGCAACGAGCCGTCCTCGCGCACGCGCGGTCGGTCTGGCGCAAGCGCAACCAGACCGTTGCGGTCTCTTTCGAATCGGAACGTTTTGTTTGTTTTTATGCGTTCGATATTAGAAGGGTGGGTGGTCATTGATATCCATCAGGTTTCATTGAGTCTTTTGCCAAATATCTTCGACCTTCGGTGGTGACTCCGTGCCACTTTTATAATTAGGTATTTCTGCCAGAAAGAAGCAATGTTGCATTGCTGTGTTTCTGTTTAAAGGGTAAGAGAGCCAGCGTACCTAATTACCGGCACATGAGACACTCAATCTTAGTCTTAAAGGTTAACAGCACATGGAAAACTCTATAATAACATTATAGGGAGCTGCGATGTGTATGGGCGACATAACCACTTACGATCAGATGA
Source organism: Hofmannophila pseudospretella (assembly GCA_947369225.1). Classification (NCBI taxonomy): domain Eukaryota; kingdom Metazoa; phylum Arthropoda; class Insecta; order Lepidoptera; family Oecophoridae; genus Hofmannophila; species Hofmannophila pseudospretella. Next base: position 10,532,533 of record OX376334.1, read on the forward strand.
CCTGTTTGCTAGTCTGCTCTCCCTACACATTTTTTTTAGTAAATTACCATGGTTCGCTACTCTTATTATGAAAATAAAGTTATCAATATCAAAAGGTTTGTATTTCCTATAGAAATAAAGCGTCGGTGGCGTCGTGGTTAGGATGTCGGACTCCCATGCGGAGAAGGTCCGAGTTCAAAACCATGCAATGCCATGTACCAATGAGTTTTACGGTTATTTCGAAAGAGTTACGTACATTTTACCGACTGCTCTGACGGTGAAGGAAAACATCGTGAGGAAACCTGCACACTGAGATGACCAGTGTGTGAAATGGGGTTGGCACAAAAGATCCTCAAGGGTCGAAGTGCCGCTGGGTCATTCCCGGCCCCCTATTTTTAAATATTTATTTAATAAACTTTAGTACCCCAACCCTTCCCATGGGTAACCAGTGTGTGAAATGGGAAAGGCAATGACAAACCACCCCATTAAATCTGCCACGAGAGTCGTTCTATGTGATTAATTCCTTGATCACGACTCTCAGCAATGAGGAATACGCTTAGAAGAAGATAGAAATAAAAGTTGTACAGTGAAAGACACATCAAGGTATAGTCTATGGAACCCTGTCGCAATATTTTTGTTATGATTCCTTGACATTCGTATTGCTGGTGACGAATAAGTTAAATCGACAAAGTACTAAAGGGAGGAGCTAAGAGTTTTATACTTCCATCATTATTTTGGAATCTAAATAACATTGTTTCTTCCAATAGATACGGTCTGCTGGGAGCGTCAGGGTGCGGCAAAACCACATTGCTGTCCTGCATCGTGGGGCGGCGGAAAATGAACAGCGGCGAGATATGGGTGTTGGGCGGCAAACCCGGCACTAAAGGTACGCTTTTGACATCAAAATAACACCCTAAGATTTCAAGATTCCTTTGAATTTAAAACCCCTTAAAACTCACGATACGAAACTTCACGATCCCAAGGTTTCAAGGATTCCTTAGAATTTAAAGCCCTTCCTAACTCATAAACAAAATCCAGAATCCTCATCTACAATTTCACATTAATACGTTTTAAAAACCCTACAAGATTCTAAGGGTTCCTTTTGATTTAACAAACTACCTAAAACATTTGCTTCCTGGCTCCAAAAATAAAATTGCTACAATTTAGACAATGTCCTAATCTACAATTTCACATCTTAATACTTCAAAAATACTCCGAGATTTCAAGGATTTCTTTGGACTTAAAACTCTACCTAAAACTTTTGTTTCTATAGGTTTCAAAAATAAAATTGTCACAACATAAACAGTGTTCTAATTATTTGTCACTTTCATGCAATAAACAGGATAGGTATGTCCCAATTCATAATTTCTAAAAAATAAAGTTGCTAAAGCATAATAAAAGTCTTCAACTACAATTTCACATCAAAATATCTCAAAAACACCTCAAGATTCCAAGGATTCCTTTGGATTTAAAACCCTTTACTTTCAGGCTCGGGTGTCCCCGGCAAACGCGTTGGTTACATGCCCCAGGAGATCGCCCTGTACGGCGAGTTCACCATAAAGGAGACAATGATGTATTTCGGCTGGATCTTCGGCATGGAGACCAGGGAAATTGTGGATCGGCTGCGGTTCCTCCTCGACTTTCTGGACCTGCCCAGCGAAAATCGGATGGTGAAGAATCTTAGGTAAGTCATCATCAATAATAATTATCATCATCATTAATATTAATTCTTATTATCTTTTCTTATGATATGCCTGGAATAACCCAGCAGCGGCACTTCGACCCTTGAGGTTTTACACACTGGTCATCCAAGTGTGCAGTTTCCTCACGATGTTTTCCTTCACCGACAGCAGTCGTAAAATGAACGTAAGTTTTCGAAAAATACGAAAACTCATTGGTACATGGTATTGGTTTCCAACCAGGATCTCTCCGCGTGGAAACCCGGTGTCCTAGCCACTGTGCCACCGACGCTCCAAGAAAAATAAAGTAAATACTCTTTGGCTCTCATCCAAGAGTGTTGACGTATCACTTTACTAGGAAATATCGCCTATGGATTGCTTGAATACATAATCCGCAATTATTGTCACTAAGATCACTTCCTGTCTCTTTTACTACCAGGCAAGAACCGCAAATGATCGCTGGTCTAACATATTATACCAACAAACCATGTTTATTATTGATAGTAACATACGTTTTCCTGTAAAACATACTAGAGGCACATGAATACAAAGTGCGGAAAATAGATCCTCTGTGTAAAGTAGGTTGTGAAATTAATTTTGAGTTGTTGTGGTTTGTTTTTATGGTAGGTATGTACAATCAACCGATAATTAATTAACAAAGAAACTAATTAAATTTTAATGTAGACTTAGTACGACTGTCCTTCACAAAATTTTACAATTCATTGAGATATAATATATAGATATTATAAATAAATAATTAAATTTATTTAACGACAACACTGTATGCCATTATACAACGGAAAGGTACAGTAAAATGAATATTACAGTAAAAATTATAAAAAAAAATAACATACATATTTTCTAATAACGAGCCTACGATTAACACCCACATACATATAGATATAATATATAGATATTATATCACAATTACTTGTAAAATTTAACATTCAACATATAACATTAATCTTCCTCTTCAATTAGAGCACTATACTTTGCGAGGTCAATCACAAGGCATAGCATAGCATAAATCTCACGTCCGTAATCCCCGAGTGGGTAGACAGAGGAACCACATTCATCATAGGTAGTTTCGCCGTTAGAGTTGGTGGACAAAGGTGATAGGTGGCGAACCTACCGCCGTCTACTAAATAGGTGTAGAATCTTAGAATGGTCTTCACTAAGACCTTGGGAAGAGTTGGGGTACTAAAGTTTCTTAAATAAATATTTAAGAATAGGGGGGCGGTAATAACCCAGCGGCACTTCGACCCTTGAGGATCTTTTCTGCCTACCCCATTTCACACACTGGTCATCTCAGTGTGCAAGGTTTCCTCACGATGTTTTCCTTCACCGTTAGAGCAGTCGGTAAATGTACGTAAGTCTACGAAAAATACGAAAAACTCATTGGTACATGACACTGGTTTCGAACCCGGACCTCCCGCTTGGGAGTCCGGTGCCCTAGGTGGCACAGTGGTGTGCCACCGACGCTCTTAAGAGTTGGGGTAACTTTATATCAATCCTATTAAATTAAACATTAAGTAAGTAGAGTTCTTTTCCGCGAATTAACTAACTAAGATGACTCTAAATTGTGACATTAAGATAATCTAATGTCATCAACCATCCGTCTCAGATAATTAATGAATGCGTTAATAGTTGCACTAATGGCCATGTCCGGGTTTCGTTCCGTTTCGTTAAAGTTAAAGCGGTTTTGGACAACAGCGTGACGAATGGCTTTCGTCATCGTCATGGAATATCGGTTAGGGTAATTACGTCACAGTATAGTAACGTTTTAGTATATAGTTGTTAATTTACATTAGGCGTTACACAGCTGAAAACCAGCGCTGTGGTTCTGCCGAATCGGTCGGACCGCAGCATATGCCGAGCATGTGTCTTTTTAATATTGCATTGATTTTTAATTTCAAATATTTTTAAGTTTAATTATGTATGCAATAAGGTAGAAACAACTTAGAGAAAGAAGCCGACAGAAGAATTCAGCTGTGTTGGGCAGCATTTCGGAAGTTACGTAACATCTTCTCGTCGCCCATACCTCAATGTCTAAAGACAAGAGTCTTTAACCAGTGCGTCCTACCAGTAATGACCTACGGAGCCGAAACGTGGACACTGACGGTGCGACTGGTTCACAAATTGAAAGTCGCTCAGCGTGCTATGGAAAGAGCTATGCTCGAGTACCTCTGCTGGATCGAATCCCAAATGAGGAGATCCGGCATAGAACAAAACTTATCGACATAGCTCATAAGATTAGCAAGCTGAAGTGGCAGTGGGCCGGTCACATCTGTCGGTTCAGCGACGAGGTAGACGAGTCCGGGGTAGACGAGTTCTGGAGTGGAGACCGCATTTGGGAAAACGTAGTGTGGGACGCCCCCCTGCTTGATGGAGCGACGATCTGCGCATGGTGGCTGGCAGCGACTGGATGAGAAGAGCCGAAGATCGGGCTCAATGGCGCGCCCTGGGAGAGGCCTAAGTCCAGCAGTGGACTAGAGTGGGCTGCTGATGATGCATGCAATGTTAATTTCTTTTTACTTTCTGGAAGACACAGTTGAGATTCGGGTTATTTTATTGCCCCCCTCTACCACCGATTGAAAAGGGCCTCAACTCAGCTTATTGCTTATTTATACATATTTCTGCTCTAATGCAATTTGTATTTCATCATCATCATCAGCCTATTAATGTCCACACTGTTGGAGACAGGCCTGCCGTTGCACAAGGGGGTAAGGAGCCATGATCCACTGAGCGGGCCCAATGCTGTGCGGTGGATTTCACACGCCTTCGGAAACTTTTAATTTCCTCAGACATGCAGGTTATCTTACGATGTTTTCCTTCACCGTTAGAGCAGTCGGTATAAATACGTAAGTCTTCGAAAAAATCCGAATAACTCATTGGCACATGGCATTGCATGGTTTCAAACCCGGACCTCCCGCATGGGAGCCCGGCGTCCTAGCCACTAGACCATGCGATCGGTAAATAAAGATGCAGTTGTTTCAAATTTCGATCGCCATTGGATCTTGGAGTATATTCATCTCAGCTTTAGTGCCGGATATAATCGCAGACTTCTGAAAAAAAGAGGGTGTGTGCTTATGACCACACGATAGAAGTGAAAACTTACAAAAAAAAACACGCAAAACACTAGAGCCGATTCAGCGTCACCGACCCGAGCGCGCTTGATGTCGAATGGAGCCGAGTATACCCGATTCAGCGTCACCGACTCGAGCGCGCTTGATGTCGAATGGAGCCGAGTATACCCGATTCAGCGTCACCAACTCGAGCGTGACAGTTGTTTGGTTCACTGTTCAAAAAGAGCGCATAGTGCGCCAAGGAAGTTTTCACTTCAAAATTCACTTCATTTACTTGACAAAAAAAAACTTTCCCTACCATATCTCACCTCACATTCCCTCTAATCTCACCTTCAGTGTCATACAATCATATCATAGTGTGAAAGAATATAGTCATCCATTCGTTTGCGCTTTTCGTGTTATATCATCTGCCAATAACTTTCGCCGTCCATTACTTCCTTTATACGCAATTATAAGTGCGATGGAGCTCGAGTAGTGATGGGATGGGAAATGGGATTTGGTCTTGGGTCTCAGTAGTACTGCTAACATATTTTTTTGCGACTAAACCCGCGTTTGACTTCAGCCTAAATTGGTGACAGTAGTTCACACGCTGCACCTACATACCGTCCGCGCCGGCGCGTGCGGCGACCCGTTTCTGGCGCTTACACGCGCTCCCCGATCCCTCTCTCCCCAGCGACGTCCTAAGCCGAGGTACCGTACCCACCTGAGTGCCCTGAGGTAGTCGCTTCTTATAGTATTTAATTCCTCCTCCAAGCTGGGGCGCACCTAGCGCTCGCCCCCAAAATCCCGGTGAAGCTGTAAAGGTCAATAGGACCAACAGCATTATTGTCAGGAAAAAAATGAGGCCGAAGATGGAGCACACGGGCTTAGTAAGACATAATGTAATTAGCCAGTATCTCAGTCGATGTTAGGTTTGGGACTTAGAAATTAGAAGAATGGATGTATTTAGCAGTAACCGACTTCGTTGTCTTCCGAAATACGCTTAATGCTGCTGAAATTCACAGTTTTAGGTCACGACTGGCTCTGGTGTTTGTACGCTGAACTAGTTAGATAGTTTTCAATTACCAGTTTTGTCTAATTAATAAGCCTAAGTTTCCTACTTAAAAACCATTATTTATTGAGTTTATTAGACTGCTTTTGATGAGATAAGATTTATTGTGTAAAAGTTTAGCTAAGAATTACAAATATTACACATATAGTTACATAAACATGTCACTCTAAACTTTACCTTTACAGGCATATACACCAAATTCACAAATCTATACAGATTTGAGAAGAAACAGACAACCTTTGTCAACCTCGCTGCAACGTAAGACCAGAGACCAATAACTATACCAAGCTCACATCACTACGACATTTAAAAGTGAAAATTCGTCATATCATGTCATGTTAACTATAGCATAGTTATCTGCACTTGTTGCGACTTTCAATTATAGTTAGGTATTTATGGTTCTTTCTTACAAAATATAGGTACTCGTAAGTCTCTTTTTGAAGAGGAATCAGTGATACTATGTCAGCATAACTACTTAGTCGTTTGCTAAGCAGTTTTAGGAATTTAACTAAACAAACGGCTAATTTGTATAAATCGATCAGCAGCGGTGGAGAGTTGAAAATATTCATTTGTGAGTTCCCAAAACTTGTATTATGTTTGAAACTAAGTTTCTAGGTATACCTAAACGTATTCAAGAGCGTCGGTGGCGTCGTAGGATACCCATGCGGGAGGTCCGAGTTCGAAACCATGCAATGCCATGTATCAATGAGTTATTCAGATTTTTTCGAAGACTTACGTACAGGAGTTTTTTGATGATAAAACCAATACTTAACTATAAAATCAATTATGTATAACTTATAATGACATTTAATTCAATTTATCTCGTTAGTATTTATTACTATTTTAAAATATTATAATCTCTTATTTAATATTGCGGTGCCCTATTCAGGGTTTCATGTATGACCAGATAATATACATTTTAAGACCAATTGTAACACATGAAAAGCAATAAATGGTATGGGTATGAGTATGAGTATTGTACTTAGTACTGAGTTAACCAGTGTGTAAAATGGGGAAGGCAATGGCAAACCACCCCATTAAATCTGAGAGTCGTTCTATATGATTAATTCCTTAGAATGATCACGACCCTCAGCAATGAGGAATACGACTTAGAAGAAGAAACGTATTCAATTGTTTACCTAAATATCTACCTTCGGACTACCAGCCTCGGGGAGGGGTTCCATCCTTATGTTGTTGATATCCCATCTGTTCGTACGAAGCGATTTGCTTCTTCGTTCATTATACGAACGGCTAAGGAATGGAACAGCCAGCCGGCGTCTGTATTTCCCGAAACCTACAACCTTGGGATGTTCAAGGTCAGAGTGAATAGGCATTTACTGGACCCGCATGCTCCATCGTCGACCTCATCGTCGCTTACCAGAGGATCGAGGGTGAATTTCAAAATCTTATTTGCTTCTATGAGTCGATATGAGACCATACGGACCATAAACACGGAGTAATATTTAGTATTCTGAGCCATGAGTAAGTTAATAAATACGAGTAGGCCACACGGTCTACTCTATAGAGATGAATGCAATACCGTTGCTACAGTTCCTTTTTGTTTATAAATCAATAGATAACTGTAATGTGCGACTCTTTTGTTCTTAAGCCGTCTTGCAGGAACCGAACTCTAACCCGATGCCATTTTTCTATGAAAAGCATAGACAATTCGCGAGTTAACCCAGCGTTAAACTTACGCGCAAGCGGGCCATACGTGGATTTTTGACCACCTACTTAGATAGATTAATACTTTTTGCACACAAGAAATTTACATAGGAAAGGAAACATAGAATAAGTGTACTAAGGCGGCTTTATCGCTCAGAGCGATCTGTTCTAACCTAGGTGATAGAAGAATACTTACTTGGAAACACTTGTGCTTTAGGATTTATACAGATCGACATCATAAATGAAACCATGAAATGATTCATGGTTCATTAGATAAGATAAACATATGAATATATATAACATATGAATTATAAATATGTTATTTAAATCGGACTGTTTTGGGCGGGTTTTGTTTGCTACAAGTACACGTCAATTAATATGTTGATGAAGTTTTTGCGAGCCATACAATGTATGTAGCCTTAATTACGCACTTGACTATGTTTCAACATTCCGTGCACACAATAGCTCAGTTTAACTTATGTTATGTGCGCATCGGAATTGCACGACCTAATTCCAGCATCTCCATTCCGCCTTCGGACTACCAGGCGCGGGGAGGGGTTCCATCCTTATGTTGTTGATATCCCATCTGTTCGTACGAAGCGATTTGCTTCTTCGTTCATTATGCGAACGACTAAGGAATGGAACAGCTTGCCGGCGTCTGTATTTCCCGAAACCTACAACCTTGAGATCTTCAAGGCCAGAGTGAATAGGCATTTACTGGACCCGCATGCTCCATCGTCGACTTCATCGTCGCTTACTAACAGGCGAGATCGAGGTCAAATACGGGTTTAATAGTCAACAAAAATAAAATAAGGATCTTTTGTGCCTACCCCATTTTACACTCTGGTCATCTCAATGTACAGGTTTCCTCACGATGTTTTCCTTCACCGTTAGAGCAGTCGGTAAATGTACGTAAGTCTTGTTAGATGGCACTGCACGGTTTCGAACCCAGACCTCCCGCATGGAAGTCAGGTGTCCTAGCCACTGTGCCACCGACGCTCTCAGTTTAACTTAATTAACTAATTAGGCGTTTTTATTATACTCCCTCTACTTGAAATCAGCGCTTCGTGATCGGATGGAGCGAACCGAACCGGAATGGAACCGGACCCATGAAGTTCTAGCCTTAGTTCTGACCGCGCCCACTTTCTGATTATGCTCGTCTAGCCTCAGAGCCCTACAATGTAAGCTTAAATTATGGCGTTGGAAAGTTCCAGAAATTAAAAACCCCATTTTCCTTTCAGTGGCGGTCAGCAAAGACGAGTATCCTTCGCCGTGGCTCTCATGCACGACCCTGAGCTGCTAATCCTTGACGAGCCGACCGTGGGAGTGGACCCGCTGTTGCGCCAGTCCATCTGGACGCACCTGGTGCGCATCACCAGCTCCGGAGACAAGACTGTCATTATCACCACGCATTACATCGAGGAGGCGCGGCAAGCTCATTGTGTGAGTACCAGTGACCCTTTATTCGACCTAATTCTAGCATCTCCATTCCGTCTTCGGACTACGCGGGGAAGAGTTCCATCCTTATGTAGTTGATATCATCATTACCTATGCGAACAGCCTGCTGGCGTCTGTATTTCCTGAAACCTACATTCTTGGGATCTTCAATCCCAGAGTGAATAGGCATTTACTGAACCCGCATGCTCCTCATGTCGACGTTTGTCGGCTAAGTTTTCCGTCAATATCGATAGGTGCAGAGCTTAGCAAAGCCAAATCTACTCTTCCGCTTTACAACTAACATTACAATCCACTGTGTCTCCAGATCGGCCTGATGCGCAGCGGGCGGCTGCTAGCCGAGGAGTCTCCGCAAGCCCTGCTCACAATGTACAGCTGCATCTCGTTAGAGGACGTCTTCCTCAAGCTCTCCAGGAAGCAAGGTGAGTCCAGATTACAAATATCAGAAAAGCAATACAAAGAATACACCACACCGGCGGGCTTTAACCCACACCTCCGGCTTAAAAAATCAGAGTAGCCGGCGCATTATCCAATTTCCTTACAGTGTTGGTAAAGTCAAACGGTGATTTTCAAGCATCGCTTGGTTATATTGACGTGTTATACTGACGACGTATAGATTACAAGGCAACTTTCAATTGTCTGTTAGCGCCGTCTGTGACTTTTAAAGCAAAGTTCCAAATTACATCGCCCAGCCGACTAACTATATTAGGTTAGGACAGGTTTATATCAGGGACCAAAAGCGGTTCCTGAATCTATTTTGAAGCACTTACTTTAAACACAAAATGCATGATTTAAGGTACGATATGTAGAATCTACAATAAAATAATTTTGGTCAATAGGAGATAATCCTCTAATGTTTTACCACTAGAGGCGCCACTAGCACAGTTAAAAAACATTCAAAAATACGACGTACGTGTACGTGTACATTTTGATATTTGGCTTTATGTGTAAATTATCACATAAAGCCAAATATCAAAATGTAGATACGTACCGTTCCACCAAATTCCTTTAGACTCGCGCCACGCTGTTTTAACAGATTTTTTAGGTCTGCTATTTTGAAATGACTATATGATGCCATGATATCATCACAATTTTACTATAGCTTTGAGAAATTAAATTAATCCAATAAGAAATTTGTGATATCTTCAAAAATGACGTTTCGTTTTGCTTTTCTGTTTACGGAGTGTGCTCGTGGCTCCATCTACGCAACGCTTTGCGTTTTATGTCCTATTACCGGTTACCGATACTTTCTTGAGCATCTTTCTCTGGCCTTCACCTTCTGCATCTACAGCAGTCTCGGACCCTCCTAACTCCGTACCGTGTCGCATGTGGCACCCGTGTGGTAACATCGCAACCTTTGTCCTTGCGTGTTTGATCGTTGCGACACTTGGTGCCGACAACAATGCAAGGTGACTATTCAGTTAGAGAAATAGGGCAGAATAATGCGATCTCGAGGAAACCGCGCGTAATCGCCCTTGTGTGTGCATCTTGTGTGTATCTTGTGTATAAAGCAGTGTTTCCTGTCTCTGTTAGATATTTAGTTGCTTTAAGAAAAATTTCGTATGCTGTTATAGCAAAATATAGAGATCCATACTTTTATGTTACAACTTGTGCAACATATATTTACGAATTAATAAATAATTTGAATATCTTTATACACAAAAACGTCTTTAATATTGTATTGCTATGACTGTGTGCAGAGTCAGTCTGGGGAGGAACCATCCTCTTACTAATAAATAATTACATTCACATGAGGACTCCATGTCCTCAACGTTAGCATCGCATCTCACTTCGCTATAATCCTCTACTGAGGGGTCTTCCTCTCTTTGAAAATTCACGAAGGGAGAGAAGGTGCGGGCCTGGAGGTGAGACCTCTTGCCCGGACGGGTCTCGGTGAGATACCGCTCACCGGTGCTGGGTGCCGCTGATGCGACAGCGGACTTAGTGGTGTGATGAACTATACTTAAAAGTATAGTTCATAGGTTACTGGGGGAGGGGGGAGGGGGGTATGAGGCTTGTACGTCGCATTCATCGTGCGTCGGCACGTCGCTCCTCTCCGGCGCCCCCAGGTGACGGAGACGACAACAACTCGCGCAGGAGCGGGTACCGCGCGTCCGGGTCGGGCGGGCGCGCCTATAATCCTCTAATAACGAAGATATGTGAGTTATGTAATTGTGAGTTACCATCAGGCGGCCAGTTTGCTTGTCTGCTGTCCTTATACAATAAAAAAAAACAATACGTAAAGCCTGTGTGACAAGTATAATATAATCTTGGGGTTTCCCGCACTCCGCGCCATTGTCTGACGTCAAAAAAACCTGTTTGTAACATTTTTATTTGGTTCCGGACACTTGGAATTTAACTGTAATAATAATAAAACCAGATCTGTGAGACATCTTTTGTCCTCCCCTTTCCACCACCGTCTCTGATAATCATACAACCAGATATCTGAATTTATATTTGAAGGTCGCTTCTAAAAATTATTTTTCTTTAGTTTAAAAACATCTACTGCATGATGGTTGAACATTTTTAGAATTACTACGGATCATTATATAACAAGGTGATTATTCTGCGGAATTAACTTTATAAAACAAGTCTCTTGGCAGATTTATCCCAATGGAGTTGTTTGCCATTGTCTTCGCCATTACACACACAGGTTTCTCAGTGTGCAGGTTTCCTCACGATGTTTTCCTTCACCGTTAGAGCAGTCGGTATATTTAAGTATGTAAGTCTTCGAAAAAATGGAAATCTAATCTAAACGCGCCACTACTATTAGTTCATTCATCTCGCCGACAGATGTTGCTGTTCGTCCGGAGCACACTCTGCATACATGGAGTCCGTATTTCCATACAAACATAGAACGCGCTATCGATATTTCAATAGGATTTCGCTTATATACGAGTTCAACATCCATTGGTGGACCAGTTGGTCACCCAGGCACAATACCTCACCTAGTGGAAGATCTTCCTTCGTCCTTCGATCTTTCCCTCGTCGTACCGTGTGACGTTACGACATTCCATTACCTCCTTCTATAGCGCTTTTGTACCTCTCCAGAAAACTTAAAACGATGCGAAAATATTTGCCACGTTTCGCATAATTAATTGGTGGGGGTAATTGGGTATTAATCACTAAAATACCTGAACAAGTGGCGGCTTGCGGTATTGCAACAACGTGGTTTCCATTCTACGCCGCAGGCAAGGCCAAAGTTAAATGAAGTTTTATACTACGACTCTTACTACGTACGTAAATTAATCTTTTATACTACGTACTTTTGTTTGGACGCTTATACAGGATAGCCATGGGATCCTTAAGATCACGACGTGATACTAGGGACCAAGTCTTCATGTATATAATTATAAGTAATAACATTGACAGTCCTTATCTCTTGGGTAAAATTGGTTTTTCGTGTCCTACCCGCAGTGTGCGTACACAGCGTCTTTTACATATTCCGCCGTTTAAAACAAATTACGGAAGGAATGCTTTTATTCCGCGAACATGTGTCTGCTACAATAAACGATTTACCAGTGTTGATCTTTTCAACTGTTCTTTGGGACAGATAAAAAATAGTATTATGATGATTAGCAGTAACCTATCTCCAATATAATTTTGTTTATTTGTTTTAATAGCTTTGTTTCATATCCCCCTACATTTTTCTACATTTCCATTCCTTTGCATATTTAATTTTCTATGTTTATATATAACTAGTGTGTACTTGTTTTGTCTAGACGAACTGAAATATGTATATTTACGTTTATAATATTTGTAAACACTTTTTGTTTCTGTGTTAATTTTTTTGTTTATATGTATTTTTATCTATTTGTAAACTGTTTGTATTCTATACCAATATTATAAAGAGGAAAGGTTTGATTTTTTGTTTGTTTGTTTGAATTGAATAGGCTCCGAAACTACTGAACAGATTTGAATAATTCTTTCACTGTTGGAAAGCTACATTTTTCCTGAGTGACATAGGCTATATTTCATTTTCAAAAAAAATGGGGATCCTTACTTAAATTACGATAAAGTGTAAAAAAATATCAAAAAAACTTCCTTACATCGCGTACGCTGCGAAAACTATTGATGATAGAACAAAATGATATATAACATTTTTTTAGAACACACCATTATCAACAAAAAAATCAGCGGCAGCGTGTCTCTAACTATTATAGTCATGTCACAATAAGCGTTTTTTTTATAAAAAAAAAGAAATTAAAATACCACCGCTACAAAAAGCTCTTTATTTGTACCTTATCAAAATAAATGATTTATTATTTAAGACTGCTTCAATACCTTTATATTACTTTTTGAATTATTCGATTCTGACATTCCATTCAAAAGATATCACGAGTTTAAAACTTTGAAAAAATAAACTCCATTCGGCTACTTATGCGTTGTAGGGCGTCACTCGGTTTTTTTTTTAATTTACTCTTTTTTAGGAGCTCGACGCAAAAAGGAGTGAATATGTGTGTTATATTATTATTATTATTATGAATGTGTTAAAATTAACAAATCTAAATGTAATGTTTAATGCCCGTGCGAAGCCGGGACGGGCCGCTAGTATTTAATAAATAAAATAAAATAGGCCAAATAGCGACGTCAAAAGGAAAAATATAGACTCCTTTTATCTAGATCTCCTCAAGTCTCCATCTTATGTTACCTACTCAGTCATCGTGTACGAAAATCGGAACAATAATATTTTTTTAAATCTCCCGACTTACCATTGTAGAGATTCCCTTTTCTTTTTCCTTGTCATCATCAGGTCTTCAAGATTCCAGATGTGGGAATGGCACCGCGGTCCTATACATTTGAGCTGAAACTCGAACCATTTATAGCTAAACCGTTCTAGAAATCTCATCTCACATGAATGAACGAACGCCCTCCCCTAGGCGGGGAGACGACTATTTTTTCTTTCAATTAAGCCATCTGACATCAAAGACACTTCAAGATCTTGGGATCCATTGCTCCATTTTTACCAGACATGGCTACAAAATAATCCACAAAATTGTAGCATAGCATAACTTTCACGTCCATAATCCTCGAGGAACAGAGAAACCACCTTCATCATAGGTAGTTCCCACTAATCACCGTAAGATTTGGTGGATAAACATGATAGGTGGCGAGTCTATCGCCGTATATTAGGTGTGAAATAGTATCCACCTTAGTCGCCTTGTACGACACCCGCGAGAAGAGTTGGGGTGGTACTATTCTTTATGGCCGGCACGACACGCCACCATAAAACTCCAACCCAATAAATGCAACATGAAGTTGCATCTAGGCCACATTATAACTCATAATGGAGTAATACCTGATCCTAATAAAACAAAAATTATGTTAAATAAATAGGCAATGTTTCGTAATTTGATCAAATAAAAACCGGCTACGGCAGTCTCCCTTCTTCCAGGCCAAGCCAACCAAGTGGTGGAACTGAACGCGTCGGGCGGAGTCCTGGGGCTGAACAAGATGTCTCGGCGCGAGGAGGCGCCGTACGCGGCCGAGGATGCCCAGGTGGTCGGCCTCAACTTCCACCAGAGCAAGGAGGTGCTCATTGTGGATCATAACGGGGCGGGAGTCGGCGCTAATGGCGACGTGAGTACACTCTCATATACAATGGACACTGTGCCAGGCCCGTAGACAGGGTGGTTTTGGGGTGATTCCACCGACCTTCCACAGCCATTTTTCCAAGGCACTTTTAGGCTGCGATGAGTGAGCGCATGCACATCTACTATCTGACACTCATCAACTCCCTTGAACTTAAAAAAAATGAAATTAGTTTCTTGAAATTGCTTCTTCTTCGACGTGTCATATTAAGATATTCAAATAAGTTAGGCCCCTATTCTTCTTCACGCCAGGATAAAGTTAACATTATCTAAACAATGGAAATTGTTTTATTTCCAGCTTCCCGGGAAAATGACAGAAGCCGTGAAGACGGAGTGCGAAGACTGTTGGGACTGTTTCAATGTAAGTACCTGTAAACCGCTTGTTACACTTGACTCGGTTCAGTCTGACTGAATTCGCCATTGTGAAGATCCCTTTATTTTTAATTTTTATTACCGTCCCAGAGATACCAACTGCCATCAAAGATATCTACTTCAAGATCATGAAAACAACGGATTGTTCAGTTCTGTTGCCCAATTTTTGTCAGACAGAGTTGAATAACACTGTCGACAAAATTCTCTGTTATATAGGAAAAACCGCGTCTAAATCGGATCATCCGTTATTTCCGATGCCATCGACAAACAGACGAACAATAAGACATACGCGTGAAACTTAAATCAACCCAAGCTCGACCCAAAAATGACATGTTTTGTCCTTTACATACCGATAACGAAAGAGACAGACACACTGAACTAAAATTTAAGTATAGCGGCCATGCAGGAATTTAGTCCAATATACCACAATATACCGTTATGTTTCCAGCTGACATCCCGCGGGAAGATAAAGGCGCTGATCCAGAAGAACTTCCTCCGCATGTGGCGCAACATCGGCGTCATGCTGTTCATCTTCGTGCTGCCTGTTATGCAGGTCATCCTGTTCTGTCTGGCCATCGGCCGCGACCCGAGCGGCTTGAGGCTGGTAAGAACCCTTACTTTTTACGGATATAAGGTCGTCAATTCCGTATCGATTCTGCTGCAAGGACTCTGCTAGTATTACTCTGTCCAGGCTTTATTACCGACAATAAAGGCAACGAATCATCAAGGTTAGTTAGCAGCAAATTGAAAACTCTCTAGTAATGTCATAGGGAGGTGAGAAGTCTATGGATGACGGGGAACACTTACCATAAGATGGTCATTCCACTTTGAGCCAGTTGTCCGTTCAAAGGTCACACTGGTCCTTAATTTTACCGAACTTCTCAAGTCCGTTTGAATCCTCAAAATGATTGCCATTTTTGAATTTCAAGTAAACTCTTTTTTTATTAGATTCATTTCTAAAAACGATAACGAACACGCAGTAAGGTGGACTTTCTTCAATATTAACCAATATGTTAACCCTGATGTTTGAACCAATTTTTTTTCAATGAATTGATGTATTATTTATATACTCGTAACCTACTCAATAATTAAAATTCAGGTCGAAAATGGACTTTTTTTTTTTGCAAAATTAGGTTTCTTGAGACGTTCAAAACGGAGACCTAAACCCATCCCGTCTACGGCTTATCCAGATAATAATTTTAGCCGATCACTCAGGCAGGACATATGTATTATATTACCAGACGATAGTTCCATTCCAATTCCTTCTTTCGAGTGCTATATGGTATCCTTGGTAAAGACAACAGCGCTGCCGCAACATGCTAAGGCAGTCGCCTTTTCCGGAGCTACACATCACCATATCAACATTACTTACTTACTTATTGTGTTTTCCTTTGTTTCTCTTTCTTCCTTACCTCCGTGCTTTTAGTTTGTATATGTCAGATCTGGGGGTAAGGGCAAAGATGGCCCGCTATCATTCTCTGGGTTGTCCTCACCTTGTGGTTCTATTTTTGCTTTTCTTACAACCACCGAAATATAACTAGCCACGGATCAACCGTCTCAATAGACATAGACATATTTTATTAATAATATTCATTACATTAATAGCAACCACTAGTCACCGGTTAGACATTCAACAGTAACCGGCCATACGAGAGTCCCCTGATAGCAACCAGTTACGGTTAATTATTCGGAAATGCAATATTCTCGAATAAAATATCAAGTCAGACTGCCTCGTCGAGTCGCAAGAGAATGATGCCACCTTGGGTCGGCCGCCCACTTTTATAAAAGCCAGGTAGGGGGGGGGGGGGATCACGTGGTATAGGCTGTTGCTGCGCGTTTGCTTCGTCGCAAGTGCAGGTGGGCATTGCACGTGCACTATGACGTCACTTGTTGTTTGCGCTGACATATACTTAATATTCTTTATTGTACTCGTTATGTGTGCATACTACGAATAAACTATTTCTATTCTATTCCCTTCCAGGCTATTGTGAACAACGACGTCAATGTCATCGACGGTTACTGTCCCTACAACCACTCGTGTTCCATGAAGAACTTGTCCTGCCGATATCTGGACAACCTGAAGAAACAGTCCATCATAAAGGAGTACTATGCCGACCTCACGTCGGCCATCGACGCTGTCAAGGGGGGCGAAGCTTGGGGGGCTATTTACTTCAATGAGAATTATACGGACTCGCTGGTCGCTAGGCTGGCTTTGGGTAAGTTAAGAAAACAATTTGGTTTTTTATTACAAAGTGTGCATTTTATCATAAAATGCTGAATGGTGGAAGTGGCTGTAGGTTTTAATAAACATTGTATCCCCACGAAATAAAAGATTACATGTGTTCTACCACAATTATTGTAGTTCAGATATTAGTGGAATATACTACACAAAGATTTTGAAAGAGGAGAGGACGCTACTAGTCCGATTTCTGTGATTTCTCCAGGCTATTTGGCGCTACCTATTTTTTTATTGGAAATTTTACTAATCCGAAAACACATTATAAAACAAACATTTGTCTCTTGTTATATGTTATTCATTTCCGTTTTCAAAACAAATAAAACTAAAATGCTTAAACACCAAAACGTATCCGGTCAAAATTCCGACCCAAAACAAGTTTCCAAAACCAGTCTTAACTATATAAAACGTGCATCTTTTCCTCAATTAAACCAATTAATGAAAAGAACTCGCTATAGCTTTCGATTGCTCATAATATAACGGTTATCTTTCTAAATCCACAGCTGATACTGCTGACGACGAAACCATCGAGTCTTCGGAAGTGCAAGTGTGGCTCGACATGTCCAACCAGCAGATTGGACTCATGTTGAACAGAGACATACAGTTCTCGTATCGGGACTTTGCCAAGGTAAGCACCTGGGCCCGCTATTGTTAATATACTGCGAACATCATTTGGTCACAGTTAATATGTGATAATTATCATTGGATTAATGGAGTGGATGCCATGGCAAAACAAGCGGGGGCAAAGCTGGCCACCTATGAGATGGATGGACGACTTTCTGTGCCAAGCGGGTGCACGTTACGCGGGTACTGGATGCACACGGCCTGCGAAAGTGGAAGAAGTTGGAGGTCTATGTTCAAAGGCGAACCAGTTAATGGCAAATATGAAATAGTCTATTTCGTCTATTCCACCACCTGTATTGCCATCACTGATGGTAATTGGGATGGGGATAGGAAGTCGCCACCATCTGCCATCAAGATGGGAACTAGCATTCCCAGTTGCCACCACTAGGGGAGAATGGTTCAAATGATACATGGTCCATGTGTGACAAATTATAAATGGGTGAATTAGCATAGGGGATATAAAGTTTGACTGATTACCTTCACACGAGAGCTTGTGAAAAGCTCACGGAATGCTAATAACTCAACAAATGGCATACATTTCCAGGACTTGCTGAAAACGTGCGACTACAATCCAAAGGTCGGTGACATCCCCATCGACTTCATGGAGCCCATCTATGGAGACAACAACCCCTCCTTCACCGACTTCGTCGCCCCTGGTGTCATTCTAACGTGAGTTTTGAACATTTTCACATTTTCTTTATTATTTATGGTTGAGGTCGAGGTAATTTCGTATGAATCTATTTTCCCGTTCACATAAAAATAGAATCACTACTACCACATTAAAATACTACCACAGTAACTAATTAACACACAAATAATTACAAAATAAGCCTGTACTTTATACCCGAGTATACCCTTCATACTTTGTACTATGTACATTATTATGTACTTTCTCACTATCTATCTACACCGAACATTTCACCTCATTCCAGGATCGTATTCTTCCTCGCCGTCGCTCTGACCTCTTCCGCACTGATCGTGGAGCGAATGGAGGGTCTGCTCGACCGTTCCTGGGTGGCGGGTGTGTCTCCCGGGGAGATCCTGTTCTCCCACGTGGTCACTCAGTTCGTGGTCATGTGTGGGCAGACGGCGTTGGTGCTCATCTTTATGATTCTGGTCTTCGGCGTCAAGTGTAACGGGAATATCGCGTTCGTTGTTATGCTCACTTTGATGCAAGGTATGTATTGCTCTGTATGGTGTAGTGTTAGACCCAGAAGAATGATTATTGGACCCGGTAGTTAAATAAGATATCTTCTATGACATTTGGATTTTTTATTAAATTATTAGAGCAGACGAGCAAACGGGTCAGTGGTCACCGTCGTCCATAGACATCTCCTCACATCAGTATAATGTTATTAGAGGGATTTCGATGCGCTACTAACATTGAGAATTTAGGAGGTAATTACACTGGCTCTCTTACCCTTTAAACCGATACACAAAAATGCAAGCATTTCTGCTGTGATAGAAATAGATAAGGTGGTAGCACCCAAAGCTATCCTGCACATGAAGTAATACAACGTATCTTATCTCAATATTAACTAAATTGCGGCTACTGGACTTTTATCATTGCCCACTAGCCACGGACCGTTCGATAAACGTTACGTTTCGGTCTAATCTCCTATCGATCGGTTCGCTCATATGTGTCAGCGTGGTGTTAGCTGAATAGGAATTGTAGTTAATAGTTGAATCGATGCGAAAACGTAACCGCTTCTTAACTGGAGAAGAACGACAAACGTGGCACGTACATTAAAAGGTGCTAAAAATATGTATTGGATCCGATCAATGTTTATTATCAAATAAGCATGAATGAAAACGGCTGTATTAAATCATCCTTAACGAAACCTAGGCGAACAGACAATTAACGCACATATCCTTTTGGATTTACTTCACGCTATATCCCTTGCGGGGTAGGCACAGAGAATGGAGCGCCACGAATCTCTGTCTTGGCACCCCTTTCTAGCTTCCTCTACAGTCATTTGTCGTTTTACGCTTGCTGGCCGTTGGGTCATCTGCTCTAAGAGCATCTGTCAATCTGATCTTTAAAGGTCAGCCTAGAACGACCCCGGCTTACCACTTTTGGACTTACAATCCACTTTAAATGAAAAAGTACTAAACAACCCCATCTTTTCCAGGACTCTGCGGTATGTGCTTCGGTTTCGTCATCTCCGCCGCGTGCGAGCTGGAGCGAAACGCCATCCAACTGGCCCTAGGGTCCTTCTACCCCACACTCCTTCTAAGTGGAGTCATATGGCCCATCGAAGGCATGCCTTGGATCTTACGCTATGTATCCACGTGCCTGCCTCTAACATTAGCGACCACTTCCCTAAGATCAATCCTAACCAGAGGCTGGCCCATAACAGATCCAGAAGTATACATGGGATTCATTTCGACTCTAATCTGGATCGCTCTGTTCTTAGTGGTAACTCTAACGATATTGAGGTTCAAACGAGGTTAGGTTACGTCTTCGATGTTTATTTCTTGCTCAATCGACTTGTAGTCAAAATTTTCTTAAGGTGAAGGTCGTAACAACAGCAAGTCGTACCAACGATTAGGGTAGCTGTATATGGGAGTTTTTTCTGATGATAATTCTTAGTGTCTTTGTGATTTTTAGCTCATTCTGAATCTTAATTAGTGATTAGTGCTTCATCTTTATTGTCAGTCGTACTTATATGTTTGGATCTAACTTTGTTAATATTATTTTCGATTGCTGTATTACATTTTTAATTTTTTATATATTAATACAATGTTTCAGTTAAAAATACAGTTACCCTTGCTATTTTTACATTGTGTGTAGATTTTTTAATGGAAAGTGTCTATTCTCGCACATGTGGTAAACTTTCGGTAATTGTAAACCCTTGAAAAATACCGTACTCAAACGTTACCGGTTTTTACCGTATGTGTGCTCAATCACGATTTTAGTTGCTCAATGTGAACAAACTGACTTTATTTCTTTAGTTACTTTTAGCTAAATTCAAAGATTTCTATTGAAAGAGGTAGACGCTCAGAGTAGTATGGTTTTAAAAAAATGAAATCGTTTACTTGATTTTAGATACTACATTCTAAATTTTTTCTGGAAGTGGTAATACCAACATTTGTAGGGAATTAACTGACCGTGAATCCGTAAACGTCCTTAATGTTAAGATTTTCTTCAGTCTCGTGTCATCTCTGTCTAGAGCTATGGTGTAGAAAGGGATAGCATGTATTTTAAAGCAGACTTAACTTTATAGACTTTTCAGGATTGTTTGTATAATCTACCTACTTAAGTAAATAAGTTATGTTAAGCGCTACACTGAATTCAGGATTCTAATTAGGAACCTTATCAAAGTTCCCTTGTGAAATTCGTTTATACACCTTACTAAATTCACAGACGAACTCGTAAAGGAAGATTCAATTTAGTGTTTGCTTTAGACGTTATGTATCTACAATAATAAAATGTCACAAATTGAAATGGAATCATCGCAAATCTTTTTGTATTGCTTGTCTTAAAGAAGTGTTAATTCTATCAAGAAAGTAGAAAAATAATTTATTTAATAAAAAAATTGTGGAGTCTACCTCTTTTCAAATATAAGTCTTTGGCTGAATGACTGTTAGTGGCGTTTTTATTGTAAATAGTAGAATATATTTATAAATACAATTAAGTACTTAACGTACTTACAAATGAGTACTAATGGTACTTAAAACGAGTACTTAAAGTTACTTCTAAGGTGGATAGTTGGGAATGTTAGCAATAATGACTGGTCAAGCGCTTTTAATGGTGTTTCTTTTTCATAATATTTTTCTTCGGTAAAGGACTTAATATAAGAAGCGATTTCTGACAGTAGGATACCAGAAATGGATTAAATGAGTTACCATAGAGTAAGGTGGTGCCATAGACGACCAACAGTGATAAAACTATTCTATGATATTTTTCTGTTTTCCGAAATTTTTATAATTGTAATAAACACTGATCGGAGTAGGTAGGACTGTTTTTGGTACTTGCAAGCTGTGGTCATGATATGGATACGGCTTTCTTATAAACCATATTTGGATAATCCCGGGATTTCCGGAATTGAAAAAATCGCTGTAGATAGAGCTACTTTTGGTAATTCCAACCTGCGATCATCATACTATGGACATGCCATTAAAAAAAATATTAAAAAATCCCGGGATTTTCGGAATTTAAAATAATCGCAGTATGTACAGCTATTTTTGGTACAAGTGACCTGCAGTCCTAAAATGGATTTATAAAAGTTGCTCGATTATTTTCTAATCCCGGGATCCAGGATTAATATCTGTATTAACATAATCTTCGAGGCCATGGACCCGAAATAGCTCTACCTACTTTAAAAGACGTTTACATAATTTGCTCAAAAATTACGGAATCCCGGGGTCCCGGAGTCCTCTCCATACTAACCTAGAACTAATCTAGCTTTTGAGGTCTTTGACCCCAAACAGCCCTACCTACACCGATCAGTGGTAATAAATATTAAATCTAAACTTTCGTGACCAAAAAGGAATTAATATTATAATTTTTCAGTGGGCACCAATATTGTAAAAAAATTGTAATTTTGGACAAGATGAATGCGCCATCTTTATTACAACAATTATTACAACAAAAAAAAGAACAAGATTGCTTTATAATTATTTTATATTGAAAACGTCGATGGGATTTTGAAAAAAAATAACATTAGACAGATTTGTAGGTTTAGAAATGTACAGTAAGATAGGACATGTATTTTGAAATTCTAGACTTTTGGTAGGTCTAGTTAAGTAGGACTAAGGATTAATTTAGCGTGGCAATTGCATGTATATTAAAAAAATCTTAGGTTTTTTTACGAAAACGGTCTTAGTAAACAATAAATGGATTTTTGTTATATAAAACCGAATCCACATATATTTAGATCCTAGGTGTATAGAGTAGAAGTGTCAGACTGTGATTATTTTTGCTAACATTGACATTTTGTAATGACAATTATACAATAATAATGTACCAAATAAAAAGTTTATTTTTATTCTACACTGTAGTTCCCATTTTACCCCGGCAACATTCAACTAGTGCGGAAGACGGCCAAAACACTCCCAAAACATCATCTCCTATTCAACCGGGTAGTCATCCCGTGGAACGACCTACCTGACCAAGTTGTGAATGCTGAAACTATAAACCAGTTTAAAAACAGATTAGACAGCCACTTACGAAATGTTAAGAAACAGGCTAACCAGCATTAGCTGCCTGCCTGCTAATCCAATAATAATAATAATAGTAGATATACCCTCACCAGAAGAACGTCGGTGGCACAGTGGCTAGGGCACCGGACTCCCATGCGGGAGGTCCGGTTTCGAAACAGTGCAGTGCCATGTACCAATGAGTTATTCCTTTTTCGAAGACTTACGTACATGTACCGACTGCTCTAACGGTGAAGGAAAACATCGTGAACAAACCTGCACTCTGAGATGACCAGTGTGTAAAATGGGGTAGGCACAAAAGATCCCCTAGGGTCGAAGTGCCGCTGGGGTTATTACCCCCTGTCATAAGATAAGATCCCCTTACCAGGAACTAAAAAACCCTGTCAAAGGTGTAAGTACGTAAGTAAATATTTATCGGCAACTGGCAGATGCGGTTTGCATATAAAACTTTTCTAACGAGTAATCTACACACAGAGTGACCATCAAAATCTTTGGTCGGAATATATATGGTAATGCATGACCTAATTCCAGCATCTCCATTCCGCCTTCGGACTACCAGCCGCGGGGAGGGGCTCCATCCTCATGTTGTTGATATTCCATCTGCTCGTACGAAGGGATTTGCTTCTTCGTTTATTATGCGAACGGCTAAGGAACGGAACAGCCTGCCGGCGTCTGTATTTCCCGAAACCTACAACCTTGGGATCTTCATAGCCAGAGTGAATAGGCATTTACTGGACCCGCAAGCTCCATCGTCGACCTCATCGTCGCTTACCATCAGGCGAGATCGAGGTCAAATGCGGGTTTAGAAGTAAATAAAAAAAATAAAAAAATGTCAGTTTTGGATACGCTGATAAACCTTGAGTATTTAGTTGGAGTGCCTCATGTGCCGGTAATTACGCTGGCTCTCTTACCCTTTAAACCGAAACAGAGCAAGCATTGCTGCTTTGCCGCAGGTGAAAGTAAGAAACAAGTTGAATATTAACGAACCTTTAATGGCCAAGTAACACATAATAATGTTAAAACAATAACTTACATGGCATATCGTACTTCGTACGTCACACAAACACTGGTAAAGGCCATGGAAACTTATTGGCACACGTATAAAAATGACTATTTCTTGGCGATCGATCTTAGCTTAATAATTCGATAGAGGACATCAATAGAAACATAAAACATCTCTTGATAAATACTCCTAAAGTATCTCCGAACCCAGATATTTGACCCAGTAATCTTACTAAAAAAATATTGCTACTTTCAACGTCAAATATCTGGATTCAGAGATACTTTAGGAGTTTTTGTCAAGATATGTTTTGTTTCTATTGATGTCCTCTATCGAATTATCGGGCTGAGTTCCATCGCCAAGAAATCTCATTTTTTTTCATCGTGTGCTAGGCTTCATGGTCAAATGTTCTATGCCCTTTACTTTGTTAAAATCTCACTAAGCGCTTTCTTCTTCTTCTGTCCTTTGTTGACTTTGGGCTTCTGAAAAAAAATATCAAAGTAATAAAAATATTACAAAAAGTCAGCACGACTACTTTGTACAGTAGTACTACGAATATAAGTCCCATCCCCAAAAAAACAGATGATGGATTAGGTTGGAAAATTAGGGTGGGAGCGAGCGAAGCGAACTCGTATTTTCGGGGCTGAACTGACACAGATGGTAGATTAGGTTAGAAGGCTAGAAGGGAATGGAGCTCGAAATTATAGATCCATCAGCTGTACGATGGATCAGGTGGGAAAGCTAGGGTTACGAGCGAAGCGATATTTCATGGCACTGTTCACCATGATCTTTGCAGACCCATGAACATTACAGCTTGTGGAAATTATTTTCGTGCTAACGAATTATAATCTGCTGACCAAGTGATTATTCTGTATCATGATGTCTATTTATTTTGCGCACACATAATCTTAATTTTTATGAACACAGCTTAGCTCACCTTCTTTTTCTCAGCAGTCATGCCAACGAACTCTTTCCTCGCTTTCTTTTCTTTAGGCTGGTCAACGTTAGACTTCTTGCTTGGAGGTCCTTCGCCTTCATCCTGGGTAATAGAATCGTCATTCAATACAAATAATAAATAATAACTAGTTGTTAATTTCGCTATGTCCACTTATTATTTATTTTCTTTATTTTATTACCTAATAGTATTAGAAGTTATTATTTGTTCTTCTGGAAAATAAACATTCTCAAGAGAAATGTTTAAATCATAGACATTCTTTACTAGTTTTTTTTATTTCAAAACAAAGTCTTTAAAAAAATACAGATACTTTTTGCACACCCGGGACAAAAACAAAACATACAACATAAAGAGAGGTACAATACAATGTGCAGAAGGCGGCATTATCGCTTTAAGCGATATCTTCCAGGCAACCTTCAGGTGATGGAAAAATCATATGGATACACAAATACGTCATTAAATTCATAAATCTATAAAAAAAAATGTAAGTAAAGCCGGATCAGAAATATGAATTAAAAACTCGCTATTTTCTCTCTTATAAGAAGAAAAATGATATATTATATCAAAAAAAAAACCTAACCTAACCTTTCACCCTATCGCCCACATATTTTCATTACTTTTAGGAATATAGGAATATGTGTAAATGGCTTAAAGATCAGATTGACAAAGTGCTCTTAGATTTTAATATACAGAGCTGACGACCCCAACGGCGAGCATGCGTGAATCGACGAATGACAGAGTAGAGGAAGCAAGAGAAGAGTGCCAATACAGATTAGTGCGCTCTGTTTTCTCTGCCTACCCCGCAAGGGACATAGCGTGATGTTCTGTGTGTATGTGTAAATTGCACATAATCATTGGTATTTAGCTGTTTTTCAATAAAGTAATAATATCATACCTGATTATGCCTCTTTTTCATGATCCTTCTATAAGCTCCTTCATCATTCTGATGTTTAAAACCTGCAGGTCCTTTGAAACCTCCTTGATTTCTCTCCTGCTCTCCTTGATTTCTCCCCTGAAATCCTTGATTTCTACCCTGAAAACCTTGATTCCTGCCTTGAAATCCTTGATTTTTGTCCTCAACTTCCTGATTTCGTCGAAAACCTCCAGGTCCTTTAAAACCTTGATTCCTTCCCTGAAATCCTTGATTCCTATCTTGAAATCCTTGATTTCTGCCTTGAAACCCTTGATTCCTATCTTGAAATCCTTGATTTCGGCCTTGAAACCCTTGATTCCTTCCTTGAAATCCTTGATTTCCCCCTTGGCTGTCACTCCTCCCCTGATTTCTCCCTTGGAATCCTCTCCCAGGGGCATCGTTCCTTGAGAATTTATTGTTATTTTGGGATTGTTTTTGAGTGTATGTGCATCTCTTAACGCGTAGTATTCTATTCTTTATGGTTAGATCCTCTTCGGACATAGCTAGGACGAGTTCAACACCATCTTTTGATGCAAAGTTTATGTAACCAAAACCTACAAGGAAATAAAAAGTAGCATTTCAAAAACTGATAATACAGGAAAAGTAAAAACTACAGGAATAGTAGCACGATATGTACAAAGCCGACCTTATCGTTTAAAGCGATCTCTTCCAGGCAGCCTCTCTTCCAGGCAACCTCTCTTTCAGGCAAAACAGTTTTAGATTTGGACGTAAAGTCAGGTTTACTGTTTAAGTAAATAAAAAGATATAATTGAGGTCAGTTCATGATTAAAATAAAAGTGTATCTCTTTTGTGGTTAATATTGAAAGCACATTACTTCTAATATGCTAAGAGCACCATGGATCTTTACCAGACACGCCTCCTTGGTGGCAACAGGACGCTTTGCAAAGCCTGTGTGTTCCTAAGAGATTCCTGAGCTTCTGAGCCAGGTGCCTATTGCCAATAGTATTATGGAGTGAACTAAATATGTATTATTTTATTTTTTGTGGCAAAAAAGTGTTTTTCATCTTCTTCTTCTTCTGGGCGGAGCTGGGTTGGCTGGACACCTAGTCAATCCAACAAACCTGCTCGCATAAAGGACCGCTTACGTGTCTAAATGCGTAAATAGGCCTCACAACCTAACCTAACTATGGGTCTTTAAAGACCCAAGTGGTTTATAGTATCCGGGTCGTTATGGATAATTTGGCGATAGACAAGGTAAAGTGGACAACACATCAGGCACCCTTTACTACAACAAAAACTTATCGTGATAAGGTTCCACAGAGTACAGCTTGATGTGTCTTCCACGGAACAATACAATGAGTTTTGTTGCACACAAAATACAAATATAAACATTAAGGCTCGCTTGCGCGAAAATGAAACCCTGGGTTAACTCGCTAATTCTCTATGGTTTTAATACAAAAATGACCGGGTTTGAATTAACCCGAGAGTTAACGGTTCGTGCAAGACGGCCTAAGGCAAGTAAAGGAAGATCTTACCTTTTCCCGCATTGGTTTTCCTATCCCGTATAATCCTGACAGACTCTATTTCCCCGCATCCCTCGAACTTGGCCCGGAATGCCTCGTCCTCCAACGCGAAGGGTAAGTTCCCCACGAACACTGAGCACTTTGGGTCGTGAACGACCCCTAGCTCGTTACTTCGAGACACGCGCAGGTGATGACCATTTAGAACTTTGTTGTTTTCTACCACAGCCTGGAATAATTCGGAAAATAAAGGGTAAATAAGTAATTGGAACTTGTAATGTATGAGGAGATAAAGTTTATTCCTTCAATCCATTATCATCATTCCATTATCTCAGTACACCCAAACTGATGGAAGGATGGATGGAAGCAATCGGCAGACTGCATTCCGATGTTGTCGCGGCAGCATCGTTAGACTAGGGGCAGCGGCGCGAGCGCCGGCGGCATTTTCAAAGAGCGGCTTATTTAAGCGAATGGACTTTACAATCTACACAATGAAAAACAGTGGAGTCGATTCCTAAGTGGCCGTCAAAGCTAAAGCTAAATGAAACTGTCACATTCACTCGTATACAAGTGAGCGGGATATATCGTTTAGCGTTTATCGCTAAATTTCGCGGCTACCCCGGAATCGGTGCCAGCTATGAAGCAGGAACTTTTGAACTATTATGTTTTACACAGCAATATACATAGCTGAGTGATAAATAAGCAATTTTTCTTCAAAGTCGTATTCCTCATTGCTGAAATGCTGAGGGACGTGATCATTCTAAGGAATTAATCACATAGAATGACCCTCTTGGCAGATTTAATGGGTTTGCCATTGCCTTCCCCACTTCACACACTGGTTATCTCAGTGTACAGGTTTCCTCGCGATGTTTTCCTTCAACGTGAGAGCAGAAAGTAAATGTACGTAATGTAATGTAGGTAGGTATGTAACGTGTCTTTCGAAAAATCCGAAAAACTCATTGGTATATGACACTGCATGGTTTCAAACGCGGACCATCCGCATAGGAGTCCGACATCCTAGCCACGAGGCCACCGTTGCTCGACGACGAAGAAATATAAAATTACGACTGCTTTTTTTTTCATTCCTACTGTTGGGGAATCAAACTTCTATCTTGAATATCTCATCTCTCTATCTTAATTACCTTATCAATTGAAGACGGGTCACTGAATTTGACATACACGTTGACAGTGGTGCGGTCGGGGTGGAGCTCGTTCCTGATAACAGCCAGCTTCGGAGTCACGCGGGCGTCTTTCACGGGAACTGTACGGATCCTGGAAGCGCAATACTTTACAATAGGACATAAAATGCAAAGTGTTGCGTAGATGGAGCCACTAGTACACTCCGTAAATTGTTATTGAAAGCAATCAATTATTATAGGTTATGTTTAGAACAAAGTCGTACACGATATTTAAAATCGTACACGGATTAAAGTGTGCTGCACATATTTTTGAATTTTGCTTTGCTCGAAAATATTTATTTACGTAATTCTGCAGTAAAACATTGCAGGATTATCTCCTGTTAGAAACATTAGTTAATTCTCCCTATTGTTCCCTTGGGGATTACGAACATGAGTTTATGTATTATGGAAACAGGCTACTTTATTTTTAATATTTTTTGTACATTTAAATATAGTATTGAAATCTATGAGCACACATACTATACAGAGACAACCCCAACGGTGAGCATGCGTAAAATAACGAATTACTGTAGAGGAAGCAAGAGGGTTGTGCCAAGACAGAGATTCGTGGTGCTCGATTCTCTCTGCCTACCCCATAAGGGATATAGAGTGTAGTTATGTATGTAGGTAAAGATGTAATTTTATAGAAAAAAATACAAGTACCTAATTAGTACATCTTATCATTTAGACGCTGGGATGATGAAATAGCAGAATTGGCTGGTAGGTTGTGGACTAGGGTGGCGTTGGAAAGGGAAGAGTTCAGAAGACTGGGGAAGGGCTTTGCCCAGAGGCACACTGATTCTAGTATGTATATAAACAAAATCTGAAAGAGGCTGTAATAAATAATAAATAAATATAAACGTCTTACCTAACAGTTTCAATAGTTCCATATTTACTGAATATACTCTTAACTTCCTTCTTACATTTATTGTTGAACAGTACATTTCCCACAAAAAGAGTTCTCCTAATTTCTTCTTCACTGTCACGTATCTCTTTTTGTTCTTTCTTATCTGGCTTTTTTTGTTCTTCCTCATCAGAACTATCATCAATCGGACCAGTGTCTAGTATTTTATTATTTGTTTGTTCAGTTTCCGATTCTATTTCATTATCAGATTCATGCTCCGAGTCAGAATCTTTACTTGTAATTGCGTTTGGATTTACAATGTTCTTTTTCTTTTTTTTCTGTGGTTTTTCTGTAGTGACAGATGGTGGTGCAGGTTTATCGGCTTGAGTTTGAGGTTTCTTCTTTTTGGGTTTATTTTTCTTCTTCTTTTTATTAGGCTTCTGTTGATTGTTATCTGTGACTACTGTTGTTGTACTTGTATGTTCTTCAGCAGTGTTATTGGCATCATCTCCAGAGTTTTCATTTAGTGATTCTGATAATTTACGTTTCTTTTTGATTTTCTTTGTTATACTTTCATTATTTGGAGTAATTTCTGGACTTGCTTCAATTTCCGACTCTTTATCAATTTCCATATTATCTGCTGATCCTAAAATTAATTGTCGTTTCTTTTTCTTTTTAGGGCTCTTATTAGTGTTGTTTTCTTCTATATTTACAACTGTTTTTAATTCATTAGGACTAAAAGCATCATCAGATGGTTCAGATATTGAGTTCCGCTGTTTCTTATTCTTTTTAGGAGTACTTTCATTAGAAGTTTGAAATTTGGTAATTATTTCTTCTACATCAACACCAATTTTGATTTTCTTAGGCGACTTCGCTTCTACCGATTTATTATGCTTTTCTTTCGGGCTTTTATGCGGTTTAGAATTAAAATTAGTCATTGTATCGGCTTCTAAATCATCTTTCAAATGTTTTTTAACTTTATTAGCTTTCGGACTAATAATGCTGGAATTACCTTCACCGCCGTTAGTTACGTCCAAATCTGGGTTCTCGAAGATTCTTTTCGGCGATTTTTTGACTATAGCCTTCTTCTTTTGAAGACTGGGAGACAGAAATATGGATCTATCGTCGACGAATTCACTTTTTGGTGTAACGTTCGGAGACGGCTGGTGTTTCGTGGGTGTTAGGGCTCGTTTCACGAGTCTAGGACGGTTTGGTGTTGTGTTTCCAGCCCCAGTTATCAGAGCAGCTACGCTTCCCACAACGTAATCCATTATTTATCCATAAAAACCACAAGAAACCGTATTTATTTCAAAAATATACCACATGTTTCGGCGATGCCGATGCGCACATGTGGTTACTTTGACGTAACTAGGGATGTACCGCCTTAGTAATCGTTATCTATTGTACCTAACTAATCGATTCGACTTGATTAAAAATGGCTCTGCTAAACGGATAATGTTAAAATATAATAGTTAGATAGGGTCTTCTCGAACTAAAGTCGTAGGGAACCCTGAAACATTTCAAGAGAAAAATATTATTAAAAGATGGCGGCCTACTTAATAATAAAATGAAATGCATCCCCCCGCCTTCAGGCGCCACAGGTCATATATACTGAATGTTCTTAGCCATGTCAGATGAAAATTAGATCAGTGGTTCTAAAATCTTGGAGTATCTTGGGATATTGGAGTATGATGGGATCTCTGGAACGGTAACAGTTAGATGGTTAGAGTTTGAGATCAAATGTTTATACTATGGTGACCTTCCCACATCTGAAACCTTGAGAATCTGATGAATACTAGGAAAAAGTAAGGGAAGCTCCACAATGATAAGCTTAAATTTTTAATTTCGAGTTATATCAACTTCATCGTCCACAAAAACACAAAGGTCCGGGGCACGGCCCACAACACTCACGACATCTTCACAAATGTATCCAAAGATAAATCGCGTCGTGAACATTTATTGAACTAATTTTTTTTTAATGCCGACGAAAACATAGTATGGTGTGCTGTCTAAATTATTTAATACCTAGCTGATTTTTCATGATAACCAAATATTTAAATGGCAAACATATGTTCGAAACTGGCATCGGTCGTCGTTCGTATAATGTAGTGGAATGGCGAGGACCCACCGAATACCATAAAGACTGTCTGTTGAATACCCATACGGGAAATCCAGTATGTATAATACATGTGATTATACCTTCCATTTTTTAAATCGAATTATTACAATTATATCGATTGCAATATACTTGAAATCCCTGTAAATTGTTTTGTCACTTCATTGTTGTTGCCATAAAATATTAAAAAAGACCGACTCATTGGTGTTGTCGTAATAATATTATAATTTCCCTAGCTGTGAGAGAAGCATGTTTATATTCAAAGTTTTTACAAGAAATACATATATTATTCCGGGTGTTGCGTTGTCTGTCACTCAATAAATTAGAACATCAATAAACAAAACGTGAGACACACTCCCTTACTCACTCTTATATGATCTAGTCCATTATTTCATTAGCTACAGATACCCATCACTGTCAAATTTGAAGATGATTTCGAGGAAACACATTTTACTGATGAATTTTATCAAAATATATAATTTGCATTCTATGCTGAAATTTGATTACTTTTTGAACAATTATGTGTATTTCATATAAATAAATAACATTTTAGGTGATGTCAATATGACGGGTATCTGCAGCTAATGAAAAAATGAACTTTAGCATAATGAGCGTAACATTTTAATTATTGGTAAGGTTGGATAATGGCATGGCATCGATCCCTTGAGTGGACTGTGTTGTGGGGTGATGGCAGGAGCCCTGACCGGTTGGCGTCCGAGACTGGGGAGAATAAGTATGAAGGCGTCCTGCAGCCAGATGGGTTAACGACGTAGTCGGTGATCCAGGGTCTTAGAAAATTAAAATGCTCTAAGTCCGGGGTAGATATGACTGTGACTAGCGCAGGGCCGAGAGAAATGGCACGTAAGGTAAGGGGGAGGCTTGTGAACTGCAGTTAGTTGTCAATTATATACTCTCCATTGGCCACTTTTATAATTTTGCACGGTAACAGCACGTTTTACCATCACGATTTAACAGCAAAATGTATGGAAATCTTTGAAGACGCTTTTAAATTTCCGTCGTCGGTATTACCGTTGCCGTGGCACACCTAAGCTCCCTGTCAAATCGTCACTGCAAAGTTGAGAGTGTAGTAGTAGTGTGTACCTACAAATATATTATCCCTTAGGGCAGTTTATTGTTATTCGTGTACTTAAACTGTCAATCCCGGCCCGAAACGTACCTAGAATAAGCCCCCACCGTTGTTAATTTGAATGTCTAGGCGTGAGCCACTGATCTGTAATATCTATTTTATAGACGGAATAGATATTACAGGTCAGTGATGTGAGCATTGTTGAGGGGAGTTATTTAGAATGAAACCATAAAAAAAAAAAGTAATTTTTTAACTTTAAAATGCCCAAATGAAATAAAAAACATTTAATTTCATTTCTTAAAGAAGGTTGTCTGGAAGAGATCGCTCTTAGCTATAAGGCCGCCAAAATTGTAGTTCACTATTTCCTTTTCTGTCTTTTGTTTGTTGTTTTCTATTTGTGCAATAAAGTGTATTTTACTTTTACTTCATTTTTCCGCACAAAAAGGGAGAATCACTCGACCAATTCTACAGTAGAATAAATTAAATATAAAGAAAACTAGTAAAATAAGAGTGAGTGGCAGACTTACAGACAGGCTTGAAGCTGGCAACATTTATCCATAGTTCCTTTCCTTCTCTGTTTGCTGTTTGTTCCGCGCTGAACGAAAACGATGGACTTTTGTGACGCTTTTTCGTTAATTATTCGTTTTATTTGATAATTCGCGCTGTATTCGGTATTATTTAATATCTGTGTAATCGTTTCAAGTGTGTGGATTATTTATCGGCACCAAACGTAAGTATTGTTTACTTATTTTCTTGTAAATGTTTGGAAACAAATTATTAGCTTGTGCGCGCCATGTTTCACCGCCCGCCATTCTTTAATTTTTATTTTGTTTTGGTGCGTTTTAATCGATTACAAAGTAACTAAAAGGTTTAAAACTCCTGTTTCATTTGTGAATTTCATATTTTCACAGAAATAATCAGAGTGCTGCTCGTTTTTATCAAGTTACAATCTAGGTTATAATTTGAATACATGGGTACCTTACCTCTATGCTCAGTGTTTCCTATAGATTCTCGTAGTAATTCGATATTATCGCTAACGTCGCAGTTTGTAAACAATACGTTTGTGGTGTAGCATTACAACAGGATTTCAAGGAAATTACTACCTAACTGGAATTTTCTGTGTGAATAATTTTGCACAAAACAACCAGGAAGTAGTTTATATATGTAGATTTTTTTTGTGACCTTAACAGCATGTTCTTTGACTAGACTGTGTAACAATTCCTGAACAAAACCTTTTAAAAATAATGCCACTATGAACTGGTGCTGTGAACCTGATTCGGTATTATCAAAATTCCTTAATGTTCCTTGCAAATCTTGCAATTAGTAATGAGATAATATTTAAACATACATATGTTGGGATGTTGAGGGGGCACTGAGGGAAAAAGAGTTAAGAAAACTTTGGTCTGGTTAAAAATGGATCAGTGCCCTTAGACGGGTGGAAAGAGAAGTCGAAGGAACCCCACAAATGTGGTGTTCTTGGTGTAGTTGTCATAATGTAACCTACTTATCTAATATATCCGAGTCGGTTCCGCATCTTTAGGTTTTAGTGAAACAGTTAATTTATTAACCAGTCTGAATTTTTCTAACTATTTACCTCTGCCCCCCAGCAAAACCCAACCTGTCATTTGTGTATTACATTGTTATGTTTATTTTTATCTGTTAAGTATTTATTGATATTCTTATCTAGCACCTGTGTGACCCGATTGAACTCTTTTATCAATATTACTGTACTTACAGTAGAGTTTACTGAATATTTTTGGGAGGATACCTATTGAAGAAGAGAGTAATTAGAAGTACTAGTAATTACACTGAAAAAATCTAAAGTAGCTTAAAAGAACTGGTTTACTGACCTGCTCAGTTGGTGATGCACCTGTCTGCCACCTGTGCTAAAGGTCACATGTTCAATTCTGTGTCAAATAGGTATATTATTTCTTGATCTAAGTACCTAACATACACAAATACCAGCATACTCCACAAAACTACATACTTACATTTTTCCAAATCAAATCAAATCAAAATGTTTTTACTGTAAGTACCTTATAGTAGATAGATAGATAGAAACACTTTATTGTACACAAAGTAGTACATTTTAAGTCTTTTTTTTTACTTTACCACTGCTTCGTAAGGTGTTATTGGTAACCTACAACTGGTTAACATGATTGTGTGTAATTCAAAATGTTTTTGTATCTGTCAAAGTAGATTTGGGGTTTTGATGTTCAACCTCCCTGAAATTCATTTGCCCCCTCCCCCAACACTTCAAATCCCCTCCCTTCCACGAAGCGTCAACCTCCCTCTCTGAAATCCCACAACCCACACCGAAATCATTTCCTAGCAATGTCCCTCACTTTTCCATTGTCCAACCATAGTAAGAAGTAATTCCCTAGTTTTATCTGTTAGGTGTGGTGTTATTTTTTATTAGACAGGAGGTAGGGCTTCGGTATTAATAAAGTCATTGCAGCGACTGATGCGTGAAAATCACTCATGTGCACTGACAAGCCACTGTGGGCTGTAACATGAGAGGGTTTCGTAGTTTTTGGTTTTTTAAAGGTCAATAAACTGTAAATATATGTGGTAGAACTTTGTTGACATATTACAATAAATCATTATCCAACTAGGTTAAACTTTTATCTGTGATACTTTCCAAATATTTGCACTGTTTCTTGGGTTATTTTTCAGTTGCTTGCTTGCTTATCGTATGGTTAGTGGCCAACCTATTTGTCAGAGTTGTTCAGGCCGCCCGCAGGCATCTGACATGGCTTAACGATTGCTGTCGAACGACAACAACCGGAACCGACTGCTTAACGTGCTTTCCGAGGCACGGAGGAGCTCAGATGAAATATGCCACTAGTCACCCATCCAGGTACCGACCGCGCCAACGTCGCTTAACCTGCACGATCACTTTCCGACCGTGCTTGCAACCATGCTACGAGCTCCAATTTTCAGACATAGTATTGAAGTAGTTTGTTTTTTAAAATTAATGGTCTTTGGTATTGTGTTTTCAAAGCACAATAATTCCGCCACGTTGTAAGGCAGATACATCGTGAAAGTGACCGGTTATGAATTGGTTTATCGAAATTTAGAATTTTGCACATTTTGTCAAGATTGTCCGGAAACTCCGCCTACAACAAATACAAAACGGCACATAGGTACATATGGACGTACGAAACAATATTAAACAGGGGAACATATACATATAATAAATATTTATGTATAAACAATACTCAAACCCACATACAAACAATCACAGTTTAATATTATAAATATTAATATATTTGCATAAGTATTTGATAAAAGGAGAATCTACTAAGGTTAACAAAGACTGAAAATTTATAGGTCGAGGGATCTCTCGTGGGAGTACATCATAAAGAGAGACAGGATATTTGAGACAACTAAAAAATATATGGTCTACGGTACCTTCATCAAACCCACAGTCACAGATCGAGTGATCCCTCGCCCTAATTTTCTTCAAGAAATTGAAGTAGTTGTAACTTCAGTGTTCATAAGATATTCTCTGTTGCTATTTTGTGATTATATTTTTCAATGTATCATCATCATAGGTCTTTACCAAAGACTTTCAAATTCACCCAGATTTTTTTACATTATATTTTTCTTATAATAAGTACCAAAAAGGCTTTCAATGTCCTGCGGATCCAATATAACGCCTTCAGGATGCTGATTGGGCTGCCGAAATACTGTAGTGCATCGGGGATGTTTGCAGAAGCCCGCGTGGATGGATTTCACGCAATCATACGAAAAAGGGTTGCTTCCCTGATGCACCGTGTACATAGCAGTCCCAGCAGCATCCTGTTGACGTTTACCGAGTCCCTCGACTCCCCGATCCTGAGGCACTGGATATACCAGCATGTCAATGCGAAGTAGTCATCCAGTGCTTTGGGGTCGGTACCATGGCCTTGGTATTTCTTTAATAATTTTTTTACTAACATAGCTTTAAGTAATATAATATATTAACTTTATTTGTATGGACCCTGTCTGATTTAAATATATAATAATAATAAGTAGCATCTTTGTAGCGGCATATAACTATTGTCATAAATCATAAAATATTAATTCTTAAATGTAGTGAAATCCCCCAGTTCTGAGTTCTGTGTCATCACCTAAAATATATATGACCACTTCTATTCAACAGTAAAAAGATAAAAGGTTCAGATATTTTTCGGGGCGTTGATTGTACCAACCAACTATTGACCTGTGTACTTTCTTGTATGGTATAAATTTAAAACCTCAATTCTAAAAATATTCAGGTTTAATGCCAAGCTGGCCTTTGAATCTTTCAATGTCTATAAATAAACCTTTCATACATACAAGCAAAACAGTTTCTCTCTGGCTAGGCATTACAATAGATCACCTTTAGCTTAGCTTATTTGAGTATTTAACTTGCAAATTGCAACTTTTGAGTCGCAAAACTACTTTGTGTGGAACAAGTACAGTCACCCACAAATCAAGCAACCTCAAGGGGTACTTTAACATGCAGATTATATGGTGTAAATTCCACAAGCAAATATTTCTTGATGTCTTGTATTGACCACTGTACTGTTTACATTTACAAAGATATTAGTTAACCTGCAATGGGAAGGCAATTGCAAACCACCCCATTAAATATGCAATGAGAGTCGTTCTATGTGATTAATTCCTTAGAATGATCACGACCCTCAGCGATGAGGAATACGACTTAGAAGAGAGAGTTTACATTCAGTTAAACACTGTGAACTCTAGGATTAATAGTAAAACGAGGTTATTTTTATATGAAAACCATAGAGCCGTAGACAATTCGCGTGTTAACCACTGGTTAAATGTTTGTACAAATCTACCCTAGTTATAGTTTATGGTATCTCAAGTGTACCTTATCAAATACCATTGCCAAACCCATAAGATAAAGTCTTATCATATGAATTTTAACCCACTTTCATGCATCGTCATTCCCACCATTTTAGTTTTGTTCACCATTCCCCATCGTTTTGGACATATTAAGTATTCATAAGCTTTATTGTAAGATCTTTTAAATGCTGCAAAAGGTATATGGGTTACCTTTTTATTCTATGGTATGGTATGGTCAGTACTTGTAATGCAAATCATGTCCTCAAGTATTGAATGTATACTATGCTTGAATAGGCACATGTTTCCTGTGTGCACAGTGCTTTAGTATGAATATACTTGTATGTTACAACGTGTTTTGCCCATAGAATGTATGTTTGAATTCACATAATGTATTATGGATATATGAAGTTGCTTTTATTTGTATGTTTTCCTGCTTTTATCTAATAGTGATTCTTCCTTCTACCTATTGTATTTTTATATTCTAGTTGTATTACATTTAGCTGCTCTGTTCTGGCAGGAAAATTTAATACCCTGGATATTTTGATACCCTGGATATTCTGTTATTCTGGATGTTTTGTACCTGTAGGCTATGAATCCAGCTATAATAGATACTACAGAGAGACTTGACCATAAATCAGCAAAGCATGTGTTACATGACTCATAAGTACGTTAAATAACGTGTTCCTAGGTTCCTCCCATGCGGCTAAAAGATTTTTTTTCTGTTCTAATGTTCGATTGCTCTTTTTACATTTAAATATTTGTGTTAATAGGTAAGATACTAAAATAGAAATACATTTATTGCCAAATACTCATATAAATTTAAAATTATAGTACAAAGCGCTATAACAAAGCACTATATGTAATGTATATTTGGCAAAAGGGGGGAAGTCAGCAAATGCTGACATACTCGGGTACCAAATATGCAGCGCTGTTTTTCATTTCCCCTACTACGTTTTCGAATAGCTCATTTCGGTTTCGAATCCTTATTCTTTGAGCACAACAGTACTGTATAAAATATGTAGCGAGCGTACAGTCTACCACAAGCTATAGTATACCATCTGTCAAAAACCTTCGAGTAAATCTCAATCTTATATCTGCGCTATATGATACATTACAGATTCTCAAACTTCGTCGTTTTGGGTAGGTGGAGCTGTGGTCTGTACAGACGAACAAAAAAATGCATCAGTCTTACAAACTCAACTCAGACTCGCCCAGTTTTTTATCACACATCTAATTTGATACTATCTGACCGTACGCCCAGAGCAAATCACTCTAATGACAGGGCTATGTATAGTTCATTACACGGGTTGATGACCGCTCGTGGCGGAGGCCCAAAACGTACCTCTACGGCTGATTGTGTACACGTTAATTGTCTTACAATGGTTTGTGTGAAGTTCTTTCATCATATAAAAACAAACACATTCATAAAAAACAACACGCACACACTGTTTCTTTCTTCGTCCGTGCAGTCACTGAGGGCCAGCTGCAAATCAGCGCTGTGGCTTGCCTCAGCGTTATGCTGAGCTGGTGTACCCTTTTTGGTACTGGACCACACCGGATGTTTTGTCCTGCATGTATTAATCTTTGTATACTTCTGTATTGTGTTCTATATTCTGGCGTTTACAGTGCTAAATAAACGTTTTCAATTTCAATGCGAGCAGCTCAGCCAGGTGTGGGTTGTAGGGTTCGTCGGCACAGAGGATACTGCATTATGGCAGTATTTGTGCAATATTTTAGTGAAATACCATTTGATATATTCAAAGCCCCTTAATCTGGGTACGGTCATGATTAACCTGCTTATGATTACACCTGTTGCCAGCCACCTGATCACCGGAGGCGACTATCTCGCCCACATTAGTTTACCTTTCGGTTTAGTTATTTGTCAAACTCGTAAAAAATATTTGGTTATCAAGAAACGTTGTAACGCATGCTCCAGCACTCCTACACTATGCCGATTAGATCTGACCTTGAGCAGTTCCCAAGGCATATGTTTAATTTGCTTGCTTTTCGTATGATTAGTGGCCAACCTATTTGTCAGAGTTGTTCAGGCCGATTGTAGGCCTCTGACATGGCTTAACGACTGCTGTCGAACGACAACAACCGAGACCGACTGCTTAACGTGCTCTCCGAGGCACGGAGGAGCTCAGACGAAATATGCCACTAGCGGTCACCCATCCAGGTACTGACCGCGCCAACGTCGCTTAACCTGCACGATCACTTTCAGACCGTGCTCGTAACTAGGCTACGAACTCCTTAAACTCTTGTTTAACTTATTGTCTGTTAATATATATCTTCTTCTAAGTCGTATTCCTCATTGCTGAGGGTCGTGATCATTCTAAGGAATTAATCACATAAAACGACTCTCGTGGCAGATTTAATGGGGTCGCCATTGCCTTCCCCATTTCACACACTGGTTATCTCTGTGCAGGTTTCCTCACGATGTTTTCCTTCATCGTCAGAGCAGTCAGTAAATATACGTAAGTCTTTCGAGAAAACCGAAAAACTCATTGGTACATGGCATTGCCTGGTTTCGAAATCGGGACCTCCAGCATGGGAGTCCGACGTCCTAGCCACGACGTCACCGACGCTCTATCTAAATTAGCAGCTTTCCTTCTTCGCTTTGCCGGTGATGTGTTCCGGCAGTGTTTATAGAAGGGTACTTACTAAGCGTACTCCATCTTCGGCCTCAGCGCCACTTACCATAAAGTGTAGTCAAATGCGGGTTTAGTCGTAAATAAAAATAAATTATAGCATTTTGCGCAGGTGCTGAATAAATGCCAAAAGGTTTCTTATCTTTACAGTAGTATTCAAATCTGAGAGCCATCTCACCTGATACCGCTCTAGGGCCTCCCTTATCGACGGAATGTGTGCGCGAAGATTTCGGCTTGTTCAAATGTCAATGGCTTGGTTTAATTCCTATAACCTTTATGTAGGGCGTGGGATTCGCTGGCTTGCTTTTGATTTACCGATGTACAAAGTAAGGTAAAGGTATGTAAGTACCTAGGCAGGACCATGGTGGAGGGTTTATCCAAAGTAAAGTGAGTCTTTCTAAACTCTCCTCGCGTCGTAATCCTCAATGGTGAGCGGCGTGACCGTTAGGTATCATCTGGCGGATGATCTTCCTCCATTTATTTCTGTCCCTTCTCTTCTCTAATTGTAGAGTTAAGGGTGGTGCGGATTTGGTCGGACCAGCGCATCGGACTACGTCCTCGAGGCCTCTTCCCTTCCATTTTTCCGGTCACAATTAGTTTTTCGAGGTTGTCATTGTAAGTATTCGAGAATTCTACGAAGTCATCTTTCTAAACATAAGAATTCAAATGTTTCAATTCTGAAAAAGTGCGTCTTTCTCTTGTAGGTAGTTCAAAGAGTCTAATGTAATAAAAGTGGTGTTCGAAAAAGGGTTTATCACGGTCGGTAAATGTTAAACTTTTCGGAATTCTGTGAAAAATAATAATGTGTTCCCCATACTGAAAGTTATTATCCTGGCTCTTATGCAAATTTTCAAACTTTTTAAAATATTAGTTGTATTTTTACCGACCCTAAGCAGCTTCTTTTTAAATCTGCTATAACTTTTATTACATGCTGTAGGGAAGCAGTATTTCTAAGCCGACTGCAAATCGAGTCTGACAGGAATCTAGGCCATGGCTGTTTCCGACATAATCCTGTTGTTTCTCTACCAACTTTCTAGCTATACCTTATATACTGTGAGATTTAACATTATTTATAGCTTGATAAGCTTGGATACGGAAGGTCCGGGTTCGAAACTATGCAATGCTGAATGCCATGTACCAATGAGTTTTTTTATTTTTTCGTAGACTTACTTACATTTACCGACTGCTCTAACGGTAAAGGAAAACATCGTGAGGAAACCTGCATGTCTGAGGAAATGAAAAGTTTCCGAAGGTATGTGAAATCCAACAATCAGCATTGGGGCCCCCGCTCGGTGGATCATGGTACGTACCCCCTTGTACAAGGGGAGGCTATGCCCCAACAGTGGGGACATTAATAATTTGATTCAGTAGGTGACAACAAGTGGAAGAAAACATCAACTAAGCAACCTTACCTCTTCCGAAAAAATCGCGAAGAAACCAGCACATTAAGAGGAGAGAGTTACAAGACTATTACATACATAAGGGATGGTATATCTTTTAAAATATTAATACAGTTTTACCATATTGCTCATTTACTAAAGATAGCTTTTTAATGACACTCCTTGTTCTACTGTATTCTTCAAATAGGTACTATATATTCAGATGTCACACGGAACATTTCTGCGATTTCCTTCCCTCATTTGCATTCATCCGTTCTTCTAACCAAAACATGTCCAATCTCAAAATCCATTTGAAATATCTCCTTTCGTGCGCCTTTAACATCCTATAAATTCATTCTCAACTGAGACATCAGTTTCCCATTATCATCGTTTAAGTCTCCTATAAATCCTTATTTAGTTAAAAGCGATCTGTCTTCTCAACTTCTAAAACAACATCTTCCGCGGTATTTTAAAGTTGCCATGCCATCTGTTCATAACGCTAATAACGTAGAGAGCCCTTGGCTCTAATGCGACCTTTCAAACTGTTTGAATGTGTGTCTATCGGTTTTGTTTGGCGTAAGGCATGGGATATAGTGTATATTGTAGTGGTAGATCCTAATGTGAAGGATCGCCTAGTGTGGTAAAAGATAAGAGGGTGGCTCTTATCTCACCAAGGGTCGAGGGTGGTGGGGGTTGTCGAGAAAAAAAAAGAAAAATCGCCTTACGTAATTAATTGACGCCCCCTAGCGTGTAAGTTATTTGGGCTTGTCGGTTATACAAAATGGCCACACAACGCTTTTACAAAAGCTTTAAAAGTAAACCGCTGCTAGTTATCCGCTTGGACCACACCAGATCGAGTTAGAATGGATGTGTGAGAGCACGGTCATTCACCTCGCGGGACTATAGACCTGAGTCAGTTCAGACTTCGCTGGTATACCAACTAATGTCTTCGATATTAACAGGAAGTGGGCTGTAAAGTCTCATTATATGTCTACCTAGTTTTAAGCTAGAATG
Source organism: Hofmannophila pseudospretella (assembly GCA_947369225.1). Classification (NCBI taxonomy): domain Eukaryota; kingdom Metazoa; phylum Arthropoda; class Insecta; order Lepidoptera; family Oecophoridae; genus Hofmannophila; species Hofmannophila pseudospretella. The sequence continues at coordinate 10,574,888 of OX376334.1, forward strand.
CTGGCTTAGTACTACGTACAGTACTATAGTTTATTATGTGGCAATGGTCATTATATCTCTCGTGCTATCTATAGTGAAACTCGGCTGGACATCGTATCACAAACTAGCACTCATCATCATCATCATCAGCAGCCTACTCTAGTCCACTGCTGGACATAGGCTCCTAGGGCGCGCCATTCAGCCTGATCTTCGGCTCTTCTCATCCAGTCGCTGCCAGCCACCTTGCGCAGATCGTCGCTCCATCTAACAGACGTCCCACACTACACGCGGTCTCCACTCCAGAACTCGTCTACCCCGGCGGTTGTCGGTTCTGCGACAGATGTGACACCGGCCCATTGCCACTTCAGCTTGCTAATCATATGAGCTATGTCGATAACCTTTGTTCTATGCCTGATCTCCTCATTTCTAATTCGACCAGCAGAGATATTTCGAGCATAGATAGCTCTTTCCATAGCACGCTGAGCGACTTTCAATTTGTGAACCAATCGCACCGCCAGTGTCCACGTTTGGACTCCATAGCTTATTACTGGTAGAACGCACTGGTTAAAGATTATTGTCTTTAGACGTTGAGGTATGGTCGACGAGAAGTTGTGACGTAACTCCCTAACTGCACTACACACACACACACACCGAACTAGCACTCGTGTTAAAATTACTATTATATTAAAATAAAACAAACTATTATTACGTTACAGTTGCATAAACTATGTCAGATCTGAGGGTAAGGGCATAGATGGCCCGCTATCATTCTCCGGGTTGTCCTCACCCTGTGGTTCTATTTTTTGCTTTTTTTTAAACCAGCGCAATATAATTTAATAACTATATTGACTCAATCAACTTATTTTACGAGTCATTTAACAGCAAATTAGTTACTGCCCAGTTACTCGACACTAACTAGCCACGGGTCAACGGTTTCAACCGCAACCACTAGTCACCGGTTAGACATTCAACAGTAACCGGCCATACGAGAATCCCCTGATAGCAACCAGTTACGGTTAATTATTCGGAGATGCAATATTCTCGAATAAAATATCAAGTCCGACTGCCTCGTCGACGAGTCGCAAGTGAATGCCCCCACCTCGGGTCGGGCGCCCGCTTTTATAGAGGCCAGGTAGTGGAGGGCGGCACACGGTGGGGCCATTATAACAGATTGTTGGTCAATATTATTTTATAGCATTTGAAGACTAAATATAGTAAATAGAGACGAATTAAGGCATAATATGTGAGCTGTAACATTAAACAAGCAATTTCTGTATCTATACTATTTATTTTCACCATCACCGCTATTTCATCTACCTCGGATCACTTTATTTCATTTAACTTTCTATTTTATTCGGGTATAATCATTTTTCTGACATCACTTGGCAGGTTTGATTTCTTTTTCATCACAACCCTTGAACAAGATATTGCAGGATCCGAAGAAATGAGAAACAAATTAAAAATGTCAATTAGCGTATTTTTCCGAGATGATTTGTCAGCATTATGTTCTATGAATTTCTTAAAATGTTTCTCGCCTACAACGCTTCTTCGCTTAAGTTACCTATTGGCATTATAGCATTCGCAATAACAGAAGACCCATGGATCAACACTTTGTGGACAGTTGAGGGCATATTGTACCATGGATACAAACGGGTGTATTGCATTAGCTGTTTCAATGCAGTAAGTCTGAAATGCTTCAGTGTTTATCTTGTAACCACAAGCTATTGTTTTTAAAATTATGCTAAACCGTTTGATTAATTCTTGGTCAACACCAGTCATTTGAGACGATTGCTCTGGATTTGCGGATATCTACAAGTAATCCAATCCTGTGATAGACCTTTATTTACGTTGAATATCTTTTTGTCTCTCCTCAATTAAAGCCTTTGTGTCTCGGGACTGCCTCCATTCTTGTGTCGTTAATTTGTATGCTAGATATGTAAAAAGCATTCAAAAATTGTTTAAGAAACTATTGTAAAGTTTCTTTTAGTGTGGATTTAAACAAAAAAAAAAAAAAATTTAGCAGAATCGGGGCAATTGGTTTCAAGAATAATTATCTCCTCGAGTTTCAAGAACTTACTATCAAACTATTTATATTTAAGAGAAAGTTATCGCATAATTCTCGTCTATTCATAGGATAATCTAATCCTAAAACAAGAATGAAAAAATTACAAAATCCATTAGTTGTTTTATTAAATTTTAACAGTAAATAATTTGAATGAAAGGAAAATACCATAAATAAAACCAAAAAATTAAAACAATAAATAAATATATCGATACCTAATCAAATTTGAATAAACAAATTTATTATGTGCAGCTGGCGAAAAGTCGCGGATCTTACTCTAACCCCAATCGAGTACTAACGGGCATTTTGCTCGAACTTTTGACATCAAATATTTAAACTACAATGATATACTAGTACCACCTAATAGAGATACATTACGGCAAAATGCCCCTGTATGAAAAATTCGTTACTAATATAAAATCCATATGAAATTCTAAGTGAACTAGTTTGGTACGTAATTACTCGGTAAACACAATATCTTTAACTGATAAATTTATTAATATAAATAGGTACTACATACCTTCACTAATATTCATCGTAATTTTATTTACAATATGTTTAACTTGCGCAAAATACATTATTTAATGTTTTAGTTCAGAACTATAAATCACGAGCAATGACAGGAAAGTGACTACAGTGTGACATTCGTTTGCTTATAAAATAACGAATAGTTAATTTACCTTATCTTAGTGTTCAGTAATTAATGTAACAGACCTTCAATTTGCTTACTAAGAAGAATTTGTCAATGTACCCTCAATTTTGTAAAAATCATTTATGACCAAAGCCGTTCTAACATAGGCCCCATCGTGCGGCATGACGTGGTATCGGCTGTTACTGCGTGTTTGCTTCGTCGCAAGCGCAGGTGGGCATTGCACGTGCACTATGACGTCACTTGTTGTTTGCGCTGACAACTACATACTATTGATATGTTGATATACTATTGATATGACACGATCAAAGTTCGTGATCCATACAAAATGTAATACAGACCTAGTTTCACAATTTTCAAAGTTGTCTCTATTTACACCTACTGTATTATATGTATCAAGTCATTTATAGCATAGCATAACACTCACGTCCATAAACCCCGAGGGGGTAGACAGAGGAACCACCTTCATTATAGTTAGTTCAAATTTTCCGCCGCAAGATTTGGTGGACAAACGTGATAGGTGGCGAGCCTATCGCCGTCTACTAGGTGTAGAATAGTATCCACTAAGACCCTTAGTCGCCTCGTACGACACCCACGGGAAGAGTTGGGGTAGTGCTATTCTTTATAGCATAGCACGTCAATCAAATCATTCGCTTTGAAATAAAATAAAATCCATTTTAAATTTACAGTTACATTCTCAATGCACCCTTGCAAATGTTTCCTAACTCTATGGAGATTCACTACTTTTCCTCAGGACCGATGGATGCCTCACATAAACAGAGCTGTTCTACAGCTTTTACTTTAAATATTGTACCATCACCACCACCAATAATAATATGGTACCGTTAAGGATTAATTGAGACCTATTCATAACTACCCAATATTGGATATCTTATTTCTATTTACGACTAAATCCTTGACCTCAAACGCACCTGGTGGTAAGTGACGAAGAGGCCGAAGATGGAGCACGCGGGCTTATTAAGTACTGGCTCGTCTATAAACACTGTCGGAACACATCAACGCCGCAGCGATAATATTATTTAGCGTTCAGACTCAAGGTTTGAACTGGAAACCCCCTCCCCCCACCCGAAAATCCCAGAAGCCTATAGACTGAAGCGAAAACATTTGACGACAGACTTTACATAGAAGGTAATCGCTAGCAGGGGGACCTGAAGGGGTCCTACCACCAGCAAGTTACGACACGCTTGACCAGTGGCGGTAGAGAGGCCACCAAGGGGTGTTTTTTGATCAAAATCGATATTTTGTACTATCTTTCTTTCCTTCTTTTCAGCCTAACGTAACCCATCGTTGGGTATAGGCCTCTCCATGTGCACGCCATTCTCCTCGGTCTCTAGCCGTTCGCATCCACATCCTCCCCGCCGTCTTCACAATGTCGTCGGTCCACCTCGCGGGCTGCCTACCAACACTTCTGCGCCCCACTCGACTTTGTACTATACCAAATGAATAATTATTATTTGTTTATTTTCAGGTGAAAAATGAGCCAAAAAGCATCGCGTAAGAGCGCGATCAGCGAAGAAAAAGAGAAGGTAATGAAACATACGACTCGATCCATCAGGATCCCCTAACAAAATCTCCCAGGGGATCCACACTTAAAGTAGATGAGGTTTTAGAAAAACATTCGCGTATGGGGTAAGCTCGATCGCTGTCTCTGTTTTACATTCGCGTGTCTCCGTCAATAACCGAATTTCCTCTAAGACCCGAATGTTTTTCTGGCACGAAAGTTGAACGAGTTTTTTGCTTAAAGTGGAAATTTACTATTTTACAAAGTTTACAAGTGGAAAATTATTATTAGTATATTTTTATTTATATATTCTAATTCTGTTGTAGTTATGTATTTGTTTTTAAATTTCCCTAAGAAAAAAAAATTGGTAATGTTTTACACAAAGATTTTGAAATTCACCCTATGAAGATTGCTCGTTAGAGTTTTGTATGGAAACCGCGTCTAGCAGTTGCGCTGTGTGCACCTCCCCATCCATTCAGTCGGTCATTGATTGTCAAATGTATGGAACAAACCCGTAGCTCACTGTCAGTGCTCACATCATTATTCTAGAGGAAAGGGGCTGCTAGTCCGATTTCTGTGGTTTTACACTTTATCAATATTCTTAATGAAGTGCTAAATATAGTAACAGTATACATAGCATTTTTAAATTCACTTTACTTACCATTGATAAAGTAATTTTTATCCATAGGACGAGGGAATAGGACATAAAACGCAAAGCGTTGCGTAGATGGAGCCACTAGCACACTCCGTAAACAAAAACGAAACATTATTTTTGAAGATATCACAAATTTTTCGTTATTTGTGTTAATTTATTTTCTCAAAGATATAGTAAAATTGTGATGATGTCATGGCATCATATGGCCATTTCAAAATAGCAGCCCTAAAAAATCTGTTACTAAAGCGTGGCGCGAGTGTGAAGGGTAAAAAAAAGATTTGGTGGAAAGGAACGTATCTACATGTTGATTGGCTACGTACCATTGTGCTAGTGGCGCCATTGCGATCACGTGATTGGTTAGTTTTCTGTGCGAAGTGAGTCTGCAGGCGCCAAATTACTTCTATTACAAATTAGTTCTAAAAGAAAAGCCAGGTTAATACAATGAAATTGTTTTCCCCACAGAAAAGAGCAGATAGTCCGCTTAAAGAGATGAAAAAGAAAATGGCGGCGAACGCAGAGAAAGAGAAACAAGTCGCAGAAAAGACTGTAGATAAGACAGAGAAACCTGCAGAGAAAAATGCAGACAAAAGTGCAGACAAGAAGAATGCAGACAAAACTGCAGACAAAAAGAATGCTGCGGAGAACGGCGGGGTCGCGGATAAGGATAAAAAAGCGGATAACAAACAGGCGGAGAGGAAAGATGGACATGCGGATAAGAGTGCCGTTCAGGATAAGAAAGAGGAGAGTAAAGGAGAGAAGAGTGGAAAGGTAAATTATTTATTTATTTAATTTTATTGGAAAACCAACAGCACTTTAGACAATATGTAAACCAAACTAACAATAAAAGGCCAATTACAGGTCTTCAGTAATAGAAATAACTTACATTTGAAAAAAAAAGCAAATAGGTGCCCCAAACACACACACACACACACACACACATACACACACACAGAGAGAGAGAGAGAGAGAGACATGATGAAATAATATAAAACATCAGACTCAGTAGACGTCTCACCGCCACACTACCGGTATTGAACAGGTCCAAATCTAGGACCTTACTTCATTTATTAAAACTATCACTTATTTATATTAAATAAGGAGAGCCACGGCCAACCTGATGGTAAGTGGTCACCATCGCCCATAGACACCTCACCGCACTTATTTCTTATTAAACTGCATGGTTCGGTAAAAAGTAGGAAGGTCCTGGTATGATTGAATTCAACTTAACACTTGATATATCAAGGCGCACAAGCCAGCGAAGAAGGGCCTTTAATTTTTTTAGAAAACAGACAGATATATAAGCAAATAGATATACAGACAGACAGGCATACGTGTCAAACTTACAATATCTCTTTCTTTTGATCGATGGTTAAAATGAAATGTAAAGGCGTCTTTTGATTCTGTTAAAAGTATGGAGGGTTTCGTATGCAGGTGTAACAAAAAACCCCTATAGTCCTGTGAGGGGGTGGGTGTTCAGTGACCATAACTGAACAACACTGAAATCGCGAAAAAAAAATCAACTGTAACATCCATTTTGGTCGCGTGTTATGGATACTGAACACCCCGGGATTATAGGTTTTTTTTTGTTACACCCAGTATATCAAAAGTATTTGGGCATATTCCAGGACGACAAGGAGAAACCCAAACAGAACGGCTCGAAAGTCCATAACGGAGTATCCGACGTGACCCTATCTGCTTCAACCAACGGCGCAGAAGCCAACGGCACGGTGAGTGACGAGGACGAAGCGATGCTGGTCATTGACTGCGAAAACGAGACGGACGAACTGTTCCCGGAACTGGCGTATGATGATTCAGACGTGGAATGCTTCGAACCGCCGACGCCGGAGTCTGTTCCTTCGCGGAGCTTTACGAGGAGATCACAGGTACCTTGGTATTGGTACCTGGTTGTTTTGTCTGTGTGGATGGCTGAAGAATTTGTTGACACCAATACAGTGGGAATAACTTAGTGTCCAATAACTAAACGAACGCAGTATGACACTGCGGCCCGATTCTACTATTGGGTTGGACCATACTTATACGTACCGTATTTTGCCGTAACTATCGTCAGTGGAAAGGAATAATTGCTAATGCGCCAAATTGGAGATTTTGGCAAATGGGATTTAATTTAATTTATTTATTAACCAAAAATGCAACACAACAGAAAATATTCCAATGCGTTACATTTGTCAGATGGAGATACACAATAGAATTAAGAAACATGTCAACTTAAACTACAAACATACAAATTAATTCAGTATACATTAATAATGAAATAATGTAGTCACAGTTATTTATTCTCGGTCACTCACACATTAATTCTCTCGGGGCAGTATACTTAATGCACCTGGGGTAATTCACCTGGGTGCATTAAGTACACTACTCAGTAGACTTGATTCGCCGTAATAGATCAACAAAGTAGTATACTTAATGCACCTGCAAATCACCTGAGGGAATCAAGTCTACTAAGTAGTGTACTTAATGCACCCAGGTGAATTACCTCAGTTGCATTAAGTATACCGCCCCATTCTCTCCCAATACAATAAAAAAAATTTAAAGTATTAAGATATTTATATATATTTATATTTATATTTATTTATTAGGTAAACACAACAGATTACAACCATAGAAATTACAGAAAAATCAATATAAAGTTATGAGCTAGGTCGTAACCCTTAACGTGTAAACACAGCATGGTTAGGAAGTAGAAAATTGATTGTTGTACAAAATTGAGTTGGGAAAAAATACTATTGAATGTAATGACTAAAAAACTTAAGCCTATTTGAAAAATAAAAATAATAAAGTAAAAACTATAAAGTAGGTGCGCGGATAGCTCACTTGAGGACATCCTCAACCCGTCTTTTAAAAACTAATGTCCTAGGATCAAATAAGTCAATAATAATAATAAAATATTTTCAAAAACCTTTCCTTCCCACTGACTATCATCTGAAATATCGTCCGCTAGAGCGAGAAAGATTGCTTCCACAGAATCGGCCCGCCGACGCGCGACGTCGAAGAGTGCGGGTGCTTGGAATCAATCTTTCTCGCTCTAGCGAACGATGTTTCTGAGCGACGAAAAAGAATAGTTACCGTCCAACCCTAATACAACGTAATCTCAAAGAAATTGCAGCGACATGACGTTGTTCGTAATAATAATATCACGAATCGTTCTTTTAACATTACGTTTCGGTCGAGCCACCGATCGATCGGTTCGGTCATATGTGTATGATAGCGTGGTATTCGCCGAATACAATGATGTAGTTCAAGGTAGAAAGATATGAAAACGTGATCGCTACTTAATTAAAAAAAACGAGAAACGTTGTAAAATAGTGGAATTGGGTTCTGGAGTGTATTTAACGATTAAAAAAAACTGTATCTTTGTACAGTTTTTGACGCTAAATCGCACTGTAAGCTGTCAATAGGTGTTTTTTTCTCACCTAACATTACTATGTTTATTTTAACGAAGGAAATAGTATGTATATCTATTTTTTAAGGGGTAAGGTGTTGACAAATTCTCCAAATGTTTGAAAGATTATATGTTGTTTTTATAGGTACTAAGATGGTTCGGTTCAAATTAAGTTTATTGGAATTGTTTTTACATTGCATGGTTTTTTATGATCTTGAATTGATAATCATTACTTTATGGCATGCTCAAATGGAGATGGTTCATTCAATTATAACTTTTTTTTAATTAAAAATTAGGTATCTTTAGTTCAGTTTTAAATTGTTCCCCGAATGGGACATATGATACCTTAGGTTCTTCTGCTATATGTTTCTCTAGTTCAGTTTTAAATTGTTCCCCGAATGGGACATATGATACCTTAGGTTCTTCTGCTATATGTTTCTCTAGTTCAGTTTTAAATTGTTCCCCGAATGGGACATATGATACCTTAGGTTCTTCTGCTATATGTTTCTCTAGTTCAGTTTTAAATTGTTCCCCGAATGGGACATATGATACCTTAGGTTCTTCTGCTATAGTTAGAAAGTGCAGTCATGAATGGATCCTGTATTTCAGATCCAAAACTAATGTTCATTTTATTTCTGTCATGGGTATTACAAGGTTTTAAAACTTATTACAGCACCAATCATGAGTCATGTTAGGACATTTCAATTTTAAATAGATTAAAATAAAATAAAATTTATGACTATATTACAAATTAAATATTAAAATTGAATTGAAATTAAAATTAAAAAATAAGCGATAAATATCGGAATTCGGAATGTCTTTACTAAAAAAAATTATAAAAATAAAATAATTTAATAATCACAATCTATCTATCATCTATTTTCTGGTCTCTGATAAGATGTTATGTAGTAGTGCGTAGCGATGGCGGGTGCGTGCGCCATCTCAAACGGAAACGAGTATGTATAAATAAGACCTAATTCTCTATTTTACTATAGCTATCTCTCAAGTCCATAATTCCCGAGGGGGTAGACAGAGGAACCAACTGCATAGGTAATTCCCACTTTTCGACGTAAGATTTCGTGGACAAACGTGATAGGTGGCGAGCCTGTCGGCGTCTACTAGGTGTAGAATAGTATCCACTAAGACTCTTAGTCGTCTCTTACACACACGGGCAGAGTTGGGGTGGTACTATTCTTTATAGCCGGCACGACACGACACGACAATTTATTACGATTCTACTAAACTAACGTTTCTTCTTATTCGTTTGTTGTTTTCTTATTCTACTAATCAATATGCCAACTCTCATGCATCACTCGCTGACTAACTCTCTCGCGGTGAAGGTGAAGGCTGCGCGTACGCCGGAGACGCCGCGCCCTGCATCCGACAAGCAGACGGAGAAAGAAGCTAATACTGACGATGTGAGTTCTCTTCTCTCTTTCTGCTTTCATAGCTCCCTCATCTCCTGTTCTACTTCTGTTCTACCCTTACTACCTCTACCATTGCTCCCTCATCTCCTATTCTACCCCTGTTCTAACCTATCTTCCTCTACCATTTACTCCCGAGAAAGACGCTAACACTGACTATGTGAGATCTCTTACCGCTTTCATAGCCTGTATATCTCCTATTCTACCCCTGTTCTACCTTGTCTACTATACCATCTACCTACACCTTTCCTTCTCCCGGGATCCTTTACTTCCCCTTACGTCATCCCCATCCTGTGTTCCCCTCTACTCCTAATTTCTTCACCTTCTCATATACGTCTTTCTCTCCCTAATTCCCTATTCTCCTCTCCTTTCTCTCTCCCCCCCCCCCCCCCCCCTCCTTCCTTTTTTCACCTGTTTTCAATGTCTTATTGTTTATCTTTTTTCTGCTACGCTCCCTTCCTCTAGACTAGTCTAGACCCTCTTATTTGTGTTTTTAATTATCCCTTCTTTCTTTTCATTACGCTCCCAATCCCCTACTCGCCTTCCCCCTTACTTTATCCTCTACGCCCGCTTTCAACACCCTTCCTCCCCATTTCCTCCCCACTAGCTTCTCCATAGTTTTAACCAGCTTTAAATATGTAATGTGAACATCTTTGTGAACCTAAACAGTTAAAATTAGATTCAAATTCCTAAATTCCTTTGAACCACTGAAATACATAACTTTTTAACACCTTTTTTTAAGAACTTGGTTCCGAAGATTTCACAAGAATCTTAAATTAATATATATATATGCATTCTCAATGTATATTATTTGAACTAAATTGTCATTGAAACGGAACACTTGATCATACAAATGTATTAATTTAATGCAATTCATCGTTGTTGCCACGTGGATAAACATCGTTTTTATTTCGCACTAAAATTGACCTAATTCTCTAGTGAAATATGCATTATAACTCATGTATCTTTGTTTTTAAGATTGTATAGAACTATAGTAATTTCTCTTCTGGGTAGATGTTACCATACTCAAAACGATGAAATTATATCATATATAGCATGTTAAACAGAGACAATGCTATAGCGTTGGTATAGCGCTGTCTCTGTTTAACGCGCCGTCTTTTATCATTTCCGCCTTCGGACTACCAGGCGCGGGGAGGGGTTCCATCCTTATGTTGTTGATGTCCCATCTGCTCGTATGAAGCGATTTGCTTCTTCGTTCATTATGCGAACGGCTAAGGAATGGAACAACCTGCCGGCGTCTGTGTTTCCCGAAACCTACAACCTTGGGATCTTCAAGGCCAGAGTGAATAGGCATTTACTGGACCCGCATGCTCCATCGTCGACCTCATCGTCGCTTACCATCAGGCGAGATCGAGGTCAAATGCGGGTTTAGTAGTCAATAAAAAAATATAATTTCTTATAGTTTTGAGAACGGTAATAACTACTCTGCAATTTTTCGGAATTCTCTTGTTCCTAAACGGACTATCCCGTGGCGGAGCATAAATGAAACTTCACATAGATCGATGGCATGTGATGCTTTTAATAGTTCAAACAATGACAACGTGAGTTGCCCTGAAAATCATTAATGCTTTTATTGGTTTACATCCACAAAAACTTAAATCCCTAAATTTCATGAGTAAACAGTGCACATTTCATAAATTGTTCATAAAACTGTGATGGTCATATATTAAGCGTAACATTACACAGTTCTATTCTAACCTAACATAACATTTACCTAATTTTACCGAACAATTCCAGTCTCAAAAAGACAAAATTCTCAAACTGAAAGACGACGCCACAACAGACCGCAAACTACGCTCTGCAGACAAGACAGAAACAAACCAAGACACCAGGAAGTCTCAGGACAAACTCCAGGATACCAAGAAAACGCAGGATAAACCGGAAGAGACCAAGAAATCCGAGTCTCCCAAGAAAGAGGAGAAAGATAATGATAGTGGGAAGAAAGATGGGGAAAAGCAGGGATTTGGAGATAAGACGGATAAGGTGGAAGTTGAAGTGGTTGTTGAGATTGAAAATGAGGGTGAGTCTTTTGAACACTTGCTCCTCGTACATTACCAAGTTACATTATCGCAATATAGAAGGAAAAAGGTTTTTGTTCCAAAACCAGGTTATGTAGACGGAACCCGTTTTCCTTGTACGAAACCACAGAGAAGAAATCAGAAATGAAAATGGAAAAGTAAAAGATTTTTCTTTCTTATATTTCTTTTTCCTTAGGGTTCCGTACCAAAATGGTAAAAAAGGAACCCTTATGGTGAGACTTCGGTGTCCTGTACGTCTGTCTGTATGTATTCTGTCTCACAGCTGTATTTTTATTTTTTCTTCTGTCTGGTTTCGTACGAGGAACAAGAGTTTCCATACATAACCCGGTTTTGTTAAAATAATATTTTTTCCTTCTACATTGCTGGTAAAGCTTGATCATATCTAAACAATGGTTCAAAAGCCGCCGTTGCCGGATCGAATTCACCTTTGGACCACTCGCATTCCTAGTACAGGCATTTTATCCTATAGAAGATTTTTTTTTAAATTAATGGCCTTTGGTATTGTGTTTTAAGTAGAGTTGCCACGAATAGTGATTTGGCCGAATACCGAATATTCGGCTCGGCAACGCTGTCGGCCGAAGCGCCGAATATTCGTCACAAAATACATGGTTGCCGAGGGCGTAAACTGGTAATAGACAGGCCGCAACCTGTCTCATTACGGTGCACACGGGAGCGACGGACGGGTATTTGTTTCAATTGCGAGTAAATCACGTCACGGCACGCTTTGTCAGATCATAATAATACATAAAACATTAATATTGTGCAGAGAATAGTTCTTATTCAATTGTTTGTTCGTTAATAGGTTTACAAAATGACACCAATTAATAAAAAATCGCCTATATGGGAATATTATGAGATATTATCCATCACAACCTACCATTGATCAATTTTACTTACCAAAGTATTGTAATTTGGTAATAGAATACATATGATCTTGAGTAATATGTGGTTTTTTTTCATGATTTGGTATTCGGTATTCGGCCGAATAGTACGCACTATTCGGCCGAATACCGAATACCAAAAAATGTGGCCGAATACCGAATAGTAGCCGAATATTCGTGGCATCTCTAGTTTTAAGGCACAATAATTCCGCCAATTCACGTTGTAAGGGAGACACGTAGATTTTTTTATTAGACGCACTAAACTGACAGTTGCTGTCACTTTGTAAAATAATGTCGCCGTGTTTAATGTAATAGTGATGCGTTCAGTTCACTCGTGAATCAGTTCCCTTAGTTCACACAAACAGTGAGCAGTACAAAGCGAGGCTCAGCGATTTAACTTATTAATTTACAAAAAAAATACAATATACTTTGATTGGTGAACTATTTGTCAGTGATTGAACTTGATCTTTGGTCACAACACTGTTTTTTTTTTCATCAAAAACTGGCAACACTGGAAACGTCAGTTTAGTCCGTCTCATAAAAAATACTACGGAGTGGTTAATAAAGAATATTGATATTTTAAAATATTTTAAAAGCTACATTCATGCCGTTTGGTGTCATTTGGATATCTATCTGTGTCTAACTTTGGACCCATGATCCAGGGAATCCTTGTATCGGCCATTAAATTTGAAGCCGATTTGAGACGTTTTTCATCCCAACAGCTGGATCAAAGTATACCACTTTGGTATACCACTTCTGTGTATCTTTAACTCTTTGTATATTGTGGGTGAAATAATTAATTGGCTCACCCATATATTCTTTTAACTTTTCCCTTTTGGAAAGTTTAGGGGGGGAAACTCGTCCTTATGGCACAAGAAGGAAAGCATATCAACTACGGTTCACATCACTGCATAAGGGTACGTGATGGATTTGTACAGGATTACTAGTCAAAGCTTCGGTAGTCTGTTGCCTACCCTCAACCACGGGTATATGCAGATAGCCTCATCTAAATACCTAACAGTACGTCATCAAAAGAGTGTTACCGTTGACATGCCTTTCATCTGGTGCCATGCTTCTTATCACCCTCATACACTACTACACGCTTCCGGTTCCAGCCCCGGTTCGGTACGCAGCATGCAAGTGGAGGAACGCACGTGGTTGGTTTGCAGTGGGGCTGGAACCGGACGTGTGTAGACCAGGCCTAATAGTGTAACAATTGAATACGGTAACGATAAGTGCAGTGTGACGCTTCCCCCACACAGACGAGCCGCGTAAGACGGACACCAACTACTCCCGGTCGCGCGTCAAGGTGTCGCCGTACCGCCGCAGTATGAGGATCGCAGATCAGACCACCAGCTCCGTTATGGCTAACTATACAGGTATTTGAATTAGGTATTTATACCTTAAAAAGCCTAGTCATATATTAAATAATAAGTTGACAGAAAATTGACAGGTAAGTCCTCCATTAAGAATATGTTCCAAAACCACTTTCGCTTTGTCGGGGAATAATTACCAAGTAAAGTTAAGCGTTAGTGGCATCGTGGCTAGGACGTCGTACTCCCATGCGGGAGGTCCGAATTCGAACCCATGCAATGTCATGTATAATGAGTATTCCGGTTTTTTTCTAAAGACTTACGTACTTGTCTACTGGTCTGATGGTGAAAGAAATCATCGTGAGGAAACCTGCACACTGAGATAACCAGTGTGTGAAATGGGGAAGGCAGTGGCAAACCACCCCATTCAATCTGCTAAGATTTTACCTAGATATATAAATGTATATATTAATATATTTTATAAATTTATAATAGTTACTTAAACTGTAATTTCAAATACTAATTCTGGAGTCTGAATGTTATATTGACACATAACATTGTAAAGTGGTCAGTGTGTGTATGTAATCTCCACGACACAGGCAACGCCTAGTGTGGAGGTTATAGTTTAGTGTGAAATGTTAATTAATATGTGGTAAACGAATTTTTTTTTTCAATTTACAATATTGCGGAATTAAATTGTACTATCCGTATAAGAAACATGATCGGTTGACACTATAAAAAGAAAACTTGAGAACTTCCCTTGTTATTAACCCCCGACCGATCGAGGGAGGGCGTGTTGTAAGTTTGACATGTTAGTTTGTCTGTGGCATCATAACTTGAGAACGGGTGGTCTAATTTGGACCCGGTTTTTAAAATTTAATAAAGGATTTTGTTGAGTGTTCTTAGCTAGGTCTGATAAAAATTGGATCAGTGGTTTCGAAGATCTTGGAGTATCTTTGATGTCATATGGGATCTCTGGAACGGTAATAGCTAGATGATTCGAATTTGAGCTCAAATATTCAGGTTCATGGTGCGTCTCCAACATCTGAAACCTTGAGGATCTGATGATGACCAGGAAAAAGTAAGCTAAATTCAATTTTACAGAATATGGAAGAATTTGAAGATTATGAGCCCGCCGAAACCATAATAGTTAGATGTCTTTTCGAACTAAAGTTGTAGGGAATCCTTAGACAATGTTTACGCGATAAAGAGAAAAAAATATTTAAAGATGGCGGTCAAAAAATAAATGTAAATTATGTGGAGCTAGGAATTATAAGATAGCCATGGCGAGGCGTTGTCGAGAGTGTTCTTAGCCATGTTAGATGAAAATTGGATCAGTGGTTTCAAGACCTTAGAGTATCTTTGATGTCAGATGGGATCTCTGGAACGGT
Source organism: Hofmannophila pseudospretella (assembly GCA_947369225.1). Classification (NCBI taxonomy): domain Eukaryota; kingdom Metazoa; phylum Arthropoda; class Insecta; order Lepidoptera; family Oecophoridae; genus Hofmannophila; species Hofmannophila pseudospretella. The sequence continues at coordinate 10,590,227 of OX376334.1, forward strand.
AACAGTTAGGTGGTTCGAGTTTGAGCTCAAATGTTTATGACCATGATGAGTCAATGGACCACGTGCTGTGCGAATGTGACTCGTTGGCTGGAGGGCGTATGAGTCTTCTGGGGGCCTACCCGAAACCAGAGGACTATAGGCTCCTTCCTGTAGGCTGTACAGCGTCCTTGATGCAAAGCATCTTTAAGGAACAGGAAAGACACTTGAGCACTAAAGATCCCTGAGGGTCGAAGTGCCGCTGGGGTTATCCCTGGCCCTCTGTCATAAGATAATGCATAACCAAAAAAACACGGTGTACATCGCACATAATCAGTAGTAAACGACTTCACAGGAAACAACACCACGATGGAGATGGACATCACGGAGTCATCATCATTCGCCGAGGACCCGTCCCTTGACGACAGCTCTTATCTCAGCGGTCTGCGGAACATCCGCGGACGACGCTCCTACAAGCCGCTCAAGGAGATGACGTTGAGACACGTGAACAGGAGCGTGAGGTCCGCCGCTAACACGTCAGGTATGACTTATGTTGTGTCACTATGCTACCGATGACCTTAAAGATCAAGTTGACATTGAAAGAGAACGCAGGGCATTGGCGCTGAGGTGTAAAATGCTGGCCCGCAGGTATGCTCGTTGTAGTGATCAAGTTAAAATCACGTTTTTTAAAGCCTACTGCCAGACCTTCTACACGAGCAGCTTGTGGAGCAATTACAGCAAAAAATCGATCGATGCCCTACGTATACAGTATAACAATAGCTTCAGGATGTTGATGGGGTTGCCTCGTTTCTGCAGTGCCTCCGGCATGTTTGCGCACGCTCATACCGATGGTTTTCACGCCATTATGCGCAAAAGAACTGCGTCTCTGCTTTGCAGGCTTCGGAGCAGCTCCGACAGCATCCTGAACGTGATAGCGGAAAAATATGATTCCCCTATCCTTAAACACTTCGTTCGGGTGCTGATCGAATGATGTTATCTTTGATCAGCATCTGATCGAAGTGTAAAAACTCGTAATTTTTGCTGAATATATTTAATAACATAGTTTTTTAAGTACACTAACACAATGGATCAAGTTATCCGAAAAATATTGAATTGAATTAACCCGTGTCCTGTACCCCCGGGGTACACTAATTAACCCGTTTCCTGTACCCCCGGGGTACACTAAAGTCCGCCGTCATTGGTAGTGTTTATTGTTTGACATTTGTTAATGTTTCGTACATATCATCGCTGTATCCGCGATTCGCGGAGTTAAGCCCCAAAATAAAGTCGTCCAATAAGTAAAGGTCTAGTCGTACCCGGTGTTATGGCGGTGAGTAGATCGTGTAGACAGTTTTCTCTTCCCTGAGCCCATTTCCAATAGTTTTGGTATACCATGACTGCGTTATTGGTAGAACTAATTATTATGTGTTTTATGTTACAATAAAGAACTTTCAAAATCAATCAATTGTCAATCGAAATTGATCGTCTCCTGTAGCCTTAACACATGTCTAATATCAATATTATCATCTGCTGATTTTTCTTGCGCCGCTTCTTTTCTTTCAGCTATAGCACGATTAGTAAAGCGGTTGTAGTTTTAAAAAGTGACATTGTAAAAATGTACTTTTAAAATACGGTCGCGAACCTTAATTTAAGACCCACTTTGACATGTTGAACAATCTTGTCATAGTCAATACTAGATTAACGCTTGTATTAGATCTCTTTTGTATTTTTTTTTAATTTTAATATTCCAGCAACAGAAACATCCTTCCGCCCCACCGCGCCCGTAGTCGGCCGTAAGCGCAAGCCGGAGGCGGACGAGAGCGTCGAGCTCGCGGCGGAGGCGGGCGAGGTCGCGGCGCACAGCAAGCGTATCCGTCTGTTGGAGCGCATCGCGCAGCCCTTCCGACGGACGCTGGTTTCCACGCCGCTACCGGCCAGGAGGAACGCTGAGGTAACCAGCTAGATTGTAGTTGGAATAATCTCGATTTGGTCCGGGAAGCTGGGTCTACGAAGGTCACCAGTATCATTGGAGACGCTGACGCCAGTGGTTAGTCTTGTGACTAGATTAAAGACTTGTTAACTAGTGCTGGGACGATCAGATCACTAGTAGCATTGGAGACGCTAGGCCGCAACTACAGAGGAATGCGGAGGTAAGGTGAGCTTAAAACAACATTATGTACGTTACAATTTGGTGTCAGTGACCAGGATTCCATGGAATTATGAAGTAGTTTGTACCGAGGTTAGTCTAGACAGCAACTAGCTATAAGACAGAAAGAGGAATTCTTCGATGTCCGTCTAACTGGAACATAGCAATGCATGCATAAATAGGTGAATGGATGGTACCATCAAATACTGACTGCACAGAGTTATAACACCTTCAAACGCTGGATATATAGTACAGTTTAGGAAGATCACTTGTATCATTGGAGACGATAGGCCACATCTAAGATTTCTGTTTTATTTACAACTAAACAAACCCGCGTTTGACCTCAGTCTCAACTGGTGATAAGTGACGATGAGGTCGAAGATGGAGCCCACACGCTCAGTAAGTACTGACCTCTTCTATAAACACTGCCGGAATACATCGACGACGAAGCGAAGACATTTGACGACAGACTTTACATAGAAGGTGGTCGCTAGCAGGCGGACGTTGATGCCACCAGCAAGTTTCTTGGGTCAGTCGCCTCGTACGACACGTTTGGCCTGTGGTGGTAGTAAATTCTAATCCGTATCTTCACGCTATTAAATTCATTTGAGATCAACCCCTAACCCTTCTTCCCGTTACTCGGACGAATAATTTGGTAGTCTCCATGTTTCTGTCTTGCGCCAAGTCGCGAAGTTCGTTCCGAGTATTTCCTGACGACTGCGTCTCCACAATACAGATTATTAAAAAAATAATCAGAATTTAGGGTAAGGGCATAGATGGCCCGCTATCATTCTACGGGTTGTCCTCACCCTGTGGTTCTATTTTTGCTTTTAAAAAACCAGCGAAATATAATTTAATAACTATATTGACTCAATCAACTTATTTTAGAGTTATTTAACAGCGAATTAGTTACTGCCTAGTTACTCGACACTAACTAGCCACGGGTCAACCGTCTCAACAGCAACCACTAGTCACCGGTTAGACATTCAACAGTAACCGGCCGTACGAGAGTCCCCTGATAGCAACAAGTTACGGGAAATACAATATTCTCGAATAAAATATCAACTGCCTCGTCGACGAGTCGCAAGTGAATGATGCCACCTCGGGTGGGGCGCCCGCTTTTATAGAGGCCAGGCAGTGGCGGGCGGTATGACGTGGTATCGGCTCTTGCTGCGTGTTTGCTTCGTCGCAAGCGCAGGTGGGCATTGCACGAGCACTATGACGTCACTTGTTGTTTGCGCTGACATATATAATAGGGGTTGGACCCCTTCTACCCGCAGGGAATCGTATTTTCTCGTTTCTTTTTCGTCGTTCGGAATATCGTTCGCTAGAGGAAAGGAAACATTACATTCTGGTCATCTCAGTGTGCAGGTTTCCGCACACTGAGATGACCAGTATGTAAAATGGGGTGGGCACAAAGGATCCTCAAGGGTCGAAGTGCCGCTGGGTTATTCCCGGCCCCCATCATAAGATAGGATAAGATACTAGAAAATACGTTTCCGTGCGGGTACATGGGGTCCAACCCTTAATTTTATTATAATAAAATAATTATGACTAATTCATAAAATCATTTACCCCCCACTTTCCCCAACAGATCGTGGGCATAAACACAGACCTCCCACTCTCGGCACCAGTGACATCCCCCGACACCTTCGACCCGGAGACCCTGAAGCCGACCACGCCCACTCTCACCGTGACCCCGCCCACTCCCCTCGAGTCTGAGAAGGACGCCAAGCGGTGCGTGGTTATGTAAGTATTGTTACGAGGGGGTAGATCGAGAACTTCCCTCGGCGACGGATTGATGTTACTTTGCTTTGTATGAAATTGTTAACGCCCAACAAATCGCATTGCGTTCGCGTATTTCATTTCTTATTTCCAACCGCTGGAGAGAGGGCACGACGTCTTCCTTCGATAACAATAGGGTATTTGACTAAAAAAAATTTATTGCATCAATCAACTTACATGGTCACCCTGAAGATGGATCTGAAATCCGTTTATCGAAATCTCAACTAGCATCAGCTATATTAATGGTTAAACGTAGTAGTGGGGGAAGCTCCGTCCCTTTCTAGCAAAACAGGCCTTATTATGTTGCCGGACCTGCTTGTATGGAGGTTAAATTGTAGCTAGAATTCTACTTGCTTACTATATACAGGCTGTAACATTAAGAACGGTCAGTATGGGAAAGTCTGAAACTATAAGACATACGAAGATCTGTTCTTAGGAACCATGTCATCAATTTTAGTAACAAGAAAAACTGTATTCATACATTTTTTTTAAAAACTGTACTCAGCCTGGGAATCGAACCCGGTTGTTTTGAAAAAAAATCCAACACTATTTCTATTTAGATATCGATTACGTTAAGATGAAGTGTACAAAACAAGCTACGACACAATTGAAGACCTAAAAGCAGCCATAGAGACAATTTTAACGCAAATTCACCACCTGAAGATACAAAATTCAATAGTAAGATCGTTACCTAAACGAGTTGAATGTTGTATTTTACAAAATGGTAGTCATTTCGAACACCTACTAAAATAAATTAAAAGATATGGAAACAATGCGTTTTATTAATTTTAAACATCACGTTTCATACTAACATTTATTCCTTAAGACCTACACAATCGATGTCTAAATAGAAATAGTGTTGGATTTTTTTTCAAAACAACCGGGTTCGATTCCCAGGCTGAGTACAGTTTTTTTAAAATGTATGAATACAGTGTTTCTTGTTACTAAAATTGATGACATGGTTCCTAAGAACAGATCTTCGTATGTCTTATAGTTTCAGACTTTCCCATACTGACCGTTCTTAATGTTACACCCGGTATACTTGAACGGCTCCTTGTCTTATAAATCATTCAGTACGGACGATTTTTAAGTAATTACGCTAGTACTGTTAAAAATAAAATGGGACAAAACGTCATGACAGTACGAATGCTAACACTAAAAATCCTGCGTGCGATTTCATACAAATCGGATTTACGTCACCGTGTGTTACCCGCCTTAGAGTGGATATTGTTCTGGGTTTAGCAATGACATTGTTGAGTTAGACAGTTAGTTAGTTTTTTTCTCCTAAAAATGACTTTATTTTACTAAAAAAAGGTCATTATAAAACTAGGAAAAACACAGTATAATCACCATATCAATTTTAGTATTGTGTTTGTATGTATGTTAACGATTTTGTTTTGTCTGGATGAATTAACATAATTCATACAGAGTGTAAATTCTGGTTGTAGAGTTAAATCGATCTTGTTTGAAGTTGATTACTGCAATAATTAATGCCTATCAAAGTTTGGGAAGTCTCACATTTGTATGGGGCTTATTACATTTGGCTGAATTCAGTCTGACGGAATGAGTCAATCGACTGATTCAGTCGTGTATTGCATTGGATACGGTTAGTCTACGATTTATATTCTATATAAAAAGAAACCAGTCTAAATCGTCGACTAAATAAATCGTTGACTGAATTCAGTCAAGTGTAATTAGCCTATAAGGAGTCCTAATATAAAGCATGGTAAATTATGGTATTTATTGTGAACAAGTCTTATACAAAATAGTTTTCAATGAATTATAAAGAAACTACAATCTGTAGAAAATATCTATGGATCAGGGGTAGCGATTATTGCACGTATCGACATACAAAACCGACTATGAATATACGACATATTAATCCGTCTCATTCACTCACAAAGACACGGACATATGTTGGAACAACATGTTTCTTAACCGCTCGACTTTGCATGTCGATTGTGCCAAAACGCTCATATCCACATATATTTCCGACGAGTTCTAATAGCAAAATACTATGAGTAAATTGTTCAGAATAAATCTCCATTCGATTGCATCAGGGTAGGAAAATGATACAGCAGAAATATGAATTGAGTTATAATGTAATATAGTTCAAAATAGACTACTGTGCTCTCGATTAAATACCTTTATATTTGCATTATTATCTATTAAGAATCCATGTGTTTGTACATATAATGTATGAATTTATATATCGTATCTTGTTTTTGGTTTATGCGGCTGTAGACGTATTAGGAATTAGAATTTAGTTTAGAATTAATCTCTAAATGAATTGATGCCGCGGAATATCCGCTGTTTGAAAATACAATTTTGAATGTTTTGAAGTATTAAGCCCATTGATCTAAGGTTTTGAATTTGTAATAGTGGCGTGATGATTTCACGTGTTCTACAAAGGGTGTGCTGTGGCGGAAAGAGCCATTTTTCTATGAGGACAAACAATTCTTCGTACAAAACCCGGTTATGGTTATCTAAGAATGAATGATGATATTTCCTTGTAGATCGTTGTTCATTATGCGAACGGCCAAGGAATGGAACAGCCTGCCGGCGTCTGTATTTCCCGAAACCTACAACCTTGGGATCTTCAAGGCCAGAGTGAATAGGCATTTACTGGACCCGCATGCTCCATCGTCGCTTACCATCAGGCGAGATCAAGGTCAAATGCGGGTTTAGTAGACAATAAAAAAAAAGATAACCAGGTTTCAAACTTGGTTATCTACGAAGTAAGTCACCTTAGTGATTAATATTCTAATGTATTTCAATGCCATTAATGAAATACTATTTATTGTCAATAAGCGAAATAAGTTGCCGAAATAAGAAACTCAAATAAGTTGCCAAAATAAGAAACTCAAATAAGTTGCCAAAATAAGAAACTCAAAAGTAATTCAATATGAATAAATATGCCTATGGTCTTGAAAACTTCCTAAACATAAGAAGAGCCAGTACTTACTAAGCCCGTGTGCTCCATCTTCAGCCTCATCGTCACTTACCACCAGGTGAGACTGAGGTCAAACGCGGTTTAGTCATCACAAATTAAAGAAAAAAAAACAGAAAAATCTAGCCCAATGCGTCTATAGCCAATAAACAATTGTGTAATTGTCCTACATAAGTCTGAACCAAGCACTAGAAACATGTTTGACCGTCTGTTAAAATGGGGTTTGTTGAAAGAAAGAGAGAGAGAGATCAAAAATATGTGCAGCACAAAAGGCATTACATAAGTAATGCCTGATGCCAAAATATTTTTGTCTAAGTTTGTGATATCATTCTGTGTGTACAATAAAGAGTTAATGTGCAATATGTCAAAATGTCCGAGTATTCATTGGACATTCTCACACTTAGACATATTGACACTTGGACAGTTTCACACACTGGCCATTCTAGACACTTGGATATTTTGACACACTAGACATTGACACTTGAACAGTTTGACACACTGGACATTCTTGACATTTGCACAGTTTGACACACAGACATTCTTGACACTTCACAGTTTGACACACTGGACATTGACACTTGGGTAGTTTGACACACTGGACAGTTTGACACACAGACATTCTTGACACTTCACAGTTTGACATACTGGACATTGACACTTGGACAGTTTGACACACTGTACATTGACACTTGGACAGTTTGACACACTGGGCAGTTTCACACACAGACATTCTTGACACTTCACAGTTTGACACACTGGACATTGACACATGGACAGTTTGACACACTGGACATTGACACTTGGACAGTTTGCCACACTGGACATTGACACTTGGACAGTTTGACACACTGGACATTCTTGACACTTGGACAGTTTGACACACTAGACATTCTTGACACTTGGACAGTTTGACACACTGGACATTCTTGACACTTGAACATTGTACCCACAGACGTTGCACATAGGTGTCTTTTCTGAACCTACAGTTAAACTCAAATGAAACTCACGCTCCCTCATATACCTCATATACATATCCTAGTGTCAAGAATTTCCAGTGTGTCATAAATGTCCAATTAGTGTCAATATGTCCAAGTGTCAGAATGTCCAATGAATACTCGGACATTTTGACACATTGCACATTAACTCTTTATTGTACACTAGATCGTGTACGAGGGAGCGGCACGTTTCGTTTAGCGCGTAACACCCCGTAATCGGTACCATCGTCGTGTCTATTGCTTGGCTCAGACCAGCGTTTACCTAAGAGGTATGACGTCATTTTAAACTTCGACTCTGAACGTCTACACTTGTGTTGTTAATATCATGTTTTGATTTGTGGATGTGTTGTGTGCTTGAATAATTGAATGATCACAACAAACTTTTAGGTAGGTATAGTCGACAGGTCAAACCTACCCAAAACGTCAAAATTCGAGAATCTGAAATGTATCATATTATCTCATAAGGTTGAGATTTAATCGAAGGTTTTTGACAGATACTATAGCTGACTATAACTTTTTTTTAATTCTTTACTCGTGGTACCTTAATACCAGACACTTTCTTTTAAATGCCTTAATTAATTGATATGATATTTTTTTCGATTGGCGGCGCTAGTGTGCGCAATTCCTCACCTTAATTGCCACATTCATGCAAGAACACCAACTTAATTATGGTTTATGTGAAAACACTGTAATTTTACTATTTGTCAAATAGTTTAAAGCATCGTGAGGAATCATGCATGTCTGAGGAAATGATAAAGTTTCCGTAGGCGTGTGAAAACCAGCAATCAACACTGGACCCGCTCGGTGGATCATGGCCCGTACACCCTTGTGCCTGTGCCCCAACAGTGGGGACATTAATAGGCTGATGATGATGATGATGATGAAATAATTTGTAATCTTTTTAGTTTTCTCACAAAATTGTTGGTTTAATAAGTTGTCATGTAAGTTCATAACACATCCACATACACACTATATCACTAGGTTTATTATTATCAAAGGAATGATTATGCAGCCTTTATGCTGCATCCCTTCTAGCTTACCACGAATGTAAGAAAATGTTAAAAATTCAATTACACCAACAAAAATATATGGTGAAACTGAATTCTGACCAGCTTTGAGTTTTTAACCTTGTAACAGTTTCAAATCAAATCTAATAATTTATTTGTAAAGGTTACAAAGATCTTAGGTTATGTTGTGATGTTCGCTACCTTTTGCCTTGATAAGACGTACAATAATATTCCTTATACATTTATATAATAATTATGTTACAGAAATAACAGTTATTAGTTCACAGTAGAATCTAAACATTGAATTCAAACTAACTATAAAATCATTATACTAGTTTATCTGAAAAATAGTCCGATATTTTTGAATCAGCTTTTTGTCAAAGCATTCTAGAATTCTTTGTCATTGAATTCTTTTATACGGCCAGGAAGATGGTTAAAAAAATTTGATGCCATGCAGATCACACTTTTGTGCATAAGAGCAGTACATAGATATTTTAATTTGATGTCTTTGTCAAGTCGATAAGTAGACAGTTTTATAATAACAAAGTAGTTCAATGCTTCGAAGTGGGTCAGAATTCGGTTTCCGCGAGTGTACAGTGAGTTTTTAGTGTAAGCAACACTAAAGTAATAAATACTCTTTACTAAACATTGACAGATGATATTGTTTTTTGTCTTTTTTTTGTTTCCATAAGTCGCTTTTTTAATATTTTATATCAAGATTCGACAAACGCACTTTTCATACAGTGCCTTTACAGAAACGTTTTTTATCATTCGTGGTGGGCTAGATGTTTTATCTTTTAACGTTGAGGGAATGGACTAGAATTGTTCAATTATATTGGACAGAGTTCCTCTCGAAATTACATATTGAAAGAACAGAATCGTGTTCGTATTTTTGTGCATTTTATAATAAACATTAAGGAAGATAATTTTGTGCTTTTCATTTTAAGTTCATATGGTTGTTACTAACAATGAACCTAAGAATGCACACCGGCCATTAAAAATTAGTTATTCATCATCACATTATAAAGGATAATGTTACCCTAGGATACATTTATTTGGCAAGTGCCCTTTTTTTCGTATTTTTTTTACATATTTTCATAAAAACGTCAGATTCACTGAGGTGGTATTATTAATTTTTCAGTATGTACCTTCACTAGATATAAAACACATTACTAAGTTAGTGATAATCTGACAATGGCATCGATTTGGTCGGTGGCCAACGAAACATCCTGCTATGAGTAAGAGTGATTAGGTTTACCTCTAGGCGACCAACCCTGAATCGATGCCATTGGGTACATAAATAGTGTAATTACGCTAAATTGGCTATAGGATGTCTAAACAAACCGTTTATTGCGGGTTTTACAGTAAAAACTGATGCGTTTAAAAGGGTACCTATTTAATGTGATGTATTTTTAACTAATTTTGTGGGAACTTTAGTTATTAAATCCTCGTGTTTTTCTAAAGCTACCTTTTCAAATTGTATCTTTAATTATTTTATTTTGCATTTGACTAGAACATATATATATAACGACAGATACATGTTCAAAAGTGCATATAAACTCTAAATATATGTATACTTCGTCTATTATGTTTTCTATAAGGTTTTTGACAAAAAGTGTGCACATGAAACAATGTCATACTTTATTCAATTCAATATAACAATGGACAAACTATAATATTTTAGGTTTATCTCCCGTAATAAACCTTGAAACCTAAGAAATGTTTGCTTGTTTTTGTAAAAATCTAAAACTCTTGCCTGAATAATTCCTATAATAAATAGTTTTTTTCTGTGCCGCAGATAAAATCGTAGTTCACTATGGTATTTGTCTATGGCAACATTGTTTAATGGTGTTAAAACTATACATAAACATACCTACCGTTGTAGATTTGTAGAGTCTGTCTAAAAAGTCAGTTTACTTAGGGTTTTTAGTAGAATTTTTATTTGGCAACACTGAATTTAGCTGTCCAATATGTCTGGAAGTAGAACTTGGTGTAGAAAAGCAGTAGACATATGTATAATATAAGTTTTTTAATTCTACTAAAAACCCCAAGTAAACTGACTTTTTAGACAGACTCTACATGACCATACTAAATATGACCACCGATTCTATGCCATACATGAATAATGTTCAGTACATTTTTGTATTTCTTTCAACATGAATAATAAGTTCAATTTTAGTGCAAAAGAACAACTTTCTGACCTTTCTACACTCTAGAAATACCAGTTGTTAAATGAATCCATCAATACTAAGTATTTGAAGAAGTGAGAATGTATTTTGAGTGTCCTGACTGTGTTGTAACATTTTTTTGTGTGGGTAATCTGCAATAACACTGTTAATAAAGTTCTTTGTTTAATCATGTATTCATCAATTATATTACAATCTAATTTAAAACGAAAATCAAAATAACTGCGTAAAACCTAAGTAATAAATATTAGTAACTTAATCTACGGGATGTTTATGTATAAGGAACAACTGTGAAGTTATTTATATGTAAACATCCTGTTGGTAACTTAGATATACAAGGTATGAATACCAAATATATGTTGAATAGTTGCAATCCAAAACACGCTGTACAACCATGGTGTACTAAATATATCAATAAAGATTTTATTTATTTAATTAATGAAATATAAAAATAGCGTTTATTACACTTGACTGAATTCAGTCAACGATTTAGTCGACTAACTAGACAGGTTTTTGTTTATCGGTAACCGCAAATTAATTGTATTGAATGCATTTAAAATTCAGTCTGACTGAATTCTGTCAAGTGTAATAAATGAGCCCTAATGTGTATTTTAATGTTCATTGTAATCTATTGAAAAAATAAAATCTTTCACGGACTACCTTCATTATACATTATAATATAATGATAATGATAACTTTGAAAGTATAATAAATAAGCCCTAATATGTATTTTAATGTACATTGTACTCTATTGAAACAATAAAATCTTTCACGGACTACCTTCATTATACATTATAATATAATGATAACTTTGAAAGTATAATAAATAAGCCCTAATATGTATTTCAATGTACATTGTACTCTATTGAAACAATAAAATCTTTCACGGACTACCTTCATTATACATTATAATATAATGATAATGATAACTTTGAAAGTATAATAAATAAGCCCTAATATGTATTGTAATCTATTGAAACAATAAAATCTTTAACGGGCTACCTTCATTATACATTATAATATAATGATAACTTTGAAAGTATAACAATGCATGCGCATGTGAAATATATATGGAAACTGAGTTTAATAATTATTGTAATAATAATATAATGAATAATGATATTCACTCTAATGAAAGATGGCGTTTAAAAATATTATTTCATAGAAAATATTTTTCTATAAAAAGTAAGTGTTTTAATATAAGTATTAGTTATTTCGACGTCCATTATTTCACTTATCGAATTAGTATTTTGTGTGTAATTACTAAATATATTGTAATTTTTTATTTTTTGATTTCCTTAAGGGCCCTGTTTCATCTAGATGCCACTGGTTGCACGACCATGCTAGATGCTAGGTAGGGAAATTCGAATGCCTGCCCTACACGTTCTCGCGCTTTTACCTACTTCTGCCGCAAAGCAGCAATGCTTGCATTGCTGTATTCCGATTGGGAAGGGTACAAGTTCATATTTTATTAGCGGCAAATATTTCTAGGGTGTCTTCTCATCTATAGGTTATAATTATAACAATAAAGATAGGACAAAAATTTTTTTTTACTTAGACAATTCTACAAAGAATGTATTATTGCTATTCTAATACTGAAATAAGAAGTATTAATGAAACTCGTTTCATTCATAACGACATGGATGAGTTTATGCCACCAAGGTGCAACATAATGGGGTTTATTTTTCTTTAGTATGGAAAATGTTCATACAACAGGGTTATTTTTTTGTGTAAAGTGGTACAAATGACCAGCACATACCCCCCTCTAAATATTTACTACTAAAAAGGACCTTATATTTCAATAACAATATACATATAGTGCTTGAAAGTACATTAAAATTATATAAATAAAAAATATATACTATAAAATATATATAAATATAATACAAGATGTAAGTACGAGAGCCAGCGTAATTACTGGCACGTAATTACCTGCAGCGTATGTCCTCAAGGTTAGCAGTGCATTTAAAACCCTCTGGCCGTGACTATGTGACCCGTTGGCTTGTCTGCCGTTTTAAAAAAATTAAAGAATAATAGACACAGAAAATGATCATAGACTTGTGTGTGTGCCCACTTCGTTTCCGCAATGACAGTAGTTATCAGTTTAGTTCCATGAAAGGGGCCGTTCAAGTATTACGCAAGCATCAAAGGGGGGGTAAGGGGTTTTAACTTTGCTTATTTTTGATGACAACGGGCGCGTAGGGGGTTTTAACTTTGCTTATTTTTGATGACAACGGGCGGCGGTGGGGGGGGGGGGGGGTTTTGAATGGTGATTATGTCAGCAGAAAAAGCGATAATAACAATGATACTTGTTTATGAATTATAATTAAAAACTTGACAATGTATAAATTACACCAATGCTCACGAAAGCGTATGGGGGGGGGGGGGGGGGGGTTGCTTACTTTCGCTGACAAGGGGGACGGTGTGAATAAAATAGCTAGAATTCTGCTTACGTAATACTTGTACGGCCCCAAACGTCTTTTCATTAATAAGACGCACGCTATACCTTTCTACGCCATAGCTCTAGATAAACCTTAACATTAGGGACGTTTCTTGCAACTCAATCTGGCATCTAGGTGGGACACGGTCTTAATTTAATAATGATAAATGATTATATTGATGATGATAATGATTATTTTGTGTAAGTTAATCGTAGTTTAGTTAATGGAGAATAGTATTGTAATGAATGAAAATTATATATTGATTTGATAATATAAGAATTGTAATGAGAATAATTATTATATTGAAATGATGATAATTTTTGTTAATAAATCATTGGAATCTTAGTGTTTTTCATTTTTGTGTCGCTCACCTATATTGTAGTTAGAATAAATAACCATAATATGGTAATAATAAATTTGCACATATAAACCAGTTTCAGTTTGAACTATTACGTCAGACAAACCAGTCGTTTGACGAGTTTTTTTTTCTTGTCTCTGTTGGGTTAGAATAACAAATATCATTCATATTGAGGAATAATACCTAAGTTATTGAATTTCTGTGATGACACAATTTGGATACGGTTGCTTCGTTGTTCCCTTTTTTTAATAAAAAAAAAAGAGCGGTGAGGTACTTGTAACGATGAAGGGATTAGTTTCTTAGAGTGGGGCGATAAACCTGGTTAGAAAGTGTTAGACAAGTTATGTTAGGCGCGGTCAGGAGCCATCCGACTGTCCATGTCGTAAGCCCGGTACCGTGAGGACTGGGACCCAGGTGTCGCCTCCCGGGACCGACCAGGCCCGAGACGGCCACGAGGAAGTGAACCTCTATAAATACAATTGCGAGGAGGAAGAAAGCCTCAAGGAAAAAATCACACCGAGGAAAAAAACATCGGGGGAAAATTGATGAGGACCGTTGCCCGTCCAAGGTCTTCGCGTTGGCTGGGTGTATATGTATTCCATAGACACCTCCAACCGGCGGTTGGGAACCATAGTCCCCCGCGAAGGGCAGACCCTTCGCGAAGCAGACTTCGGCGGACACCCGCAGGTGGGGTTCGCGGTGGTGTGCGCAAGCGTTCCCGCGTCCCCGCCATTAATGCGGCGAGACAGATTACCAAGGGGTTTAGTCGGTACAAGTCCGACATACCCTCTTCGCCTTCCCGTGGTGCAGAGCTCATGAGAGTTTCCCCTTGGAAAAAAAACGCGCGGTCAGGAGCAACATGGGTGACTGCTAGTGGCACATTTCATTTGAGCCCCTTCCGTACCTCAGAGAGCACATTAAACTCTTGGTTCTGGCTGTCATCCAAAGGGCGGCCTGAACGACTCTGACAATAGAATGACCACTAACACACAAGGTTCTGCACAAACATCTCCCAACTAGAAATCGAATCCTAGACCCTTTACGAAAGCCGAAGTCATGAAAGGTCATAGGCAGTATGCGCATGCCATTAAAAGTAATAGCACAAAGTATATAATGAATGACGTATTAGGTAGCGATAAATTAGTTCTAGCCCAGATCTAAGTGTGGGCCGCATGACGCTCGATATAATTGTGATGTGGGCACTCGAGCTGCAACATCAGAACTGCATTCTAAGACCGTCGGGTCAACCGTTACTCTCGGATTAACACTAACCAGTGGTCAATTTTTAACGCTCCACTAAATGGAAGAATCACATCACGTAATTTCTCATAAGTTTTGTGACTGGAATGGAACAGCCTGCCGGCGTCTAGGTATTTCCCGAAACCTACAACCTTGGGATGTTTACTGGACCCGCATGCTCCATCGTCGCTTACCATCAGGCGAGATCGAGGTCAAATACGGGTTTAGTAGTCAATAAAAAATACAAGTTTTGTGACTTCCTCACAGTAGGTACCAATTTCCCTGCGATACATGACGAGATAGAAATAACGTTCGCGAAGGAACACAGTACCTACCTAACACTACTTATTTAGTATTCTGTGCCATTACTGCTGATGCTGAGTATAAAATGTGGAAGGGTTGTTTTATTGGCAACATTAATACAAGGTAAGTATGAAAGGGGTGTTATAAGTTTAACGCCTTATCTGTTTATCAGTCGTAGACTAGATAGATATAAATACAAGCGCGGATAGCTGTACCTATAAATAATTGTAAAAATTAAAAAATGGCTGTCTGTCTGGTTTGGAACCCGGACCCGCACAGGAGTCCGGCCGGCGACCCACCGGGGTAAGGCTAACCGTCACACCATCGTGCCGCACTGCCACACCAACAAAAAGACGATCGTGAAAATACAAAAGACGACCGGAAAAACAAAAGACTGGAAAACTCATACAACTTCCATATTATCGAATTATATGAGTATAAGAACTTCAGACGTTGGGGGTCGTTCTTTTTGGGAAGTGGTCATTTTGGGAGTGGTCCTTATGGGACCTAAGACCTAACCGTCGATATATACATACATATAACATAATAGGAAAGACAATCGGCAAAAAAGTACATAAGTACGCGTCGAAATGAGAACCTCTTTTTTGTCTTCCGTTAAAAATGGTGTGACAGGACCAGAAATTCCTAACTGTCACACTGGCCACCGACATTCGTTCGATCAAAACCAGTACCTACTGACTCAATCTAAACCTAGCCATAAATGCTCAGATAAAATCGTGAAGTTGCCGTATCGTTACATGTAAATGCAGTTGGACCACGAGTCCGCAGCGGTAAAACCCTCTAAATACATAGAGATCGACATTAGGTATCGTCCGCCACTCCGGCAGTCTGTGTCGGACTTTTGGCCGGACAGCACTGTTCTTACGTAAGTGTTTTTAATTCTTTACTAGCTACTCAATCTAACTTTCGATTGGTGAGACCGTTCGGAATGCGAAGTGAGAGGTCGGATGGTTCAAATCTGGCTAGAATTGTTTTATTCTAACATTAAGTTGTGTTTTAACCGTTTTCCGGTAGTTCCCAAGTTAATATTAATGAAGAAGAAAAACTAAGTATTGGCAACTTATTTACACTTTCAGTTTTATTTAACTACAGTTAATTACACAATAGACAAATGTGATTTTGGTAATCTGAGATTTACTTTATATGTTCTAGGGTTAAATGTTGGCGAATGTGGGGTTATTAACTTGTGTTTTGTATCATAATAGGAAGTAACTAAATTAATGTATGGATAGAAATCGTTGCATACATGACTAGCATGGATGGTTGCGTTAACGTATGGAAAACATTGGGAGGAAAGAATATCGCGCTCTCAAATAGCTACTTCTATCCTTCAAGGCGAAAAGCTTCAAAAACGGTGTTCAGTTTAAGTTTGAAACTTTTCGCGAACTTTTACATGAAAGCTAAGTCATTTAAAAATACCTCGTATTTTATGGTTTGTTTCCCATGATTTACCCGCGTACTTCACCCTACCATGGGCAAAAAAATTTTCGTCCACCCATCATTTCGCCCGAAATAAGTTAATTAACCTGGGACTTTACCTCGCCCATCTCTCGTCTCATGATGGGCAAACACAGGACTGACTAGAATTAGGTCTTAGGTACTTTTACTTGTTTTTTTAATAGCCTGATAAATACAATATAAGAAAACGTCCTTGATTTTCTATTCTTACGATAGTTTGTGGAAGTTTTTATAGTGGTACAAATAACTAATAGTAGTTCTGATGTGAAACTGATTTTGATTTGATTTAACTTTCAATGCATTTAGGTATGGCGTATCAGAGTAGAACGAATTCCTATCAATAAAATCTTATAGGTGCTAAGTACGCCTTGGTTCTCGTTAGTTAGGTATCTGCTTTTGCTAGATGTTTTAGGTTCTATTCCTGTTCGAAAAGATTCTTTGTGTATTGTGTAGGTACCTATTGTACCTAGCCTAATAAATAATATTCTATGGTCGCTCAGATGGAATGGAAAATTCAAATTTATGTAGTACTTAGATTATAGCTATTGTTAGTTTGTTAACTTTGTATAAGGACTGGCTGTGTATCAGCGCTGTGTTTACACGCAAGTGTATTCAATCAAGCATCTGTGCCAGGTGCCTATTGACAATAGTATTATAGTGTGAACTAAATACCTATGTATTTTTTGTGGCATTAAAGTGTTTTTCTTTTCTTTCTTGTCAATAAACTGATGTCAAATAATAATAATAATAAAACCAATGTCATACTATAACTAGGTAAAAATTATATAATATAATGTCAGTCAAACAGCCCCCCGCGAAGTGCCCCCAGGCCGAAAGTACCCAGGATACTCGCGGCGTTCCCTCGCTGAATGATCACCTCCTTTCTCCTTAATTCGTCTCCCCACTGAGCGAATCAGATCCTTGGCCTCGGAGCCCCATGGTCCCGCGATTTCAACTGCCAAAGGCACGAAGTCGTACATCGATTCCAGGTTGGAGTACTTTAGGTGTTTCCTCTGGGCCGCGGCCTCGGCAGCTGCACCTGCAGTCTGCCGAGTGCTGGCGAGATGGCAGGGCGCGAAAGTGCTAACGCACGTCGCGTCCCAGAGGAGACAGCGCCCTCTCGCCCATGGAATCAATATTTCTTTCTTTATTATTATATTTCTGATTTTATATCGTAGTTAGCTGTAGCGTGACCCCTTGGCCAAATGTAAATTTTTTCTTTATTGTTTAAAAGGAGGTTCGACGCGACGGGCAAACGGGGATTCAGATGGTAAATGGTCACCGTCGCCCATAGCCATCTTACCTCACTAAAATGTTGCAACAGGGTTTTCGATAAGCTTCTAACCTAGAGAACTTAGATGGAGTGCCTCATGTGCCAGTAATTACGCTGGCTCTCTTACCCTTTAAACCGAAACACAGCACAGAAATGCAAGCATTGCTTTACAGTACCTAGAACTTTTTCTACCATCCTTTCTATCCAGGCTGAATCTGCATATATCAGGGTCTACCTAAAATTATCTAGCCTAAATCAATAGGTATATTAATTGGTGCATTTTAGAGTCTAACTGGTGAAGATTGAATGGATCGACGATTTTTTTTTAAAAATTCAAAATTGTTATTAGATTTGTTCCTACGCCGGTTCCAGTATCGGTCGGTTCCATGGAACCGGTGCTTCATATAACTCAAACCAAAATGCGTTGTCGACTACACGTACAACGGTTCCACTTGGAACGGGCCTGCTCGGTTTCTGAACCGTGTGGGCGGGGCTTGAGCGCAACGCATGAGTTTGAATGCAGTCGACTACACGGCCGGTACCGGTACCTGAACCGAACCGTCGTCGTGTAGTCAAAGCCTTAGTTTTAAGTGACCTCTATCCCCGCAAAATAATGTGCAAATGTCGTTCTGTTGAATGCTGTGACTGTATCAAATCTGTTCGTCTAAATTGTCAAATATTCATCTCCAACCGCCTCCAAAATCTTTATTCAAATTCAAAACAGGCGAAATTTATGCAATAAACCATGAGCTACACTATTGAGACATCTAACAGTTTCTAAATAGATACAATAGATAGTTCGCCCAAGCGAGTTCAGTGACCACACTTTGTTTTGTTAGTAACAGAACATCAGATCAGGAATGAAATGAAATGGAATTACTTTTATTTGCAAGAAATACGGTACAATTTTAGTTACACTCTGGCTTCGTTCTCGATATTAGCATAGTCACACATGTAGTTTCACATTTAGACTCGCCATCTCGCACTGTATTTTGGAGGTTTACCAAGCTCAAGTCCAGTCGTGCATGGAGTACTGCTGTCACCTGTGGGACGGCTCAGCAAAATACCAACTGGCTGCTCTTGACTCAGTGGCGAAACGTGCTAAGCGCCTTATAGGTGACGAATCCCTGGTGGAAGCTAAACTGCAAAGTCTGGAACATCGGCGCAAGGTTGCCTGTCTATCGGTATTTTATAGGATACATTTCGGAGAGTGCGCATCGGAATTGTACGACCTAATTCCAGCATCTCCATTCCGCCTTCGGACTACCAGGCGCGGAGAGGGGTTCCATCCTTATGTTGTTGATATCACATCTGTTCGTACGCAAATTCATTATGCGAACGGCTAAGGAATGGAACAGCCTGCCGGCGTCTGTATTTCCCGAAACCTACAACCTTGGGATGTTCAAAGCCAGAGTTAATAGGCATTTACTGGACCCGCATGCGACGATGGATCGTCGACCTCATCGTCGCTTACCATCAGGCGAGATCGAGGTCAAATGCGGGTTTAATAGTAAATAAAATAAAAATTAGAAAGAAAAATAAAATCCCTCAATGAGTAGTTGAGGGTATACGATGATATCTCATTTCGTTCTATCAAGGCGCCATCATTCACATTACAGTGCTTCGCTGTTTCGCACGTAATAAATTTTTTTGATTATTTTTTTGTGTTAACACAGGTAGCTATTTGCATTGATATTAGTTAATTCGACACCTCCACCGAATAATCCGGTAATCGACCATTACGGACTTTTTAATGTTATGTCAAATTCGGCATCTACAGGCACTAATACACCTTGTCTATTTTATGATTCATTAAATGCTGCGAATACCACAAATGACAATGAGTGTGATGATGAAGATAGTAGCAACAATGATAGTAGTGCCAATAATAGCAGTGACATTGATGATTCTGATTAGCTATTATAACCTGAGATGGTGCATGATAGTTTTTTAAATTTTTTAATATTAGTAATGTGACTTTTCAAACTTTTATAATTAATTTAATTATGTCAATTTTCACTTACTTTCTCTTTCGGTGTTAAGTAAAACAGTATTTGTGTAGTTGATTAAAAGTTGTAATTTGTGTCTTTGTCATAATAAAAAGTAAGTAATTACCTTGTATGTTTCTCACTTCTAATTGTACCTACCTAACCTAATACACCATTCAAATTAATGTTACATTACTTAAATTTCGAAACGAAACAAAATTATTTTGTTTCGTTTCGAAATATTCATAAATTTATTTTTGTTGGGCTCTGCAGTATAGACACTTACTTTAAAATATGTATACAAAAAAAGGCCAGATAAACCCCATAAAGCACGCTTACCGATAACATAAGATTTTGTTGGTACGAGAACAAAACATTAACAGGCTATTGCGTTAACATATTTCAAGAAAATTTTATGAGAATAAAACCGTTTCATTATATTATTGTTGCACTTAAAAATCAAAATGTACCCGAATAATTCCGCAAGTGATAATACTGTCATAGAATGACGCTTACGTTTTCGGTATTGTCCTATTTGGTCAATTACGACGTGGTTTAATAAAATTGCCAAATTCCAATGCAACACATCAACTTCAATAAAAATTAGCTTTCATTTGATATATAAAGTATTCCTGTGGACTTTTTAGAAAATTAGTTATTGACAAAAACATGTTTTTCTTTTTTCCTGTAAAATTTAGTTTTTGCGATTACCGGATTATTCGGTGGGGGTGTCGAATTATTCTTAAACGTAAAGGTGATACAAGTGAAATTGATTATTTAGCCAAATAAGTGAGAAAATTGTAAAGAAGAATAAGACGTGGGCAATACTTCTGATAGTGATAATACTTTGCCTCGGAACCAACAAGTTTCGAGTGATTATGATTGAACTTCACGTACAGGTAAGTTCGTTTAATCATTAAATAATATGAATATAGAATGTTAAGTGTTTAGCGTATTTCACCAGTAGCTTCGCATGTATTTTTTTTTAATAACTTTATACATTAATTAATTAGATCATTGTAAAAAAGATAGTTAATGTCACACTAAAAAAAAATATCAATCTATTATGTCAAAAAAGCTTTGGATAGGTACATATGACTTCTTGATTCGATTTGATACGAATCTCGAATCAAGAAGTCATACCAAAAAGTTAATTGCATGCGACAGAGCACAGTTCGTCCACTAAGCGCAGATAGGTATATCCCGGGATGTAATATACCTTAATATATATTATAGCTGCCATCTGTGGCGGCCTCAATACATTGCAGGTGGTATTTGTTGATTACGTAGTCGAACAATAGAATAGATACAATAGGTCATAATCACACAAGAACAATAATATTACTTGATGTAATATCACCTAACATTTTAACTTAATTTTCTTGCATTCACTATTGTTTCATATTGTAACTACTGTAGTAGGCACATATAGCTACCTACTTCAATTTATGTTTTTCATATTACGTGCTGGACTATACGCGTCCGGTTCTAGCGCCCAGATTCAATTTGCATTCCGGCCTTTGAAGCCAGCGCGACTCGTGCGTGATTGGCTGCAGCTTCCGAACCGGGGCTGGAGCCGCCGCATGTAGTCCAGTCATAAAGCTCTATCAATGAATGACGTATTGGCGACGCACGAGTCGCACGCGCCACTACTATTAGTTCACTCAACTCGCCGACAGATGTCGCTGTTCGTCCGAAGCACAATCTGCATACATCAAGTCCGTATTTCCATACAAACATAGAACGCGTTATCGACATTTTCAATGGGACACTGAGGTTTCAAACATCCATTGACAAACCAGCAATACACTATCCCATCTAGTGGAAGATCTTCCCTTTCCCAATTCATACTAGACATTACGTCATTCTATTACCTCAATGGATGAAAAATATAGTCTCACCGTTAATGAATAGGTAATTAATTTTATTTTGTATCGGAACCTTAGTGAGGTACGGGTGTCGGGAAGCACCATACAGCATAAGGGGCGGGCGTTCCTTCTTTCATTATTACCTAGCTACCCTATAGGGTACCAGGTTCGACAATCTATCTTATATCTGCTCAGAAGTCGGATATATTTTTATTTCTGGTGTTTGATACGAACATAGCATTGGACTCGAACCCGTTGCAGTAAAGTAACTTTCATCTTAGAATCAGTCCCGACTAGTTGGCCTGGCATTGCCTCCGCTCTTCGACCTCGTCTATTTATACCTTCTGATCTTGACCCTTCGATTTAAATATTTAAATATACAAGCTTTACTTTAATAAATTACTTGTTGATTTTAAACAAGATAGTGTAAATTAACTCTAAATCAAAAATTTAAGAAACCACTTACCATTGTCACAGAATAATAAATAGTGGAGATCCCCTTATCTTATGATAGGGGGCCGGGAATAACCCCAGCGGGACTTCGACCCTCTTGAGGATCTTTTGTGCCTACCCCATTTTACACACTGGTCATCTCAGTGTGCAGGTTTCCTCACGATGTTTTCCTTCACCGTTAGAGCAGTCGGTAAATGTACGTAAGTCTTTGAAAAATACTAAAAAAACACATTGGTTCATGGCACTGCATGGTTTCGAACCCGGACCTCCCGCATGGGAGTCCCGTGTCCTAGCCACTAGGCCTCCGACGCTTTGGAGATCCATTTACTTTTTCATAGAGTTCACAAAGTGTCAGATATGGGAAGGGCAACAGCTGAAACTCGAACGAACGACCTACCGTCCCAGAGAACCCATCTGATATCAAAGATACTCCTAGATCTTGGAAACCACTGGTCCAATTTTTATCAGAATTACTCTCGAACAAAAAAATCTGATGCGATCAAATAGGATCATCGGTTTTTAAAATTATTGATGCCACAAACAGACTGTTCGTGAAACGAACGTCTCGCGAGGTGCCTGAGGCAGTAGCGGGGCCAAAATGTCAAAAATTCAAATATTAGGAGGGAGCTGTCATCTCTCAACGGACAGAAGTGTGTGCAACCAGTTGCTAATTGCACGTTTTTGTACCAGGTTTTTCATTCCTCAATAATTTCATCATCATTAAATATCTACTTACATACAGTCCACATACAACCAACGGATCCCACCGTCGACACCTATAAGGACATTGGCTACACAGACATACCTACGCAATACTACATACGCGTCAAACTTATAACACTCTTAAAGGGTTAAAAAAGAGATGGACTGGATTTCACGTTGGTCATGTCAGGTTGGTCATTCTTCATTCTCAACTGCATCTGACGTCACACCATGGATGGGATGAAAAAAGTTCTTATATTATTTTACCTTCTATTAAAAAGTAAAACGTCAAAGTCAGTTGCATTTGAAGCTTCGTGCTTGGGTGTTCTCATCTGTTTATTTTCCAAAATATTATTTCTATAAGCGATTTTAGCCTACGTGATTTGTGTTGAACTAGTTTTTGACCGTGTACCGAAAGATTTGTTGTGAAATATGTGAGTGGTTGATTGGAAAATCATGGACTTTTGTGCGATTCGTGATAGTTAATTGCTTGTTCAGAATTTCGGATGTGGGTATGTTGGGAACGTTTTTTTTTATTTCTTTTCAACCTTAGACAAGGATTTATTGTGCTAAATCCATGTTTAGGGTCTTAATAGATCTGGATAATTCCAGATCCGAATTATTTAAACAGATTTTTTTTAAAATTCGGAAAGCAGACTACAATCGGGCCACTTGATGGTAAATGATCACCGTAGACATCTCACCTCAATAATATTATAGAAGGTTTACAATGCGTTGCTATATTTAGGACTTAGATGTGCTTAGATGGAGAATGTGCCGGTAATTATGCTGGCTCTCTTACCCTTCAAACCGAAACAACAATGCAAACATTGAGCTCCGTACGGTATACCGAATTACCCTTCATCGATGTCATCGAACGCCCACAGCACGCCATTAGCGGCAGAAAAGGGTAAAAGGGTGGTACCTACCACCCCAGGCTAACTCTGCACAGAGTCGGCTATGACTTCGTTAATGACACAAATAATTCCGATCTGATCATTGCCACGGCATTATGCTGAGCTGGTGTATCCTTTTTGGCACTGTACCGCACCGGATGTTTTGTGCTGAATGTATTATATCCTTGTATACTTTTGTATTGTGCACTTGCTGTATTCTGGTGTTTACAGTGTTAAATAAACGTTTTTCAATATCAATTTCGACCTTAACACAAAAGACTGCAAAACGCTTCGTGCTCACGTTATCCTCGTCTTGCTGACAGCAACTTGCTTTATGCGCCTACGCACGTAATTTGCGCACCTGTTTGTCCTGTCCTCGGTGGTTACCTTCGGTAGGAAAACAAAACAAACATCCGCCAAAAACGGCACTTTTGGTGATAATGGAATTCAACTAGGGTCATTAATGCTAGCTTTAAAAATACTACTTAACCTTTCGGAGTGCTTTCGGGTAAGTTTTTTTAATATAGGTACGTACCTAACTTAATATCATTATTAAGTTAGGTACGTACGTACGTACAAATATGTTTTTTTTTCGATTGGCGGCGCTAGTGTGCGGCGAACCTCGCCTTAAGGAAAAACAGGGTCGGATCGAAAAAATAATCTAATCCGATTAGGTAGGTGGTATTCGATCGTCGGAAAAAATTAATCATATTTACTGGAGATATCGTTGCCGGTCATGCGCATGCGCCGGTAAGAGGCTAAAGGGATTTTTGAATAAATCTGATTTATTCTTATGCATTGCATTAGGTATTTTCTTCTTTTTGTACATAAGTATGTTTTAACGGGACTTTAAGGGAAAAATACCGGATCATTTTCAAAAGTAGATTCCTCATTGATGAGAGTCGTGATCATTCTATGGAATTAGCCATCGACTGTCTTGGCAGATTTATTGGCGTGGTTTACCATTGCCTTCCCCTTTTCACACACTGGTTATCTCCGTGTGCAGCGATGTTTTCCTTCAAGAAAGAAAGAGTTTATTTCCAATAGCGCACACATACACACAAATAGGTACAGAAGAAAAATAATATTAAACAATAGTAATTAAGTTTGATGAAGGTGGTGTGCAGCACCGGACAAAGGGGACTGCCTCAGCCTGTTGCCGCAGCGTTCACCGTTAGAACAGCTGGTAGATGAATGAATTTGATTGAATTTAGAACAATGAATTTTTGAATCAATGAATCATTGACTCTGGATATTTAGTCACTGTCTGCCACTTTTATCTAGGTTCATCTTGATCATGACTTTACTTATAGGTAGCTAACTAGACCTGTTTTGTGCCTTTGTGACTTGAGCATTGTTAAAAAATAATTAGCTTACCAGTCTATGGAGTAGCCCTTCAATGTTTATTCGACTGTTAAATAGATCTCTAGCTCTCGCGTGGTTTTTGTTCAGAAAAAAATAAGTAAAGTCGGATTCAATAGAACTTGTTCATAATGTAAACAAACCACCCGCGATGTCGATGGTTTGATGAATTATCCATGTTTTATTAATATTTCATCGTATAATGCAGTTTAGGCTACGAAAAAAGTTCATTCCACGTGGTTTAAACTGTGGGTAATCGTCTAATGTGACAAATCAAGGGTAGGTTTGTTTACTATGAACAAATTCTATTAAATCCGACTTTACGTAGGTACTCTAAAGAACGGAAACTTAGTGAGTACTTAACATGAAGTACTTCAAACACAAAAATTGGACCAGTGTGGTTTCCAGGATCTTGGAGTATCTTTAATGTTAGATGGGATCTCTGGAATGGCAACAGTTAAGTAGTTCGTTTGAGCTCAAATGTTTATGACCTTGAGGACCTGATGATAATCAGGAAAAAGTAAAGGGATGGAAATGGAAAGTCGGGGTTCGGGGGTTTCTTAAATTAGAATCAAGTATAAATAGGTATCAAAAATGTATTCATTTGTTGATCGACAAAAGTGATCCATTTATAATTAGTATCCAATCTTCCAGTGACGTCCCACCATGTCGTGGCAGCTCGCTGTGTGCGCGCTGTGCTCGCTGCAGCTGGTGGCGAGCTCGTACCTTCTGCCCGGCGACGTCGCGCCGCGACATTACAGCGTGCGGCTCGCGTTCGACATCGACCCCGCGACCAACTTTAGCTTCTACGGCGTTGTTGATATCCTGGTAAGTTACACTGATGATGAGTTATGCTTGTTTTTGCGTTTTAATTTCCTCAGACATGCAGGTTTCCTTACGATGTTTTCTTTCACCGTTAGAGCAGTCGGTAAATGTACGTAAGTTTTCGAAAAAATCGGAAAAACTCATTGGTACATCGTGCAAGGTTTCGAATCCGGACCTCCCGCACGGGAGTCCGGCGTCCTAACCACTAGGCCACCGACTCTCTCGTGCTCCATTATCTTTTTTTAAATAGTTATTATATACCATACATTTTTCACCAAAAAATTCGTTCAAAGCGAATCGAAATCCAAACGAAAAATTGAATCTCGTCTCAAGTCTAATGCTGAGGTCTTACTGCGTGAATTTTGATAGCTGTGCCAACCAAACTGTCTTTGTACCTGACCGACTCTGGTATCGAAGACGTGCTTCTCGATTAAAGGTATTCCTAACTGAGCTAAAAGGGACCGCCATGGTAAAGGAAAAAGCGGCGGTTACCTCGTTTGACAAGCTGTGTGTTATGTTAGGAATATAAAACAGGTTATGTCATTGGCCTCACGGCTATTCCATATCGCATTCATTGCTTGTCATTATATATAAATAGAGGTATGCCTTCATTGTGTATGCGGGTATAATAATGCAGGTAAAATAGTGTTGCAAGTTATGTGTGCTAGTCTTTAAAATCGGAGTGTACCTTGTTCACTGTGATGTTAAGGTAAAACCTTGCACGGGCATCAGAAGTTCTATGGTCAAAGGATGTCGCCACCATCAAGCTCGATATCAAATTTTATCATTTTTTTTGCAAAAACCTGATGAGCGATTTCGAAAATGGCGACATTAAGACGTTACAATGTACAGTTGGTACAGATACGATAAGTAATTCAATAAAGTTTAAATTAAGGGGTTACTGAGGGAATGTGCAAATACTAGATAGATAGATAGATAGATTGATAGATAGATAGATAGATAGATTGATAGATGGATTGATAGATAGATAGATAGATAGATAGATAGATTGATTGATAGATGGATTGATAGATAGATTGATAGATAGATTGATAGATGGATTGATAGATAGATTGATAGATAGATTGATAGATAGATAGATAGATAGAAACACTTTTTCGACTAGGTACCTAATCGATGGCTTAGGTTTAGAGAATTGAGATTTAAATTTTGAATACAGGGTAAAATAAAAACCTTTTGTTAGCCTAAATACCCTGTTTTCTGTAACAGTACCTATCATGTTACTTTTTAAATATAATTTAAAAATACAACGAAAGAAAAAGTTTCAACAAGCTTTGTTCTTTAACTTTGGATAACTTTGTCTTTCTATAGATATAAAAAATTAGTTACTTATAAAAATTAGCTCATCTGTTGTTGTTGTTATTTTATTGGGAATTTCCAAAAGTCGTGCTTGCCTAATCTTATTTTCTTTTCAACCATTTTAATACAATAATTACAAGTACAAATATAAGTTTTTGTAATTTGTATAGTCGAAGCAGCGGCTCAAAGAAAACGGGAGAAGTACGCCGCTCTGGAGCAAAACTACGTTTTTGTCCCAAATGCGGTTGAAACGACAGGTTGTTGGGGGGCGGAGGCAAAGGATTTTGTCAGGGAGGTCGTCGCCTGAGAGAGAGGGGCTGTGACCCCCGCTCCGGGTCGTTCTTGGTGCAGAGGTTGGCCGTGGCGATTCAGCGTAGCAATGCCGCGAGCGTCATGGGGACCTTTGCGCCAGGGTCGACACGGGGCGGAATTTTTGACTAAGGCTTTTCATAAGTTTTTTTTTAATTTTTTTCTTCTTCTTCAATTTAAGAGCTATGCTCTTGTCGGTGTAGTAAACGCCACTGTGTCCTGTCTAGGGCCCTTTCCTTGACCTCCTTATACGACGCAACGCCAGCCTTCTCTTTGATTTGATCGAAGTAGCTTATCCTCGGTCTTCCTCTTCCCCGCTTGCCTTCAACTTTTCCTTCTATAAGGTTTCTTGTGTATTCGTCGTGTCGTATAAGGTGGCCCACCATATTTCCCCTTCTATTTTCAATAGCCTTTAAGATGTTTCTCTTTTCTTTTACTCTCGTCAGTACCTCTTCATTTGTCACTCTCTCTGTCCAGCTTATCCTTTCCATCCTCCTCCAACACCACATCTCAAACGCCTCTAAATATTGTCTATCTCTCTGAGTCATGGTCCAAGTTTCGCATCCGTAAAGGGCTATGCTCCACACAAAAGATTTTTTATTGACAAAATATTTATAAATTATTATTTTTTTTATATATATATAGCATAGATTAAATATTTGTATAGTTGATTCGACATTTAATATTTTTTTTTGTAATTGCAAAGTTGAAACGAAAAGAAACCACATTATTATTGCGTACTTATAATACCAATTTATTTTCATTTAAATAACCTACTTTCAAATATCATTGCGCACAAAATGTCGTTTAACTTATGCTCTAGAAACGGTACATTGGACAAAGCGTAGCAAAAACATGAAGTATACGTTTTTTAGTGTCTGCAGCGTGAAATTGATTCATCAAGGCTAATTCCTTGCAACATAGGTACACCTACAAATACAATTACATACAATAGTGTACTTATTGGGTAAATAAATATCAACTTATATACAGTCAAACCTGGATAAGCGAGAGTTCAAGGGAGCACAATCTCATTCTCGCTTATAGAGGTTTCTCACTAACCCGAGTTTCTCGCTAATGCAGGTACATGGGTAGCGTTTCTCTCTTATAGAGGTACAAAGCAATAACAAGTCACAGCAAGTACGAATGTAGTAAACATGTAATATGATAAAATTATGTGCATAATGTGCACATATATTATGTACATATATGTTTTTAATAGTGTGTATTTGTTATGTTCATTAGATTTCGACATATAAGTACTTTATAAGGGTAGGTATCAAGATGCTTACGAAAACAAAACAAAAATTCATGCACTATGTAATTTTATTTTATTTAGAACTTATTTACACTTAAAAAAATCCGTCAATTTCGTTTGGGTTTCTGTTTTTGTATTTTGAATGTTTTTCTCTAACTCATAAATTTTGTCGAATATTGCTTGATCAACAACCGCCGCGTATTCAAAGTACTGATGGACCGTCTCCAACGCATTTAAATAAAGCTCGACTGTCGCTTATAGAGGTATAGATAAGTAGCAGTCTCACTTACGGAGATCCATGAGGGAAAAACGACTCTCTCTTACAGAGGTTTCTGTTTCTCGCTAATAGAGGTTTTGGGAGCTTAAAATGACGGGTCCTGGCTATTACTCTCACTTATAGAGTTTTCTCACTTATCCAGTTCTCACTTACCCAGGTTTGACTGTATTTAATATGTAAGTTGATATTTAATATTTTGATAGTTAATATTTTCCAGATGTTTTGTGCTGCATGTATTAATCTTTGTATACTTCAGTATTGTGTTCTATATTCTGGTGTTTACAGTGATCAATAAACGTTTTCAATTTCAATTTTACATATGTTGTAGGTACCTAAGTAATTTAGGATCCATGATGGTACTAGTGGGTTTATTGTCTCATTAGTTCTATGGAACTGCGAAACATCATGGAACTACCCAATGGAACTACTGGGAACAAACGATATGTTTTTCTAGAATATTGTTAGTTTTAGTGTTTTAGTTTAGTCATGCTGTTTTACTGTCGCCAATCATCATCATCAGCTTATTAATGTCTCCATTATTGCATCACAGGCCTCCCCTTGCACAAGGGGGTACGGACCATGATCAACCGAGCGGCCCCAGTGCTGATTGGTGGATTTCACACGCCTTCGGAAACTTTTAATTTCCTCAGACATGCAGGTTTCCTCACGATGTTTTCCTTCACCGTTAGAGCAGCCGGTAAATGTATGTAAGTCTTTGAAAAAATCTGAAAACCTCATTGGTACATGGCATTGCATGGTTTCGAACCCGGACCTCCCGCATGGGAGTTCGGTGTCCTAGCCACTAGGCCAACGACGCCTTTTAAATTACGCATAATGGTGTAATGTGATAATGTGAGTCCAACTAAACGATGTACACTCACGGATGCGATGCGCGGTGGCATCGTTTAACATTCTTTTGTGATCCGTGCTACACGCACGTTTTTAACGTTTTTGACGTTTGTCCGTTTGTTTACATTCAGATTTCCTCATCCAGCTTTACCAGCTAAGGTCCTCAGTCCACCAGGCGGGTGTGTCCCTTACTTACTTCAAGATCAATGCATACCTACTGTAATAAATATGACAGGAAAAAAATTTAAGACCCACATAAGACGGACCTTAGGTAGAAGTATTATAAAATAAATGACTACTTAAATGATAAAGAGGCTTGGTCCTAAATTCAGCTCCAGCTCTGCACATTGTGTATATGATTGTACTCATAGCTATTGTAAGATACGAGTATATAAAACTCATTGGTACATGGCATTGCATGCTTTCGAACCCGGACCTGGGAGTCCGGCGTCCTAGCCACCAGACCACCGACGCTCACGATAAACTGTCGCCAATAAACTCTTTATTTTATAACCTATATTATGATTAGTTTTCAGTATTTGTATGTACCTATATGCTTCTTACACGTGTTAGCTTTTGAAATAGTTGACCGTTACGCCCACTGAAACGTTTCAAAACTTTTAAACAAAGTCAAATGTGCGTTTCAAACTTTTTCGTGGAGCGACTACTGTTTTACATAATAATAGGTACCTACGTTCTTAGTTTAAAGTGTTTATATTCTGTTAAAAAATTCACAGTGGAAATACCTAGCCAATTGTCCGTAGCATGAACAGCTTTCGTTTTTAAAACCATCTCGT
Source organism: Hofmannophila pseudospretella (assembly GCA_947369225.1). Classification (NCBI taxonomy): domain Eukaryota; kingdom Metazoa; phylum Arthropoda; class Insecta; order Lepidoptera; family Oecophoridae; genus Hofmannophila; species Hofmannophila pseudospretella. The sequence continues at coordinate 10,621,269 of OX376334.1, forward strand.
CATTCATTTTTAGTAAATATTCTCAACTTATTCTGTCTCTATAAAAATATGAACCGAACATCTCACGATGGCGCTAGCTAGAAATCTATACTATAATATACCTTTAAGGAATTAATTAATAGGGTATTTGACAAAAAATTTTTATTGCGTCAATCAACTTACATGGTCATCCTGAAGATGGTTCTGAAATCCGTTTATCGATATCTCAACTAACATCAGCGATATTAATAGTTGAAGTTAGTAGTGGGGAGATGCTCTGTTCCTTTCTAGCAAAACAGTCCTTATTACGTAGCCAAGGACCTGCTTGTATGGCGCTACATAACAGTGACGACACAATTATCTATTGCCGCCTCTTTCTACCGTCTAATTTTGATTGCCTGTAGCTATTTTATTTTTCAATGGATTTTATTTCTGTTTTCACATTGGACCGTTAATTTATGTCTATTTTCTTATTTTTATGAAATGTATTTAATATTTGATACTTGTCAAATACCGTATTACCAGCACATGAGGCACTCCAATTTTTTTTAAGGTTAGCAGCGATTCGAAAACCCTTAGATGTCTGTGGGCTACGGTGACATAAAAAAATGCTATAAAAAATATTATACGACACCTGACATCCTTTTAAAAATCCAGATAAGAAAAAAAATACTCTAATTTTATTTTTGTTTCAGCTAACAGCGAAAAAACCAACATCAGAAATCGTCCTCCACGCGCAAGACTTCAGCATAGTCGATGACGGCGTGAGAGTAGAAGGCCCCGGCAACCCCTCCGTCTCCTCGGTGAAAATGAACGATACCTTCAACTTCCTAACCCTGAAGCTTGAAAAGACCCTTCAGGAGAACGAGAATTACACCCTGACCATACCCTTCTATGGGAACTTGAAGATCGGATTGGATGGAGTTTATATTAGTTCTTATGTTGATAAGAATACCAAGACCAAAGAGTAAGTTCTTTTGTTTTCTACGGTTTGTAGGTAGTGACTCTGAAATGTATCATATTGCGCAGGTATAAGATTGAGATTTAATCGAAGGTTTTTGATAGATGGTATACGATGGTCGACTGGACCATCTGAACTAATAATTATTACGAAACAACAATCCTTGTAAATTATATGTCTAAAGTGGCAACATTAATAGAAATTCCCATATAAAATTTCGTCAATTAGGTATGGCAACATTGAGAGAGAATTAGACTTGTAAGTAATGAGGGGTTTTCTGGTTAGTTCCAAGAAGCTCACTAGATGGCTCGATAAGGGCATTTTTTTTTTAAATCTCAAAAGGGTTTACACCCAGAGCTGTAAAAAAACTCTTTCAAGGCAAGGATATCTTGGAATGGATATATATAACTGTCAGTCTATTTTGCGTATCACAAATTGATATAAGAATAATCTCCGACTTGTGCTGTATGGGCTTTGATCCCTTTGCCTGTCCCGAAAGGACAAAAAAATCATCTTCATCATTGTATCGTTTGTGTTTAGAAAATCTTCTGAATACAGTCATACACCACAAATACACATTGAAAATTTAAGCGTTTTGAATTTTCTAATATTCTTTGCGTTTGCCATTGAAGAGTTTAGTCCGTGCCGTCATGAGCAAAGACTATGGTTCATGGTCTCTTGCAGACCTGAAGATTGAACTGAGAAAGCGTAATGCAAAAGTTACGGGAAAGAAAGCTGTGCTTGTTCAGAGGTGAATTTCTTTGTTATATTCTAATACATTGCATTGTTATTTTGTTCTTGCATTTGCTTACATCATGCACAAGGAATAATACCACCCTTTTTTGTTACAGACTTACAGAATATGACAACCTATTTGGGAGTCTTATAAATGATCCTGAGTCTACATACAAAATTACCGTGCCTGTTCCCCAAGACTTCCGAGATATCACCAGTGATACGTCAGTCCCAGTGTTGAGTGATGAGGATCTTGCGCGATTCTCCGCATTGGTAGGAAGAGAGGATGTGGCCACATCATCAAACATGTATAATGAGGGATTCCTGATGACAAGTCGTATAGCGCAGCTTGCTGGAGAATTCTATGTCATAGGAGTGTGTTCATCAGAGATGCGGAAAAGCGTTTCATATAATGTAACTATCAAATTTAAAGAGCACGTAATTTTGGAGACGCAGTGCGAGTGTGCAGCAGGGATGGGACCCTATGCACAATGCAAGCATGTGTTGGTATTGATTTATGGATTGATTGATTTTACCAAGAATAAAAAAATCAAAACACAATCAAGCTGCACAGCAAATCTCCAAACTTTTCACCATCCCGGTAAGTCATATACTGGCAATCCTGTAACTGTGGATAAACTAGTGTTAAGAAAACGTGATCAACATTTAAAAGAGATCATTGCACATGACCCCCGCCCAAATCCCCCAAACAAAGAAAATACATGGAAAACTTCCAAAGCATGGTTGTTAATTATTGCTCTTTGACAAATACAACCATGCCATTGACCCAATTGGTCAAACCAGCTGACAAGAAATCTATTAGTGTTGACCACGATTATTTAAAAAAAAAACCAGAAGAGGAGTTTCTAGAACAGTTTCAGCTAAATGAGAGTGAACGGCTTCAACTTGAAGAAAAGACGAGGAACAATAAGAAGGTGTGGAAAGCTGAGCGGTTAAAAAGAATGCAAAGCTCAAATTTTGGAAAAATTGAGAAATGTAAAGACTCGGACAAGGGAAAGCTGGCTAAAACTTTCTTAAAAAACATAGAAATCATGTCTACAGCGATTAAACATGGCCTGAAATATGAAGATCAAGCTGTTCTCAAATTTGAACAGTTAATGAACATCCATACGGAAAAATGTGGATTAATTGTGAACAAGGACTTCCAATTCCTAGGAAGTACACCAGATAGACTGGTTGGGGATGACGGTGTTTTGGAAGTGAAATGTCCCTATTCCAGCAAAGATAAATCAATATCACCAGAAAATATTAATTATTTGTATTTGTGTGATTGGAGTGGAAATCTAAAATTAAAAGAAAACCATGATTACTATTACCAGGTGCAAGGTCAGCTTTTGTGCACAGAGAGGAACTTTGCATATTTTTGTGTTTATACACTGACCGACTTTCTAAGTATAAAAATCAAGAGGGATGACGATTTTATCCAGTCAATGCTGGAAAATCTCAAAATGTTTTATGATAATCATTATAAACATGCATTTTTACACAAATACCTGTACAATAAAAAATAATACTTTTAATACAATTTTTTATTTGTTTTTGTCCTTATACAATATAAATATCGTAAAACAGCAAGCATAGCTGAACAGTTTAAATTGTATTTAATAGAATCAGGTGTCACTTTGCAGAACTCCATTATAAATTTATTTATTTAATAGATAAAGTAGTAGTAGTAAAAGTGTGGGGACTAGGCAGGATAAAGGCGATGCGATGGAGTGTGGCTTCACTTTGCTCTTGACATCTGAGCTTTCCTCATTCCTGATGATGCTTCGTTTAGAGGCGAAACACGGTCGTTCGACGACCGTGTTTCGCCTCTTCATTCCTCTTCATTCGCACTTTCTAGCGGAATATTGCTATTCATTTGGTCCTTTTCTATTCTCACTCCCCTTTCCTTATCACATCCTAAGGAGGTCACATTTGTTAACCTACGCGATTGTAAATCTTTCCGGGTTTGGTAATCGCTTGGGAAAGTGAATCTGAGGGTGAGGGCGGGCCCTTCTACCCATTAAATAAATAAATTTAAAAATAGGTTAATTTCTTTTATAATGGAATTCCGCAAAGTAACACCTGATTCTATTAAATATCTTATACAATACAACAATCAGTAGGTATTATGAATTATTCTATTTCTATGAAGTAGTTTTATGCATTTTTACCTATAATATTTGATCTAAAATTTACTAACATAGCACATATAAAAGTGATATCACTTGAAAGTAAAATTTCAGTTTGATACATTGGTTCAGTCAAAATTTTATACGTTTTTAACAAACCAATAACCCTTTCCACATGTACTCTTTTGCTGGCTATTTTCCGATTGGAAGTGAGGGTGTCAGGTTGTATTTGATTACCCTTTTTAAAAAACGCTGGCATATTTACTTTTACACCATAGGATAAGAAAATGTCTTGTACATTTAAACCTTTGTCAACCATAATTTCGTCCCCATAATCAAATTTATTGAGAATATCACTTCTTTCAATAATTTGTCTATCTGTAGCGGATCCACCGTAACAGGGAGATATATAACTTATCAAACCACTTGGTGTAATACCAAGTAGAAATTTGACTGTGTTTTTATTCTTGTATGTGGAAAATGTTACTTGTTGAGCCAATGGTAATTTTGGCTTCTTTATAGGACATTCTGTTGCATCCACTACTACACGGGTTGCTGGGTATTTATCATGGAAATCTAGTGGCATATAAGTTACAACTGTTTCTTTATCAACCCATAAATCTAAATTTCTCCATTGCAGACTCATGAATCTGATCCAAGTAACAAATATATTGTATACTTGCTTAATGGGTATTACAAACGTCATAGACATTTCTTCAAAAGTTCGGTGTCTTCGGAGTATAATTAACGTCAGGAAAAATTGATTCAAAGGATCTATTTTTTTTGGCGGTCCATCATAAATATATTTTAAATGGTAAGCGTCTTCACCTAGGGTATGGAAAACGAGCATGACTTTATCAAATGTTTCTAGCCCCGTGTAAAAGTGCATAACTTTTTTGTTATGTTTATATATATTAATGGTGAATTCTGGAGCTTTCTGAATGTCATCAGTCTGAATAGACTGGTCACTATTTGATTCTGTTAATTTTATTAATTGTTTTTGTGCCTGTGGTAATTCAGTTACATGATCTGCACTTTCAATTTCTATGACCGCACCCACATCATTAATTGTAGTATCAGAATAGTTTCCTTCAACTGGTGATACTGAAGGCTCATTTAACTCCCATTCCTGATTTTCATTCTCCAACATCAAAGGATCTTGTTCCATATCGTTTGTATCAGTCCCGAAAAAAGGTAACTCTTCTACAAAAGTAGTTGGCAGCACTATAACAAAAAAAAGTTTATATTAAGACATTTTAGAGATCAAATAAAAATATTGTATTGTACCAACACAATATAGTGTTATAAGTATACTGTTGCTCGAAATAATGTACCTGGTCTGGAATAGGTATATAAAACATTTAAAGAATTCGACGATGCATCAAAGTCTTCACAAGTTGATTGGTCATCCTCCAAAGCCACAGGTGGTTCCAATGTTGTTGAAGTATCTTTTGTATTACTCCAAGGAAATATTGAAGGTATAACATTTCTTTTCAATATTTTTCGCTCACGAACACCAGCTGGAAAGCAAGAAAAATGAATTATATCTATAATAAAATTGTATGTCTTGTAATCAGCATTATATACAAGAGCGTCATATAAATACTCTTTGAGCGTTATATAAAATGCACTAAAATTTACCTGATAGAATGGTTGAGGGCACATAATCACTTGACTTGAAATGACTAGAACATATGCGAGCACTTTTAATATATGCATTTGGACCAAATTTTCGTTGCGTGTTTAATCTTGTAGCTTTTATCCACTGCCGCTTCAATGTTTCATCTTTAGGAAAATTATGAGTCCCCATATTTTTGCACGTAACCACAATACAGCGGCTATTAGACATTTAGCTAGAATGTAACGCAAGTGTAACGTACGAATAAAATTTTATAAAATATAACATGGACGTTTAATGTACTTAGGTAATTGTAATTATTAAAATTACATCAAGGAATATATAAATACTCAATACCCATTATCTATGGTTGATCTATGGGACTTTCCTTTTTTATTCACTGACAGATATTCCCTACTAACGAGAGCCATCTATGAGAACGAAATGATACTACAAAAAAAAAAAAAAGAAAACCCCTCATTACAAGGAATGTTGTTTCATAATCTGGGGCCCTGGTTGTACGTGGTCAGGTCATCATTCATAGTTTATGGCTACCACATCAGTGCCTTATTTCACAAAGATACAATCCTTATAAACAAACAAGTCTTTAATGGCAACATTTATGCTATTTTGTATGGGAATTTCCATTAATGTTGCCAGTTTAGATTTGTATAGGTCGACCAGAATCTCAGGACATTAAAATAAAAAGTAGGAATAAGATATTCACATGGCAACAATAAACTGTCAATATATCTATATCTTTTTATCCATATCTTCTATTCCAAGTAAAATAGGGATACCATACAAAAATTTCAATTTCCATTATTGTCATCAGATCTTTCATTACAAGGAGTGTTGTTTCCCAACATTGGGCCTAGATGTACCAAATGTGAAATCGTGGAAAATTTTCATAGAAAAAAGCTAGACTTTCTACCTACATGTTTCTAGATGTGCATTGTCCAATTTTATGTCTAGCAATGTATGTTGTCTTTTAAAGTAATATTATTCTTTTTTCTTAAATAAGTCTAAATCAGTGGGACAGCCTATAGGCTATTAACAAAAAAAGAAGTCTAAATCGCGACTTCTTTGGGTTTAAAAAAAACATCATTTTCAGCCTATAACGTCCCCACTATTGGAACACATTAAACATTTACCTAGCTAACTTACACCATACATTCTCCCCAGGTATCTAATAGCAACGCAATTCGAAGCGATCTCAGCTCGCAAGGGCTTCCCGTGCTTCGACGAGCCGATGTACAAGGCTACCTTCACCATCACCATCGGCCACCAGAGAGACTACACCGCCGTCTCCAACATGCCTCTTTATAACAGCTCCAGCGACAAGTAAGTCCGTAGCCGTATTCCTCATTGATGAGGGTCGTGATTCTATGGAATTAACCACCATAGAACGACTTTCTGGGCAGATTTAATAGGGTTGCCATTACCTTCCCTCATTTTACACACTGCCCACTGGTTATTTCAGTGTGCAGGTTTCTCTGGATGTTTTCTTTCACCGTCAGAGCAGTCGGTAAATGTACGTAAATTATTATTATGTTGTTACTCTTACAAGGGTTCTCGGGCCCTAAGGGGCCCGGTCCTTTGAAAGGCTTGCGTGAGGACATGAGTCCAACACGAAGAGGCCTTGTTAGAGTATTTACTCTATAAGATTGTGGGATGGAGTGCAGCTACCGGGGCCTGACTCTGAACACGTCCATAAGAATGCATTCACAGAACTAAGGGATAAATTATTTTATTTGGGATGTTGGGTTGTATGATAAGTGGAATTGATGATTATTATTTTTTCAATTTACATTATTATTACAGGAATTCCCAATTCAATAATAGTAAATCTTTCGGAAAAAACGAAAAAACTCATTGTGCTCGCTTGACATTGCTTGGTTTCGAACCCAGACCTCCCGCACGGGAGTCCGCGGCGCCCTAACTACTATAGTCTTTTTCACATAGGAAGGCACGTCGAACTTTTATAAAAATCTAAATATAATACGGATTCTCACTCATGAAAGTCGGAAGTCCTCCTCTGTATACTCTCTGTGACCCAGCCGATGCTAATCGAAAGACTTCCAACATCTTTCAGTGAGAATCCATTTTGGGATTTAGGTTTTTAGAAAAGTTCGATGTGCCTTCTTATTTGAAAAGGACTATAAGCCTTCGACGAGCGAAGTAAGTTCTGCTTCTTTTGAAGCCCTACCTTCTTTTTAGGTAGCCCTGAATTTTCCTACCACCGCATGTCGTACGAGGCGTCTAACTCGACGTGGAATAACCTGTGGGGTATTCTAGCACATTCCACATGCAAAGTGGAGCGGCTACGGAATGTGTTGTTACACTTACACATACATAGACCGTGTCTATGTGAGTGAACGAGATGGGTTCAAATGTCGTTTCGATTTGTGCGTGTCAATACCCATAATCATTGTGCAGGACAGAGAGAAATGGCGTCTCTTGATTGCAGAGGCCAAGATTCAATTTGGGTCACTAAGCCAGCGGAGTAAGTGCTATAATCACTACCCCAGGTTCACAGATATGTCCCACGGGTTACATATACACTTACTGGTGGTAAGAACCCTTCAGGATTCGCCTAGCTCTTAACCATGTATCTTATTATTAGGTACGTAATTGACTTTGACGTGAAAATAATTGCAAATTTATTGTTTCAGTGCCCTTGAAAAGTACTGGCCTTGGAAAGACATTGAAGAAACGTTCAAGTTAGTATTCAGTTACAAATGTAATAAAATAATTGAATAACACTTGATGGTAAGAGTTCATCGTTGCCCACGGACATCTCACCGCACTATAAAATTACAAGGTTTTCCGTTTGCGCTGCTAGCCTTTGATGGAGTGCCTCATGTGCCGGCAATTACGCTGGCTCTCTTACCCTTCAAACTGAAACGTAATAATGGAAGCATTGCTGCTTTGCGGCAGAAATGGGTAAAGAGTGGTACCAGACCAGTCTGACTCTGAACAGAGTCATTATTTTACCATTACGCTTTACCATTTTCTTTTGTGACTTGTGTTAGTTTTTATTTGCAATGTTTCAGGATAGACAAAGAGCAGTTCGTATTCGACCAGTTCGAGACCTCAGTCCCGATGTCCACATACTTAGTGGCATTCGTGGTGTCCAAGTTCTCGTATGTAGAGAGTCCTGCGGAACTGTCACACACCAAGTTCCGTATCTGGGCCAGAAAGGATGCCATTGACCAGGTAAGACTGCCTTCCTGTTTTAATTCCTTCTTTTTAATTATTTTCTTTCTGCTTTATTTCTTTCTTGTTGATCATTATGTTTAGTAATTGTTAGGGACGCTATAAACTAGGTAATAATATTGATGGATCCTTCTTTTCTTCCTTTCTTCTTTCATTTATATGTAATTTTCTTCCTGATTTGTCCCCTTCGTCTTTATTCCTCCCAATTTCATTTCATCCTTCTTTTCTTCTTGTTCTTGATATTTTTCGGTGATTAACCCGTGACGACACATATAGTTTTATGAACTAAGAGACAGACTATAGATTTTACAATCCTTTTAAAGATGATTTACGATAAAATACAATATCTTTATTCCAGACAGCCTACGCAGCGACAATCGGCCCAAAAGTACTGTCCCATTTCGAGGAATGGTTCAACGTGTCATTCCCTCTGCCGAAACAGGACATGTTCGCCATCCCGGACTTCTCTGCCGGGGCCATGGAGAACTGGGGTCTCATCACATACAGGGAGACTGCTCTGCTGTATGATAACAAAGATACGTCGTTTTTGAGCAAGGAGAGAGTTGCTGAGGTAAAAACTTAAAACTCCTGCATTTTGACAGCCTTTATAATACTTACTTACTTTTAGATCAAGAAAAATTCGCAGAGGCAGGTAAACAATTTGCAAGCTTTGGTGGAAAGTAAAGTGAATAGTCGACGGTTCTGATTTAAATAACTTTTCGGTCATTGCTGTATGTTAAAAAAACATATTACTTATTTACTTACAACTCAGGAAAATACTTTTTTTTAACCCATTTTTTTAATAGTCTATAGGCTGTCCCACTGCTGGGCAAAGGTCATTTATACTCATCAATTTCAAATTATAAAAAATATATAAAAATGAATGCGAAAATACCACGTCTTTTACAATTTGGTGCCGCGACCATGTTTCGGACAATAATTTCAACTGATATTAAGAAACTTTATATCGGTAGGTGATAGCACACGAGCTGGCTCACCAGTGGTTCGGCAACCTGGTGACCATGAAGTGGTGGTCGGACCTGTGGCTCAACGAAGGTTTCGCGACGTTCGCGGCGTCGGTGGGCGTGGCCAGCGTGGAGCCCACGTGGAGAGCAGACCTCAGCTATAATGTGGACAACATTCTGTCGGTGATGGCTTTAGATGCGCTACAGTCTTCGCATCCGGTAAGTATTGCTTCATACTTTCAACAATGGCCAATATTTTTAAATTCCCTTAAAGTTAGAACTCAAACCAAATCGTATTAAGACTCCCGGTTCTAGTACCTTCTGATAGTACCTGCTATAACATACATTGAAGATCTTTTTCTGTCATGATGGATTCGAGTTTCAACCATAATTTTCCATACCATAAAATCCGCTAACCTGGGTGAACTACGCGGGTGGACCACTGGCAATAAACCATTGAAAGATAGCTTATACTAACCTCTTTGGAAACTAAGATTTGCTATCTTCTTTTGCCTCTGACATGGCTTAACGACTGTTGTCGAACGACAACAACCGGGACCGACTGCTCAACGTGCTTTCCGTGGCACGGAGGAGCTCCGATGAAATATGCTACTAGCGGTCACCCATCCAGGTACCGACCGCGCCAACGTCGCTGAACCTGCACGATCACTTTCAGACCATGCTCGCAACTAGGCTACGAGCGCCTCAACTAGGTAAATGTGTTGTAGTAATTTTGTGTCAAATTCCCCAGGTGTCGGTGCCCCTGGACGACCCGAAGCGCATCAACGAGATCTTCGACGAGATCTCGTACCGCAAGGGCGCCACGCTCATCCGCATGATGACCATGTTCCTCGGGGAAGACGTCTTCAGGAAAGCCATCCACCAGTAAGTGTCCTGTCACCGTTAGTGAATGTTCGAATGAATTGCGTGTTTTTCTGTCGATAGGATCAAGATATCACGTACAGTCCGTGAGCTCTAAGAAAGGGACTTCGGTTATTGACGCTGATACGCGGAGGCAGAGATCGATTTTACTCCATAGCCGAATCCCTTTCTAAGAGTTCATAGACTGTAATAAGATGTTCTTGTAATAATAATGTCCAAATCTACAAATTCACAGGTGTAAATGCAAAATGACTAGAAATTTTACAAGAAAAAAAAATCGTTCCTTTCAAATTCCTACGATGGCGCTTTAGGCTCAATTTACATTGCCGCGGAATGGAATGGAAGCGGAATACGCGCGTTCCCCGGAAGGCGCGCGACCTCTTTTTTGGCTCGTATTTAGTTTGTATGTTACACAATTGACATAAAGTTCATTACGCTATGTACAATTACGTTGCGAAAATTCGCTTCCATTCCATTCCACGGCAATGTAAATTGAGCCTTAGTACGTGTATTTATAGATTCGATTATTCGTAATGTATTTAATGCTCGGATCTTTCCTCGATCCTATCAGTAAACACATCAATACGCAATTTAATTTTTAAAAAATCCCCGAAAGTCATCTCAAAAATTCAACCGAGTAAAGTCTTTATAATGGCGCTTTACACATTTTTAGCCTTTCCACTGTCGAATAATTTCGTGAAAGGAGCTCAGCACCGGGACCATTAATAACCATTTTAACTGACAAATTATCCATCTTTCCTTCAGGTACCTAGTAAAATACTCATACAGTAACGCTCAGCAAGACGACCTCTGGCAAGAGCTAACAGACGTGAGCCTCCAATACGGCGGGCTCACTCGCAACGTCACCGTGAAGGAGGTCATGGATACATGGACCACGCAGACTGGATACCCGCTCCTCACCGTCTCTAGGGACTATAGTGACAACTCTGTCACTGTCACGCAGGTTAGTGACACTTGCTTGGTACAAATGAACTTTAGCAGCTTAGACGACCTCTGGCAGCTTAGACAACCACTGGAAAGAGCTAACAGACGTGATCTTCCAATACGGCGGGCACACTCGCAACGTTACCGTGAAGGAGGTCATTGATACATGGACCACGCAGACTGGATACCCGCTCCTCACCGTCACTAGGGACTATAGTGACAACTCCGTCACTGTCACGCAGGTTAGTGACACTTGCTTAGTACAAGACGATTCCTGATCGTTTAGACGATCTCTGGCGAAATTCCTTAATGTCAGTTTCATTTGCAATGTCATCATATCCAATACTTCCAATGAACAAAGACTTAAACTTTTCCCTAATTACCAAATATGTTTCTCAAGTCAATTTTTTTACCAAAGCAGATTTCTCATATGTTTTACTTCTTTGGCCAAAATGGAATTGTAAAGACCTCTCGTTCTAGAAGCCTTGTGTGTACCTAATTGTGTATCTTGCAAGACTTCTTCAATCGTAGCGGAAGTCTCGGAAAGCCGGGATCTATTCTGAACGTCCGTTGTGCTAGTTAGGTACGTATGATTACGTCCCCCACTTTTACTACTACACCTATTACACTAGCGAATTGCAAGTACCTATTTCCAGCGGAGCGATCTGTCAACGTACGCACGACGTATCTATTCGCCGCGTAGGCGCCCGAAGCCATATTCGAATTTTCTTACTTAGATACTCCGCTGGCGCAGCGACCCTAAGTGGATCTCGGCCTCCGACACTGGAAACAACAATTTATTTGTCTTTTCCAGAAACGGTTCCTGAACCTAGGTGCCAAGGCGAGCACGTCAGTCTCGTGGTGGATCCCGCTCAGTGTGATGTGCCAGTCGGAGGTGGGTCAACGACCGGACCCCGTGGAGTGGCTCGCAGACACCGAGGGCGTTAAGAATGAGGTGCGTACTTCATACGGTTGCGAACAGGTTACCATAGTTACACATAGCGGAGTGGCGGATGCTAGTGCTATCATGTAAGAGACCATCATGTGCTCTGTCTTGGGTAAGAGTTAGACTCGAATGGCATTGTCTGGCCTGGCTACTTTGAAATAGACTAGAGAGTTGAGCACGAGCAATGACCCGATTGTTGAATTACTTATCTTCGATAGGGGGTGGAAATAACCCCAGCGGCACTTCGACCCTTGATGATCTTTTGTGCCTACCCCATTTACACATGGTCATCTCATTGTGCAGGTTTCCTCACGATGTTTTCCTTCACCGTTGAGCAGTTGGTAAATGTACGTAAGACTTCGGAAAATACGAAAAACTCTTTGGTACATGGCACTGCACGGTTTCGAACCCGGACCTCCCGCATGGGAGTCCGGTGTCATTTACTTACTGAACGGATTATTCACTGATGAAAGTCGCAAGTTCTCCGACTAGTTTAGGTCTGTTTCGAAGACCTTGATACGGAGAGTGCGAAACGACCGATGTCGATGCGACGGCGTTTCGTCTGTGCTATAAGTGCTTATTATTGCGATACCGGTATGAAAACTAATGATTAGAACCGATTATCATTATTTTGCATTCAAGTTTATCAAATCTCTTCCGTTATTTGCATTCATAGATATTGTTGACTGGCAAGAGGGATTGACGAGAAATATTAAGATATTAACAAAGTGTAACTTTTTTTATTTACAGCACAGGTTCGAGCACGCTGCCAACGCTAAGGAATGGATACTCTTCAACCCCGACATGATTGGTAACTCTAGCTTATACTTCGGTGATTTCAATAGCCCGTTTTATTTAATTGTATAACAAAAGTTACCGACATAGCTCATAAGATTAGCGAGCTGAAGTGGCAGTGGGCCGGTCACGTCTGTCGCAGAACCGTCAACCGCTGGGGTAGACGTGTTCTGGAGTGGAGACCGCGTTTGGGCAAACGTAGTGTGGGACGGGCGTCCCTGCTAGATGGAGCGTTGATCTGCGCAAGGTAGCTGGTAACGGCTGGATGAGAAGAGCGGAAGGCTTAATGGCGCGCCCTGGGAGAGGCCTATGTCCAGCAGTGGACTAGAGTGGGCTGTTGATGATGATTTAATTGTGGCGCCATCTTTTAGTGTGTCTGCGAAACGAAACATATGGTCCATTTACACACAAAATTAGGCTTATATCTAAAATAATATTTCTTCCAGACAGACCTGGGCTCCGGACTACTACAAATAACAATCCTTGTAATTACAAGCTTAAACTAGTAATCTCATACAAAAAAAACAACAATGTTGCCATTTTAGAAATGTAATTACAAGGATTGTTGTTTCATGAAATAAGGTCATGTTGCTGTATTTTTTCCAATGGTAAAGATGTCAAAGCATATCAAGTTATATTAAATTACTTCCTATAAAAATGAGCCTATTGAAAGATGAATGTGAATACTTGAATCTTTGATGGCGAGAGAGGTATTCAAGTCGCTCCAGGAGGGCCTTATTTCACGAAGCAACAATCCTTGTAATTATAACTTTAAAATGGCAACATTGACGCTTTCTTTTAATGTTGTCATTTTAGACTTGTAATACAAGGATTGTTGTTTCGTAATCTGAGGTCAAGAAGGGTCATGTTACTTTTATAATCTCAATGTTCGTAACACTACCCCCCCAGCCCCGTACCGAATCAACTACGACAAGCGTAACTGGCAGCTCCTGGTGACCACTCTAACCAGCGCCCAGTTCGCCACCATCCCGCTTATGGGCCGGGTCCAGCTGCTGTCGGATGCCTTCGCATTAGCTTGGAATAACCAGTTGGACTACAGCACCGCTCTGCAGTGAGTACACTGACCGACCGGCTATTGTCTCTTCTCTCGTCTCTTACTGGCTGAGAATAAGATCCACATTTATGAACTGAACATTTTACTCATTTATTTCCTTAATTATTCCTTACTTATTTCCTTAATTAATTACAATTTTACATCACCCATTGACTTAATTATGTCTCTCCCATAGATTTAGAATGAAAAGTCAGAAAATGCCAGCGAGATAAAAAAAATGAACGTCAAAGGACGTAATTTTCTAAGTGTGTAAGGAAAATAAGCTTTAGTCACAGTAGGTAGCTCATGACCGAGATTGACCAACACTTGTCAAAAAACGGTCTATGTCAATTTAATTGTTATCTCTTTTTCTTACCTATGTGTCGTTTGCATATATACACGAAGTCTCGCTCCCACGCTCTTTTTTATTTGATTTATTACACATGGGACAATAAAAAGAGGACAATATGAAAATGAAAAATGAAAAAAATAAAAAGTTTATTTACTTATTACAGGGCACACAAAAAAATGACCTTCGACTTACAAACTAGGTCGAAAACCTGTATCTTGTAAGTCGGGATTCCGTCGCACTTTCTGTGCAAACAAATTACAAATTATATTCTTAACCTAAAAGGAATTTGGAAAATTTAATCATAAAGGAATTTATTTAGTAAAGATAATGGTAAGAGTGAGTATGGGTGGGGGTGCGTTAGGTTGTGTGGAAGTGTGTAATGATGTAAGTGTGCATATGTAGTGTAGGGTGAGTGGGTGTGTGAGTGTGGGAAGTTAAGTGTTAATAATCTGAAAAACGTAATTAGTTTAGTGTGTAAAATTTTATGTTATATGTATTAAAAATAATATTAACATTAAACGATGGAATAATTGTACCCCCTACATACATCCTTGTCAGTTCATTTACCTCACCTCATTATCAGCTCTATCGTCTTTATACCTACGTAGAAAAAACTATGTCTATGGTCTCCCCACAGATTGGCAAACTACCTCCACCGCGAGACAGAGTACCTCCCCCTCTCGACCGGGCTGCGCGCGCTCAGCAAACTGGACGGCGTGCTCAAGCGCACCTCGGATTACGGCGCTTTCCAGAAGTTCGTGCGGAAACTAATAACGGGGCAGTACGAACAGGCGGGCGGTCTGTCGAAGAAGGAGATTATTAATGGAGACGACTTGAATAGTGTTAAAATGCAGGTAAAGTAAGATAATAGGGCGTTCTTTATGTAGGACAGTTCTCGAGCTACAGCGCTTATTACACTTGACAGAATTCATGGAAACGGCTTAAATACTTAATAAAGTTGACAATTTTTTTATCGCCATTTCACTGTTTTATAAAAAAATACGTTCATAGCGTTGTAGTCATAACTATGTAGCAGCCAAATATTTTTTTTTGTTATTTGTAAACTCGTCACAATTGAAGAAATCAGTTAAACCGTGAACGTCGTTTCCAGGGATTGGCTTGGAGCCTCCTCTTAAATGACAATAATAGGTCGTCTTTTACGTAGGACAGTCCTTGAGCTCAAGTAGATGGCCAAGAAGACAACCTCCCAGAAATTCTGTCTTTTATAAAAAAACTATCAAATAAATAAATAATTCGTGGTTATTGTCAAAACTACAGTTAGACATATCGGGAGCTCAAAATAACCCCAAAGCGTGGTAAGAATCCCGTGTCTATTGAATAAGTTATGTGTCTTTCTTAATTATTATGTCCTACTTTTATAACAAATACCCACTAAAATATACTAAGACATGTTCGGACATATCCAGGCGATGACGAGCAGCTGGGCGTGCCGCGTGAAGGTGCCCGGCAGCGAGGAGAACGCCATCGAACTGTTCCAGCAGTGGATGGACACTGAGAACCCCGACGAGGAAAACCCGTGAGTGTTATGTGCTTTTTAATTATGGACAGTGGGTAACAGGCCTCAGAATATCCAGTTTGAACTGGCAGTGGGCAGGACAGGATGAGATGTCCATAGTGTGGAGGTCGCGTCAGGCGGTGGGCATAACGAGGGCTCGCTGCTCCGGCCACTTGTACCTAGCTGATGGGTGCTTGTGGGTTAGAAACACCACCGACTGAGAAAACTGGGAGGAGAATGGGATGGTATATTCCAAATATTGGAAAGTGTGATGCTGCAGATGATGATGATAATTAACTACCAGGTTCTTCCTTTGGGTACTAATTATTTGACACGTTCATACGAATGTTAAAAAAGTCATAAACAAAAACATAGGTATTGCAACAGAGTTCCACAGAGTATATCTTGATGTGACTTCCACTGTATAATCAATGCCGAAGCCTAAGCTTATATTGACTTCTAGAAAAGTTGATTAATTGAGTGTTATGGCGTACTTTTTATAAGACTGTCATATTGTCCTGATAGAGGTAAGTAAGGCGTGTGAAATCCATTAATAAGCACTTGGCCCGATCTTGACCCGTACTCCCTTCGTACAAGGGAATGCTTTTGCCCCTATACTGGGAATATTAATAGGCTGATGAGATGAGATGAGAAGACTATTTATATTAGCAGAAAGAAAAATAATCCAGTGTTTTGACGTGTCACCGAAGGATTTTCTGCAGACATTTTGCACCATAGAAATGAGATGATTATCCGTTCCAGGATTCCCCTGGATCTCCGTAAGACGGTGTACTGCGTGGCGATATCGCGCGGCAGCGTGCTGCAGTGGAGGTTCGCACTGGCGCGGCAGCAGCGCACTAACGTGGCATCTGCCAAGGCGGCGCTGCAGCGAGCGCTGGCTTGTACGAGGGAGGTGTGGATTTTGACGCAGTAAGTGTTTCGCCAAATGGTGCGTATGTCACCAACACTGCAGCGTATTTATTATTTTAATTTTTTATATTACATAAAACAAAACATATTTCACCGTAAAGTAATTACCGACACATCCAGGCAAGCCTAATCAGACGACTCATGGTGTGTTGTAACAGCACAAAAAGACAGGCCTGTGCTAGGGTTAGTTACTCTTTCTTTAAATGTTACTCTCATTTATTTGTATGCAATGGTAGTTCTTAAGATCTAGAACGCTACGAAACTCCAATCTATTTCTTCTGGTAGATATCGTTGGTTTTAGTCTTGTCCTATATTTAGGACACCTGTAAATTGAATATAAGAGTAGTCAAACTGGTGTGACAAGCTGATGTGACCACGAGTCGGTTATGGAATTCCTATATGAAAGGGTGTTCATTAGGAAATATTATTTTTGTTACAAATACAACCTACCATTACCTATAATACAGTATAGTTACATCTAAGTACTTCTTCAATAACTATCAAATATAGTTTCGAAGTAAGACCGTGCCCAACGTTCCTTATATCTTGCACGATCACTTTGTAACCATGCTCGTATCAGTCTAAAAACTTAGTCATGTTCTATATTTAGGACACTTATAACTATTTTATCTGTCTTCTCTAGTTCTCCGGGTTGTCCTCACCCTGTGGTTCTATTTTTGCTTTTAAAAAACCAGCAAAATATAATTTAATAACTATATTGCCTCAATCAACTTATTTTCGAGTTATTTAACAGCAAATTGGTTACTGCCTAGTTACTCGACACTAACTGGCCACGGGTCAACCGTCTCAATAGCAACCACTAGTCACCGGTTAGACATTCAATAGTTAACCGGCCATACGAGAGTCCCCTGATAGCAACCAGTTACGGTTAATTATTCGGAAATGCAATATTCTCGAATAAAATATCAAGACCGACGTCACTTGTTGTTTGCGCTGACATGTCTTTTTAGACTTGTAATTAAAGATTGTTGCTACGTGAAATAGGGCCCACTATTTTTTATATCTATAGGTGTTTCGTCTTTTGAACCAAATCGTTGTCTCTATCCTACCCTCATACCATGAGCCTACACGTGTCTGTTTTCAACCCCGGTTCGGTTCGCTGCAACCAATCACGTGCTCAGCGCCTTCTCCCACTGAATCAGCGCTTCGTGATGGGATGGAGCGAACAGAACCGGAATAGAATCGGACCCGTGAAGTCCTAGTCTAAATACCCTGTTACCCTGCAGGTACCTGGAGTGGGCCATCACGGACGGGTCGGAGGTGCGGCGCCAGGACGCGGGGCGCGTCATCAGCGACATCGCTGACTCCAGCGTCGGCTTCTACGTCGCCAAGGACTTCGTCTACACCAGGATTCAGGACATCTATGCTGCGTGAGTGGTTTTACAATACAGTATACGATACGGTACGATGCGATCCGATGCGACATTGCAACGCGATGTGTCGCAACATGATACGACACGAAACGGGACGACATGACACGATGCAATGCAATACTATACAATATATTTCTTGTCTTACCGTACTTTTACCTTAGGTACCTAGAAAACTAGGTACAGTTGAATTTCAAACCTGCGGTTATTTTCTGTATTCTGGGATTAACCCTTTACCGCATTGCAGGTCATTATTGGGTTGTAAGTTTGAGATTAAATTTCAGTATACCTACGAGTATCTTTCTTCTCATCAGCTTATTAATGTCTCCACTGCACAGGCCTGCCCTTGCACAAGGGGGGCACATAACAAGGGGTACAACAACACCGAGCGGGCCCAGTGCTGATTGGTAGATTTCACACGCCTTCGGAATTTTTTGGCATGCAGGTTTCCTCACGATGTTTTCCTTCACCGTTAGAGCAAGTCGGTAAATGTACGTAAGTACGTAAATTCTGAAAAACTTGTGGGAATGGCATTGCATGGATAAGGACACCGGCGTCCTAGCCACTAGGCCACCGACGCTCTTATAATAATATAGTTTTTTTATAAACTTAATTTTGTTTTTGAGTATTTTATTTAAATTGTTATATTACTTATTGTATTTTTTTTAGTATGTTCTAGCTAAATAAACGTATTTGTATAATTAATGATTTACCTTCATTCGCCAGGTTCAATGGTCAGGGCAGGAGGCTGGGCCACATCATCAAGACCCTGCTCGGTCAGTTCACGACGCAACGGGAGCTGGATGAGGTAAACCACTTATTAAAAATTTATGAAACTCGATAGTAGTGATCCCCGTACTTTTCCTTGTCCATCATCAGGTCCTCAAGGTTTTACCTATATAAGAATAAGAGAATAAGAATAAGTTTATTTGTGCGGTTAGATTACAAAGTATCCATAGTCCATACACCAGTAGGAACTTAGGCATAGGTTATATTAAATTAAATAAAATTAGTGAGCACAAAACGTTTACAATAAACGCTGACCTCCGAACTAGGAAGTTCCTGTATCTCGGACGACAGATCTCTTCTGTGACCAGTGCAATTGAACATGTAACAGAGACATGTAAAGTTGGCCAAGCCAAGAAAATATAAAAATGACAAAATTAATATTAAAAACAATATAAAAGAATATAAAAGCAAGTCTTTGAAAGAAAACAGAAAAGAACAATAATAAAGGTTAATATAAGGGGTTATAACACAGAATGCAGTGTGTGTGTGTCTGTGTGTGTGTTTGTTTGTGTGGGTTTATTTGTGTGTGTGTATGTGTGCGCGTGTGTGAGAGCGTGTATGTGTATGTGTGTGTGTGTGTGAGGGTGTGTAAGGTCTTAGGTGAGTAGGTGTATAAGATATCTAAACATTCTAACTTCCTAGTTCTGAGGTCAGTGTTATTGTAAACTAACTGGTTGCTCACTAATTTTATTTAGTTTAATATAACCCATACTTAAGTTCCTACTGGTGTATGGACTATGGATACTTTGTCATCTTACCGCACAAATAAACTTATTCTTATTGTACTGAACGAAGCCGACCGAACCGAATTCGAACCGGCTTCGTAGTTTTAGTCTAAAACCTCAGTCCGTCTCAACAGCCGCTTAGTAACCAGCTTATCGTCAAATTATTTTAAAACAGATAGCAACATCATTGTACGATAACTCGTACCCATGTGCGATAGTACCTAATACATACTTATTAATGTTTGTTTTTATTGATGTTTACAATACTGGTTGTTTTCCACCAACCGTTGGCACTTGGCAGTCGTTCGTTGAGTGGATTACAATCGTCAACTAAAGTGATGAAAACATCCAAAATTAAATCTCTTCTAAGTCGTTTTCCTCATTGCTGAGGGTCGTGATCATTCTGAGGAATTAATCACATAGAACGACTTAGCCATCGCCTTCCCTATTTCACACACTGGTTATCTCAGTGTGCAGGTTTCCTCACGATGTTTTCCCCTCCCGCAATGCAGTCGGTAAATGTATACATAAATCTTTTGAAAAAACCGAAAAACTCATTGGTACTGGCATTGCCTAGTTTCGAACTCGGACCTCCCGCACGGGAGTTCGACGTCCTAGCCACGACGCCACCGACGCTCAAAAACTAGAACTAAATAAACATCTGCAATAATTGTTTCGTGACATAACACAATTAACAAAATATTGAAATTGAAATCGTTTATTTAGCGCTGTAAACACCAGAATACAGAAGTATACAAAGTTTAATACATGCAGCACAGAACATCCGGTGCGGTACAGTGCCAAAAATGGTACACCAGCTCAGCATAATGCTGAGGCAAGCCATAGCGCTGATTTTCAGCTGACCCTCAGTGACTGCACGGACGAAGAAAGCAACAGTGTGTGCGTGTTGTGATGTATGAATGTGTTTGTTAGTATGAATGAGGATATTAGTGTGTATGTGAGGTATATCAAACCCATATGTCTATTCCATACAATACCTGCGATAAAGAACAAGGTAGAATTATGGTAGGTAGTACAATTTCTATCAAGGTTCAATATCAAGGTAGAACAATTTCTGTTTTAAATGTATAATATAAATATAAATAAATAATGAAATAAATAATAATAATAATTAAATATCTCATAAATACCTTTTATAATACAGGCTGTCGCCTAGTGCGGAGTCTAACATCTAGCATAGTGTTATGTATTGTGTTTAAATTTAAAATTCCAACATTACCCTCCTGACTTCACCGTAGTCGAGTAACGAGACACTTTTCCAACCACCTGTACGACACAAACACTTTTTGTCAATCGGCGCTTGACCTTCAATAAATACTTACATCTCATCATTATCCAATTATACTGTATTCAGTCAGTCAGTACCACTCCAACCTGCCACCATGTCGGTCATATTGTACAAGTGCGACGGCAGCGCTCCGTCCAGAGCAGTCCTGATGATGCTCGATATTCTAGACTTGATATTAAAAACAGTAGACGTGAACCCGGCAGCTGGGGAGCATCTAAAACCAGACTTTTTGAAGAAGAATCATTTGCACACCGTACCGGTTTTGGAAGATGGTGATTTCACATTGACAGATAGCCACGTGATTATGACTTATTTAGTGGCAAAGTTTAAGCCGAATTGTGAATTATATCCCAAGGATTTGAAGATCAGATCTACGATTGATCAAAGGATGTACTTGGAAAGTACTATATTGACGCCAAAGATTATATCGTCTGTGGCCATTTTGAAGAATCAGGGCTGTTTGACAGATGAGCTAATTGCAACTATCGAAAATGCGTATGGATTTTTAGATAAATATCTGGAAGTGACCCCGTATCTAGCAACAGATCACTTGACCTTAGCAGATGTGTCATGTGTTTCGTCCCTCGCTTCACTGAACACGTTGGTGCCTATTAATGAGAAGGTCCCTAAATTGAGGGAGTGGTTTGAACGCTTGAAGAAGGAACCATGGTTTCAGAAAATCAACGTTCCCGGAGTGAAGATTTTTGAGGAATTTTTGAATACGTTGAAGAAGTGAATTTTTCAACTTATACGTTGTATAGGAATTGTAATATTTGTGATAACCTACCTTATATTTTTAAAGTTTATTGAATTACCCAAATAAAACAAGATTATTTTTGAAGTGGAGTTGTTTTTCTTGAGCGTCGGTGGTCTAGTGAGACCACTGCTAGGACGCCGGACTCCCCATGCGGGAGTTCCGGGTTCAAAACCATGCAATGTCATGTACCAATGAGTTTTTCGGATTTTTTCTGAGACTCATGTACATTTACCGATTTGTACATCTAACGGTGAAGGAAATGTGCATGTCTGAGGAAATTAAAAGTTTCCGAATGCGTGTGAAGTCCACCAATCAGCACTGGGCCCTTTCGGTGGATCATGGCCCGTACCCCCTTGTGCAAGGGGAGGCCTGTGCCCCATTAGTGGGGACATTAATAGGCTGATGATGTTGTTTTTCTCGTCGTTTCCTGGGTTATTTTATTTTACATAAATTGGTTGATTTAGATAGGTAGCCAAGGCCTAGTAATTCACTGACCCTCCTCCCCCCGAAACTATATTTATAATATTCTCTTACTCCTTAGTTCCTGGTATGGAAGGAAGCGAACGCGAAGTACTTGGAAGATTCGAAACTGGCGGTCTCCCAAGCCATCGAAGCGACCAAAGTGAACATTGACTGGCTAAAGCGCAACCAGAAACTGGTCGTCGACAAACTGCGAGAATTCTCCGCGTAAGGCCCGTTAGCTAAAGTAGATAGTTTGGTTTTTGACAGAGGAACTCTGGCAACAGTGATATTTTCTGGTGTTTGTCAGAGTAACTTTGGGTAGATATTTTCTGTAGATATAATCAGAAATGAAAAGAAGAGTCATTACTAGCATCCGTACTCCGTCCATACTCTTCTTTTCACTCTGAACTCGGGCAAAGTAGATAATCATTCTAGTTTTTATTAGAACAATTCTGGCTAATGTAGATAATGTTTGGTTATTGTTAGAGGAACTTTATTAACAGAAACTAGCTCGAAAACAATCTAAAATCAATTCAGATCTGATTACAGATTCGTGATATATATATTTTTTGTAAGGTCCGGTTTCACGATAGTTTGTAAATGATCTGGTTATGCAAATGTTAGTGAAATCGGCCCTTGGTGTTTGACAATCAGATTTTAGAAAAATTTAAATATTCAGCATTTCCTCATATTACCAAACGATCTACACAGTGAAGTAAGAATCGTGTAAAAAGAAAAATATTAAAGTTCCTTTACCAAAAACGCTAATAGCAGAAGAAAATAGAAAAGTAGCACAAAAACTTAGACCAAACTAAAGCATAATCCTGATGTTTGGTTATTGGTCATTCCATTGTTTTTTTTTTAAATTTGTAGGTACTTAAAAATGACCAATGTCCAAGTCTCTGTAGATTTAAAGTTGTAATTTTGAAGAAGTATTTTTGAATTGTATTTTGTTGATAGACGTAAGTAGATGGTAGATTAATTTAGTATTGTAGTTCCGTAGCGTCAGTATTTGTAAATAAATACGTACCTATTAAATTAAAAGAATCAGTTGAAATATTTCTTGGCTTTGCTTTTCTTTTATGTACTTATAATGTACTTTTGCAGTTGAATCTTTAGATATTCAAAATTGTCAAAACAGTTCAGCGTTTAAACTTAGAAGTGCTTAAGCTAAGAACAAGAATGTACATAATTATTGTAATGCGTAGTTTTGTATAAATAACAAGTCGGTTGTGTACTTAAACTGCTTAATTTAAAGTTTGGTTATAGACGCTTCACTCCATTTTTTTTGTAAGTATACTAATCAATATTTAAAATAAGACTTGCGAAGCTAATTTTATTCTCTGCAGTAATTTCAAAAATAGCTAGCAGAACATAATTATTTATTTAAGCCCAGTGAATCAACTGTATAACTATTTTGAGGCTCAGTTCCATGAAATCACATCTACTATTTAACGACTCAATATTATTTTGAGTCAGCCCTTATCTGATAATATGAAACACTTGCTGTTGTTTGCAAAGTGAGGGGTGACTCTAATAATAATACTTGAGCTTCCCTTCCCTTTTCTTAGTGACCCTAACGAGGCTGACATGGTCACCTTGTCGTGTACTAAATCCTCTAAACTGAGATAATAAAAAAAACATGTAACAACAATTCTTGTTCATTTTGTATGGGAATTTCTATTAGTGTTACCATTTCAGACTTGTAATTACACGGATTGATATTTAATTTAAGTATAATTATATTATAGTAGTTGGGAAGGTAGTTAGTAGTAATTGTAGTTTCGTGGAACTGGCCCCAAAATCAAAACTTTAGTTATGTAGCTGAAAAAATGTTGCAATCTTATTTTCTTTTTTTTTATTGTTTTGACAATAGCCAAAGGCGCGTGCGGCCGCCCGGGTCCCCCTGGCGGGGGCGGCCCAGCAACGTGATATACTCTATTTTCGCCATACACAACATATCCAGTATCCTTAGCGATGCGCACAATCACAGGCCTAACTTGTATGACGTTGCCAAATGAGGTTTGACAAGTTTGTAGAAAAAATATGGAAAGAGATCAATTTTGTACTAGGATAGGGACCAGTGTCATCTGGGCCCTATTTCACGAAACAACAATCCTTGTAATTAAAAGTCTAAAATGGCCACATTGACACTGTTTTGTTGTGGATTTCTATTAAGGCGAGATTCTCCGCACAGCAGCGCTGCCAATCGAAAAAAACTCATGTTTCATTATTAAGTTATATTTAAAAAACTTGCCCGAATAACCTCCGAAAGGATAAGTAGTATTTTTTAAGCTAGCATTAATAACCCTAGTTGAATTACTGAAGTTACAAAACGCATTTCAGCCAAAAACGACCACTTTTGGTGATAATGCGTTTTGTAACTTCAGGAGTTCAACTTCATAAAAAATACTACTTATCCTTTCGGAGGTTTTTCGGGCTAGTTTTTTTTAATAAAACTTAATAATGAATCGTGTTTTTTTTTTTGGTTTTTTGTTTGACATTTAAGGCTTGTATTGTTGTTACGTAAATCGACGCCCTGATATAGTTTTGCGGTAATAGGTAGGTGGTTACCTATTACCTACTTACTTACCTTATTATTGTGTACTTTTCATACTTTTTTAACATCATACATGTTTTTGGCTGTGCTTAAAGTGATACGTATTTATTAACTTGTAAAAAAGTGGCGTGTCTCAAACCTAGGTAGCTATGTAATTACGTTTTTTTGTCCATTATTTATAGAGTAGTTAAAGTGTTGTCCGTCCAATTTTTTTGGGTATAGAATCTATCGAAATTTTCAAGATAAAATGTTTTATAAAAGGTGATAAAGTTTAATAATTAATAGTATTAATAAATGCCTCTACGATATTTATATAAACATTTTACAGACATTAGAATATGACTTATTTTGAGCACTTGTTAAATGCAATTAATGACAATAAAATATTTTTTTCGTAAATTGTTTTTTTTTTTTTAATTCTACAAGTTTTTGTCCCGGGGCTTTCCCCAGGTCCACCTATTTAGTTCACCTGGTGGACCACGGGCAAAAATATTCTTCCGTGGTCCACCAGGTGGACTAAGGTGAACCATAGGAAATTATTATTTAACCGTGGTCCACCTTTGAGCACACAATCTTTTTGGTATTTCGTCTCTTCGGACGTCGAGAGGGCCCCGCCTACTTCACTGTAATTGAATCTTTTCAAGTGCACCTCTTTTTCAAGAACTTTCAACGTATTGTTTCTTTATCGTTTGACAATTAATCTTTGAGTATTTCCTGACACTCTAACGGAATTAGATGTGTTGTCCCTACCAGTAAAAAATCTTAGAATCCGGGTTAGTGTAATTTATATTTATTGCTTAATCTTCTCAAAAGGCGAAGAAAATCTTCAGAAATAATCATCCGATCTCTTCATTTGTCAATTTCAACATATGAACACTTTGTTATGTACCAAAACATTTTTTGGTCGTATAAATTGTTTTGTCGTTTTTTTTACATTAAAGAGTGTACATTTTTTTAATTATTTTTTTATAATAGCCTATAGACCAGGGGTTCCCAAACTTATTTTGTCTACCGCCCACTTTGAGAATAAATTATTTTTTAGCGCCCCCATTTTTCCCCCTGCTTAAAAACGACTATAACTTCAAATTAAATTAATTAATTATTGTGAGCCATATTAGCGGAGATTAAACATTAATTCTAAACGAGACTTTTACTATAATTCGCAAGAGTTAACTTGAAACCTGAGCGCAGTCGGTAATACACAACGGCGCTCAGGTCTCAAGTTAACTCTTACGGGCTATACCTGCCAATGAGAATGATTATTGAAACGCAACTTTATAGTATTCAGAGTATCTTTTATTCAAAATAAAACAAACATAATCGACCCATTTTTTTTCTGGGTCTCTTATCGCCCCCCTTTAGGCCTGCAGCGCCCACAAGGGGGCGTTATCGCCCACTTTGGGAAAGGCTGCTATAGACTGTCCCACTGCTGGGCAAAGACCTCCCCTCCTCCTTTCCATGTTTCCCTATCCTCGGCGTCCTTATACCATCCTTTTTGGAAGTGGTCGATATCGTCCTTCCACCTACGCCTGGGCCTGCCTCGGCGCCGCTGTCCGTCTTGTGGCACCCAGACACCCAGTGCATGGCGATCTTTGCCCACCTTTCCGGATGCATGCGGCATACGTGGCCTGCCCAGCCCCATTTCAATAGAGCTTTAGTGATTGCATCAGCGATGCGTGTTTTGGAGCGTAGGGTCGTGTTCCTGACGCGATCCGTCCTTTTCACGTTGAGTATGCTACGCTCCATAGCACGCTGGCAAAAACACCTAAACCAAAAAAAGTACAATATTTGCAGAGGTAAGGACGACACGGAGGAGTTTACATGGAGACGCTTACGACTCCGAGGGCGAGGGAGCATAGCGTGTGTGAATATTGTAGTATTATGTACGAATTTCATTTTAATACACGTTGTATGACTTTTAGTTGTTTCTTTCCTTAGATACGAAGGCTAAGCTGAACTAAAACCCTTGTCTAAAGTGACAACACTGATCTTTGAATACCTGAAATGGTAGTTTGTAAAATGTTACAAATGTGTAAGGAATTTTAATTTGCTTCGCACATTGTGCAATCATTTCAAATGAAGATAAAGTAGAATCAAGATTACACTATACGGATACGGGTGTAACAAAAAGGTGAAGTCATGTTTGAGGATCTGATGCAGTGAATGATTTTGAGCATCTGCATTCGTAGTTTCTTCAAAATCTGAATGTAACAAACAAATACACAACAAAATAAATGTATACACTCACTCACAAACACACACACACACACCCACTCACCCTCAAACACCCTCTCACAACAGTTTATTTTTTTATAATAATTTTTATATTAGTGTATCCCCCAGGCCATTAATTAGACTTGCTATCTACTACGCCGCAAGACGGCCGATGAGGCCAGTGCGGGTAGTAGAGACCGATATTTACTTATACATTGTAACTACACTATTGTTAAGTGATTATAATTTGAATATTTTTGGGTTAATAATTATTTTTGTATTTGTATTATTTTTAAATTGAAAAATAATAAAAAAAAACGTATTTTTAGATAACAGGATTTTGCATTTTTTTGAAGCTTCATAATTTAGAAACCAAAATTATAAATATAGTTTATAATTTTGGTTTCTAAAGCCTATTTCTTTTTCGTTTGAAACGGGATACTTTTATTTTTTCTCCATACTATTTTGGATGAAAACTGATTGCAGGTTTCACTTATATATATTTTTTCTCGAAAATTATACAGAAAGTTTTTACTTTTGTAGTATTTTGTTATATGCATCAAAACACGTACCTAATATATATATTTTTTAATTTTTTCACCAGCATTTTTTGTCCATACTGGCTCTGCGTCAGTTACAGTTTTGATCCCTTCAATAAGACTACACCCTTTCGTTACACCTGTATAAATATGTGATGTTGTGGAGGAAAAAAATACCAACTCAGCCAGCCATGGTGCCGCAACCTGGGCTGCGATGCTGATCTTCAGTTAGTCTGGTGAAACAGAGCCGTACAGTTTAAAAGTTAAAAATAATCACGCAGTGTCATAAAAAAGTATAGATACA
The DNA here is from genome assembly GCA_947369225.1 of Hofmannophila pseudospretella. Classification (NCBI taxonomy): domain Eukaryota; kingdom Metazoa; phylum Arthropoda; class Insecta; order Lepidoptera; family Oecophoridae; genus Hofmannophila; species Hofmannophila pseudospretella. Next base: position 10,649,351 of record OX376334.1, read on the forward strand.
TAGAACATTATTCTTCTCTCCTTTAGTTTTATTTTGTCATCACTGTATTATCTTTATTATATTATAATTATATTTTTGTGTTAGTATATAGTATTTATTTATTTATTTGTATATTAATGTATTATATTATATTTATGTACGTATTTTCTATTTTGTATTATTAAGTAGGTATATTTATTTAGCATATAGGTGTACACTTCGCCTGCCTTGATATGAATCAAATTGTTTTTTTATGGGGTTTGCTGGAAGAGATCTCTCTTAGAGATAAGTCACGCCCTTTGTGTTTCACATATATTTTTTGGTATAAGTTTGTATTATATTGTGTAAAATAAAGAGTTAATATTATCATTTGAATTTGATATATAATTTATTGCAATTTAAAACTTAACTTAGAGCCTAATAATAATACTTTACAAAAAAAAATGCTTATTGAGCTAAGTATGTTTTTGAAAAATCAATGGCACCAAACGGTAACTTAAAACAATTTTCTATCTATGGACATTTCTATCTATGTTTACAATGTAACCAGGAATATCTCATAATTATTTATTAACGATTCTACGATCCTTTTAATTACAAGCCTAGAATAGCTATTTAGTGTTGCCATTTTATGCTTGTATTTTAGCTCTGTTTTAGAGCGTCGCTGGCGTCGTAGCTAGGACATTGGACTCCCATGCGGGAGGTCCGAGTTCGAAACCAGGCAATGCCATGTACCAATGAGTTTTTCGGTTTTTTCTAAAGACTTATGAACATTTACCGACTGCTCTGACGGTGAAGGAAAACATCGTGAGGAAACCTGCACACTGAGATAACCAGTGTGTGAAATGGGGAAGGCAATGGCAAACCACCTCATTAAATCTGCCACGAGAGCCGTTCTATGTGATTAATTCCTTAGAATGATCACGACTCTTAGCAATGAGGAAAAACGACTTAGAAGAATTTTAGTGAAATGCGATCCAAGTATATATATATATCTATATATGTACCTGAGTCCCAATTTACGAAACCACAATCCTTGTAATTTTTTATTTTATTTTATTAAATAAGGAGAGCTGACGAGCAAACGGGCCACCTGATGTTAAATGATCACCGTCGCCCGTAGACATCTCACCTCGCTGTATTAATATTAGAGGGTTTTTGATGCACTGCTAACCTTGAGAACTAAGATGGAGTGCCTCATGTGCTGGAAATTACGCTGGCTCTCTTACCCTTCAAACCGAAACACAGAAATGCAAGCATCTCTGCTGAACGGTAGAAATAGATAAGAGGGTGGTACCACCCTGGATCTACCACTACCATATTTTTGAACACAACGTAGCGTCATTGTTGCCATTAAAGACTTGTAATTAAAAAGATTGTTTTTCCATGAAAAGGGACCCTGAGCTGAGTATCTCATCTCATCAGCCTATTAACGTTCCCATGGAGTTCTTTTAAATAGGCCAAGTTCATGGTGTGGTTTTACAATATTTCAAAACCATTATAAAAGCTACTTCATACAAAAATATTTGCTATACAAGTGTATAATAATAATAACAATATAAAGTATAACGTCTTATAAAATAGAGTATTCAGATCATCACACAAAAATACTACTTTTGTAATAATTTCTTATAAATATTTAAGTCACTAGTAAATTAAAAAAATATTTCAAAGTCTTGTGACCTGTCGTAGATATGGAATAGTACAAAAATGTCTTTAGGTTAGTAAGTATTATTAGCACTGATCGGAGTAGGTAGAGCTGTTTTTGGTACTTGCCACATACGGTCATAATATGGATAAGTATGCCCAATAATCCCGGGATTTCCGGGATTGAATAAATATATTATTTAGATTTTTAACGTTATATTTGTTTTGGTATTTCTGCTCAGTAACTACAAAACCGGATCTACAAAACTCATTAGACCGATCTTGATGTATGGATGCGAGATTTGGACACTAACCTTTAAGCAAGAAAACAGACTCTTGGTGACCGAGAGGAGGATATTGAGGAAGATTCTGGGACCAGCCAAGAAAGAAGATGGAGGGTGGAGGATGAGAAAGAATAGAGATGGTGAACGAGCCGAACATCATAGGAGAGACGAAAACGGCTCGACTCCGATGGCTCGGACACGTCACTAGGATGGAGGAGGATCGGGCAGTTAAACGAGCGTATGTGGGACGCCCTAACGGACGACGTCCGGTCGGACGTCCCAGATACCGCTGGCGCGATGAAGTGGAGAAGGATCTGCGGGAGCTCCGGGCGCCTGACTGGCTCCAGACTGCGTACGAGAGAGAGCGATGGCGCTCTTTGGTATCGGAGGCCAAGATCCACTTCGGGTCGCTGCGCCAGCGGAGTAAGTAAGTAAGTAAGTATATTTATTTTGATACACATTTAAGATTGGTGGCGAAATATCTTTTTTTAATATTCATGGCGCTAGTGTACCTAAGGTAGTGTTTTAACTTCTTCGTAAGTTCACAATTTTTTTAAAATCGTAATCCGCCGAGTAAGGGCGAGGTTTATAAAAGTAATTTACAACATTTGCTCGATAACTTAAAACGGGATCCCGAAATCATATCCATATTAATATAACCTTTGAGGACATTGACCCGAAAGAGCTCTACCTACTCCGATCACTGGTAATTAGGTATTTATTTAACTAATATTTGTAAACATTTGTATAAAATTTAGTCTAATGGCAATTTTTTCGATAAATGGCAATTCATAAAAAAAAAAATAGTGGGCAAAGTAACAATGCCTTTGTGTTTTTACGTTTAAAATTAGCAATTTTCAGACATTTGTCAAAACATTCTAAAGAAATACACGTCCAGGGAAAAGTGAAGGCTAGCACAGAGCCAAGAAAAAAGGCACAAAAAAGGCCAAGAAAAAAGGCATGCAGTGGGCGAATACAAGCTGTAAATGATGGTGATGATGAAACACGGTCAACAACTTGTTGCCCAAAGTGGTGAAAGCATTTAATTAGAAGATGTATAATTGACAAAATACAATTACAGTCAGTGATGTATTACAGTCAGTGATGTATTACAGTCAGTGATGTATTACAGTCAGTGATGTATTACAGTCAGTGATGTATTCACTATCACACAATACGCAAAGATACATTGAGATCTGTCCCTAATTCTTTAGGTGCTCATCAAATTTGCAAATAATCCTGAAATAAATTAGGAAGACTCGTTTGCTTGCTTATGCTTGCTTAAAACTAATAAAGTCGCCTGTGATCAGGCAAATGTGCGGAACCTGGATGGATGGATGCTTCTGTTTCCAGTGTCTGCAAAAAAGACAGAGCACACATGCTAATATTATTTTTGAATTAACTATCAAATAAATACTGTAGGTCAACACTAGGGAGCTAGGTTTCTCGAGTAGTTATCATTATTTTATCTATATCTGCCGCATAGCAGCAATGCTGCATTGCTGTGCTCCAATTTAAAAGGTAAGAGAAGAGAGCTACAATAATTACCGGCACATGAGACACTCTACTTAAGTCCTGAAGGTTAGCAGCGCATCGGAAATTATAATTTTCGTATATAGTGAGGTGAGATGTCTATAAACGACTACTTACAATCGGGGCTTTAATTTACTAAACAACAATCCTTGTAATTACAAGTGTAAACGGTAAAATAAATAAACAATAGTAATTAAGTATTTATTATGCTACGATGATACGGACTACTAGTTTTCAAGCAACATAATAATATTTCTTTTAAATACAAATTAATAATTGATAGGACTTGTAGTTAGAAGGATTGTTGTTTCGTGAAAAGGGTCCAGGAGACTCGCTAACATAAAATGAACTTAGATCCTCGTTGATACTAAGAGAACTTACCATGGCTATATCATCACGAGTCCTCCACATCATTACTGGCTATGAACCTCAGCCGGGTGTCCGCCGCGGTGTTTCCTCAGGGTGCCCAGAATAGCCATCATATCCATAACGCCCTTTTGCTATAGCAACACTTATACAGATGACACCTAGACAGATGTTGTGTAAACTTACCTTGTGTTCATCATCACGAGTCCACACTACCGTTGGTCACGAACCCCAGCCAGGTGTCGCCGTTTCGTCAGAATGTACAGGGTGGCCAGGATTTACTTTACGCAAGGATCTAATAAAGTTCCTTAGCTTCACGTCTTGTTGCTATAGCAACACTTATACAGATGACACTAAGATGGGTTCTGTATATGCTTACCATGTCTACATCATCACGAGTCATCCACGCTACTGCTACTGCAGGCTACAATACCTGGCCGGTGTCCTCCGCGGCGTTTCCTCAATGTCCCCAAAATGGCTAGGATTTACTTTCAGCAAGGATCTTATAAAGCTCCTTAGCTTCACGTCTTGTTGCCATAGCGACCCTTATACAGATGACACCTAGATAGAAGCCGTATACGCTTACCATGCCTTCATCATCACGAGTCCTCTACACTACTGCTGGACACAAAACCCGGTCGGTGTCCGCCGCGGCGTTTCCTCAAAGTGCCCAGAATGGCAAGCATTTCCTTCACGGCCTCAGGTTGCTCGTCCTTCGGCTTGCGTTCCATGAAGTTCTGGTCGGTGGACTTGAGCTGGAACTTGCCGCCTTTGATTTGGTCTACTATCGCGTCTATTGCGCCACCTGGTGGTTAAAAACAATATTTTAGATAGATAGATAGATAGATACTATAAATAACTATAATATGACCTTACAATGACAATATTGGTTATTTTATTTCAGTTGGACCACGGGGATTATTCCAAATTTATTTGTGCAGGAATAGAGTGTAAAATGGCAACACTTGTGATGCCATTTAACAACAATTTTAAACTTGGGCCCTATTTGACACCACGGGGAATATTCCAAAAATTACTTGTGTAGGAATAGAGTGTAAAATGGCAACACTTGTGATGCCATTTAACAACAATATTAAACTATTTGACACCACGGGGATTATTCCAAAAATTACTTGTGTAGGAATAGAGTGTAAAATGGCAACACTTGTGATGCCATTTAACAACAATATTAAACTATTTGACACCACGGGGATTATTCCAAAAATTACTTGTGTAGAAATAGAGTGTAAAATGGCAACACTTGTGATGCTTTAACAACAATTTTAAACTTGGGCCCTATTTGACGAAATACTAGTCTAAAATTACAAGTCTAGAATGGCAACATTGACACTATGAGGTTTAACAAGAATTATTGTTCCTTGGGTCTTGGTTGCTGTTTCGAAAAATATGACCCGCAGAAATATGATCACTGGAAAGTAAAGTATTTGATTAGATTCAAATAATATACTGTTTCACGGGTTTTTACTGTATTTTATTAATTACGACCGGTTTCGTTTACACATCTTCAGGTATTTGTTTATAATGTGTAAACGAAACCGGTCGTAATTAATAAAATACAGTAAAAAACCTGTAAAACAGTATATTATTTAAGTCTAATCATGTACTACAAGTTTCAACAAGTACCAACAACCGCAAGTGTTAACCAAGTAAAGTATTATCTAGAATTATAATAATATTTTTGAAATTACAATAAAAAATAAAAAATATTGATGCAGACAGTATCTTTTACATTTTCTGAGATTTCTCTGGCCCCCACACTAGGAAAAAATAAATTAAAAATAAAGAACAAAGATGCAACAACAACCAGTACAACAATGCCTTCAGAATGCTATTGAGGCTGCCTCGCTTCTGCAGCGCCTCCGGAATGTTTGCGGAGGCGCGCACCGACGGCTTCCATGCGCTCGTGCGCAAGAAGACCGCCTCCTTGCTGCACAGAGTGGAGGGCGGCAACAATGGCATTCTGAAGACGATAGCGGGCAAGTTTGACTGTCCTATAATCAGACACTGGGTTCGTGTGTTGACCGGGTTCGGGTAGGTCCCGATGAACGCACCAACTCTCTGTCCCACATTTGCTTTAAGTTTTTCTTTGTAAATAATTACTAACATAGTCTTAAGTACCTGCATTGTTACTAACAAAAATTGAACCTCTGTTGTTCCGATAATAAATTGAATTGATTTGATTTTGATTTGAAAGATATACTGGGAATAGGCAACACTAACCTCCATTCTGCTTACTCTTTTTCAACGTGCCCTGCTTATTGGTCAACATCTCCGCCATATCCCCTCCACTACCCGCCGCGACGAACACCGTCGGTGGAGGGGGCGGCGGCGGTGGGGGTGGGGGTGGGGGCAGGGCGGCCGGTGGAGGGGGAGGCGGTGGGGGGAGTGATGGTGGGGATGGAGGCGGAGAGGGAGGGGATTGGGGAGGTGGGGAATGGGAGGGTGGAGGGGAGGGTGCCGGTGGAGGTGATGGAGGTGGCGCTGGAATTAAATGACAAGAGTTAAATAAAATGTAGTACCTATAATTACCACAATGGTGGAAAGTGGAAAGTCTTATCCGTTTGCTGTGCCCTCACAGGGTACCGTATTGTGTACTGGTTTATAATTTAAGAACTTTCTAATTATATGGTATGCAATAAATGTTTTAGTTTGAATAGAGCTAAGTGAACCAACTCAAATGGGTCAAATTAAAGATGCAGTACAAGTATCGCCGGATCAAACCTACTTCTGTTCCCCATGTATCTAACCCTATAGGTGAACTATTTAATTCAGACCGCACTCTCGCCCTGTCGTCGCGCCCCGCGCCCCTCAAACATCACGGGTGTGGTCTGAGTTAAATGGTTCACCTACAAACCATTAAACTTAGTAGATTTAAAAAGAACATTTATCCCAACTTTATTTAGGAATGAAGAAAAATTGAATTAAGGAGACAAAATCACCTAAAGAAAACAACTCACCATCAACCTCCTTCACTTCCTTAACCTCTATCTTCTCTTCCCTCCTGTCCCCCCCTCCGTTCTCAAAGTAGCTGATCCTGGACATAAGGTTGTTTCGCCTCGGCCTCCCCCGCTCGGCCTCGCCTTCTGCCAGCCTTCTCTCGGCCTTCTCGGCCCGCTCGAGCGCGCGCCGCGCGTCGTCCTCGGCCAGGCGGATCTTTTCTTCCCAGAGGAGTATGTCTGTGTCCTCGTGTTTTTCGGAGAGCTTCAGCTGTGGATAAAGAAGGATTGAGTAGTGATTTGACCAGCGCTGCGGCGGTGGGTAGCATCCATATGGTCACAGCATAATGCTGAGTCAGGGACCCTTTTGCCACATATGCATGTGAAATTGTGAACTTACTCTAGAAATTGTAAAAAAGTAACCCTTTTAAGTAATGAAATGTAATCGTGTAATTTTATCGTGTTATGTATACGTGTGCAAATAAATTTTAATTCATTAAAAAGAGTATTCATTCATTCATTCCTTCATTCATTCATTTGTTTAATAACCCTGTTAATAGTTTCTAAAATATCTACTAAGTAGATGTAGCATCATACAATAATCGTTGCTAGTGGATATTGGTTTTGTAAAATCTATGGTAAAGGACCCAAGGATTTGAAGCACAATTATGATAGACTGGAAGGATGACCAAGAGTAGAGCTAAGTACCAACTGGCTGCTCTTGACTCAGTGGAGAAACGCGCTAAGCGCCTTATAGGTGACGAATCGCTGGTGGAAGCTAGACTGCAAAGTCTGGAACATCGGCGCAAGGTTGCCTGTCTATCGGTATTTTATAGGATACATTTCGGAGAGTGCGCATCCGAATTGCACGACCTAATTCCAGCATCTCCATTCCGCCTTCGGACTACCAGCCGCGGGGAGGGGCTCCATCCTTATGTTGTTGATATCCCATCTGCTCGTACGAAGCGATTCGCTTCTTCGTTCATTATGCGAACGACTAAGGAATGGAACAGCCTGCCGGCGTCTGTATTTCCCGAAACCTACAACCTTGGGATCTTCAAGGCCAGAGTGAATAGGCATTTACTGGACCCGCATGCACCATCGTCGACCTCATCGTCGCTTACCATCAGGCGAGATCGAGGTCAAATGCGGGTTTAGAAGTAAATAAAAATAAAAAAAAGAGTGCTCCGGTGAGTCTGTATTATAATATGACGACTTCTACCACTGTTTGGCAGGACTGTAACCTGAAATTTTGGTATGGATGGATCAAAGATACCGGGGGTAGGATTGATCCCGTAGGAACGCGCTATGATGGGACATGGAATGAAGTAACGTCAGTTGTATGAAAGGGAAAAGGGAAGATCTTCCACCGGGCGGGGTGTTGTGCGTGGTGACCAGATGTCCTGGTCCAACTATGGATGTTTGGAACTCTTATATATACGAAGTCCCAGGAAAATTTCGATAGCGCGTTCTACACCGACATGAGTAGGTGCTGTATCGTAGTGGCGCGCGTCGTGCGTCGCCACAATCCTATTTTTTTCAATTGAATTCAGGTCCCGAATAGCATCATTGTATGAGTTGAGAGTTTCTATACCACTTTAGATTATTTGATGTTATGTTCCATATTGGGACTGTTGACTGTGCTTAACTATTAACTAAGTAACTATACCAAGAATTGTTAACTGCTCCACCTTGAAGTATTATAGCCTGTTCAACCTTTCCTGCACAATTCACTACCTAGAATAATTGCCTCCACCAACAGTCCCCAACCCTGCCCCCACCCACCTGCAACTCCTCGACCAGCTCGTGGTGCCGCTGCAGCTGGCTCTCTAGCGAGCCCTTGAGGCTGTCCACTTCGTTCAGAAGCATCATCAGCCGCTCGTCCATCTCCAGCTCGCCCATTAACAGCGTGCTCTGGTGCGTTAGGAGTTTCACGCGCTTCTTCGCTGATATCGCTTCGGATTTGTAGCTGGAATTTTGAAAAATCCCGTCTTTGTTAACATATTACAAGGCACAGCTGTGCAAAATTGTTGTGTTTCAGATCCAAGAATGTCTCATATTCAACAAATTAGGTACCTACCTATACTAATAACTAGGGATGTTACGGAGCTTCGACTCAGACTCCGAAAGGTCGGAACTTTCGATTGATTTTACACCTCCGACTCCGACTTCGGCTCCGATAATTTTGAATCGGAGGTTATACCGAAGATTTGTGAGCAAACATGTTCAAATATCAATATTTTATTAAATGGTGTAGGACTACATTTATGTAATTGTGCTTCAAATCCTAATTGGTCGTTTCAACACATCAGTTAACTGAAAAATATATCAATCTCTGTCGCACTTACGTCTCAGCCATCTCTCTGTCCTTGTCGGCGTTCTCTTTGAGCGCAGACACCTCATCTATCAGCAACTTGGAAACTCGATCGTGTCTCTCGAGTTGACTCCTCAATTCCTGTAGTTCCTTGTCTTGCGCTTGGGATTTCTCTCGCTCGCTCTCTAGCTCCTGGAGAAAGATATATGAAATCATCATCAGATTATTAGGTTCCCACTGTAGCCACTGTGCCACCGACGCCATAAGAATTCGAACTCTTGTAGCCTGCCACGCTCACATCAGTCTATAGAGTCTACTTGAATAGTCAATTAATGAAATCCATCCGTAGTCAAAAATGAATTTCGCGGTGGTGGGAGTTCGGGGTTTCATTGGAGAATTGGTAGAAGTTTCATGGCGGGGAGAAAGTTGTTATAGATTTTGGGGATGGGGTTCTTTAACCTTTTTGTCTTTGGTCTTCGGAAACGGTTTGAACGGAAAAATACGATTCCCCTATCCTTAAACACTTCGTTCGGGTTCTGATCGAATGATGTTATCTTTGATCAGCATCTGATCGAAGTGTAGAAACTCGTAATTTTTGCTGAATATATTTACTAACACAGTTTTTAAGTACACTAACACAATGGATCAAGTTATCTGAAAAATAAAAATATTAATTTGAATTGAAATGAATCCCTAAAATTAACCCCTATTTATGCTAATGCAGTCAGTTAAGGCCCTATTACACGAAACAACAACCTCTAATTAAAAATCTAAAATGGCAACATTACTTGTAATTACAAGTCTAATGGCAATACTGACTCCATTAAATGGTAGTATAGTAATTTTAAACTTGTTTTTTTTTATATTAAATATGAAGAGCTGCAAATAAGAGAGAGCGTCGATGGCGTCGTCGTGGCTAGGATGTCGGACTCCCATGCGGGAGGTCCGAGTTCGAAACCAGGCAATGTCATGTACCAATGAGTTTTTCAGTACATTTACCGACTGCTCTGACGGTGAAGGAAAACATCGTGAGGAAACCTGCATACTGAGATAACCAGTGAAATGGGGAAGGCAATGGCAAACCACCTCATTAAATCTGCCACGAGATTCGTTCTATGTGATTAATTCCTTAGAATGATCACGACCCTTAGCAATGAGGAAAACGACTTAGAAGAAGAAGAAGAGCAGACGAGCAAACGGACCAGCTGATGGTAAGTGGTCACCGTCGCCCATAGGCTTGTAATTACAAGTAATGTTGCCAGTTGACAAGGATTTTAGTTTTGTAAATTAGTGTCCAATTATTTACCTGTGTGAGTGCAACATTAATCTCCTGAGCTTCGAACTCCTGTAATCTGGCGGCGTTCACGTCAGTCTGCAGGGCCGCGATCTGTTGGCTGAGCTCCGAGATCTGCTGCTTCAGGAATTCCACCTCCTCGTTACTGCTGGTGTCTGATGCTGAAAGGATTGAGGGTTTCATTGAATTAGAATCTTAGATATGTTTGGATAAGGAGAAAGGAATGAAGGGAGGATAGAAATATTATTTATTATTTTGTATTTCGGGATATTTTAATTCAGTTTTTTTATTATTATTACAAAAAATTGCACAGTAATACAGTTAACACTAAAACACTGTGAATTCATATGTTTGACATTGACACAATATAGTACTTAATGTATAGTATAGTGTCGTACAATATATTTAATATAATAATAATATCTCTATAAAGGTAAAACTATTTTCTCACAAAATTATGGATTCATAATCACGAAATCAGTCAAACCACCGCTTTAAAGGAATGATTAAGTCAGCCAGAGCTAGTAATTACCGGCACATGAGGCACTACACCTAAGTCTTCCAAGGTTAGCAGAGCATCGAAAACTCTCTAAATTATATACTGAGGTGAGAATATGTCTATCGACGGTGACCAATTACGAAAATTTTACAAATTACATTAATAGTAATATAATTATTACAAGAATTGTTGAATTATGGGCACATAATATGCTCATAATAGCCTGTATGCTCGTCTGTTCTCATTACACAATATTTTTTTTTAGAAAAAGACAATGATATAGTATAATCTGACCAGGAAAATAAAAACTCCTCGCCCTCTCGTTATGGAGTTCGCCATGAAAAAAAATAGTACCTACCATTTATTTTCACAATTTGGCGAGGGTTTTTATATTCCTGGTTAGGGTATACGTACCAGTATCAGTGGAGTCCGTGAGGTCGATGTCAACCGGCTTGGTAGGCAGCGCGTTGAGCAGCGCCGTGCTGCGCCGCTTGAGCTGCTTGTTCTGCTTGTACCACTCGCCGGCCTGCTGCATCACCCTGAGGAGTGTCGGACAGGGCTTTAGAGGAGCTCGTAGCCTAGTTGCGAGCACGGTCCGAAAGTGATCGTGTAGGTTAAGCGATGTTGGCGCGGTCGGTACCAAGATGGGTGACCGCTACTGGCATATTACATCTGAGCTTCCTCCGTGTCTCGGAGAGCACGTTAAGCAAAACTCTGACAATAGGTTGGCCTCTAACCATACGATAAGCAAGCAAGGGCTTTTTTTTAGCGCGAGATCAGATGTTTTTGTCATATTGGAAACAAGGTCAGTTTGGAACGCCTTGGTTTGTACATAATTGGTCGTGCAATAAACATTTTCTAACCTTTTCTTATTGTATAAGGAGAGTAGATGAGAAAACGGATCACCTGTTGGTAAGTCGTTACCGTCCCCCATAAATATATCACCTAACCAGGGTCGCCCTATTGCGGGGTCCTACAGTAAACTTAAAAACAATTGTAAATATTTTGTGGTAAATAAATTATTTTGTATTTGTAACTATAATGTTATAAGAGAATTTTTAATGCGCTGCTATCTGTTAACCTTGAAGACTTGGATACTGCCTCATGTGCTGGTAATTACGCTGGCTTTCTTACCCTTCAAACTGCAAGCTTTGCTACTTTGAGGTAGAAACAGTAGGCCTCTGACATAGTCTAACGACTGCGGTCGAAAAACAGCAGCCAAAATCGACAGTTCAACGTGCTCTCCGTGAGACGGATGGGCTCAGATGAATGTGCCACTAAGGGTCAAAGAAATCATGAAGGGGGATTGATTAGGTAGTGTTGAAAAAATGTCTACAACAAAACATTCGACATTGCACAGTGATGTCAGATCGAAACATGATGATCAAAGTCGATAATTGAACCTTATTTGTTCTTGAATTATCGACTCTGACTCTATTTTAGGATCTAACACCACTTTTCGGTAAAGTAACAACACCGAACATAAACGCTCATAATTTTTTTTTAAATAGGTATGTCAAATTATTTTAGGTAGATACAAACCTGGCCGAATCTACGTCACGTCTTAACTTATTATTGCGATTTTACATCGAATTACTAATAACTGAGCTTTATGGGTTTTTAACATTTGTCTCGTATTTTCAGGCTTTGATTATTTTTACAACAAAATATTTGAACAGAAAGAAACTCTTTCAACTATTATAAAACTGTATTTGCTTCACAAATTAAGGCTCAATTTCCATTGCCGCGGAATGGAATGGAAGCGAATTTTTGAACGTAATTGTACATAGCATAATGAACCATATGTCAATTGTGTAACATACAAACTAAATACGAGCCAAAAAAGAGGTCGTGCGTCTTCCGGGGAATCCTCGCGCATTCTCGAGAATTCCCCTAGGTTTAAAATTCGCTTCCATTCCATTCCGCTGCAATGTAAACTGAGCCTAATCGTTAAATTGATTGAAATTTTAATTTGACATTTGATCTTTGGTACCATAATTTCGACATGGTGTGTCTGTATATTAAATTACATGCTATAGATAGAGAGACAGAATCAATCAAACGAGTCGTCCACTCGAACCCTGGAGCGGGGGTGACACGATAATTAAGTAAGCCTTAATATTAAGGACATTCTCTGCATCTCACGGTAAACATTATAAATTCGTCGAACTTACATTCTGAAGATTACACCACCACTTTGTTAAACAAAAATACGGTAAAACTTAACACAACAAACACCATTTTTTTCACAGACAGTATCTTTTTCCACAAAACACGAGTAAACAGTAACAGTGTATCGCCACAGGTCACAGTCCACACCCGAATGACCACATGCGAATTGGATGGTGAAAATCATTTTGAAATTATAATTTTTGCGCATATCTTTAGTTAACTGTTAGGTAATTAGGTGATGTTATGTTATATAAGCTTTTAGGTAGAAAGGTAGAAAGCTAGTTTGAAAAAAGCTTCGAGGTGTTAAAAAAGTAAATAAATGACAATAAAATGGTAATTCGTGATTTTTGAAAAGTTTGTTTATGAGATGCAAAGAGATCGAGACAAAAAAATATTAGTCGATGTGGAGAATATGGGATGAGTGAAGATTATGACGGATGTGATAAAAGTTGTGACAGAAAATTCCAAAACATTTATTTTACTAATGTTTATTGGTTTAATGTGAGCATTATATTGTATAGCATGCTACAGTCTGTCCTCTATTGCCGGCTAGCAGGGTTCTAGGACAGTGCGCAGATGAAGTAATAGAAGAATTGGTTGTTAAATAATATATTTTAAGGAAAAGAACACATAGTAACACAGAAAATAGGTAGTAGGAAATAAAAGTGAACGGGAGACGTCCGTTCGAGACAAAATATAAAAAAAAGTGAAAGTACAAATAAAACAATGAAATTAATGGAATAATGAAATTTAGAAATGGAATGAGAACATGATTTTGAATTTAAATGAAGAAATGAAGATGCCAATACGAAATGAGATGAGATAAACGCTGACGATGAGGTTGAATTTGATGGCAAGGAGGTTGATATGGACGATGAAGTCGACATCGTTACAAGCATAGTCAGTATAATATAAACATATTACATGATGTCAAAATCCGAATCAATACTTACCTAACATCATTTCTTTAAGCTCAGAATATGAGTGCAAGTAAGGTGTCGTCCTAACTGTTTTAAATATGATTCCTGGTACTGTTTCTGCACAATGTGCAGTAAGAACTGCGAATGTGAGTAAGAACTCAGAATGTAATTCTTAACGTTCTCAGTTCTTACTCATAAGTCATGAGTTGATGACATGTGTGTGAAATTGAGCGTCGGTGGCGTCGAGGCTAGGACGTCGGGCTCCCATGCAGGAGGTCCGAGTTCGAAACCATGCAATGTCATGGTACCAATGAGTTTTTCAGTTTTATATGAATCATAGGGTATCAGATACCTATATAACTAAGAACCTACACTTACTAAGTTACGGTAAGTAAGTATACAAGAGAAAGATTGTTATTCCTAATTATTTTTGAATGGGTACAATAAAAGGAATCCATAAGAGGGATGGCTTTCATCATCATCATGAGCGTTGGTGGCACAGTGTCTAGGACACTGGACTCCCATGCGGGAGGTCCGGGTTCGAAAAAGTGCAGTGCCATGTACCAATGAGTTTTTCGTATTTTTCGAAGGACTTACATTTACCGACTGCTCTGACGGCGAAGGAAAACATCGTGAGGAAACCTGCACACTGAAATAGGGTGTGAAATAGGGCAGGAAATGGCAAACCACCTCATTATATCTGCCACGAGAGTCGTTCTATGTGATTTTCCTTAGAATGATCACGACCCTCAGCATTGAGGAATACGACTTAGAAGAGTGTGAAATGGGAATACAGAGAAAACTAACTTATTATATGAACCTCGTTTATTTTGTTTTGAACTATCAAATCCAAACTTTGCCGCTTGCCACAAATTAACGCTAAAAACCAGTTAAAATAATACTTAGGTAATTATGCATTAATGACCATGTGTTAATCGTTTCCCTCTTTATTTATATCTCAAGCAAGAGGTCATAACAACACCCGCTTTATATAATGTTTTATATGTGTTTTAATTTAATGTTGTAAGCTTACCTAATTCTACATCGAAAACATAATTATGCTATGTAATTATTCTACGGTAAAGATTTAGACTATAAGTTTAGCGCTTATTACATTTGATTATGTAAGTATTTTGAATCTTGTGTCATCATCAGGATCTTCTAAAATTCTATTGTCATGAAATTCACTCATCAGTCTAACGTTCCCATTGTACAGTACAGACTTCCTTTTGCATGTGAAAAACTATAAGGAACCATCTACGGCCCTGCAGTACGGACATGAAAACAATTTGCTCATGATTTGCTCACCTCGACAAATGCCATAACGAGTTAGGACACGGCCATTTGAACTCAACAACAGATAACACTAAATTTAAAAACCCCGACTTAACATTTGAGCTCAAATTCGAACCATCTAAAATTTCACTATACCGTTCCAGACATCCCATCGAACATCAAAGATACTACAAGATCTTGGAATGGATCTGATCCCATTTTTATCAGACAAGGCTAAGAACACTCAAGGCTGGAACAGCCGCCGGCGTCTGTATTTCCCGAAACCTACAACTTTGGGATCTTCAAGGCCAGAGTGAATAGGAATTTACTGGATCAGCATGCTCCATCGTCGACCTCATCGTCGCTTACCATCAGGCGAGATCGAGGTTAAATGCGGGTTTAGTAGTCAATAAAAATAAATAAAAAATAAAAACTCAACAAAATTCACTATTAAATATAAAAACCGGGTCCAAATCGAATCATCCGATCATTGAGCAAACATGTCAAACTTATAACACCTCCCTCGATCGGGGGGTAAAAATCAACTTACTTCTGCATAAGGCCTGCGTCGACATCGTGCTGATGCTTCAGCTGTTGGTATTCCTTGAACAGCTTCTCGGAGACATTCCTCAGCTTGTTGAGCTCTCTCTCCCTCTCCGCCAGCTCGCCTGCCAGGTGGTTCCTCTCCTCCGCGAGGATGTTGAAGCGGCGGTGTAAGTCATCGTTCTCGCGTTTTGCTGGGGATGAAAAATATGGGTAATTATTATAAAAAATATGGGTAATTACATTATACGATATATTTTGTGTGTTATTATATTCGTCTTCTGGTTACCCGCAGCTCAGAAAAATTACAGCTCTTCAATTAGATAGACTAACCTTACTAACAGAGTATTATATACTAGAAATTTATAAGTAATATAATAACCTTAAAATCACGTCTACCGTACACATTGTTAATTACTATAAGTCTATCTTGTATTTCCCTAAGGTAAGTGGATTGCATCCTTTTTTAGAGAAATAAATGTCTTAAACCATAAACCGTAATTATAACTATTATGTTAATATATTAGAAAAACGGGTGAAAAAAAATCCGCGAGCAGGATTTGAACCGGCGACCGTGCCTTTCCGTGGCACTGCTCTAACCAACAAAGCAAGGCCGTAGGTTCAAAACCTGCTCGCGGAATTTTTTTACCACTTTTTCTAATATATTAGAGTATGTATGTTTAAGCATGGACGAGCTACGGCCACCGACCTCGTTGTTCACACTTGGTCGGTGGCCGAAGTCGTCTAACTGCATTCACTCTATGACAACCTAGTGACACGTTCGCCGGATTCGGCCTACGACTGGATCACATTTAGGCGGTGGCCGCATGCTGTGACCGCCCTGCGGCCCAATTCGCCTAAATTACGTTTGTATTCTATTTAGGAAATTGTCCAATATCTGACTTTCCCACTCTTTCACAATACACTGTCTTTAATCACTTCACAAGTCCACACACTTTACCCACCAGCGCTGGTATCTACTGCGCTGGTTACTTCGATACTGAAAAAATATTGTTACCAATTAGTTGAGTCTTATGGACGCACACTGACCCTTACACCTACCAACATACACCCCCTCATACACACCACATACACACAACACACACACACACACACACACACACACACACACACACACACACCATACACACCCTATCCATACACGCATACTTAATTATTTAATAGAAAAGAAATGTAGAAATAATTAATTTATTAATGTACACAAAAAAATAATTAAATGTAACTATTTAATTAATTGCATAACCTTATATAATAATAATAACCTTATCATGTCATCATAATATAGATATATCGGAAGAAACTGGCTGTCACAACACAGGGTATCCTAATGTCAGGAGCCAGGGAAATCTGAAGAAATGTAAAAGATACTGTCTGCATGAATACATTTTTATTTTATTTTATAATATTTTTATCTTAAATGGGGCGATTCACGGCAGAAATAGGTCTTGTAAACTCTGCACAGTCATATCACCTTCAAAATAACACGTATTTAGTCATGAATAAACAGTAATTACAAATTAATGATTCAACTTGCCTTTGCAAATGTATTTTTGTCCTCAATGTAAAACCACAGTGATTTCTATGATAATGATTTTGTGGTAAAGTTTTGTATGTTCTTCACAGTGTTTAGTATTATTATTTATAATAAGTAATATTAGCAACATTATAGTTACCTGGGCCCAATCACGAAGCAACAATCCTTGTAATTAAATGTCTAAACTGAGTTTTATATGTTGTCACTTTTTATTTATAATAAGTAATATTAGCAACATTATAGTTGCCTGGGCCCAATCACCAAGTAACAATCCTTGTAATTAAAAGTCTAAACTGGCAACATTATCGCTGAGTTTTGTATGTTGTCACTTTTTGTAATAACAAGGACTGTTGCTTCGTAATATGGGGTACCTGGAACCTATTTCACGAAACGTATATATACTTATATCTTTGTAATTAGAAGTCTAAAAAGACAACATTATTAGAAATCCCCATACAAAATGCCATCAATTTTGAAATTGAAAAAAAAAAGATTTTGAAAAATGTTTACTATAGTTGCTTTCTTCGTCCGTGCAGTCACTGAGGGCCAGCTGACAATCAGCGCTGTGGCTTGCCTCAGCATTATGCTGAGCTGGTGGGTACACCAGCTTTTTAGCACTGGTACAGTGCCGGATGTTTTGATGGACAAACACCGGATGTTTTGTGCTGCATGTATTAAACTTTGTATACTTCTGTATTGTGTTCTATATTCTGGTGTTTACAGTGATCAATAAACGTTTTCAATTTCAATTTTAATTTCAAAAATATACTAACGCTAAAACTAAACTTAGACTAACAAGAAAAAAAACTAAAGATAAAAATTTGGGTTAAATCTCCCACATCCGGCAGTGTACCCAAGAGACTGGCTGCGTTGCCCCGTTGGATAGCTAAGCTGATCCGCCGGGCCAAACAGGAGCCAGCTCTTGTGTCTTTGGACGCGTCGACCAGGCGCTTTGTGAGGTCCTTGAAGACGCTGTGCGCTCCCAGGCCCCAGGGTCCCAATGTTTCAACCCCAAACGGCTCAAATATGTAAAATATATTACATGTTTGATAACTGTATTGTATATTATATTTATGATGTATTTATTATAATTATTCGATAACAATATACTTAAAATTAACCCAATTTTTTTATCTTTAGTTTTTATATATTTTTCTTAGCCTTAGTTTAGTTTTAGCTTTAGTATTATTACATTTTATGATCAGAGTAGGTAGGGCTGTTTTTGGTACTTTCCACATTCGGTCATATTATGGATAAGTATGCCCAATAATCCCGGGATTTCCGGGATTGAATAAATATATTATTTAGATTTTTAACGTTATATTTGTTTTGATACACATTTAAGATTGGTGGCGAAATATATTTTTTTAAGATTCATGGCGCTAGTGTACCTATGGTAGTGTTTTAACTTCTTCGTAAGTTCACAATTTTTTAAAAATCGTAATCCGCCGAGTAAGGGCGAGGTTTATAAAAGTCATTTACAACATTTGCTCGATAACATAAAACGGGATCCCGAAATCATATCCATATTAATATAACCTTTGAGGACATTGACCCGAAAGAGCTCTACCTATTCCGATCACAGCATTACATACCTTGATTATTTAATTTTAATTTAACTTTATTTAGCTTGTCTGGCTTGTTAATGAAGCACATTGGAAGTTAAGTAATAATGTTGTGTAGTTGGTATAAACAAGCCTTTTACTACATATACATAACTACACAACATTTTAATTAACTTACTATATGCTTCCAATGTATTTTCCTGCAGTTTCCAGTTATTTAATTTAATTTGTAAACAACGCTATCAGAACTGAACTTGTAACAGTGAGTCAGCCTCATGGTCACACATTACTCCCGTGTTGATTCACTGCTTTATTGTTCAAATGCGCTAGACTGAATATTGATGACCTAACTTCTAACCTAAGTAAGTAGGTAGTTTAATTTCCTTTCCTTAGTAATAGGTACGTATTTCTGATGTTTCAAATCGACCTAAGATTTATAATAGGTAAGAAGATGTATTTTGAATAAAGGTACGAACGCCCGCTCTCCTAAGGAAGGGGACTAATTTTTCTTTTATCCATGGATTCCATGGTATTTTGTGAGTTCAATGCGATAAATACGTTTTGATTAGGAAGTAGGGGAAAGTAGAAGGGGGGGACATTAGTACCTAACCTGGGAGAAAACTTCGTAGCCAGACCCTCTCGAAAATACTGACGATTTGATGTTCATAGATTTTTTTTTAGGAACTCAGTCTAGTTGCGAGGTTAAGCCACGTTTTGGGCGAGGTTAGAACCGGGATGGATGACCGCTAGTGGCTTGTTTCATCTAAGCCCCTCCGTGCCTCGAAGACCGTTAAACTGTCGGTCCCGGTTTTTGTCGTTCGACAGCAGTTGTTAGGTCATGTCAGCGGCCTAAACAACTCTACACAACTAACCATACAAACCACCTGATTTTTACTCCTCCCACATCCCTCTTCTGATTATAGTTACAATACCTAATTTGATACTTACAAAAATTAACAAAAATTTGTAGGCAGAATATGGTGATACCAAACTCAATTCAACCGAAACTCTACATTACCTACCCATATTTACAAACTAGGTAGGTAGATACCTATATTTTTAAAGTCACCATCATCTATATCCATGGTCACCATATTACAATAATAGTTCAATGCCTAGCCTATTGATAAGGCTATCTTATCAATACTTGTGAAAGGAAATTACCCAAGATACCTGAACATACCTACCTACCTGCTAATAATCTATCCAAGAAATCAAATAATGAAGCAAACTGTTGCAACTCATGTTTATCAAGGAGATATCTAAGTAGATAAATAAATTCGCTTATTTATTAGGTATTATACTTGACTGAATTCAGTTGATAGTTTAGTCGACTAATTTTACAGGTTTATTCTTTAGAGGTTATCGCAGAATGCATTAATTACTCTTCACTGAATTAAATCATACTGAATTTAGTCAAGTGAATAAAATACACGATTTACTATTGAGCTACCTACCTACTACAATTCTTTACGGACTAATTACTTTTATTGTAATTAGTTTTATTTAAATAAAGAAAAAAAAACTTAGGTACTACTAGGGTTGCCACCCGTACTCTAAAATAGAGTATTGTCCTCTTTTTCGTGTAGGTGTACTTTATAATCTACGACACCAATAAAGTACGCTAAAATACTCTATTTACGTAACTCTGACTGTTACTGGCTTGTTATTATCATAAGAGATTAAATAAATTGGTATCCAAAGCCACAAAACTGTGAAGATTTTCCAAATATATACAAATTCATTTCATATATTTTGTCTGTGCCTGCCACTACAGCGTTCACTGAGAGAGTTTTCTCCCTTATGAATGTAAAGTGGAGAGACTAAAGGAACAAAGCTACCCTAAACTGAAATAAAAACGAGCTGCATATATTTGTATTAAAAATTTTGAATGCAAAGAGGCTGTACTTATCTTCAAGAAAGACAAATATTTGTTAAATGTTGCGAAAAGTAACAAAAGATATGTTTTTAAAGATAAATAAGTAAAAATTAATAAGTACTCTTTTTTATGTTGTGTACTTTATTTTTGTTCTACCGAAATGAAAAAATACTCTATTCGTCCCAAAAATAGGTGGCAACCCTAGGTACTACCTACATCATTATGTTCCTATAGCGTCCTAGTATGTTCTAGTATGAAAGTAGGTAGGTATCTATAGTTTTTTTTAAAGATTTCGAACTATGAGTAGAAGAAAGAAGAGTAGAAGAAGAATATTCATTCATTAATGAAAGTCAAACTAACAATAAGTAGGTATACTAGGTATATCTACACTAGGTAACAAAAAAATACTATTTTTTTTCTTTCCTTTCCAAAGTATTAAATAATACATTTAATTAAACATTCCAAAGAGTAGAATAACAACAAATAATAAAAATAACTATGTATCGATCCTTGGCTGTATGGCCTACAAAAAATATGTGAAGCGAACGACTTTTTCAAATAAAAACAATAAAATAGGGATGTGCAATGAAATTATTAATGTTACAAAAAATAACGTAATAAATATCGGATTAGGTAATAAGATTTCAATGACATCGCTAGCTTGATACATCAAAATATAATGTTTTAGTGTGAGTTATTATAAAAAACATTTCATAAACCTCGTTCCTTTTTCTTGCTTAAGACTGTATTATCCGTATTGTTTATTAAGTAGCGTATTGCGCAGTTCGATAACTGGTTTTTAAGCTACACATCAATAATAGTCTCGCTTAATTTAAAAAAAATATATTTGAATTCGAGAATTCACTCTCATCTCAACAAAATAAATAAACTTTTCCTTCACATGTGCAAACACTGCAGAAGTTTAAGAATATTTAATGTGTGAGCAACAGGTTACCATCTGTCATAATCCAGCGAACACACGAATGGGATTTCTAGATTTCCACTCATGTTTTCATTTGCATACGACCCGGCCAAGTTCGAGCATGCGCAGTTCGCAAAAACTTGCAAAAACGCTACTTTTTGTTTTTTGTTTAAAATAAGGATAGTACTAACCTTTTTCTGCCTTGAGGAGGTGCGTTTTGTGTTTTCTCTCGGAGTCCTCGTATCTGTTTTTCCATTTTTCGACGTATGTCGAGAGGGCGATGTTCGCTTCTTTAGTGTTTTGATGCGCGTCGGGCGGCGGCGTCATTCTGGCGGCAGTGGCGCGCGGGATCCTCGTGGCCGCGCCGCCGCCCCCGCCGGGACAGAGCGAGACAGCGCTCCTCGCGCCACACTGATTGTTCGCCGACGCGATCGCAAATACATTATCACTGTTCCTTTTAATCATTTTTTATTCGATTTCAATCACACACCCGCGTCGAACGCTCGCATCTCGTTTAAAACCCGCGACACGTGTTAAAGCAACAGGCTGGTGCGTCGATAGTGTTAATTTATTGTAAATTTCTTTGTTCTCGCGTTGAGGAAAATACGCGTTTCACGTTCACGTACGCGGCACGTTTAAGTGTGTCACTTGCGATCACTTGACGCTGCCTTGGTTCGTGCTGCAACAAGCAATTTGATAATCAATCGTTTCTGTCATGTAGAAAAAGTAATGTAGAAACGCGGTAAAATGTAGACGATGACTTAAGTCGGTTGTCGGATTGGAACTAACGCGCGGTGCCGTTGTGATATGATAATGAAACTTCGTCAGCGTGAGTCATTCGGCTTACTGTTTACTCTTTTGTTTACTTATAGTCTGACATAAGACACTTCGTAGAATCTTGTTGGAATTTAGTTGGATTTAGTCATGCATGCTCGCCGTATTGATAAGCTATCGATGTGATTGTGGAACTCCTAGTTGTGTAATCAATATTAAAGCTGTAAGTAAGTTAGCGGAAATCAATTTGTCATTGACTAAGTTCTGGTAACTTCCTTCCTGTTGTTTTCCTTGTTTTTTTTTGGTATTTTAGATTAGTAACTGTGTAATAATTTTAAAATGAAATTAGTTAATAATAGTATAGTTAGTAGTAGTAAGAATAATTTAGTTCATCTATATCTATAATTGTTTGTTAAATTTCGGACACAAATGTGTATTTGTTTGAGAATAAATAAATGAAAATTAAATGAAATAAATTACCAGGAGTACGTAGAGTACGTAGATAAATGAAAATGAAAAATGAAAAAAAAAAAAATTAAAATAGCCTAGTGGCTAGGACACCAGACTTCCATGCGGGAGGTTCGGGTTCGGAACCATGCAATGCCATGTACCAATAATTTTTTTCGGATTTTTTCGACAACTTACGTACATTTACCGACTGCTCTAACGGCGAAGGAAAACATTGTGAGGCAACCTACTGGGCCCGCTCGGTAGATCATGGCCCGTACACCCTTGTGCAAGAGGAGGCCTGTGCCCCAACAATGGGGACATTAATAGACTGATGATGATGCTCTTAATAACCCTGGTGAATAACCCCAGCGGCACTTCGACTCTTGAGGATCTTTTGTGTATACCCCATTTTACACACTGGTCATCTCAGTGTGCAGGTTTCCTCACGATGTTTTCCTATACCGTTAGAGCAGTCGGTAAATGTACGTAAGTGTTCGAAAAATACAAAAAACTCATTGGTACATGGCACTGCACGGTTTCGTACCCGGACCTCTCGCACGGGAGTCCGGTGCCCTAGCCACTGTGCCACCGACGCTCATGATGATGATGAAAGCCATCCCTCTTATGCACTCCTTTTATTTTACCTATTCAAAAATAATTAAGAAAAACATAATCTTTCTTTTGTATACTTACTTACCGTAACTTAGTAAGTGTAGGTTCTTAGTTATATAGGTATCTGATACCCTATGATTCATATAAAACTTGACGCAAGTTATATTGAACCCTGACCTAAAACTTACTCAATAGCTGCCAGTACAAGCTTTCTCTACTATTATACCGTAGGTGTTTAGTGCAATACACTATCAACGTGGGCTCGTAGAGAATCATTTTACAACTTTCAATAAAAAGAGAAGTACCTACTTATAAAAATTGTAACTACGCATAATTATAATTCCATACAACTTTTCTTACACATTCCTGTAGTATTTGTGAAATACTTTACTGAATATAGTTGCTAGTAGTTCAATAATACTGTTTCACTGTCGCCTATATAAAAATTAATACTTTTAAACCTTTAGCACGTTCAATATGAATAATTTTCAAGTTTAAATGGTTGTATGAAAACTTTCCAGTGCAAAATAATAAAAATAAAAACAAATAAATAGTCTTATTCTATTCATAAAGTAAAGTGAAAGTAAAATACACTTTGTTGCCAAAATAGAAAACAACAAACAAAAGATAGAAAAGGAAATAGTTGAGTACAATTTAGGCGGCTTTATCGATAAGAGGAAATGATTTCGAGAAAGGTTTGTAAACCTTGCACACCTACTACCTAGGTGTGCAAGGTTTACAAACCTTTTATAAAACTTTTAATAAAATAATTTTTGAATTGGCGACAGTAAATCAGCATGATTGAGCTGATGGTAATTACATTTTAATAAAATGTTGCACGAACACGACATGAATGTGTAAAAGAACTTATAGAGATCGAGTCGTAATGTTTCACTTAAAGTAAATAAACTTTCAGAAAAAAAACTAAAAAATTTAAACAATCTAGCAGCTAATTACAACAAAAAGTTACTTGCCTCGCTAATAGCTTATTTATTACCAATGTAAGTACTGAATTTAGCGACGAAATCCACTGCACACGGCACAAACACGATAGAACATAGAACAACAAAAAATTGAGTCAACTCACGACACTGACCAATAAATAAATTGTCACAGATCACCCATACGTCGATTTGCCGATAAAAAAGAAAACTACGAAGGCCATTAATTTAAAAAAGAAAATCACGAACCAGCCACCATTTACAAATACACATCAAACTCTACCGAACTAAACGCACTGAACCGAACACATTTCACCCATGTAGGGCCGAACGGAAATTCTAAATTTAAACTGTTTCCAGAGAAACGACCGACCAAACAGTCTTGTCTATAGAACGACAACACGGCGTGTGGGTTGCGGCTGCGACTGGCAGCCGACTGCGACGCGACGCGACGCAAATGGTGTGCTCGTAAAGTGATTTAATTGTCGCGACGGCAGACATCGCTTGCGATTTCAGGATTGCGTTTAATAGATCTCGAGAATTGGTACTTGACTTCCTTAACCTTGTATTTTCTTGACTAACTTTGTAAGATTCTTTGTTTCAAATATTTTGAATAGGTTCCTGATAAAAAGGGAATGGGAAAACTAATTCGAAAGATATTAAATGGAAGTAGAAAGAAAGATATTGATCAACAAATCTAAGATTGAGTTGTTAATAAATAAAATAAACTTCAAGAAATTTGTTTAGCTTAAAGTTGCACTCAAAGAAAAACACGAAGGACTCTATAGAAGATAATTGTATTTGAAAACTAAATATATTTAGATAAAGGACAAAATTAGAGGCGAGGTAACGACACTAAAGAAACAGCCAAGAGCACAATAATAAATTAAAAAAGAACTTGTCCGTGTTCGAGAGAGCACAGCACAATCCGGATGGCCTTACAAAACTTTTCCATATTGAGTAAATGGGGTCACACCGGGGCTTACCTTTGCAAAGAGGACGGTAGCCTCGGCAAGGCAATCCGATTACCTCATGATAGCCAACTCTGTACAACAATGTATTCATTAAAACTTGGCTCTCGATAAGTACTTGGAACTTTTGAATGCAATATTTTTAACGAGGGTATACCACACCGCTGGGGACAGAAATAAATGGAGGAAGATCATCCTCCAGAAGGTGATGCCTAAAGGTAGTCACGACCCTCAGCATTGAGGATTACGACGCGAGGAGGAGACCTATTTGAGAATAGAATAAATCATGAGGAAAGCAAGTAATCACGCAAAAAAATAGATCAACATATCAAAATGATATTTAGAAAAAATAAAAAGAAACATATTAGAAGGGGTGAATTTGGTAACAGTGTCTGAAAAGTATTCGTAATACTTTACGTATCAACAAAAAAATTATTAAAATTATTAATAAAGCAAAATGACAATACACACACACTACACATACACACTATAAAACAAACTTGTACAAAAATATGTGAAACACAAAGGGCGTGACTTGTCTCTAAGAGAGATCTCTAACCCCATAAAATGACAAAAAAAAAACATGTGCTTTCAAAATTATAACAACAAAGTAATTTATAATATTCATGGATACATTGATCCCCTTATACTCTGTAAGTACTTTTACCTAGTGTTACTAATTAATAAGTGTACCTACCTTACAAATAAATGAAAAACGTTAAAATTATTCCCGCGAACAGGACTAAAATGAAAGTGTACTTGGCCGAAGTATTTAAAAAAAAACAAGCTTGAAGCTCTTGGCCCCGTGTTCAAAACATTTATTACTTCCTTGAACATCTGAGTTCAGAGTCACAGGATTATAATCCTCCGGTATTATTATTTTTATGAGCGAATAATGAATGTGATCCTGAGGTCATTCACCTCGCCCAGCCTATTTCTGTGTTGTTATCCTGACTGGAATCGTAAAATCTTGCGACAGGGGTAACTGTAACAGAAATTAAGAAAATAACGTAGGAACTTGTGGTATTTATAGTACATAATACGTGAGAGTTATCCTATGGTATTGTAACACTTGTGCTTAGGAAAATAATGTAGGTATCTATACTACTTTGTACTAGTATTAAAAACCTTTCCAACACTGTAATATGTTATTTTGTACCAAATATGTACTTGTGCTTGAGAAAATAATGTACCTATTACTACTATAAAATACTCTTATATTACGTTTTCCATAATGCTTGTACACCTACTACCTCTTTCTCGAAATCATTTCCCCTGCCCGAAGGTTGCCTGGAAGAGATCGCTCTTAGCGATATGGCCGCCTAAATTGTACTTCACTATTTCCTTTTCTATCTTTTGTTTGTTGTTTACTATTTGTGCAAAAAAGAGTATTTTACTTACTTTGTACTAGGTACAGAAATACTAAAAACCTTTCCAACACTACACATTTTTGATCATAATAGTTATTTACTGGCTTAGAGAACTTGTTTCCAGGCCATAAAATATTTCCATTTTTTTTATTTATAACGGAACGGAGAAGGTATATGCGTTTGACCTAAGAGGATGTTTGTTTGTTTGTGTGTGCATGTGTTTGTTCCCATCTAGCTCCGAAACGGTTGAACCAATTTCGATGCGGTTTTTTTCTATCTTTTTGAATGAGAATAATACCTATGTGTACTTTCGATTTTATGAAAAAAAAATCAATACAATTTTTAACGTTTGAAATTTTAGTAGGTATATTAATCTAGATCAATTAATCCAGGAATTAGAGCCACTGAACTGTAGCTCAATTATTTAATTCAACGTACGCAATATTTTGTTGTGTCCCCAATTAATACCATTAAAGTTGCCATTCGGGATCGTTCCCACCCACATGGAATATGTCACCACTGCGATGCGTGGGCGCAGGCTAGACTAGACTATGTTTATTGCAATAGTTTTTTTTATAAGGTACAGACAGACATTATGTGCAAAGTGCAAACTTTAAGTTTAGTAACTTGGTAGCGACACACGATGTGGTAATTACGCCGGCGGCTAAGGCTGGAACTACATGCACCGGTTCCAGCGCCGGTTCGGTTCGCTGCAGCCAATCACAAGCGTTCTGTTCTACCTCCACTTGAAATCAGCACCTCGTGATTGGCTGCAGCGAATCGAACCGGCGCTGGAACCGGTGTAAGGCTCGGACTACACGACGACGGTTCCAGCGACGGTTCGGTTCAGGAACCGAGCTGGCCAGTTCCAAGTGGAACCCTTGTACGTGTAGTCGACAACGCATTTTTGTTTGTTTATATATGAAGCACCGGTTCCATGAAACCGAACGATACTGGAACCGGCCTAGGAACCGTCATCGTGTAGTCCGGGCCAAATAATGCCATAGTAAGTGCTGGACTACATGCACCGGTTCCAGGTGCCAGTTCGGTTTGCTGTAGCCGCTCTCCCCCACTTGAAGTCCGCGTCTCACCTCGCCTCGTGATTGGCTGCAGCGAACCGAACCGGTGCTGGAACCGGTGCATGTAGTTCAGCACTAAAATAGAGTTTCAGCATAATCAGTATTGCTTTAATTTGTATTAACTTAAGTTTGTATGAGAGAGAGACTTTGACCGAACCGAAATGAAGAATGCAGATCGCGTATGTGCTTCATTCATGTGTCACAAATCCCTACGCGTGTTGTAGTTTTTACTACCTATTTAACAGAAATATCATAGTATATCTCTCACGTCCATAATCCCCGAGGGAGTAGACAGAGGAACCACCTTCAGTCATAGGTAGTTTCCATTTATTTCGCCGTAAGATTTGGTGGATAAACGTGATAGGTGGCGAGCCTATCGCCGTCAACAGGTAGGATAGTATCCACTAAGACACTTAGTCGCCTCGTACGACACCCACGGGAAGAGTCGGGGTGGTGTTATTCTTTATGGCCGGCACGAAACGGCAAACAGAAATATTGATTTAGCATGTTATTACCGTAGCGTCGGTGGTAGAGTGGCTAGGACACCGGACTCCCATGCAGTATGTACCAATGAGTTTTTCGTATTTTTCGAAGACTTACGTACATTTACAGACAGCTCTAACGGTGAAGGAAAACATCGTGAGGAAGCCTGCACACTGAGATGACCAGTGTGTAAAATGGGGAAGGCACAAAAGTTCCTCAAGGGTCGAAGTGCCGCTGGGTTAGTCCCGGCCGGTTAGTTATCATAAGACTAAATCACCTTTTAAGCCATAAATATCACGAAACTAGTTATTCAAGTTCCATTGGAATAATACATCATTTAATTCAGTTAAAGCGTCATCTTTCCGTTCAACTGTCTAGTTATAATTATCCATTAATATTTTTTATCAATAAGGTGTCCATTAACTTTTTGCACATGTAACTGTATATGACAGTCCACTCAGAATGATTAAACCTGAGCCGACTTAGAACTTACTACTCGTATCTTGTCTTTACTTTTAATGACCGTTATATTATTATTACGAGACCTTTTACCATCGGCGATGTCATCAATGTTTTTTGTTGTAACAATGTCCATTTTTAATCCGGTCGCATTATAAGTATAATAGTTGTAATTAGAATTCGTTAAGATGCCATACAAGTCCGTGATTCTGTTCTTAGAACCTCTTTAGATGTTAGATTTGTATGAATGCTGCTAATGGTGGCTGTTGTATGTAAATTAGTGGATGTGGTCTAATTATTTATCTGTATTTGAATGCTATTGTTTCCTTTTTAGTTTTGATTGTTTTTGTTTCTTGTTTCGCTTCATTGTGCCTTTGTTTTGAAATTAAATGTGAAAACTAAGCAAACCACTTCATTAAATCTACTAAGAAAGTCGTTACTTAGGTATATCTGGTTAATTGGTCTATGGGATGTAAGAGGGGGTCACCAACATCTAAGTACCTCCAAATGCCAAACTCACCTGCACGTGGTGCATCCTGCCGATTAGCGAACGAGTCCCTGGTGACAGACTAGTGGCGGTATAACCACTCAAACTCTGGCTGGGTTAAAATACCAGAATCACGATGACGGGCAGCAGCGTCATCGGGGCAAGCGACCTGCTACTGCGATCGCCAACCCGCAGGACTAGCGTGGCGATTATGGCATTACCTCCTATGGATAGCGCAAAGAGAAAACGCGACGATCTGATCAAGGTGGCTGGCAGCGACTGGATGAGAAGAGCCGAAGATCGGGCTCAATGGCGCGCCCTGGGAGAGGCCTATGTCCAGCAGTGGTCTAGAGTAGGCTGCTGATGAATTGATCAATGAGGAATAGTGCCTCTCTACGTCAAAAATTAAAAATTCGATAATTGGTACGGCATCCAACAAAGGAACTCACGGTACGTACATTACTAGATCACAAACATGAATGACAATAAGACTTCAAAAGCTCCATCATGTTGCTGGAACGCTAAGAACTTTGCTCATTCATTTCTAAAATTAGAGCCGTGTCAGACAAGGTCCATTGTTTTCAGTTTGCCTTTGTATTGAGTAACGTTTTAACATTGTACCTATGTTTTATGTACACATTCCAATTCCACGGAGGCCTGAATAGTGACATGACAATCTTTGGACATGACATGTGCGGATGACTTGTTTTAACTTCGTCTGAGTCATTGGAAATCCAGCTGACTCTCTAACATTATACTTGGTATTCCATAGGCAAGTATAACTTATTTGCTAGAAAAAAAATTACCGATTATATCTCCTTATCTAATAATTTTGTATAAAGCGACGGTAAGTGGTTACCGTCGCCTATAAGTAGACTAGGGAAACATCCCTAGTCTACTTATAGGCGACGGTAACCACCACCTCCGTAACAACGGAGGTGGTTTTACCGGAACCGGAGTCGAAACCGAAGGTTTAAATTTGATTTATTGGAGTCGGAACCGAAGTCGGAGGTAGAAGAGAGATGTTCAGAAAAAGTTCAAATTTTAAACCGTTTTTTAAATTTTTATAGCTGAACTGGCCATTTTTTTTATAATAACTTTTGCGGCAATAAAATATGCTCCTTGAGAGAGTAGTGTTAAATATCCTATATAAAATATTGATATTTGAATATGTTTGCTCACGAATCTTCGGTACAACCTTCGATTCAAAATTATCGGAGCCGAAGTCGGAGTCGGAAGTTCCGACCTTTCGGAGTCGGAGTCGAAGCAACATCCCTAAAGTAGACATCTTATAGAGGTTTATCGCGATGCGCTGTTATGTAACCACGAGTCAATCACCAAAATATTAAACGACAACAAAGAATGTGCCAGCCTCAGTCATATTGAACGTTAAATCACCCAGTGCCAGCCACCGGTGACCCGCGGTAGTCTCTCACTGATAACGATTTATTTTAGGATTTTATAAGTACCGTCATATATATATACAGTATACAGAGCGTCGGTGGCCTAATGGCTAGGACTAGCCGGACTAGCCGGACTCCCATGCCGGAGGTTCGGGTTCGAAACCATGCCATGTTCCAATGAGTTTTCCCAATTTTTTCGAAGACTTACGTACATAATTGCTCTAACGGTGAAGGAGAACATTGAGAAAACCTGCATGTCTGAGGAAATTAAAAGTTTTCGAAGGTGTGTGAAATCCACCAATCAGCACTGGGCCCGCTCAGATCGTGGCCCGTACACCCTTGTACAAGGGGAGGCCTGTGCCCCAACATTGGGGACATTAATAGGCTGATACCACTACCACCTAGAAGTATTATATGATGATGAAGAGGTAGATATAAATAATTGTTCATTATTCGAAAAATAATTACTTATTCATTCATCAATTATAAAAACTTGTTCACAATGTAAACAAACATTTCTCCATTTCTTCAGAGGTTGCCTGGAAGAGATCGCTTAAAGCGACAAGGCCGCCTTTGAACATATCGTGCTACCATTCCTGTAGTTTTTACTTTTCCTGTATTTGTGTACAATAAAGTGTTTCTATCGCAGTAGACGATCAACCATAGTGTAATTCATATGGAATTCACTTTTTTTCGTGAACTTCATTTTTTAATTATCTTACCCATCACTAGTAAATTCATCAAACCATTGACATCGCCAGTATGGTGGTTTGTTTACCTTATGTACAAGTTTCATTGTACGAATTAATATCTAATTTATTATTATTAAAACCTCGTTTATTTAAATTCGGTCCTTAAATTCATCGCATTATAATATATATAGTTTATACAAGTTTATTTCAAAAATATGACAAAAGCCTTAAACTAAGTTACAAATAAAAATACTAATGAAATTTATGTAAAATATCTTAATCTAAATCCGAACAGAGTTTATTCCATTTCAAAAGTTAATGTCTAGTGTTTTTAGGCTGGGTGAAATATTTGCATTTGATACCTACAATAGGTTGCCCTGTGCTGTAGGGATCATTTGCTTCCGGTCCACCATATCGGTTTATTAAATTGCTTCTTTGTGTGTGCTGCTGTCGGTAAAGTTCTTTAATGCTTAATATCTATAACATTATGATAGTATGGGAGGATATGTTGGGGTGTATGAGAGTGTGGTTTTATTAAAATGTGTGTGTGTTGTGTGTAAGTGAGTGTGCGTGTGTGTTTATTATGTAGGTTAGATATGCCTATTTATTTTATTTGGTTATGGCCAGCAATTTTTCTGTTTCCTCTATCAATCAATATAGGTATTAGTATTTTGTCGTTTATATATTTTATTACTATGCAACGCAATAATTATTTCAAAATATTTGCATAGTATAAAGTTAGATTACATCGATGTATTCATAATATTTAATAACGTTACTTTCGAAATAATTTGCATTTCAAAAAAAGGAACAATTTAAAAATAGTTTGGAGCGCCACGCCATCTATTGCGAAGTGTGGAATCTATTTCGTGAAGCAATATCTAGCTAGCACCTGTAAATAGTTTTTAAAAAGTATTTAGTCATGCGCATAGATGGCACTAGAGGTATGAAAACTCCTTTGTCGCCGTTTTGTTTAGGTTACAATTTTCTTGCCCATTTTTTTTGCCCAGGAGAAACCCTTTATGGGTATCACCCGCCTGGGGGGGACAGGTGATTATATCGGAGTCCCCACCCCCGTAGGGATGATATACCGACTAAAACTCGTGTTCCGACCGCGCCGCGTGAGACGAGGTGGCGGGCACGCTTTCGCACACGACCGTGACCCCGTCAGTGGGAGCCCACATCGTGGGCCCGTCTCTTGAGGCCTTGTGCCCTCTTCTTCCGCCGAAGGCGCTCCGGAACACGTGGAGCGTCTTCCAGACAATTTTCTTGCCCTATCCTATTGCCCCCAACCAGAGGGATGTGATTTATAAGTGCATCAGTGGCTTTCAAGATAATGAAGTATTTTTCATGTCTTTTTAAAAAAAATCTTTTGATAACAAAGTTATGCTTAGACACGTCAAGTAACAATTATTATCCGTTATTTAAATTATTACTTACACAATATTTGCTGCTTTAAAATGGCATTGTCAAAATAAAAATTAAATTATGGCTACTGCATAAGGCATTGTCAAATAGGAATGTACATTATGTTATAATAGGTTTGTACAAAATTTCAAATTTAAATTTACTGAACGCTACTAGCTGCTGCAAAGCGGCATTGTCAATACATACTACGGATCTAATTCAGTCAGAATAAAATAATACTATTATTTATAAAATGTCATAAAATTGAATATCAAATAACAAAATCAAAAAATGACAATCTAATATGTATCGTTTATGTCAGAGGGTAAGAGACCTATTCTGAGTCTGAGTGTATTAAAAACCCTTTAATAACGTTATAGTGAGTGACCACTTACCATTTTGCTCGTGTGCTCTCCCTATACAATGAAAACAAGACATTATCCGTCCCGGTGCAATAGGACATATAACGCAAAGCGTTGCGTAGATGGAGCCACTAGCACACTCCGTAAACAGAAAAGCAAAACGAAACGTCATTTTTGAAGATATCACAAATTTTTCAGTAAAATTGTGATGATGTCATGGCATCATATGGCCATTTCAAAATAGCAGACCTAAAAAATATGTTAAGACAGCGTGGCGCGAGTCTGAAGCGTAAAAAGGAACGTATCTACATGTTGATTGGCTACGTACCATTGTGCTAGTGGCGCCTCTAGTGGTAAAACACTGCAGGATTATCTCCTATTCTATGCACTTAGCAATAATCTCACCCTAACATCCCCTATACTTGTCCGTCGCTAAGGGGTTGTAATCCTAAAGCATTCGATATGGATTGGAGCTTTAAGAAACTATTAAATATGTGGGTACGAAGGTTGGGAAAATCCCAATCCCTTAAATGGGCGAAAATACTTATTAATATTAAAAACAGCTTTGTGGGCGGAAATGAAATAGGAATATTTTTTATGAATAACATTGAGCTTGGCCCCCACAATACAGGATATCCTAGTGTTCCCACACTAGGAACAATACAGGATGTATTGTGGGGAAATCTGAGAAATTGTAAAATACATTGTCTGCATGAATATTTTTTTATTGAGAGCTGATTGCTTGTATGTCGCACGAAACGTCCTCAAAGTTAAGTCTCCATTAAAATACATGCTACCAATGCCTTTTTACGTCGTCGGTGGCCTAGTGGCTAGGACGCCGGGCTCCCATGCGGGAGTTCCGGGCTCAAAACCATGCAATGCTGAATGTTATGTACCAATGAGTTTTTCGGATTTTTTCAAAGACTTACATACATTTACCGAATGCTCTAACGGTGAAGGAAAACATCGTGAGGAGACCTGCATGTCTGAGGAAATGAAAAGTTTCCGAAGGTATGTGAAATCAACCGCACAGCACTGGGCCCGCTCGGTGGATCATGGCCCGTACCGCCTTGTGCAAGGGGAGGCTTGGGCCCCAACAGTCGGGACATTAATAGGCTGCTGATGATGATACCTTTTTACGTCATAGCTTAGGTAGAGATGACACGAGACATAAGGAAGCTTTGACTTTAGTTTTAAGGCGTTTCTTGCAACCAAATGTTTCTCTCTTAATTTACGTTTAATAATATAGAGTCTGTAGATGTCTATATTATTTTAAAACATGTTCCCCATCCAAGTGATTAGAATGTAGAGTATTATTCAAAACGCCGACGCGTTGAAAACATATAAAATAATTTCTGTTCCAAAACGAGGGGCAATCACCCGTCGCATAGAGATTCGAAATCGAGCTTCAAATGGGTGTAGAGGTGCCTGTGTGGGGAGGAAAGCGTGACAACGGGTTGTCTTTATGATTTTTTTTTTTTTTTCGTACTGATAATTGCTGTTGGTCCTAATGACCTTTACAGCTTCACCGGGTTTTTTGGGGCGAGCGCTAAATGCGCTCCAGCCTAGAGGAGGACTTAAAACTACTATAAGAAGCAACTGCCAGGTGGGTACGGACCTCGGCTTAGGACGTCGCTGGGGACGGAGGGGTCGGGGAGAAGCGGCCTGGAATACGCCGATAGCGCGTGAAAGCGCCAGAAGCGGGTCGCCGCCCGCGCCGGCGCGGGCGGTATGAAGGTGCTGCGTGTGAACTACTATCGGGTGGCTTGTCTTTATGAATCAGCGCTTTATGTTGACACCTGACAGAATATTAGCTCCAAACCGATAATTTTTTAAAATATATAGTGTCTTTGTATTTTTCAGGAATGTTGAGAAGTTTTATACTTTATTTGCACACACATAAATTACAAAAGAAACAACAACAAGAAATTTGACGTACACAGGTAGAGTTTATCTCTAAAATAGAGATTTCTTCCAGTTACACCTAACTTAGTACGAAAAGAAGACATACATACGTGTACAAATTATGTAAAACAAGAGGGGGAAAAATACAGACAATAAATTCTCAATTCTTAATACAAGAACATAATTGTACATAAGGTAAACAAAATTACTTGAATACATTCATATGAACATATATAACGCTTATACTATAATAATATTAATAATAATACATGCACTAAACTAACAATAATTTTATCATGAAACTTTGTAAAAAATCATGTTATAAAAAAATAATTGTTACCTTCCTACTTATGACCCGCATCAAGTTATAGTTCATGAAATATAAAACTAGATTTGATTCTTTTTATCAAAAGAGTGCGTCACAAAATAAAATACTAATAAATAAATCAATTTACGACAACGAAATCGCATTCGCAGCATAACCTAATACGCTTACCTAATCTAATCATATTTGTGGGTTAGTTCGTTTTAATTATAAGGGACAACGACAGTGGTGGATTCAGTGGGGGGGGGGGGGGGGGGAGGGTCTAAAACCTGTAAGACCCCCATAGAGCGCGAGCCTCGACTCGCCCTTGATTTTTAGTACTATTTCAATTTCAGTTTTTTTTTCTAACACTATTTTGGTGTAACAACGACCAATCTACTACAAGCCTATTCAATCGTCACCGGCTTGCACCACCCCTACTATTCAGCGGCGTGTATCCCCGGGGAACAGGGGATGAAACCTCGGGGGTTGCGCTGCGATTATATTAATGCACATCAAATTGTTAGGCTGGGAAGCGAGTAAAGTGTCGCGTCGACAGTGTCCGGTGTTGTAATAATTTATTACAACATGTGTCCGGTGTTACGACTAAACCCGCGTTTGACGTCAGTCTCACCTGGTGGCAGGGCTTCCACATATCCAAAAATGTACAAAGATTCAATTTATTTATTTATTTTATTTTATATCGTTAAGGTTCACAACGTCCACTTCCTAAATGGTCTACTTCCCATAACGTCCACTTCCTAAATGATTCACTTCCCATAACGTCCACTTCCTAAATGGTTCACTTCCCATAACGTCCACTTCCTAAATGGTCCACTTCCCATAACGTCCACTTCCTAAATGGTTCACTTCCCATAACGTCCACTCCTAAAAAGACCATTTCCTAAATTGTTCACTTTGTTGCTTCAGTTCCTAAGACGTCCTGTGCTAAAACGACCACTCGAGAAGTGAACCTAAAGGGAACTTGCAAGTTCAAAGAAAATGAAAAATGTTAGCCCTACGAGTGTCTCTTGGGATCAGAAGCTGCATCCGCAGCTTCCACTAACTAGCATGTGAGTGTGTAAACTTTTTATTTGGGTAGCTCACAGCCTTATTTACAAGTTACATATACATATATAAAAACAAAAGCCATTCATAAGCTTCCACAGTTAATGTAAAATTAATAATAAAACAACTCTTAATCTAGATACCATTTAGGTACTACAGATAGGCAGAGGACAACTCGTTAGTAAGGATTTTACGGAATCAGGACTACTATTGAAAAGATCTATAGTAGGGTTGTTGCTTATCTGATTAAATACTGCACATGCTCTTACTAGATAGCTATTCTTTCTGTAATTAGTGTGTCACTTAGGGGCGTGAAGTAACCTGTTACTCCGTAAACTTTGATTTGGAACCACCAATGAAATTCTGCTGAAGATAAACTAGTTTTTGCCCGTGACGCGCCGAAAAGGGCAGAATTCTAAACCAATCTCAGTGAATTAGAAATTACATAAACATTAAAGAACACGCAAGTTAAGCTGGGGGTAAACGATAGTTACTCTAAGTACCTTTAAATAAATTATGTATAAGTCGGTGAAGCATTTATTTATTACAAAAGCGAGAAAGTAGTAGACACCGATACAAAAGGTGAATAT
This sequence comes from Hofmannophila pseudospretella, assembly GCA_947369225.1. NCBI lineage: Eukaryota > Metazoa > Arthropoda > Insecta > Lepidoptera > Oecophoridae > Hofmannophila > Hofmannophila pseudospretella. The sequence goes on from OX376334.1 coordinate 10,686,412, forward strand.
TCTGCGAAGATATTTTTCCCGCGTATGCAACAACCCTGCGTTATATACGCCCGTGGCTGGTGGTAAGTGACGATGAGGCCGAAGATGGAGCACACGGGCTTAGTAAGTACTGGCTTTTATTTATAGACTGAATCGCTAGAGTGGTCACTACCCAGGCAGACCCTGAACGGGTCCTACCACCAGCAAGTTACTCGTGTTAGATACGCTTATACCTTGTGGTTTGTTCCTATACGGTGTTATTGTTGGGAAACCTCTTTTTATGATTTACTTTTAGAAGAATTTTATTTTAAATAAATTTATCGAATTTACGAGATTTTATTAAAAAAAAATCTTTCAATTTCAAAGGCGAGACCGTTCACGAAGAGGACATTCTAGAGGGAACTGATAACAAGAGTTATCAAGTCAAATAAAACGATGGTTTTCCGAAGAAGAAGAAAGAGTCTTCAGTAAATAGAGTGTTCTGGTTTGAAGGGTAAGAAAACCAGCACAACAATTACCGGCACATGAGGCACTCCAATACCCAAGTCCTCAAGGTTAGAAGTGCATCGAAAATCTTCTAACACGGTACTACATCATTACGTCCACAACAATAATACTTCACTCATCTACAGCATGCACAACATACATACTTTCACACTCACCCTCTCACACATAAACATACACACCCTTACACACACTCCCACCCCCAAACACACCCTCACACACACCCTTTCATTCCCCCTTACATACATTCACACGTCTTCGGGTATAAAATAATAATTAAAAAAATATATATTATAATAAATTGTAATTTGTGACTATTATAGCTTGGTATTCAGTAGGGGGCGGTATTTGTCCCATGGATAGCTTCCAAGTTGTCTATGGGATGAATGCTGACCGTTATTGAATACCTTCTTTTTGGGAAAGCACTGTCTCCCAAGATACAGGTTCGCCTAGTTTTTGAGTCAGGGTATTGTTCGATTTACTAATTGGTGATGTTTTCAATAAAGATTAAATTTTTTTAATTTATTTTACTATCAGGTCACAGGTGGCCCGTTAGCTCGTCTACTTTCCTTAAACCTTAAAAAATACGCTGACGTAGATTTGAGATAAAGTACTGATCACCCATGGGCAGTATCCTTAACGACGGTGATCAATATCCTTAAGGACCCAGTACTCGTTACAATAAAAGACCGGACTATATTTAGCTTGATCTTAACAATTTCATATTTGATTGAAGCAGCTATTTATAACTCGGTTCAATTCCAGTAGGCGTACAAGATACTATGTGGGCAGTAAGGAATGCCATTTCTACAGAGGCGGATCCAGCACCAGTATCACGGGACAGTTGCGATTCCGATTTTATTGCCCCCCTCTATTAGCGACTAGAATCGCAAAGAATAAAGTGATAGCTCCTGTCAAAGCTCTATCTCTCTTTAATGTCATAAACTTCAATATTGCTATCTTAACACTAGACGCGCCAATCGCATTGGCCGTTGTTTCGCCACCCAAAGCCGCACAATTATTATATATAAAAAGAAAAAGAACAATTACCGCTAACTTCACCCCGCTTACCGCGACAACTTCACTCGACCTCTTCTTCATCTCCAGCTCGCAACGAGCCACGTCTTCGTATTTTCTCCGCTGAATATATTAACTGAATTTCGTTAATTGCGACTATCTACACCCCACATCCATACATAAACACTAATTACATAATTACACTACAATTTAACTGTGAGAAAGGGACTGTTGGCAGAATTTTCGGTAAGTCAATTTTTTTACCTCTGGGTCGTCATTTCCCCGCTAGGATGGGTACTTAAACGGCCTTAATGAAAAATTTAAGCCCGGCCTATCTAAACACATCAACACACATCTTATCTCAACAGTACGACATTAAAAATATTTCCGCGAAAGAAGCAAAAGCCAAAATTCAAGGATAGTTATTTACGCTAAGCTATCATGAAACCGAAAATATTGTTTCACGATCACTCTATCACTGACTCCCACAGCACACTTGACTGCACTCACCATGAATATCCTCCCTCTCTCACAGAGCCACATTGAACACTCACCCACACAGACATTCACTCTGAGACATCCCACCACACTCACGCTCATCGTCACTCCTTAATGAATTACTTATTCAATCAAAACATTTTATTTCTGTTTATTTATATATAGATATAGAATAAATTTATATATAGAATAAATGTATAATATAAATATAAATAAATAAAAATAAAAATAATTAAATATCTTATATAAATTGATGTAAATTATTTATTAGATAAGAAAATTGAACCCGCCTCCGCGATACAGGTTGTTGCCTAGTGCGGAGTCTAACGTTTAGCATAGTTTAATGTAATGTGATCATAAAAATAAAAAGATATTTATTTTATTTATTTATTTATCTCGGTTATATAAAGTGACATATCCGGAGAAATGGGCCAAAAGCAAACAAACTCGAACTGTCAAATCAACTATTAATAGTGTGGTCGAGTTAAATATTTTTTTTTGAAACATTTTTCTGTATTAATGCAATTTGTATTTAAACTTGCATATATTTAAAATTGATTAGGGATATTATTATAACGAAATATAACAGTAATTTGTCTGAATTGTTTCTTCCAAAGTTAAGAAAGAAAGAAAGATTATTTATTTACGATACCCACATACAAACAATTAGATACAGAAGACAAAAATAATATTAAACAAATATATTACAAAAACAAATAAATAAACAATAGTAATTAAGTTTGATGAAGGTGGTGTGAGCACCGGAAAAAGGGGGACTGCCTCAGCCTGTTGCCGTAGCGCTTTTAGCACTGCGGCGCTGATGTTCAGGCATCACCTGTGTGCCAGGGATCACTCCCTAATAATACACTACCGGAACATATAAATAACGGAAATATTAATAAACAGAAATAAAATATTAGGAAACGAAGGAAGGTACTTAATTTGTTTAAATATGACTATTAAACACAATGTAAAATAAATAGAGATACAGTTGTTTCAAATTTCATCGCAACAGTATCGTGAGCGAGGTGCTGGACTGCAGGCCGTAAGGTGGTTTTGGGGGTTGAAATGAAACTCCCTCCTCCAAAATTGCTTAAACAGGATCCAACGCAATGACCTTCCACCAACATTCCACAGCCATTCAGGCACTTTTGCGCTGCGATCTACTATCTGAAACTCATCAACTCCCTTGAACACCCCCCGACCGCTGATTCTGGCCACGGACCTGCTGGGCTGCCCTGATAGAGAGCGCGTCAATCTTTATGGCGTATCTGAATTTAGACACGAGTCGCATTCCAGCACATGTTTTAAGTGTTACTGGGGTGTAGAAGAGCGAGGGAGCAGGGCATGTCCTCCCCCATCTTATCTTATCTTATGATAGGAGGCCGGGAATAACCAAGCGGCACTTCGACCCTTGAGGATCTTTTGTGCCTACCCCATTTTACACACTGGTCATCTCAGTGTGCAGGTTTCCTCACGATGTTTTCCTTCACCGTCAGAGCAGTCGGTAAATGTACGTAAGTCTTCGAAAAATGTCCTCCCCCATACCGCGCGGCGGCCCGTACTCATCCCTCGCTCTTCTCTACACCCCGCTAACACCTAAAAACTTTCCTCACGATGTTTTCCTTCACCGTTAGAGCAGTCGGTAAATGTACGTAAGTCTTCGAAAAATGTCCTCTCCCATACCGCACGGCGGCCCGCACTCATCGCTCGCTCCACAACATGTGCTGAAATGCGACCTGTGCCTATATTCAGATACGCCATAAAGATTGTCGCGTTCTTTAGGTATGGAAGAAGACCACTAAGTGCAAAACGTGATTTTGCCGAGAAATTGACAAAAAACTCTTTAGTCCACTTTCTAACTAATTTCGTAACCAGTTCCTAAACAGGATGTCTCCATTTTTGAAACTGGTTACGAAAAAAACTCCAAGCAGGATTCTGATCTTGCCTACACTTTTGGGCTGGGAACCCCGTATGTATTTACAGTTGGCTGATTGCAATACACTGTTGCTGTACCACCCCGTTCGGAATAGGAAGACAGGGTTCCCTGTCAAAACAGTTACGAAAGTGGACTATAGGCAAAAAACGCGTCAGGTTAGCAGGGCATCGAAAACCCTCTAGTAATAATACTGGTGAGATATCTATGGGAGACGGTGACCACTTACCATCAGGTGGTCCGTTTGCTCGTCTGCTCTCCTTATTGTAATGTTTCTAGAATTCTAATGGAGGTAATCTAGGTAATGTATGTATACGAGAAGTAATCTAGGTTTTCTAATGTTTCTGGAACTCTATGAAAATTGCAGAAAACTCCAGAAAGTTTTATTGAAGAATTCCAGGAAGCACTAGAAAACTAATTTTGTTTGGTTTTTGTCTTTTCGAAATCACGTTTTAAAGTTAGCAGTTTTTTTCCGTATCAGGGTAGAAGGAAGAGTTGGTGGGCCTTGCCCCAAACGGCAATAAGTTTTATGATGACGTAACTGTCTTCTAGCGCCATACAAGCAGGTCCTGGCTTGTATATATTTGCCATGTATTTTTAGCGGCAATTTTTCGGTATTTTTTGCTTAAGATGATGGTGAAATTCTACAAAATAAATGTAGTATCGTCTAAATTTTGTATTACCTTTGTATTATAACCTATGATCGGAGTAGGTAGGGCTGTTTTTGGTACTTGCCACATACGGTCATAATATGGATAAGTATGCCCAATAATTCCGGGATTTCCGGGATTGAATAAATATATTATTTAGATCTTTAACGTTATATTTGTTTTGATACACATTTAAGATTGGTGGCGAAATATTTTTTTAAAAAATTCATGGCGCTAGTGTACCTATGGTAGTGTTTTAACTTCTTCGTAAGTTCATAATTTTAAAAAAATCGTAATCCACCGTGTAAGGGCGAGGTTTATAAAAGTAATTTACAACATTTGCTCGATAACTTAAAACGGGATCCCGAAATCATATCCATATTAATATAACATTTGAGGTCATTGACCCGAAAAAGCCCTACCTACTCCGATCAGTGATAATAACTAAACTAACTTTGTATTATATTGTAACATTATAGTATTTTTTATTTATTTATCAACTGTGTAACGTAGTCTGAAAACTGAAAGTTCCTGTACTGGGCATCTCTATGCTACGATTATGGGTATATTGCACTTCGATACGGTTGTACGGTGGTTGTACTCGGAGCTCCCTTTCAAAAACGTACTTTAACTTTGGGGAAACATTTTAAACTTCGTTTTTTTTTTCATTTAGCGTGGTTTATGAAGTTTGCACCTTATTTCAAGCCTCGACTTGTTTTCCAAAACGAGTAATAAATACCTAACAGAAGTGCCGGTTCCAAAGTGCCCTTTGTCGCTTAATAATTACCGGTTCCAAAACACAGTAACTTTACTCAAGAATTCAGTAGTTTCCAAGTAACAAATATTTAATGCATTTCTTATAAATTAAGAAATAGACGTAAACTGATGGTCAAATGTGAAAACAGAATTAAAATTGTATGAAAAATAAAATAGCTACAGGCAATCAATAATCAGACGATAGAAAGAAACGGCAATATTACAATATGACGTCACTGTGTAGTAGCGCCATACAAGCAGATCCTGGCTACATATAAAGGACTGGTTTGCTAAAATGGGACAGAACATCTGCCCAACTCTAACTTTAACCATTAATATATCTGATGTTAGTTGAGATATCGAACAAGTAATTTTAGATCCTTCTTTAGTATGTCCATGTAAGTTGATTGATGTAATAAAAAATATATTGTACTATTTTCCGATTTTAGTAACCAATGCCCCCCCCCCCCCCCCCATTTTTGGATCCGCCCCTGCATTTCCATCTTAAACAATTTCCATTGTTTAGAATAAAAATAGAGTTGCCACATTTAGGCGATTATATTATTACATGCTGATACAATTATCTAGTAATTAACAAATCATGAGTTGCATGAAACGCCCTTAGTGTTAAGGCACCCTTAAGTCTCGTGTCATCTCTATATAGAGCTAAGGCGTAGACAGGGATAGCATAATGTATATTCTAAAAGACTTGCAAACTAAAAATTGCTTACCTGCACGTACTTAGTTGCAAGTAAATAATCCGCAGCGAGCTGGATTTTTTTTAAATTTTTTTTTCAGATTTCATTTTGCAATTTAGGTTCCAGGAGGCCAATTCTCACGGAGTGATATTAATATCACAGTAAATATAGAAAAAAAATGGCGGATATTGAAGGACAAGGACATGGACTCCTGTAGACCTCTTTTTAAATCTTCACAAATTTTGCCCGTACCATGTATGTACATTAAGCAGATGTGTATTTTCGTTCGACAATAACCGCAATATTTCAAAACACACGCTGATATCTTCCCGAGGTCTACACGATACAAGAACCGGTCTCTATTTGCCAAGTTCCAGAGTAGACTTGTATAAAAAGAATTCCTTCTGTAATTTTAGTGTATAATAATCTGCCTAGTCGCCTTAAAAATGGTCCTGCTAGCCAATTTAAAACTAATATTTCCAAGTGGCTTCTAGACAAATGTTATTTCTCCATAAAAGAGTATCTCAACGACACTAACAAACAGCAGAAAAGATTTGCATACCGTTGTCGGTGGAACATATGACACCTATGCTTTTTAAATCACCTATAATTTTCACTATGTTCTGGCAAATAAATTTCATTTCATTTCATTTCAAGACTTTTTGTTTTTCTCCCATTATCACCTTCGATATTTATCGAGTCGTAGCGATCCACATGCAACGAGTGGTCCTTAGCAATCGATATTTTATATGATATTTATAGTCGATACGTGAGACACGATATTTATCGAGTTCCTCATACTCATACTCATTAAAAACCATCGGGACACCAGGAACTCTTGGTTACGTCATGCTTTTACAATAAATTTAAAATTCAAACACAATTCATGTTAACCATAAACATAACTGGACAGGAGCGAACAGACCAGCCGATTTACATATAAAAATTTGGCTAAAAATTAAGATTGTAGCAGCTGTAAAGGGGCTTTGTCATTTATCTAAATTAATAAATAATAAAATTAATATATCTGTTGTGTAGGGACACTGTGTACAGACACAGTGCACACTGTGTTCTACATTGTGAATTATTATGTCAGCAGTTTTAGATGTCACGCGGCTGCGCCCGCGTCGGGCTGGTCGTGTCTCTACCACCGTCATGTATGGTATACTGTTTGGAAATATAAGTATCGGTTAACAAGTCCAGTGTCTCATTGAAGATGACTCCTCGAAGACATACCCTGTCTAGGACGTAGGTATAGACACGTACCGAACTCTTAGGCCAGTAAAGAGGTACAACTCATATACCTCTAAATGTTGTAAAGGGGCATTGTCGTAGAAATAATAATAAATTATAGCTGCTGTAAAAGGGCATTGTCAATTGTTAAAATAAAGTTAGAATACAATAATCAATTATGAAAAAGAAAATACAATGTCAGTATACAATTAAGTAAACAATTGTATTTTGTTCCGAGATCTGCCCAAACGTTTGTTTGATGCGACGAGGGAGCCAAGGGCTGGCGGCTATCGCGCCCAAAGGATCAGCATAGCACTCCAGCGGGGCAACGCCGCCAGCATCCTCGGTACACTACCACACGGGCCTAATATAAGACATTTTATAAATCAGCATAGCGCTCCAGCGGGGCAACGCTACCAGCATCCTCGGTACCCTACCTCACGGGCCTAATCTAAGACATTTTATAAATCAGCATAGCGCTCCAGCGGGGCAACGCTACCAGCATCCTCGGTACCCTACCTCACGGGCCTAATCTAAGACATTTTATAAATCAGCATAGCGCTCCAGCGGGGCAACGCTACCAGCATCCTCGGTACCCTACCACACGGGCCTAATCTAAGACATTTTATAAATCAGCATAGCGCTCCAGCGGGGCAACGCTACCAGCATTCTCGGTACCCTACCTCACGGGCCTAATCTAAGACATTTTATAAATCAGCATACCGCTCCAGCGGGGCAACGCTACCAGCATCCTCGGTACCCTACCTCACGGGCCTAATCTAAGACATTTTATAAGTTACATTAAATTATTATTTGTCTACATTAAAGACTTATTATTATATGTTAAATTCACATGTTACATTAAGTATACAATTATTTTTATATCTATAGTTTCGATATTATATCCCGTTTTTGAGAATTGGCCTCCAGATTTGGGAAAATCATTTAAAATTCGAACCTCTAATACTGTTCCTGAAATCCAAGGTCTCGGAAACCACTGGTCCAATCAGACATGACTGGGAACATTCTCGGCAAAATAAAGAATCCAAATCGAATCATCCGTTATTGAGTTTTGATGCCAAAGACAATGCCAACATAGGCAGACAAACAGACATACGCCTCTTTATTACACCATCTCATTTAGTCGATGGTTAAAAAGAGATGCCACGAATCCTAAAGGAACCCTAAAGGCCAAGTATATTTTTTCTTGAAAAACTCCAGCAGAACGCCCAAATAACTACTGCTGCAATCAGATATTCTCTCCATAATTATAGTAAAAACATCGTAGTATAGTAGGCCTCTGGCTAATGTATACCATCTGTCAAATTTCTGCAATCTGAAATGAACCTTAACGCATTCGTCATAGACTTCAAAATTAAATAGTAAAATTTTGACAGGTATACTTTAGCTAGAGGCTGACTGTACTTACGTATATAGACCGTAGACCCCCCCTCGCAGCGGGCGGGGTCTACGGCGCTACGACGCGACGTGCTACGCAGGGCGTACGGGGGTTGCCAGCGTGGGATGCACGTGCTCCCGGAAAGAGCGGGAATTTACTGGGAATTCGCGGGAAAATTATTAAAATTTAACGTTTGTAAACAAAGTGTAGATCGGGGTGTGTGGGTTTTGAAAGTGCGGTTTTCGTAATATTTTAAACATGACTTCTATTTATAATTCAATATTGTATTTTTGGTTGTAGGAGTAAAATAGCTATTTTTAGTCGCGTCTTTGTGTGTAAAGTAAAGTACAGTAAAATACACTTTATTGCACAAATATAATAATAATAATAATTTATGTGAAAGTGCAAACAGTCAAAACTGTACCTATCATTTTGTCATCTACAGGAGTAACCCCAAACACACTTCACACCGGCCTCAAAACACTTGGCATGCACGCCCTCACATACAGACTCCTACAAAAAGCAGTTATAATAAATACATGCAGAATAGTTCGCAAATTCTTATCAATAGAAGAGTAACCTTAAATTACTATAAAATACTTATTATTTTCATATATATCTCTTTATTTTTTCGTCCCCACTCTAGTTTGGCCAAAAGCCCGCGATTGTGGTAGAATACCCCAGAAATGGGAGATAAACAATAGTTTTAAAACATAATAATAATTTTAATTAAAATAATTTATTTTTAATTTTAATTATAATTTGTGTTTGTTGGACATAAATAGGCATTCTAGTGTGAATAACTTATACACACTCGTATACCTACATTTTGGGAAATAAGTCCGTGAAACGTCAACACTATGTTAACTATATTTTTCTATTTTTCGTGAAAAGTCTAAACAAAATCAAACTAAACTATTTGAGCTCAAACTCAAAAAATAATATTTTTTGACTCACATTCTCTCACTTCTTTATTCCGTACCGTCTTATTTTAAGGAGCGATTCCAATTTATATCTTCCACACATGACCGCATTCTTCGTTCCTCTGAAAACCTCCTTCTTTATTCCCCTATCCACACTTCTAAATTTTATGACCAATCCTTCACTGTCCATGCTATCCGTCTCTGGAATTCTTTACCCGTGTCCATAAGACAAGCCAAATCCTTAGATATTTTCAAGGCACAGGTTAAGGCCCACTATCTATCCCAATGACTCCTTCTTCCTTCCTTACTTTTCCACAACTTTGGTTTCTAGTTATATTTTAATATTATGTATGTATGTATATATGTATGTGTGTGTATATGTAGATATTTTATATATAAGTATATATAAATATATTTATTTGTATGTGTATATTATATATATATTATTGTAAACGGTGCACAACCTACCTTTATCCTTTATCCGTTTCGCGATCGCTCTATCACTGACTTCCACGGCACACTTGACTGCACTCACCATGAATATCCTCCCTCTTTCACCAAACCACATTATACACTCATCCACACACACACTCACCTTAAGACACCCTAGCACACTCACGCTCATCGTCGTACAACACCCCATAGTTAATTACTTTCTTATCCTTTTTTCTGTTTATTTTAATAAATGTATAATATAAATAAGTAATAAAATTAATATAAAATAATAATAATTAAATATCTCATAAATAAATATATCTTAGTATAAATTAATGTAATTATTAGATAAGATTGAACCGGCCTCCGCGATACAGGCTGTTGCCTAGTGCGGAGTCCTATAGTTTAATGTAATATAGTGTAATGAAATGTAATGAAAATGTATCCACCAAAATTACTCCACCAGAAGGTTGTCTGGAAGAGATCGCTTTTAGCGATAAGACCGCCTAGATTGTATTAATTGTTTTGTACGCATTGTATTATACTAATTTTGTGCAATAAAGAGTATTCATTCATTCAGACCAAATAAGTACAAAAACTTTTGGAGATGTCTTTTCACGAGAAAATGTTTTTTCTTGGTTTATGTCTTTTGGAATACAGCTACGTGAAATACCAAATTAAATCGTATTCAGAAACACCAACGAAGTAAGTAAGTATAAGTAAGTAACTCTAAAAATCTTATTATGGTGTTGGCTGTAGGTATAATTAATAAGAACGGCATGCAACATGTAAGATTTTAATCGTTTAAGTTAAATAAAAATGCATTACATGCGCCAATTATGTCTGGTTGCATGGAAGCACACCGCTTTACACCCACAGTTTAAAAAATCGAACATTTCCCCGTAATTCCGGGGAAAACACCCCAAAAACACACCCCCTCACCATTCAGTGCAAGCCCCGCCGCGCTGCGGCAAACCCGTGCCGCCTCCTACGAGAAATAACATATTACCATCAAAATGTAATTATTAAATACTAGTTTATAATCCTTGCTTTATAAATAACCTAATTTTAAAAATGTTATAAAGAGGAATTTAATTTTTGTTGTTGTTGTAAAGTGGCAAAGGTTTTCTTACAAATCGACAGCATTTATGCGGATTGATTTTTCGGCCGTGATTCGTTGTTGTATTACGGATGAGATTACGGTTCTTTAATCGTCTTTATTACAAAAGATAAAATATTAGGGAAATAATTTACGGTCACTTGCGAAAACATGCTTTGTAAAAAGAATCCTAAACCTATATAAATCAGTTTAAAATGAATTAAGTTGGTAGGACCCATACGTAGGCTGTTTAGACGAGTTTAAGAAAATGTCGTGTAAAATTATTCTATTTAAAAAGATAGATAGAAATCCATGAAATATTAGCATCGCGTCAATTTAAAAATTGTAACGTTGAAGCAAAAAAAACATTACAAGACAATTTGTTAAATCGAATTACAGGAGGACTACCTACCTATGTTCTTTAATTTATAGCTATGAGCCTATGACTTATGCATTATACTAAACACTAAAAAGTTAATAAACCGGTTCTTAAATCTTCATCCAAAAAATCCATTCTAAATGAAGGACCGAATGAGATATATATTTTTTAATTTTTTTTAAAGAATTCTCTTAGTTTTAATTCACAAAAAAATCTTAAAGCATCTTAAACACGCCAATATGGCGGTTTGCCTATGCTAACGGGTTTCGTGTGTTTCAAAACTTAATGATTATTTATCACGGACACATTTTATTTTATTTGAAACAGATAACTGGAGTATTCAATAAAGAACGGATATCAAAATGACACTAAAATACCTAAGCTAAATATACAAATAACTTAAATTTTAAGAATTTCCTTAATAAAGTAAGTGACGGACGTGAGATAAACATATTTTGTTTTAATTAAAGTATTTTACGTGAACGCATAGTTCGGTATGAGCGAATTTCTACGTAAGTAAGTTTTCAAACATTCTGTCAAAAGCACTTATATAAGCACTTATGCTAATTAATTTTTTTTGAAATCCTTGCGAATCTTGTGACATCCCACCTCACTATAGGTAATGTTACTGGAGGGTTTTCAATGCGCTGCTATGATGGGATGGAGGCTGCCTTGGAATATGATAGAGTGGCACTGTAGTTGTCCAATTTGTATCAAAAATATAAATATTTTCTACGTTTCAGTCACCAAAATTTAAAAGATAGAAAAAAAAAAGAGAAAATAAAGAGTATTCATTCATTCAAAATTTGTCCAGAATACACTGAAACAAAGCTTGTTTGATTTAGAGCATAATAATATATTTTTTTTTTTTTTTATGTATAACTTAACCAGCATTTGACCTCGATCTCGCCTGATGGTAAGCGACGATGAGGTCGACGATGGAGCATGCGGGTCCAGTAAATGCCTATAAAATAATTTTTATTCATTTAAACAAATTACTTAATGGATACGACTAAGATCTTGGTTGAAGTTCACAAGCTGACTTTATATGCTATGCTCGTAGAAATAGAAATCTCATTTATTTGTAAATATAGGTCTTGCAGATGTTACATTGTGTTTCAGTATCACCATATTCTGCCGGAAAGCGTACAAATTTTTGTTTAATTAATAAATCAACCAATCATAAATTATCATAATAAATTAGCAAAATATTAATAGAGGTAACAAAACAATAACATCAAAATTTTGACTGCTGTCTCAATTTAAAAAATATAATAATAAATATAATATACAGAAATAACCCGGCTTTGAGACCCCCACTACTGTAATACCAATAGTGATAGGAGCAACAGGAGTAGTAGCCAAAAGTATACACAGGTACTGTGACAAACTGGACGCGCACATAAATATACACATAGGACAGAAGCAGGCAGCTATCCACACGGCAACAATAGTCAGCAAAGTATTAGGAGACAAAGTTTTTGTTAACAGGGACTCCGACCCTCGTCTTCCCTGAAGGTTTCGGGGCGGGAGGTCAGATAACCACCGATTACTTTTAATCGAGGCTCTTAGAGGTACTATATAATACAATAATATATTTAACGGCGCAAATATACCAATCTGGGTGAAGCATACATATTTGAGCCGTTTGGGGTTGAAACATAGGGACCCTGGGGCCCGGGAGCGCACCGCGTCTTCAAGGACCTAGCAAAGCGCCTGGTCGACGCGTCCAAAGACACAAAATCTGGCTCCTATTTGGCCCGGCGGATCAGCTTAGCTATCCAACGGGGCAACGCAGCCAGTCTCTTGGGTACACTGCCGGATGTGGGAGACTTAACCAAAAATTTTTATCTTTAACTTTCTTAGCCTTAGTTTAGTTTTAGCTTTAGTATTATTTTAGTGTTATATTATATTATATTTTCTAATTAATTTAAAAAAGTACATAAGAATTAACAATAAAGATAGGTTTTTAAATAAATATAATATAACTGTCACCTTTAATTAAATTTTGATGACGTCACAGCTTCAAATTTTGATGATGTCACAGCTTGTCACCGAGGAAGTCACTCAATTTGTAATAGCATCGTCGTATTGAAACAAGTTCTTGTTTGAAGTAAACGAGCATTTCTTTCAGTGTACTCTGAGTTACCTTGCATGCAATCAATACTGAAACACAAGAAAGTTTCAGGAGACTTGCCCTTTACGAACAGTTACTGACAATTAAGACATTATTCTATAATGTCAAAGGTCTAACCGTGGGATACGGACACCCACGCGAAAATGTTTGACTATTTTACATCAGCAAACTGTCTCCGAGGTTTTGAAACTTTAAGGGTATTTAGTAGATATCTACTTACATTCATAAAAGTTAGTTAGAAATTTGACCTTTTAATTTTTAAAATTGTAGAATTATTTATTGTTATACTTGTAGTGGTAGATCTTAATGTGAAGGATCGCCTGGGGTGGTACCACCCTCTTATCTATTTCTGCCGTGAAGCAGAAATGCTTGCATCTCTGTGTTTCGTTTTGAAGGGTAAGAGAGCCAGCATAATTTCCGGCACATGAGGCAATCCATCTTAGTCCTCAGGGTTAGCAGCGCATCAAAAACCCTCTAATATTAATACAGTGAGGTGAGATATCTATGGGCGACGGTGACCATTTACCATCAGATGGCCCGTTTGCACGTCTGTTCTCCTTATTTTTATTTTTTAATTAGCGTCGTATCTTGTACAGTCGACTGCAGGTCAACCTACTCATAACGTCAATTTGAGAATCTGAAATGTACCATATACTTACTTGCGCTTTAGTTCAGATTTATATTTGGTAATTTATATTAATGCTTAGTGGGTAGTTATTTCTAAGATAGATACTACCCTTTATTGACTACCTTCTTTTTGTGAAAGCACTGGCTCCCAAGATACAGGTTCGCCTAGTTTGGGAGTCAGGGTATTGTTTGATTTACCAGTATTGTGATGTTTTCAGTAAAGGTTTTTTTTTTTAATTTTTACCAAAGGTTTTTAACAGAAAGGCTCGAGCCCGTAGCCTAGTCGCGAGCACGATCCGAAAGTGATCATGCAGGTTAAGCGACGTTGGCGCGGTCGGTACGTGAATGAGTGACCGCTAGTGGCATAATTCATCTGAGCTCCTCCGTGTCTCGGAAAGCACGTTAAGCAGTCGGTCCCGGTTGTTGTCGTTCGACAGCAATCGTTAAGCCATGTCAGAGGCATACGGGCTGCCTGAACAACTCTAACAAATAAGTTGATCACTAACCATACGATAAGCAAGCAAACAGAAAAACGACAATTGTTAACTAAACTTAATAAATCCATGGTTTTCCCTAACACCCAGCTAGCAAGCAGCTATTCGGATGACAGTAGTATTTCAAACTGGGGTCGGAACTTCGCTTGGTATTCGCTTACACCAGTTCAATTCCATTAAACTTGCTCACATGCAAACATACCTACATACATACATTATACATACACGTACGTACTTACGTAAAGGCGCATCAACATCGGAGTTGAAAGCGGCTTTAAACGGTTTGCGTCGGTGGCCTAGAGGCTAGGACGCCAGACTCCCATACGGGAAGTCCGGGTTCGAAACCATGCCATGTACCAATGAATTTTTCGGATTTTTCCGAAGACTTACGTACATTTACCGACTGCTCTATCGGTGAAGGAAAACATCGTGACGCAACCTGCATGTCTGAGGAAATTAAAATTTACCGAAGGTGTGTGAAGTACACCAATCAGCACTAGGCCCGCTCGGTGGATCATGGCCCGTACCCCCTTGGTCAAGATGAGGCCTGCGCCCCAACAGTGGGGACATTAATAGCCTGATGATGATGAAACCCACTCTTTATTGTACAATAATCTATGATTTAGATTCAGATTATTTATGATAATATTCCATACTTACTATTACACGTCATTGTTATGAATAACCTAATTTAAAATATTTTTTAAATATTTATTACCTTTTTTTTCTTTAATGAAGAGCTGTTAAAATCAGTATTTTTCTTATAAATACTTATACTACTATAGTTATAATATTTAATCGTATGAAATAAACTACAAATATTCGTACAATTACACTTTTCTTTTATGTCTTGCATTAAAAATAAAGTACCTGAAAAAGCTTAGGTACCTACTAAAATACAATACAAACGATTGGCGGGCTTATCCCAGTTGAGATCTCTTCTAGCCAACCTATGGTTTAGTTAGTTAATTTAAATTGTTTATAAGTAAGTACCTACCTAATTGTTTTGGCGGGCTTATCCCAGTTGAGATCTATTCTAGCCAACCTATGGTTTAGTTAGTTAATTTAAATTGTTTATACTCGTAAGTAAGTACCTACCTAATTGTTTTATTGAACCAAAGATTTTGAAATTCACCCCTATGTAGATTGCTCGCTAGAGAAGTTTGATAATAAAACCCCGTCTGCCAGTTCGCGTATGCGATTTGAGCATTTTCTCATACATTAGTCGGGGACTGAAATGTCAAATGTATGAAAGTAAGTGACCAATGGGTCAACTTTAGAGCGTCGGTGGCCTAATGGCTAGGACACCGGACTCCCAAGCGGGAGGTCCGGGTTCGAAACCGTGCAGTGCCATGTAGCAATGAGTTTTTCGTATTTTTCGAAGACTTACGTACATTTACAGACAGCTCTAACGGTGAAGGAAAACATCGAGAAGAAACCTGCACACTGAGATGACCAGTGTGTAAAATGGGGTAGGCACAAAAGATCCTCAAGGGTCGAAGTGCCGCTGGGGTTATTCTCGGCCCCCTGTCATAAGATAAGATGGGTCAACTCCGTAACTCGCTGTCACTGCTCACGTCATTGTTTACGTCAGAGGCGATGACGTAGTTCGATTTCTGTGTTTGACTTCTGATCCGCCACTGGGTCTTACATACACGTCTTACATATACCCAGTACGTAGTCAGAACTGATTTCCTAGTTTCTGCGGCGCACTTCACCCGGAAATAACGTCATACATCCACAACGGAATTTAGATCGGAAATTAACATTACATATTTACACCGCTGTTCTTATGTTTTGTGGTAACTTGGCTAATTCATTTAATACTTTTTTGAAATGTGAAAACCGTATTAATATTAAAGTGACAATCATCATCAGCCTATTAATGCCTCCCCTTGTACAAAGGGGTACGGGCCATGATCCTCCGAGCGGGCCCAGTGCTGATTTGTGGATTCTCACGCCTTCGGTATCTTTTTAATTTTACTCAGAGATACAGATTTCCTCACGATGTGTTCCTTCACCGTTAGAGCAGTCGGTAAAAGTCCGTAAGTCTTCGAAAAAATCCGAAAAACACATTGGTACATGGCATTGCATGGTTTCGTACCCGGACCTCCCGCATGGGAGTCCGGCGTCCTAGCCACTAGACCACCGACGACGATTAAATTGATCATAATTAATATTAATTAACAATAAAATTAATAGAGTTTTATTAAATTTTATTACTTACTGACTTACTCCGCTGGCGCAGCGACCCGAAGTGAATCTTGTCGTCCGATACCAAAGAGCGCCATCGCTCTCTCTCCTGCGCAGTCTGGAGCCAGTCAGGCGCCTGGAGCTCCCGCAGATCCTTCTCCACTTCATCGCGCCAGCGGTATCTGGGACGTCCGACCGGACGTCGTCCGTTAGGGCGTCCCACATACGCTCGTAAATTTTATTAACATTAATAATTTTGAAATAGCTGTCGATCTTGGAAAATAAAGTTCCTTATTAAATATATTAGAAATGAAAAGGACATTATTTTGAAGACGCACCAGCCTAGCGGGGTATATAACGTTTATCGATCTGTATTTTGATAATTCTGTAACCATATTTCATTCATAACCGTACAAATTAAAAACTATATAGGGTCCTATTTTATTAGCGGCAAATATTTCTAGGGTGTCATCTATAGGTTATAAACTTATATTATAACAATAACGATAGTGCAAAAATTTTTTTTTTACTAAGCAAATTTCAATTCAGTATTAGAAAATTCTACCAATGAAAGAATTATTCTAATACTGAAATAAGAAGTATGAATGAAACTCGTTTCATTCATAACGACATGGATGAGTTTATGCCACTATGGCGCAAAATAATAGGGTTTATTTTTCTTTAGTATGGAAAATTTTCATACAAGTAACAGGGTTATTTTTCGTGTAAAGTGGTACAAATGACCAGCACATACCCCCCTCCAAATATTTGCTACTAATAAAAAAGGACCTTATATAGATTTATTTTTGGAAACAAAAATTTAATTAAATTTTCCTTCCAGCCAAATATTCAGACAATAAAATACAATATCCACATAATAAATGGATATTATAAAACCAAAGACTGGTATAGAAACGCTGACATTAATATTAGTAATAAGTTTAAAATAACCTGTTAGTATTACAAAATGTTAAGTGAATCAGTGAAAGGTGGCGATGGAACAGTGACATAACATCTACAAACAGTTACAGTGAAAGTGATCATACAACGCGAGGTCCAAACTCCATACAGTCTACAATGCGCGGCGGCTGAATGCGTACGCAACCTTTGCGTTAAAAATTAAACAAAAACAAAATTCGCGCGCAAATCGCTGTCAATCAAAAAGGAAGAATAAAATAGTGAAGTGACACAATCGGTTTTCAGTAATACGAAAAACCGTTGAGCGGTGGAGGTTTTTCGTGGAGGCTGTATATTATTATACGGTGGAGGCCGCCCCCGGGGCTCGGCCAATGACGCCGCGGGTTCCGCCCCCGCGCGGCAAAGCGCCGCACTTCTGTCTCGCGGTTTTGCTCCTGATATTCAACACCGGTAAGTCTATGTTTATGTTGTGTTTAGATTTCGTACGAGTAAAGTTTTAGACGTAATATTCCAAGTTTGTTTTCGTTTAATAAATCATTAACTATAATCGTGCGGTTACAAGTAGCTAAAGATATAAAATGGGTTTGAAATTTTCTCAAAGACTACTGGACATATTCTTAAAATCCTATCTCTGTGTTTAAGTTACTTAGATGAAAATTAAAACTTACTAAGTATAAGTTAGTGAAAGAATTTTTAGAATCGATCCAGAAGATTTTGAATTTTTTTTAACACACCTACATATTGGCACTGTATATTTCCTATATGTGACTGGTATGTACAGTATTATTAAAGGTTTTTAGGACGAAATCGCTCTTAGCGACAAGTACTCCTAGACTATATTAATCGTTTTGTACACTACTGTCAATAAGCCTTTACCTAACACAATTAATGGTAGTAAAGTTATTACCTATTCACCTGTTAAGGTCAAACCGTATCTAAGATCAAAGATGTGATATAAACCTGTACGAGTATGGGGCACAGTTATTTATAATCTAGGTCACATTTGCAAGGATTTCTTGCTCTACATACATTGTAACATCTGGTGCAGACCTGGAGGCCAATTCTCACGAAGTGATATAAATATCAGGGATGTTATGGAGTTCCGTAACCGTAACCGTAAACAAAACTATCTGATATCCGAAATAAAAGAATATCCGGAACCGAAACCGTATCCGAAATAAAAGTTTCGGATGTTATTTCGGATACAGGAACTTCCTAGTTCGGAGGTCAGCGTTTATTGTAAACTAACTTGTTGCTCACTAATTTTATTTAGTTTAATATAACATATGCCTAAGTTCCTACTGGTGTATGAACTATGAATCCTTTGTAATCTTACTGCACAATTGAACTTATTCTTATAATATTTGTCCCACAATTGTATTTTTTCCTACAATTGAATAAATAAAGTTAAGTTGCAATTATTCACTAATTTATCGTAATTGTCCTTTGTTTCCACTTAGTTAAGTAAAAATGTCAAGCAAACACACAATATTCGTGTCCGAAACCGTATCCGAAAATGTCCGAAATATTTCCATATCCGTAACCGTATCCGAAACCAAAAAAAAGTGTAAATTAATATTCGTATCCGAAACCGAAATGTCATATCCTTAACAACCCTAATAAATATCACAGTAGATAATTATCGAAAAAAATGGCGGATATCGAAGAACGGGACTTGCTACTCTCGCATTTCACCTTCGATATTTATCGAGTCCTAGCGATCGACATGCGACGAGTGGTCCTCATCAGTCGATAGTTTACGTGATATTTATAATCGACATGTGAGACGGGATATTTATCGAGTTTCGATATTATATCCCGTTTCTGAGAATTGGCCTCCGTAGAGTCGTGACAAAGGCACGGCTTGAACATCCTGTCTCTATAACTACTCTAAAAGACTTGAATTGTAACTATCCGGAGATCTCTTTTAAGGGTTTTTTGTTTATTGAATAACCTATGAAAAATTATTAGAATAAGAACGAGAATAAGTTTATTCATAGTCCATACACAAGTAAGAACTTAAGCATATGTTATATTAAACTAAATACAATTAGTGAGCAAAAGGTAACAATAAACTAGGAAGTTCCTGTGTCTCGGAGGACAGGTGTGACCAGTGGAAATGAACATGTAACAGAACAGACGTTGCAAAGCCAAGAAAATATTATATGAAACTGATAAAATTAATACTAAAAACTATATAAAAAAAGAAAAAAGCAACAGTCTTGTGAAAGAAAACAAAAAAGAACAATAATAAAGGTGTGTGTGGGGGGGGGGGGGGGGGGTGTAAGAAGGTATGTGTGGAAGAAGGAGGGTGTGTGTGTATGTGTATTTTTTATTATTATTGGCTTACCTTTAGAAGTCAGTCAGTTGCCCACTCTAGTCCACTGCTGGACACAGGCCTCTCCCAAGGCGCGCCATTGAGTCCGATCTTCGGCTCTTCTTATCCAGTCGCTGCGCATATCGTCGCTCCATCTAGCAAGGGGGCGTCCCACACTACGTTTGCCCAAACGCGGTCTCCACTCCAGAACTCGTCTACCTTTAGAAGTATATGTACTTATTGTACAATTGTTATAGAATACAATTTTAGATTATTATTTTTTATGAAATGAGAGCTTTCTTATTTCTGTATGTCTAAATCGGATTAGATAAATAAGCCTCTTTTGTTCTAAAAATTAAAAGCGGCACTTCACTAATTTACAGACAAGAGTATGAGAGGACTCTGAAATAACCTTGTTGGGATTCTAAAATAAGGCCGTTATTATAAAAATCGTGGCTATCTCAAAATGTTTTCTATTGTAAGTAAGTACCTTATAGTACATGTTTACAGCGTCATTCTTTTTACTTTACCACCGCTTCGTAAGGTGCTATAGCTGAAAGGAAAGAAACATTCAGCAGCACATCTTTTGAAATAAATATATCTTACAACGGTCACGTCTGTCGCAGAACCGACAACCGCTGGGGTAGACGAGTTCTGGAGTGGAGACCGCGTTTGGGCAAACGTAGTGTGGGACGAGCGTCCCTGCTAGATGGAGCGACGATCTGCGCAAGGTGTCTGGCAGCGACTGGATGAGAAGAGCCGAAGATCGGGCTCAATGGCGCGCCCTGGGAGAGGCCTATGTCCAGCAGTGGACTAGAATAGGCTGCTGATGATGATGATATCTTACAATAATTATGAATACAATCATATACACAATGTGCAGAGCTGGAGCTGGGTTTAGGACCAAGCCTCTTTATCATTTAAGTAGTCATTTATTTACATAGGGTCCGTCATATATGGGTCTTAATTTTTTTCTCTGTCATATTTATTCTCATTTTTATAGCACCTTTGGAACCGACATAGATGCTGTACATGTAGAATATTTCATCACACCTACATTATACATTTATAAACTTTCAAATTACGGTACGGAAATGACAGAAAATTCCACACAGCTCATCCAATCACAGTAAAAAAAACATGGCTGTTAAAAATAAGGCACAAAACGAAACAGTGTTACAAAAAGCGGATCCTGTTTAACGGCTATTAATCGTCTCATAGTGCTGAGGTGACTTGATGACACAATCATGACCAGCTCTTCAAGGTTAATGGTGTCAAGAGTGTTAAATTAATGTAATGCCATCAATAACCTTCAATAGATAGATAGATAGATTAATACATTGCAGACAAGAAATTTACATAGGAAAAGAAACAAAGAATAAGTGTACAAAGGCGACCTTATCGCTCAGAGCGATCTCTTCCAGGCAACATAGGCGATAGAAGAATTATTAATAGGTTACCCGCAGTATAGTGCAGAAGAGCGAAATATGAAATATTTATTAGTATATATATACTTTTAATACATAAGTAAAGTTCGGTACGAATACCAAAGTGGTGTTCGTGTGTATTTGTAGTAGTTTTCATGTTTTTAGTAAATTTAAATATATAATTAATATTATAAAAACATTATTTTAATAATATTTAAACATTTTAATATATATAATTTTTCTCAATAATTTCACATATTTCAATAATGTATATTATTATGACTACAATTTTGAGTTGGGACAAAAAATAATAATAAACTTGGTCCTGGACCCGGGAGCTTCGCTCTAAACTGACCCCAGAAATGGGAGAAAACCTAACAGGTAAACATATAATAATAATAATAATAATAACAATACATTACAATAGACCAGACATCACACTCCATGACAAAAAGAACCGAACTGTTTACCTCATTGATACAGCCGTCCCCGACACACACAACCTCACCACCACCCACGCTGAAAAAATAGCAAAGTATACGGACCTCTCTATAGAACTGAAGACCCAGTGGCGGGTAAACACTGTTAGAACTGTACCCATCATAATTTCATATACCCAAATCCTTACACACCAGCCTGAAAACACTTCAAATACACCCTCTTACTTTCATTCTTCTTCAGAAAGCTGCCATTCTAAATAAACACTTGCAGGATTGTTCGAAAATTCCTGTCCATGGACACATAAACGTCTCACATTCACTCATCATCAACACTCACACACACCGATCAACTCACTTTATTTCTTCTAATTACCTCTACTTCTAATACTTCTTTCACTCATACTGTCGTTTGGCCAAAAGCTCGCGACAGTAAACTCACCCCAATAATGGGAGAAAAACAGTAATATAAATAAATAATAATAATAATAGGAAAAAATAAAAAATTGTAATAGGTTTTTTCAATAAATAAATAAATAAAATACTATGGCCCTAGCCATAAAACAATACATATTATATAATAAAATATTGTTAGGTAGGTACCTACTAATTTATTTTTTCCTATGACACACCATATAGGGTCCTATTTTATTTTTAGCGGCAAATATTTCTAGGCTGTCGTCATCTATTAGGTTATAAACTTATAATAATAAGAACAGGGCAAAATTTTTTTTTACTTATCTTATTTTCGAGATATCGACAAAATTGTTTGTTTGAAAATTTTACAAATGAATTAATTATTGCTATTCTAATACTGAAATAAGTATGAATGAAACTCGACCATAACGTTCAAAATAGATTTTGGGGTATAATGTCAGTTATTGGGTACTGCTGAAAGCAAACATGGCGCCAAAAACATAGGCAGGCGAAGCAGAATTGTGTCTGACTTCGCCTATTAGATTCAGTAATGATTTTAAATATGAAAAACGACTATTTTGAATATTCCGTGTTATCTAAACTGTCCCTCTCTAACAAACGAAGCGTTTCATAAACTGGAATTTTTGTTTGCATTTACAATTTCTAAGTTATTTTGAAAAAAGTGTCAAAAACCAGGCGAAGTGATGGCGTTTGACCGTACTGTCTCGATATATAATATTCTTCTTAGGGCGTGCGCTTCGTCGATATCGATGTACATTACTGGTTATCGTGTTCTTTCGCTAACGTTTTAACTTCATAACGAGCAATAACGAACAAAGCACTGGCTCCCAAGATACAGGTTCGCCTAGTTTGGGAATCAGGGTATTGTTTGATTTACAAGTATTGTGATGTTTTCAGTAAAGGTTTTTTTTTAATTTAATCAAAGGTTTTTAACAGAAAAGCTCGAGCCCGTAGCCTAGTTGCGAGCACGATCCGAAAGTGATAATGCAGGTAAAGCGACGTTGGCGCGGTCGGTACCTGGATGGGTGACCGCTAGTGGCATATTTCATTTGTCCTCATCTATCTCTTGTCGTTTTGTTATTGCCAGAGTTATTCAGATCGCCCGTAGGCCTCTGACGTGGCCTAACGACTAAGACCTTTACCTCTGTATTCTGCTCCCTCCTCCAAGAACAGATCCAGAAAACAATTTTGGAGGAAATTTAGAAAAATTGTTTCGATGTTCGCCTTGAAATCGAAAATATATGTATCTTACAGGTGTGGCTATGGCACCTAGCTCCTCCCCCTCCCCTGGATCTGCCACTGTCCTCATACGTTATCTGGCCAGTTTGAGCTCGTAGCCTAGTTGCAAGCACGGTTCGAAAGAGATTGTGCACGTTAAGCAACGTTGGGCGCGGTCGGTACCAGGATGTATGACCGTTAAGCCATGTCAGAGGCATATGGGCGGCCTGAACAACTCTGACAAACACAATTTTTGTAATGTTTTCAATAAATATAATTTTTGTGCCGTTTTATGTTTGTTGTAGGCGGAGTTTCCGGACAATCTTGTCAAAAAGTGTAAAATTCTAAATTTCGATAAACCAATTTCATAACCGGTCACTTTCACGATGTGTCTCTCTTGCAACCTGAAGGAATTATTGTGCCTTAAAACACAAAGCAAAGGCCATTAATTTAAAAAAAAAGATTATTTTATTTTATTTATTTATTTAATGGATAATCATTCGCCGCGAACGTCCGCGTCACGCAGTGGAGGCCTTTTACGAAGTAAATTTTCGTCGGTTTATTATCCTGTCCAAATAAAATGGTGAACTTAATTTGTATCGGGAATTAAACAAAGGAGTTACTCCACGCGATCGGCCTTGAGAAGCGAAAAACAGTAGCTATGGCGATAATCGCGCCCCACGGGTCAATGACATGTCGGCATCCGCGCCGCAGCCTTCATCAAACCGAAACGAGCTTACACCTAGCCTCGGGTACCGACAGCATGTACAGTCCAGCGAGCGCCTCGATCACGACCGAAATTTGAAAGAATCTAACCCCTTTGTACATTGTGTTTTAGTCATCTTCCAAAGTTATTCAGACCCATGACTGTACATTTCGGTGGAATAATATGCCCAATGAATTTTAAAATATGCAAAATAGAAATTGAATTAGGGCAGAAATTGTTTTAAGTAAATATATATAACTTCACTACACTTTGCGATCGGTAATTAGCAATTACAGCTTGCGATCGGTAATTGGCAATTACCGCAACTTTAAATATGTTTACTTAAGCATTGGTTAGCATAGGTTATATTAAACTAAATAGGTGGACCTGGGGAAAGCCCCGAATAAAATTACTGAGCAAAAAGTAAAATTAAAAAATTAAAACTTAAAACAATTTCTGCCCTAAAAGAAAAATTAAAACTTAAAACAATTTCTGCCCTAATTCAATTTGTATTTTGCATATTTTAAAATTCATTGGGCATATAATTATAATTACTAATTGCTTGCTATTGGCCCTTAACAGAAAAGAGATATAGAGCTATATCAGGTGCTATCAGTTTATTCTTTGCGATTCTAATCGATGATGGGGAGGGGGGGGGGGGGGGGGGGGGGGGGGGGGGGGGGCAATAAAACTACCGGAATTGCAAATGTCCCGTGGGGGGGGGGGGGGGGTTGCAATAATACTACCGGAATCGCAAATGTCCCGTGATGGGAGGGTGAATAAAACTATAGAAATCGCAAATTTTCCGTAATAGGGGGCACGGCAATACAACTACCGGAATCGCAAAAGTCCCGTAGTTTGGGGGGGGGGGGGGGGGGGTCGCGCAATAAAACTACCGGAATCGCAAATGTCCCGTGATGGGAGGGTGAATAAAACTATAGAAATCGCAAATTTTCCGTAATAGGGGGCACGGCAATACAACTACCGGAATCGCAAAAGTCCCGTAGTTTGGGGGGGGGGGGGGGGGGGGGCGCAATAAAACTACCGGAATCGCAAATGTCCCGTGATCCCGTGTACAGAGTAGGTACAGTATTTTGCAATCATTACGCAGCATTGCATCACGCGTGGCCGCTCACCGCGATTTTCGCTATCATCATCAACAACAAAGCCTTGGTATGTCCTCACTACAACAATACACACATTAATACTCATGTCATGGTTCCCACAAAATACTGTCGGGTTTTTTGCCACTTCTGTCTTCTATTTGGAATCTGTGGCAGGTAGGTAGGATCTCTAAGAATTGGTTTATGAATATTATTACGAACTCAGCATTACTTTGTTTGTGATTATTATTACCTATCTATTGAGTTAAATACATACAAATTAATGCAAACATATGGCAACAAAAAATAATAATGAAATTAAGTAGTAAGTTATAATGTTCTAGGATATTTTTATTTCTCAAAATATGTAATACTAAAATAGGACTAACATTCA
Source organism: Hofmannophila pseudospretella (assembly GCA_947369225.1). Lineage (NCBI taxonomy): Eukaryota > Metazoa > Arthropoda > Insecta > Lepidoptera > Oecophoridae > Hofmannophila > Hofmannophila pseudospretella. Next base: position 10,712,327 of record OX376334.1, read on the forward strand.
ACCCATTCCGATAATGACAATTACTTTTTCTTTACTACAGTGTCATTGAAAACTACCGGTATTAAACCCAATATACTTAGAACCGATTCGGTTTTTGAGTTTTTTACTATGTTTCCTTATAGTCTTGTTTACAGGCCATTATAAGAATTTACAAAAAGTTCTCTAATAGAATAATTGAGGTAGATTATATATACTTTATTTCTGTGCATAGAACTGTGGCATAGAATACGATGGTCATTCATTGTAATCTTTTTATTGTGAATCTCCTTTGTGCGGGACAGTCGGAGGAAACGGAAATGTTTTTAATTAATCCTGCCTTTTGATAGTCACGTTAATTAATTAGGAATGGATAATTACAACTTTGTCCTTATCTTTTTCAGTACCGAAAAAAAATAGCTCAGGCATGCAGTTCCATTTCAATTTTGTAACGTTAATATAAACTTAATTTTTTACGATCGTACTGGTAACATTTTTTTTATCACGTTTGACCTCAATCACACCTGGTGGTAAGTGACGATGAGGTCGAAGATGGAGCACACGGGCTTAGTAAATACTGGCTCTTCTATAAACACTGTCGGAACACTTCAAAGCCGAAGCGAAGATATTTGACGACAGACTTGCTTATTAGCTAGGCGGACCCTGAAGGGGTCCTAGACCAGCGAAATTTAACGCCTAAAAGAACACTTGAAAAGAATTTTCGTGTCAAAGACTACCACTGCGATAGATCCTTGATAGGAATTTAAAACCAATCCTTCTGCAAATCGCAATTTTTCGTAATTTACTGCATATTGGTGCGGAGAAATTGATGGAAACGGTACAGAATTGGAGTCTGGATTGGATGGCACAGTGGGTTTTGCGTTGAAGTATCCTTAGACCAGTCTTACCTTGTAACGATGTCGACTTCATCGTCCAAATCAACCTCCTTGCCATCAATTTCAACCTCATCGTTAGCATCTATCTCACCTCATTTCGTGTTGGCATCTTGATTTCTTCATCTATATTTTCAAAATTCAAATCATATTCCCATTCCATTTCTAAATTTCATTATTCCATTAATTTCATTGTTTTCTTTTTTTTGGCATTGGGCACTTTCTCTCTGTATTTTGTCTTGAACGGACGTTTCTCCGTTTATTTTTGTCTCCTACTACTACCTATTTTCTACATTTCCTGTTTTCTGTGTTGTTCTGTTCCTTAAAAATATAATATCTGTTACCAAATTTTTCTATTACTTCATCTGCACACTGTCCTAGAACCCTGCTAGCCGGCACCTAGAGGACAGACTGTAGCAACCTATGTCTGGATCTGTATGAATATTTTTTTCTCACATACCTCGATGCCTTCTTTTTTGACGTTCACCTGATTGTAAGTGGTCTTCACCGTCGCCCATAGACATCTCATCTGTGGTTGTTATATGCATTGTACGAGGAAACCCTGAAAACTTAAAGCCTTGAGAATTTAGATGGAGTGCCTCAGGTGCTGGTAATTACGCTGGCCCTCTTACCCTTCAAACCGGGACAGCAATGCAAGCATTGCTACTTTGCAGTGCTTAGATCAGAAATAGATAATGTTTCTTCCCCAGGAATGTGATTCTCGCAGCGTTCGACATACAAAAGTCGAGCGTTACGAACGTCTTGTCACGCTCAACATATAATTTGAGCGAATGAGATAGGACTAATGTCGAATTCGACATTCCACTACGAGAATCACCGTCCTGGGGTGTAGACTGGACAGTTTTAGAGCTGCGAAAATTCCTTCCTAAGCTGCAAAAAGTTCAAAACAGTACACAAACCAAACAAACACTTCTCAAACGTCTGCTGGGTGCAGATTAGAAGATTAACACAACAGTGGTCGGGAGTCGGGCGGGCGAGGATGTTTATTTTTGTACTAAGAATCTGTTTTCTCAAATCTACAATGTTCCTTTAGGTGCCTATATCTAAATCTACCTAATTCATGAATTACCTAGTCGTAGAAGGCAGCATGGTCGAATTGAAATTGAAATTGAAATCGTTTATTTAGCGCTGTAAACACCAGAATACAGAATACAGAAGTATACAAAGTTTAATACATGCAGCACAGAACATCTGGTGTGGTACAGTGCCAAAAAGGGTACACCAGCTCAGCATAATGCTGAGGCAAGCCACAGCGCTGATTTTCAGCTGGCCCCTCAGTGACTGCACGGACGAAGAAAGCAACAGTGTGTGCGAATCAAGTCACTCCTTTTATATTATTGTATTATATAGTATTAATTTTGTCAGTTTTATATTTTCTTGGCTTGGCCAACGTCTGTTCTGTTACATGTTCATTTGCACTGGTCACAGAAGAGATCTGCCCTCCGAGATACAGGAACCTCCTAGTTCGGAGGTCAGCGTTTATTATAACTAAGTCGTTTCTCACTAATTTTATTTAGTTTAATATAACCTATGCTTAAGTTCCTACTGGTGTATGGACTTTGTAATCTTACCGCATAAATAAACTATTCTTATTCGTAACTTACGTGATCGAGAATTCTAAACTTTTAAGTAACCGTTAAATCTTCGTTAAAATGCATGCTATTCCATAGCTCTATAATCATAGCTCTAGATAGAGATGACACTAGACTTAAGGAAGTATTAAGGACGTTTCTTGAAACTCATGGTTAAGTAGAATGTCAGTCAGATTCAAGTCGAATTGATTATGAATTAAGGGTATGTTTTCAAACCAATTTAGCTAGGTTAGTAACTTTTGACTAAAAAAAATTATTACATCAATCAACTTACATGGACATTATGAAGAAGAATCTAAAATTAGTTTTTCGATATCTCAACTAACATCAGAGATATTAATGATTTAAGTTAGTACTGGAGAAATGCTCTGTCCCTTTTTACCAAAACAGTTCTTTATATGTAGCCAGGAACTGCTTGTATGGCGCTACTACACAGTGACGTCATAATGTAATATTGCCGTTCCTTTCTATCGTCTGATTATTGATTGCGTGTAGCTATTTTATTTTTCATCCAATTTTAATTCTGTTTCCACGTTTGACCATCAGTTTACGTCTATTTCTTAATTTATAAGAAATGCATTAAATATTTGTTACTTGGAAACTACTGAATTCTTGAGTAAAGTTACTGTGTTTTGGAACCGGTAATTATTAAGCGACAAAGGGCACTTTGGAACCGGCACTCCTGTTAGGTATTTATTACTCGTTTTGGAAAACAAGTCGAGGCTTGAAATAAGGTGCACTTCATAAACCACGCTAAATGAAAAAAAAAAACGAACATGTTTAAACTGTTTTCCCAAAGTTAAAGTACGTTTTTGAAAGGGAGCTCCGAGTACAACCACCGTACAACCGTATCGAAGTGCAATATACCCATAATCGTAGCATAGAGATGCCCAGTACAGGAACTTTCAGTTTTCGGACTACGTTACACAGTTGATAAATAAATAAAAAATACTATAATGTTACAATATAATACAAAGTTAGTTTAGTTATAATCACTGATCGAAGTAGGTAGGGCTCTTTCGGGTCAATGTCCTCAAAGGTTATATTAATATGGATATGATTTCTGGATCCCGTTTTAAGTTATCGAGCAAATGTTGTAAATTACTTTTATAAACCTCGCCCTTACTCGGCGGATTACGATTTTTTAAAAATTGTGAACTTACGAAGAAGTTAAAACACTACCATAGGTACACTAGCGCCATGAATTTTAAAAAAAAATATTTCGCCACCAATCTTAAATGTGTATCAAAACAAATATAACGTTAAAAATCTAAATAATATATTTATTCAATCCCGGAAATCCCGGGATTATTGGGCATACTTATCCATATTATGACCGTATATGGCAAGTACCAAAAACAGCCCTACCTACTCCGAACATAGGTTATAATACAAAGGTAATACAAAATATAGACGATACTACATTTGTAGAATTTGACCATCATCTTAGTCGCTTCAGAATCAAAGCAAAAAATACCGAAAAATTACCGCTAAAAATACATTCAGCAATGTAAAATTAAATGCAATTTAATTTTTTGCATTTTTTATTTTTTTTATTTGCAATTTTAAATTGTGTTGCAATTTGGCAATAAATATATTTCTATTTCTTTTTAATTTTTTTTTTTTCTATTTTCAATGTTTTAAACTCAATCCTATCTGTAGTTTATTAATTTATTTAATGAGCACATACCATAAAGCAGTACTTAGATTGTCGCAGTTATTAGTTGGTTAACTTTGTACAAGGACTGGCTGACAATCAGCGCTGTGTGTTTACACGCAAGTGTATTCACTCGAGCATCAGCTGAGTCAGGTGCCTATTGCCTATAGTATTATGTAGAGAACTAAATAATTTTTTTGTGGCAATAGAGTGTTTTTCTTCTTCTTCTTCCATCAGATCAGTACAATCCATGAGATCTTAGAAGAGGATTCGGGTAACGGGTTTTTTTTTATTTATTTTTATTTACTTCTAAACCCGCATTTGACCTCGATCTCGCCTGATGGTAAAATCGGACTATGTCTTAGGTACCCCCTTAGGTAGCGGTCTCAGTACATTCGCGTATTACTATCAACAGCGAAGTCTCAAGCCCTTTCTAAAACTCACGCACGTACAGTGTCTAAGCGAAGTTCGCACCGCTGTAGCAGCGACCCTACCGTACACTAGCTACACCGCGCTATGATCCCTCGCACACAGTTTAGACGGTATTGTGTTTATCCAGCACTTTCCATCGCCCCATGTCTGCTCCATGTGATGGGGAGACAGGCGAGGGAAATCGAAATATATTGACTGCTAGGAGATTAAAGTTGGTTTCAAACGAGGATGATGAAGCATTCTAAGGTTTAAACCGTCATTAAAACGTACTTTTATTACGCTTTCGAAACCATGCAATGCCATGTACCAATGAATTTTTCGTGTTTTTCAAAGACTTACATAACATTTACCGACTGCTCTAACGGTGAAGGAAAACATCGCGAGGAAACCTGCTCACTGAGATGACCAGTGTGTAAAATGGGGAAGGCACAAAATATCCTTAAGGGTCGAAGAGCCGCTGGGGTTAAGGGGATTATTGACGTGAGAGTTATGCTGTTATATATACTTTATCCGGAGCTCAAAACAACCCCTAACCGTGGTAAGAATCCCGTCTCTAACTACAGTACTTTTTTTAAAATTTCTTTATTGTATAAGAGCTGACGTCACCTCACTCTAATGTTATTACAGTATTTTCGATGCACTGCTAACCTTGAGGACTTTGAGTGGAATGGAGTGCCTCATGTGCCTGTAGTCTGTAGTGAGTTATGGCATCCCTTTTTTGTAAAGAAAAATAAACTTATATGACACATTCATTACGAATGTCAAGGAATCATAACAAACATTTATTGTGACAGGGTTCCAACTAGAATAATTAGCTTGATGCGTCTTCTTGAGGAGCTCGTAGCCTAGTTGCGAGGACGGTCCGGAAGTGATCATGCAGGTTAAGCAACGTTGGCGCGGTCGGTACCACGATGGGTGACCGCTTGTGGCATATTTCATCTGAGATCCTCCGTGCAACGGCGAGCACGTTAAGCAGTCGGTCCCGGTTAGTCTTTAAGCCACGTCAGAGGCCTACGGGCGGCCTGAACAACTCTGACAAATAGGTTGGCCACTTGCGTCTTTTATTGTACTACAATAAATCAGCCTTTCCATTTCTCAGTTTGTTAAATTCAAAATATTAACTCTGCAGTCTTTCTTACGATAACAGTGTGGGGTGTCCACCCTTGGGCGCTGGCTCGGACAAGATGGATGGGCTGGGGTGCATATGATTACCGGCGGGCGCGGGAAGCGTTGATTTGATTGATAAAACTGGGATTTGAGGATCAGGATCTTAAGATGGGGGCTCGTTTTGGGATTGATTGACACTTTAAAATAATGGATAAGTAAGTAGGTGTATTTGACGGAACTATTTGACTTGGTGCCATCGTCTACTTTCTTGAATCGCACCACTCGTCGGCGGCTCAATTTTCACCCGCACTTTCTAAAGCCTTGGGTGTCTACCACGACCCGTTTTACACGAACGTTTCTGCCACGCACCTGTAAAATGTGGAACTCTCTTCCACCCGACGTTTTCCCGCAGCGCTACGACATGGGATGCTTCAAAAAGAACGTTATAAAGTCCTCTACCTCCACGGACGGCAACACACGTGCAATACCCCTGGTACTGCACGTGTCTCTAGGCGACGGTGACTACTTACCATCAGGTGGCCCGTCTGCCTTTTGTCGTAGCAAATTTATAAAAAATAAATTAAAAAAATTTGATATTAAATTTTGTAAGTACATGCTACGAGTAAGTATGCGCTCAAGTATCGAGCTACGAGAAAATGGTCTTAGGAGACCTTCCCTAACTTTTGGAGCTTTTTATAACTGCATTTATAGATTTTTGAAAAAAGGTACAGTCAGCGAGAAAAATGACATTTTTCACAACAATTTTTTTTGATACCAATCGATTTTATTTCGTGTCAGGAACAAATGACTCTATGGGGTCAACCGAGGTTCGAGTACTAGAAATCTCAGAAATAGCAAAAAACTATTCCTATTTGCAAATCTGTTTGTCTGTGGCATCATAACTTAACAACGGATGATCCGATCTGGACCCGGTTTTTTTTAATTTAATTCAGAAGTTTGTCGAGTGTTCTTAGCTAGGTCTGATAAAATTGAACCAAGATCTTAAAGTATCTTTGATGTCAGATGAGATCTCTGGAACGGTAATAGCTAGATGGGTCGAGTTTGAACTCAAATGTTCAGGTTCACGGTGCGTTTCCGACATCTGAAACCTTGAGGATCTGATGATGACCAGGAAAAAGTAAGTGAATTTCAAAGTCAGAATATGAACCTGGAAGAATTTAAAGATTATCAGCCCGCCGAAACTATAAAAGTTAGATGGGGTCTTCTCTAACTAAAGGTTTAGGGAATCCTGAGTCATTACAGGAGAAAAAATAATTAAAGATGGCGACCAAAAAATATATGAAAATGATGTGGAGCTAGCAATGTTAAGATCCACGTAGCTCCACGTAGGGCAAAGCGCATCTAGCGTCGCAGGTCTAACCTGCTAAATGTTCTTAGCCATGTCAGATGAAAAATGGATCAGTGGTTCTAAGACGCTAGCTATCTTGGAATGTTGAAGTATGATGGGATCTCTGGGTTTAATTTCACTCATTTGTTCCTTCGCCGGAAATTCAGTGCAATGGCCTAGCTTGTCTCTACTCATAAAATACAAGTCTAAGTTTGCATTTTGTATTTAAATCAAGTCAAAGCAAAACAAATTCAAACTGTATCAATATACTAATACTTTTTCCTTAAAACGTACCCTTATCCAAAGAAAACCCTTAAAAAAGTACTTACCTAGTATTAATGATGCTTATAAAACAACCCTTCCACATTTTATATTCAGCAGTAATGGCGTCTGTCGCGAAACGTTCTCTTTACCTCGTCATGTATCGCAGGGAAATTGGGAACTTGAGGAAATGTCACAAACTCGCAAGAAATTACGTGATCTGATCCAGGTATGACGAAGTAATAGATAGGTATGACATAGACAGGCAACCCCATATAAAAGTTAAATAAAACTAAAAAAGGCGTATAACTTTGAACAGTCCACTTGTCAGATGATTTGATCCGGCGTCTGTATTTCCCGAAACCTACAACCTTGGGATCTTCTAGGCCAGAGTGAGTAGGCATTTACTGGACCCGCATGCTCCATCGTCGACCTCATCGCCGCTTGCCATCAGGCGAGATCGAGGTCAAATGCGGGTTTAGTAGTAAATAAAAAATTACGTCGCGTTTAGAGGCGAAACACGTTTCGAATTGGGGTATATGGTCCAACTGTCTAACAGAATACTGCGAAAGAAAGTGTGAAATGTGACATTTCACACTCTCAATCCTTATCAAATCTTTAGGAGGTCGGAATTGTCATCCTTTGCGATCGTACCTAACTCCTTCTGGACTTGGTTATCGTGGAGGAGGGCAAATTCGAGGGCTTAAAAGCCCTCTTTATAGATAAACCACTCTGTACTGTTTTCATCAGCAGCCCACTCTAGTCCACTGCTGGACATAGGCCTTTCCCAGGGCGCGCCATTGAGCCCGATCTTCGGCTCTTCTCATCCAGTCGCTGCCAGCCACCTTGCGCAAGATCGTCGCTCCATCTAGCAGGGGCCGTCCCACACTACGTTTGCCCAAACGCGGTCTCCACTACACACGGCCACAGATGTGACCGGCCCACCGCCACTTCAGCTTGCTAATCTTATGAGCTATGTCGATAACTTTTGTTCTATGCCGGATCTCCTCATTTCGGATTCGATCCAGCAGAGATACTCCGAGCATAGCTCTTTCCATAGCACGCTGAGCGACTTTCAGTTTGTGAACCAGTCGCACCGTCAGTGTCCACGTTTCGGCTCCGTAGGTCATTACTGTACTGTTTTAACTGTATTTAATAACCCAATTCGAGAGTAGTAACAAATAAACAATCAGCTACCAATAATCTCTTATTATGGCAGCTCCTTCCTGTTGCCAGCCTCAAAACCCCAAAAACCCCCACTATATTCCTAATACACTGCAGAGGGTAAGTGGCGGGTTCTAATAAACCTACTTACATAGAAAAAAATTAGATCTCTGCATAATACTTCCTGACACTAATTTTATTAGTACACAGACATACCTATGCTCGGAGTATCTCTGCTGGATCGAATCCGAAATGAGGAGATCCGGCACAGAACAAAAGTTATCGACATAGCTCATAAGATTAGCAAGCTGAAGTGGCAGTGGGACGGTCACATCTGTCGCAGAACCGACAACCGCTGGGGTAGACGAGTTCTGGAGTGGAGACCGCGTTTGGGCAAACGTAGTGTGGAACGCCCCCTTGCTAGATGGAGCGACGATCTGTGCAAGGTGGCTGGCAGCGACTGGATGAGAAGAGCCGAAGATCGGGCTCAATGGCGCGCCCTGGGAGAGGCCTATGTCCAGCAGTGGACTAGAGTAGGCTGCTGATGATGATGATACATACGTTAAGTTATTAACATAATGCTAGCTTTATTCCCAACGCAAACCACACCAAAATACGCAATCGTCCATATAAAGTAAATCTTGTATCAAGTGACAATTTTATTCCCGCTATAAAAGCTTTTTAGGAGGCTCTCATTTTATTCAGATGTGGAGGTTTATTCGAACGCGGTGAATAGAATATGTGGCGTTTATTCCAGCTTCTATTTATGCTCCTGACTCTTGACTTAAAGACGGCTTTGTAAGTCGAGGTGATTGGTAACAAGTCTCTTTTAAGCTTTGTGATATCTATAAGCCAGATAATGAATACTTATAAAATAGATCAAAGTCAGATCCTTAGAGCGATATATCGATATTCCCAATCAGGAGCTGCTTGATGTCCAAGGATGGCATTTGAACTGTTTCTTGTAAAAGAACTAGAATTATTTCTTGGTTCTATTCCCCTTTCTCTTTAGCCAAAAACTAAGATACTTTTGACCTCCCTTTTCTCCCTTCTAACATATACACTAGATTTTGTGTCTATTTTACGTAAAGCGTGAACTTACTACGTCAAATCGTAGAGTAGTTATCTGCTTTGATGTCTCCAGTTTTGTTTCTCTAAGCTATTAATCTGTACGATACTGTTGAGGTATTAAGATGTACAATTAGGTTTTTTTATTTTCTATTTTTATTGACTACTAAACCCGCATTTGACCTCGATCTCGCCTGATGGTAAGCGACGATGAGGTCGACGATGGAGCATGCGGGTCCAGTAAATGCCTATTCACTCTGGCCTTGAAGATCCCTAGGTTGTAAGGTTTCGGGAAATACAGACGCCGGCAGGCTGTTCCATACCTTAGCCGTTCGCATAATGAACGAAGAATGGTAACGAAGGTATCTATAGACAATGTTTTTTGGATCTCAAAGTAGGTTTATAACATGTATCTTGAGCCAGTAACTATACTGGTCAAGGCACTAACCTTGAAAATGAAAACCTCCAGCTCTCAGTGAGAACAGTGGTACGGTGGTGGAACAGTGGTACATTAAGACGGTAACTGGTGGTGTCTGGTGTCTCTCTACTAGCTACAAATGAGTATCGAAATGTCGAGACAAAACTGTATTAAGTGTACGCGGCGGGCGGGACGAGCGGGCTAAACGAGGGGGGTGGCTGCAGGGTTGTCAACAGAATACACTTTTTTTTTACTGTATTAAGGAACAATACACATAACAACAAAACACACAAACAACAATACAACAATGTGGCAATGGTGCTATTACAAATGAACACAAGAAGCAAACGGTCCACCTGATGGTATCTTATCTTATGATAGGGGGCTGGGAATAACCCCAGTGGCACTTCGACCCTTGAGGAAGTTGTATCACTAGTACCATACTAGCCAATGGTATATATTACTGATCTTAACCGTCCGCGGCAACCCTAAATATGCCCCAAGTGTACAAAATGCGAGGGGCGAGCGTGTCAATCAAAATATCCCTTAATGGGGCGCCGGGTTCCGCTTAGGATATTAGATAAATGCGCCCCCCTGGCGGGGCGGTAATGATAATGCCGCTCTGAGACCGGGCGAGGGTAGATATGGCAAATCAAATTGGTGATGATCGGAATTGCATGAAAAAAATTTAAAATAAAAATATATAACCGACTCTACTGAAGTCGCGCTCTTTTGTTGATCGCCAACTTCAGTAGAGTCGGTTTCATTTTTTTATTTTACTATTTTTTTCACGCCTTGCTATAATAGAATACCGCTCAGTTAAAAAGAAAACATAATTAAAATATACTGAGATTTTTCCTCTGAGTAATTTTAAATCTTTGTTCTCTGTATACCTAATTACAATTTATTTGGTACCCTGAGGTAAAATGTCTCAAAAAATGGAGGGAAAAGATAGTTGGACCACGGGTAATATCCCGATAAAAAGATAGTTGGGCCACGTCTAATACCCCGATAAAAAGATAGTTGGACCACGGGTAATACCCCGATAAAAAGATAGTTGGACCACGGGTAATACCCCGATAAAAAGATAGTTGGGCCACGTCTAATACCCCGATAAAAAGATAGTTGGGCCACGTCTAATACCCCGATAAAAAGATAGTTGGGCCACGTCTAATACCCCGATAAAAAGATAGTTGGACCACGAGTAATACCCCGATAAAAAGATAGTTGGACCACGGGTAATACCCCGATAAAAAGATAGTTGGACCACGGGTAATACCCCGATAAAAAGTTTCAAAAGAAGTAGTCGTAGTCAAAGAGGATTAATCACTACGTTTACACTAAGGAAGTTCTAAGTAACCACCAATCAGTTTTTCAACAATTTCAAGGCGTGGTCTGTCAAAATATTTTAGGTGACTCTAGGTTACCTACCAGAGTTGTTAGGTCTGTGCGATAAATATTATTTGCCTAATATTGTAAAATTATCAAAATGATACTAATTTGTGGCAACATGTTTTCGATTCAGAATTGATTTTTTTCTGCGAACTGCATCATCTATTGCATTAATATTCATATTATTAAATGTGATTTGACACAATAACTGGATTGTTGCTAGAGCCAGGCCATTGTACCCCGTCTAACATTTTTATAATTATAGTCTACTGACGGGTCTACAGCTGCCCTGAATCTTCCCCAGCTCATCATGCTGGAGAAGTTGGTATTTGTCATTGAAAGCAAGAAAACTTCAGTACTTTTGTCATGTTAAGACATGATTATGACAAGGTTGCAGTTTTCTTGCTTTTATGGTCTTTAGCAATGCTTTTGATTGGTACTCGTATATTAATAATTCTTTGTCTTCTTTGTCTCAAAGCCAGTAATTCCCAAATCGCAAAACAATACAAGTATTGCCATTCGGCAACGTTTGAGAAGATCCCAAAACTCAAGGGGAGCCATTCCTATGGCAACACCCGTCCGCTTCGCCCTCACAAACGTCAAAATACGTCAAAAAAAATTCTTTGTTCGATCTCAATAAGTTTCAACTTTTGCCTATGGATGGATACCTGCCGGGGTGATATTATACACAGTGCCACGATTCCCGCAAACTTAAACGTAAGATCAGTCCGTCTATCTTGTTCGTTATTGGTAAGTGTAGGCAACGTCCTCTTAGGTGTCGACCGTGGGATCCGTTGGTTGAAATGAATGTGGACTGTATGCTGGATTAATTATTTAATAAGAAGAAATTCTTATTTGAGTACAAAAAACGTGCAATTAGCAACTTGGTTATTCAGCTCTTCTTGGAAAACGTTGCACCCTTCCCGTGTCGGTTGAGAGGTGACACTTCGTTGTCACATTTTAATTTTATGACATTCCGGCCCCCGCTACCGCCTCAGGCCCCTCGCGAGATTTTCGTTTCACGAACAGTAAGAGAAGGATAAAAGGTGTCATTTAAGGATAGGGACCAGGCTATGGGGGTTGGAACTGTGTCATCTGTGTCGGATCCGCGCCAAACTAACTTAATCCATCAGCTGTGTCAGATCTGCACCGGAATTTTAAGCTCGTTTCGCTCGCTCATCCTATCCTTCTAAATTAATCCATCATCATACCGGATTCGCGCCGATATTTCGACCTCGCTTCGCTAGCTCCCTAACCTAACCTAACCTGATCCTTCATCTGATGTGTCAAATATGCGTCAAAATTATTTATCAAGGTATTTGAAGACAGGCTTTACATAGAAGGGTTGATGCTAGCCAGGGGGACCCTGAATGGATCCTACCACCAGCAAGTTGGTCGTGTAAGTCGCCTCGTACGATACGCTTGCCCATTGGTGGTAGGAATATTCTAATCCATCCCACAGAAAAAATAACCTATTCTCCATCAAATAACCTATTATTACTTATCCTTGCTCCAGGTACTGTGATATGCCGTCGTCCAGAGCCGTACTACGGGCGCCTGATCGGTCGCCTCACGCAATATGCGCACGGTATCAGAGGAACAGTGTACGCAGTGGACGAGAATACAGTCTTCGTACGCAATTTCGCGTACGATGGCACCGGTCCTGACGCCTACTTCTGGGTGGGAGATACCCCCCAACCGTCCCCTGAAGGGGTCCTGGTGCCGTACCCTGAGGATTATACCACCAGGTGAGCATACTAGTCATGGATGAAAAAATATTTTCCCCCTAACCATACTGTGGACCAGAGACGATAAACATTAGCTCTCCATGTGGGTGGGCGTTCGTTCCTTCATATACATCGGTTTTGACGCGTACTTCTGGTGAGGAACACTCACCAGCCTGAGTACCCTGAGGATTATACCACCAGGTGAGCTTACTATAATGCTGCCGGCCTTAAAGAAAAGCACCACAACTCCTCCGTGGCGTGGGTCTCGTACGAGGCTACTTAGTATCTTAGTGAATTCTATTCTACACCTAGTAGACAGCGGTAGGCTCGCCACCTATCATCGTTTGTCCACCAAATCTTACGGTGAAAAGTGGGAACTACCGTGGTTCCTCTGTCTACACCTGTATTTACTAAACTGTGCATTTGATTATGAAGTGTTCCATGATCGTTATTTCTGGATAACCTGGAAATTCAACGGTCATTGATTTCACATTCCGACTTGTCAATCACATGATCATAATATTACGTCGATGACCTTTCTATGACGACCTCGTTGCTAATTCCATTCATCAAAGAAGCATGTGGGAATAACCATGCCCTACCATGCGATGGATTAGTATTCAGTCAACGTCACCAGGGCTACTTACTTAGGCCCTACTCGGATAAATTGTAAAGGGCCCGGGCGGAATTTCAATGGGTGCCTCGGCGTTTTGCCATAGATTGATATTTTTTGCTCTTTTTGATTAACATGGCGGCCCGCGCCTAACCATAGACCCGAAGTCCATTAAATTGAGACGTCATTGAACAACTGTCCCCACTTTAAAAGCATCCAATAGTTTACAAGAATAATTGATAACATGCCAACCGCAAGTAAATGTTGAAAAGTCAAGAAAATAAACCTGAGGGTGAATATTTCTGTAATTTGAGAGCTGAATCCATTAGCAGACAAAAATATGAATAATACCAACAAGCAAATTGTTGAGCAATTAAATAAACATAATTCCCTAGGGGATGAGGTGATAATGGCCTTCTTACGGAGGGGCTGCGTTTCACAATTATTTATCGTCACAGCATTTTTATACGTCAAGGAAGACATCATTTCGGCTACTTTGAATTCCGTCTTTATTTTTCTTTCTATCGGTTTTAACTTGTGAAGTTGAAACAATATTTAAACATAAACATACCTAGGTTACCTTTGCAATAACCGACAAATCATTGTGTTTAGAAAGTTAGTGGTAAATAATGTAATACCTAAGTACAATACATGTAATTCAATGAAATTAGAACATAGATATAACATCGTGTTGGTATTAAATATGTCTACGATTTGTATAGGTTCCATTAAGGCCCGGACAATGGTTAAATCGTTACAATGGTCATTAGACATGCGATTATTGATTTTAAAAGGAATCGTTGTTGAACTGGCGTTACTTAAAAAACAAGGTTGGTTTAAAATCTAGAATTGTACTAAAGAAATAGGTCATATCCTTATACAATGGCGGTTGCTGCCATTTCGGAACCCAATCACAAAGAACAAGAATCAATGCTTAGTCGGTTAAGTTATGTAGGTTAGATATTTTCTTTCGCCCCTGATTGAACCATTGTCCTAAAACCTTCAAACAACGAAAAAGACATTTTGAACCAGAACTTCAACGTAAGTTGCGTGTTCTGTGAGTGCATCGATTTATACAACAGAATATGATAGACCATTCATGTTTAACCAAAAAATTCGTTTGAAACGAATCCAATCGAATCGAAAAATTGAATCACGACTGATAAGGCGTGAATTTTGACTGTTGTGTAACAAAAGTGTAACACATCTGAGGTAGTATTGTCATTCTTACGTTATGTAAGTAGGTATTAAGAGCGTCGGTGGCACAGTGGCTAGGACACCGGACTCCCATGCGGGAGATCCGGCTTCGAAACCGTACAGTGCCATGTACCAATGATATTTCGTATTTTTCGAAAACTTACGTACATTTACAGACTGCTCTAACGGTGAAGGAAAACATCGTGAGGAAACAGGCAGACTGAGATGACCAGTGTGTAAAATGGGGTAGGCACAAAAGATCGTCAAGGGTCGAAGTGCCGCTGGGTTATTCCCGGCCCACTATCATGAGATAAGTAGGTATTATATCTTTGGATGAGTGACATAATCTAACTGAGATTGAAGTTAAACGCGTGTTCAGTCATAAATTAAAAACTTAGTTTATAGTATTATACTAGATAATTGGAATTAATGAATTGAATATACCTACGAAACATTTAGCGTAGGATGTAGGTATAATCAGATTAATAGATTTAGTCAAGCGAATCTTACTCTCTACACTACAACGTCTAAAACGTCTGGAATTCTATTTTCATTACCTTTTCATTCATTAACAAAGAAGATCCTATATCACAGAGTGTTCTATATTAAGGTAAGGATTCGCCGAGGTCGTGTCTTTGCCCTTTACATTTTGACAGTTGCATGACCCTTCTTAACGGAGATCAGTGAAACTTTCCAGTTGCGGGTTTACCGAGGCTTCTATGCCGTAGGTCACAGCAAATTAAGTCACGAGAAAAAGTTTTGATTAGTTTTGAAACGTTAAAGATAAGGTGTTTCATTATTATATGGTAAGAATAGGTCGTCTAGCAGTCAGATGGGCGGATGACATCACCAAAGTCGCATCGAAGACCTGGATGCGACTAGCACAGGATCGTATAAGGTGGCATAAGAGAGGAGTTTCATACCCTGCAGTGGGACGACACGGGCTGATGATGATGATGGTAATGATACGGCATGGGATGGTATACACAACAAATATCCAAACGGAAAAATGATTAATGACTATGTCTAAAAATAAAAAAAAGTTCAGAAAGAAGAAAGTTAAATAATAAGAACGTACAAGAAGATTTTCCAGTCAGAAAAAATAAATTTCCTAACAAAAATTCGTAGGTATTGTATATAATTATACCAACTGATAGGATAGCTGCAAAGTTTTAGAACTTGCGTCATAAGCGTAATTTGACATCTTTTAAAGGATCATTAAACAGGTAAAGTTGATAAAATAACTGGAGCTCGCCATTTTTTAATTAAAAAGGATGGGCGGATGGCCCATACAAACTTTAGCTATTTTTTTTTGTTTTCTCCAATCAAACATAGTGTATTTTATAATAGGTCTCACATAGAACTATTTACACCATAAATCATAAGGAACAAGAGCATTGTTTGGTTGCTGGCGAAATAAAACCAATAGAATCAAAGCAGTTATAGTATATGGACACGTTTTTGGTCTCTAGCACACATCCTACACGACTTAGGATATTAATTCTTACATAATAAAAGATGTAGATTTATGTAACTATGTTTGGTTTGGATGTGAAGATGGGTCCAGTTATCCCAATGTCTTTTAATTTATCGATCTTTCGCAGGGCCGAATTTGAAGGTTAGGGGGCCCTCCACGAAGAAGTGGAGGCTCTGGATAATTTTTGAAATCAGACGAAAAAAATCTCTTTCAGTTTTTCAATAATTTATTTTAAGTCAACCGAAATGTTTTTAACCAACTAGTGCTTTTAACGAAATACTAGAAATAAACAAAATTGAATAGTATTATTAGGAAAATTGAACTTTGCGGGCTTTTTTCGACCAAATTGTAATTTTAAATTGTAATTCTGTAATCTGAATGTTTGATTGACACATACCTTGTAAAGTGGTCAATGTGTGTATCCATGTGATCTCCACGACACAGGCAACGCCTAGTGTGGAGGTTATAGTTTAATGTGAAATGTTAATTAATATTTTGTAAACGAATATTTTTTTTCAATTTTCATAAATCATCAATAATTTCAGTAAAATCTAGCTCCCGGAGTAAATCACTTTTAATACTGAATAGGGATAACTTTGACAGGCAGTTCTGTATCATCGTAGTAACCTAAAAAAATCGAAAAATCATATTGTGGAGACCCACCTCTTGTGGAGGCCCAGGGGGCTCGAAGCCCCTGTTGTCCTCCCCTGAATCCGGCCCTGATCCTTTGCCCAAGTCATCAGTGTCATTTTGCGAAGGTGTTAAAGAGAAACCTCCAAATTCCAGGGACCCCCCGATCCTGACAGCGCACAGCAACACAGACATCCTGCTGAAACTGCCAGGAGGCAAGCGGTTGAGGGACATCAAGTGGCTCAGCGTGTGGTGCCGGCGGTTCACCGTGAGTATTCTGAGGAGTTTTCACCTATGGTGTCATCACCATCAATATTTTGGGAATTGAATTCTGTTCGTTCGTCTTGCTGCCTTTTTGGGGCACTGTGGCCTTATGTTTATTGACAGCGTAATTCAAGCTAGTATTGCCCATGGATGTTTTTACCTCTACCTAAACTTTATTTTTTGGAATGGCCATGTTACATGGCCACCTTATTGCAACACCTACTTTCCGCCATATCGAAAAATATGACTAATTCTTGGCGATTGATCCTAGCTTAATAATTCGATAGAGAACATCAATAGAAACATAAAACATCTATTGACAAATACTCCTAAAGTATCTCTGAACCCAGATAATCTTACTTTAAAAATAATGCTACTTTCAACTCAAATATCTGGGTTCAGAGATACTTTAGGAGTTTCTGTCAAGATATGTTTTATGTTTCCATTGATGTTTTCTATCGAATTATCGAGCTAGGAATGATCGCCACTAATCGTCATTTTTTCAAAATCACGGAAAGTAGGTGTGCCAGGCTCCATCTAGCCGTGTGGGGTCCATCGGTAATGATAAATGTTGTAAAAATATTGTAAAATTTTGTTCAATGAAATATTTTTAGGTGTAACAGGTAGGTAAAATCTTTTGGTTTGGGAGAACGGGCGACCGACTTACCTATGTGCCAAACAGAATTATATAAGTGTAAAAAAAATCTGGCCTATACCACTAACTACCAGTTACCCCCCCTTAATCTGACTTGTAGTATCGAAATCAAAATTATGCAATGGTTTTGTATCGATATGCAAACGTTACATAACGCAAATATTTTCGGAAGTGTCACCCAGTACCTAATATAGTAGAGCGTCGGTGGCACAGTGGCTAGGACACCGGACTCCCATGCGGGAGGTCCGGGTTCGAAACCGTGCAGTGCCATGTACCAATGAGTTTTTCGTATTTTTCGAAGACTTACGTACAATTACCGACTGCTCTAACGGTGAAGGAAAACATCGTGAGGAAACCTGCACACTGAGATGACCAGTGTGTAAAATGGGGTTGGCACAAAAGATCCTCAAGAGTCGAAGTGCTGCTGGGTTTATTCCCGGCCCCCTATCATAAGATAAGATATACTATACTACTATAGTAAACTTCTAAATGTATTCATATCAAAAGCTGTCGATGATTCTTTATAATGCCCGACCAGGATAAATAAATTTATTATAAATATTTGTTTGTTAATTTGGCCGGAGGTGCGGGGTTCGAGTATATTCTACACTTGATTCCAATATTTATATTATAAAATATTCGATTTAAATTCCAAGTACAATTCAATACTTTTTGTATTATTGTCGCAAAATAAAACCTTAGCGTAAAGCATCGGGGTTTCAATTTTCGTTTGTATCTTGATAGAAAGAAAAAATATATTATTGCCACACAAAAAAAACATATTTAGTTCACTCCATAATACAATTGGCAATAGGCACCTGGCTCAGCTAATGCTTGAGTGACTACACGTAAAAAATATATAAAATAATAACTACTCCTTTTAAATCCCATCTCGATAATAATACATTTTTGACATATAATTTTAATGCCATAACCGGTGAAGAAAGCTCTAAAAGCATTTATAATAAATATATAATAAATTAATAAGTTAATAACGTACCTAGTATAAAGTAATGTACATAAAAGTCCCAAGATAAATGTAATGTATCAAGCCGGTATCCGTGACAGCTAACAAAATATCGATTCGTTCCAGCGCGCCTGCGCGTCGTTTCGCGCCAAAACGTGACGTTTGGCGGTAGTTTGCCGCGCTTTTAATTCGATTCATTCACCGGCTCTTCTCAATAATCTATTGTTATAAGTTGATAGTGTGATATTTAAGACTGGATCTATTTGGGATAAATACAGAGAATAATGTAATGAAACGAATGATTATAATAAGGTCATGTTACAAGTTATATGTGAAATAATAATTGGTTAGACGTTTCACAGGTTTTTACTGTATTTTATTAATTACGACCGGTTTCGTTTACACATCTTCAGGTATTTGTTTATAATGTGTAAACGAAAGCGGTCGTAATTAATAAAATACAGTAAAAAACCTGTAGACATAGACATATTTATTAAAAATATTCATTACAAGTCAAAAAGCACTTACACTACAACATATACACTCACACAATATTCATCATATACCAAGGTATATACTTAAACAAATACAACACACAAACTCCCGGAGGAACATAACACACAGGATAATAATACATTATTTATCAATGTCAATTATAATATTATTATGTCAATTAAATTATTTATTGTTACACTTAACTTCTAAAAACTCATTGAAAGAATAGTATGATTGCTCGACAAGCCATTTCTTTAAATTCTTTTTAAAAGTCCACTCGCTCGGAGCATTTTTAATATCCCCGGGGATCCTATTATAAACTTGAGGGCCCATGGCGTGGATCGTCTTAGTGGCCTTCTGCAGAGCGTGCGGCACAGCGGCGAGCCTGTTGGCGCTACGGGTGTTGTACGTGTGGCGGTTACCAAGCCTCTCGTAAACATCCAGATTCCTACGGACATAAGTTGCTACTTGGAATACCAACAGACACGGAAGTGTTAATATCCCAAGCGACGCAAAAAATGGTCTGGCTGAGACGTCTGACGGGATGCGTGCGATCACTCTTACGGCTCGTTTTTGCATTCGGAAGACGCGCTCCCAATCGGCAGCGCGACCCCAAAACTCGAGGCCGTATTGCAGGAGTGACTGTACTGTTGCGAAGTAACAGGTCTTGACTGACTCTGTCGGTAGTGTAGAAGCCAGGCGACTCAAAGCAAAACAAGCCCTACCTAGTTTTCCGCAGAGGTAATCGATGTGGGTTTCCCACGTGAGTGCCGGGTCCAGCTGGAACCCCAGGAACGAAGCGGAGTGCACCTGCTCCACAGCTATACCCTCCGCATTGACCACCAGACTTCGACGGCTGCGACCCGACAGGTCGAACTGGATGAATTGTGTTTTTTTAAGGTTGAGGATGAGTCCATTCTGCCGAAACCATAGAAGTAGTTGACCCGTTACAGAATTCAATTTATATTCAAGGGAATCGAGATTCGGTGCCGTTATAACAGCGGCCACATCATCGGCATACATAAATATATCAGCTTCACTAATCGTATCCGGTAAGTCGTTGAGGAGCAAGGAGAAGGCCAGGTTTGATAGGGATGAACCTTGGGGAACGCCTCGCTCTGTAGAGAAGCCGTCCGATTTTAGATTTCCACCTTTACCTACGACGTATTGAGTTCGATCGCTCATGAAGTCCACCATGAGGTCGAGAGCGCGACCACCTACGCCATAGTGTCGAAGCTTCATGGCAAGTATATGATGGTCGGCTACATCAAAAGCTTTTGAGAGGTCGCAGCATAACACTGCAACCTCTCGCCTGCCTTCCCGCGCCTCCAAGACACGATTCACGACTTCACGCGTGAGCAACGTCGTCGACCGTTGTGCGCGATACGCGTATTGTCGATCAGACATACCAGCCGAAGCAGAGAGAAACTCAGTAAGGCGAGTGGTTAGACCGTTTTCAAACAACTTCGCTATTGCCGGTATGATAGATATGGGGCGGTAGCAGTTCGGGTCAGCTTTTTTACCTTTACCTTTATATAGTGGACACACTTTAACCTCTTTGAATGCATCGGGATACACACCATTTTTTAAACAACGGTTGAAAAGTATCGCAAGAGGATATGTTATTACACTAGCGATAAGGTGGATTAACTCTATGGATATACCGTAAATATCCTTTGTGGGTTTATTCGCGACTTTTTTTGTTATTATGATGAACACTTCATAGGGCGTGAACATGCGAAACCTAAATGACCTGTCGGACGGTGGTCGAGCTCCGGCCAGGGCGGCTCGCGCCAGGTGCAGTGAGGCCTGCGGCGCTCCACACTGCGCAGCCGCAGTAACAAACTGTTTGTGTAAAACAGTATGTTATTTAAGTCTAATCATGTAAAAGTTTCACCAAGTACCAACAACCGCAAGTATTAACCATTGAAATGCCGTTCGCTTCCGTGATGGATATATAGGCCTACCTGCCGTTATCAATTTTTTACCTACGGTCATGTTTTTGATTTGTATGTGTTAAGTTGTTTTTATACTTGGTGTTTCATTTAACTGAGTGGATTGTGCAGCGCCCAGTCAAACCAGTTTCTGGTTTCAGGGCGCGAAGATTAGTATATAGTAAAACCTAATATGTAGGTACACAACAATAAAATAAAAAAATAAAAAAATGTTTTACGGTTCTACAGAACACAATAATACAGGGTGGACCAAAAGTCCGTTAACATTTAAAATGGTTATAAAAAATACAAATGCTACTTTAGTGAAAAACTGTTTATTTAATAATAAAGTAGACAAATTCGGATTTCACTTTTTAAAAATAACATCATTCAAATGTGACCCTTGTTCATCCTGGCACACCTGTAACCGGGAACGGAAATTTTGCATGACCGCCCGACAAGTGGTTGGTGAAATGTTCTGCATTTCCTCGCGTATATTTTCTTTTAATTCCTCAATAGACACTGGGTTGCTGATGTAAACTTTACTTTTGAGATATCCCCAAAGGTAAAAGTCCATTGGAGTTAAATCCGGGCTGCGGGGTGGCCAGTGAATGTCACCTCTTTTGGATATGACTTTTTGGCCAAAAATTTCACGAAGTGCTGCTATAGAGTCATTGGAGGTGTGACATGTTGCCCCATCTTGTTGGAACCAAGAGCTTCGATTAAAGCCTGAGAAGTCCTGTAATGCTGGAGCAAAAAAATTCTGTAGCATCACAATGTATCGCTCTGTATTAACGGTGACGGCGCGGTTTCTCTGATCTTCATAAAAATATGGACCAATGATTCCGCTGGCTGACAATGCGGCCCATACAGTAACCTTGGGCGAGTGTAAAGGTTTTTGGTGCTTCAAGTCCGGGTTAGTGTCACTCCAGTATCTGCAATTTTGTCGATTGACATGTCCATTTAGGTGGAAGTGTGCCTCGTCTGAGAAAAAGATGTTATTGAAGCTCGTAAACCTCTCAAGCACTTCGTTAGCAAACTGCAGTCTCTGAGCAGGGTCATTTGGCTTTAAAGCCTGTACAATTTGAATTTTGTAAGGATGTAAATGTAAATCTTTGTGTAGAATGCGATTTAGAGATGTTCTGGGCACATCTAAAGCACTAGACCGCTTTCGAGTAGAGAGACCAGGTTGTTCTCGAACAGACGCTCGTACACGCTCTATGTTTACTGGATCGCGCGATGTCCTAGGTCGGCCGGATCGTGGTTGACTTAAAGTTGAACCTGTTGTTTCGAACTTCTGTACCCATTTTTTAATCGTTTGAATTGTTGGTGCTTGATTTCTGTTCCGTATATTGTAATGATTACAAAATTTCCGTTTAGCTTCGGTCGTAGAATCGTTGTTTCGATAGTACTCGCGTACGCAAAATGCGCGTTGCGCTCCGCTGAATGACGCCATGGTACTAAATCCCTATTAGTAGCTCTCGCTTGTAGTAACACCCCCCGCGCCAATACCCCGCCCGCGCCGACGCAGCGACCTATTCAAATGTTAACGGACTTTTGGTCCACCCTACTTAGCTAAGTTCGAAGCAGAAGAGAAACAGATATTAACGTGTACTAAAATAAAAACTGCAAGCGAAATCCTTAGCAGAGCTATAGATAGCTCTATCTCTCTTCGTTTCTATCGAAACGAAGTTTTTTTTTAAATTGCAATTATAAATTATTTTGAAATTAACCCTATGTAGATTGCTCGCAATTTTCTATTGGCGTATGCGCATTGCATCTTCCCATACAAGTCGGGTATTAAAATGTCAAACAAATCTATAGATATGTGGGTGGAACTATACGTGCCTAAATCTTTTGGCTCGCTGTCAGTGCTCACATCATCGTTCTAGAGGAGAGGGCGCTACTAGTCCGATTTATGTGCATTTCTTCTTAGAAATAGAAATATATTTATTGCCAAATCATATACATTTAAAATTATAGTACAAAGAATTATATAATATGTAATGTATATTTGGCAAAAGGGAAAGTCAGCAAATGCTGACATACTGGGGTACCAAATATGCAGCGCTGTTTTTCATTTCCCCCCTTACCCCAAAATGTTAGTGGGAGCGATAGTGATAGTGGGTAAAAAATAATGATAATAAAAATTAAAAACTAAACATCAAATAGATTAAATAGTAATAGATAGATAGATAGATTTAATAGTTTTTTACTCATTACATTCAATAGTATTTTTCCTTAACTCAATATTGTACAACAATCAATTCCCCACTTCCTAACCATGCTGTGTTTACCCGTTAAGGGTTACGACCTAGCTCATAACTTTATATTGATTTTTATGTAATTTCTATGGTTGTAATCTGTTGTGTTTACCTAATAAATAAATTAAATTAAATTAAATTAAATACTTATTTGAAGAATTTAGGTAATAATTGGCCAAAAATAAATAAATAAATTGCACTAATGACCTGTGTGTGTGTGTGTTTGTGTGTGCGTGTCCCTGTATGTTTGTGTGTGTTCTTCTTTTTCTGGCTGTTTCCATATTTATGTGCATTTAACCCTTTGAATTTTTCCCTTTCCCCAGGTGAACTTCGGTGACGTTTTCATACCGCCGGGCCTAGATCCGCCTCGTCCCCGTGTTCTGCCGGAGTTCAAACGTCTGGCGCACGGTCTGCGGTCGGGCAACATCAGTGTCTTGGACGCTAAGACCTTCTACATCCCAAATCTACACTACGACGGTGCCGGGCCTGACGCTTACTTCTGGGTCGGGAATGGGTCCGAGCCCAGTCCGTTTGGGACCAAGGTAAATTCGGAGCGTTAAGCTAGGAGCCAAAGAGCGGATTTCATGATGATGGAGGGGTACGCATGTGATTACTTGCAGCGAACCGAACCGGAGTGAAAACGATCTCATGAAGTCTGAAACTTAGTTTAGACAAATATGTATGTAATATGTAGTAATATGTATATGTTTTGGAATCTAAACTCTGGGTAGAGACTGTATTAATCATACCTTAGAAAACTGTTAGACTAGTACTATTAGACTAGTATATAATAGGCATTACGTAATTGATTCTCGTTTCTAATTGTACGTGAGTATTGTCTTTTTGTGTTAGTTATTATTTCTCAAAAGACAATGAAATCAGTACCGTTCACAGAGCGCAGCGAAAGTCTAATTCCCATTGTTTTCTTGCTTTCCCAGACTCATTTCTCCAACATATAAAAAAATTACAAACTCGTTAACAAGACGTTTCCCCTTTCCAGGTCCCCAACGAAATGGGGTCTTTAAACCCCCTAAGGGGCTACCAAGGCGAGGACATAGAAATCGTCCTTCCCGGTAAGATGACGGCATACGACATTGACTGGCTTGCCGTCTGGTGTGTGGAGTATCGACACAACTTCGGGCACGTCTACATTCCTAAGGACCTGGATGTGCCACCAGCACTTGGGCAGACCAAGATTACCGTAAGTTGCTCGAAACAAGACTGGAAAGGTTATGGCGGGCACTATTGCTTCCAACAAGAAATTCAAAATTTCGTCTTCGAACAAGACATTGAAAATGGAATTTTCTTGAGGAAATAAAAAAAATTAAAATGGAATTAACTTTAGGGAAAAGGAAATCTTCTGTAGATTGTCATCAAGAAATTGAAAATGAACATTTCTTGATGAGGAAAATAGAAGAGATGTTGAAGAACTGAACAACTCAGATATATAAACTAAATCAGTCCGAGTCAGATTGAAGATACAACACCAAATCATGGTTTTTATGAGATCAAACTTGATAAAAGTACTTATTTAGTGACTCCGGCGCATGGTTTCGCGAGCATTTGCTCCTGAGTGCGTCGGGTAACTAGTCGTTTATGACAATGACATCTATAACTTTTTCAAGAGTGAAAATGATTTAATTTTCTATAAATAACGTTGTAACCATATTAATACCTATACTAATAATTTTGGTTGTTAAATTGTGTAACATTTGGACATAGACATATTTTATTAATAATGTTCATTACACGTCAAAAAGCTGGTACTATACACTCATACAATATGCATCATATACCAAGGTATACACTTATAATACAAATACATAAACTCCCGGAGGAACTACAGGAAAATAATATATTATTTAACAATGTCAATTATAATATTATTATGTCAATTAAATTATTAATGTTACACTTTTGGACCGTAACACTTCTTCTTTAGCTTCCCAAGGATTTCTTTCAGCGCTGCCACATTTTTTGGACTAACTTTCATAACCATTTCATACATTATAACCAAAATTTCTTTACAGGGCAAAAGGAAAAAGCCATCAAATCATCCATCTGCTATCAAATCACAAAAACTAATAATCAAACCTCAAATTCGTGTTCAGCCATCTTGGTTTACTTTTGATTGGTTACATGATTTTTATTAAGTTCTTGATTTGCATAAATTGGTATTAAACATTTAGAGCAAGCTATAATAACCACATATTAAGAATATTTATTTATTCATGGCGTTTTACAGATAAATCTAAACGGTGTAGGTAATTAGTTCCAATTCATGCACAAAAAGACTAATATTGTTACTGTTTGTGCTCAATAAATGTTACTAACCGAATGTTTTGCAATGTTTCTTTACCGCTTTCCCTGGGATTCGGATTTTTTATAATTACAGCCTGCTTGGTGGTACCATCCCGTGAGTATTTTACTAACATTGCCTTATTCATTCATTTAATTTCAAATTACTTTAATTAAATATCTGAATTGCTTGATTATTGATACTAATTCGTCATAATTCATTATATTTACATTATTGCCGTAAAGCTAATCAAATATCCATCAACCGATATCAATATGTTTGCTTTATATTGGATTTTTAAATGGATTGTAATCATCGTTTAAAGCTACTGTTTGTAATACGACAGTGCCTTACATTTAAGTCTGTCTTTTACTCTAATTCAGGTACCTAAACTCAGCACTTGAATTGTGATAATAACCCATAAACTACCTAACATTTGATTACTTTTTAGGGCAAAATATTGATTTCATGTTATACCAACGCAATTCTTAAGTCGTCGGGGTGACTGACACAAAGAACTTGAGTGACAAATGTTTGAATTAAGCGCTGATTACACTTGACTGAATTCAGGCGACTAAATTAGTCAACTATTTAGTCGAATAATTAGATAGACTTCTGTTTATAGGCTGTAAATCTAGCCGTACTGAATGAATGCATTACCTACGCTTGACAGGGTCAAACTGAATTCAGTTTTTCCGTCAAATTCGCATTAGTTTCCTTTCGATCATGTTTATTCTACTCTAACAATAGCGTATGTTTCAGACAAGCTCGACAACCACTCAAAGCCCGTACGGTACTTCTAATAACTGTAAAGAAATACTTGATAAAAGATTGCAGGTCCGGTGGGAGCTCCAGGTAAATACAATTTGATAATTACATTATAATTAGTAATGTTCGCTTGGATTGTTTTGAAATCACAGAAAAATTGTTTAGAGCAGTCATATTTTGCAATTAAGTTAGTATGTAGGTAGTTCCGAAACATTCTGTAAGTACCTACATACAATGTGGTAAGCTTGAAAATGTCTTTGAGCGTTCGAAATTCTGTCTGAAGTGAGTGGTGGTGATTTCATGTATTCTTTTAGAATTTTTTCAAGACAAATGGTTTGAGGAATCATATTTTTTTGTGATTTCTAGACTCTTCGTTGAATTATTAATATTTTTTGGCTATTCATTATTACACTTTAGTGCATTCGCTCAAATTGATTTTCATTTTTATTTTCTTGAAGTTTATTTCTTGAACTTTTTTAAGTTTGACACTTGCATCAAAAAATAATTAGTTGTAATCTTTCCACTTTCAAGCTATTGAGAGATATGGGAAGGTAAAATATTTACAAAACTTAAAATTAAGTTTTAATTTTAAGCAGTAACTTAATTCAATTCATAGCATAAGAATGAATGAAGAAAGAAGAAGTGACTACATGTGTACTAACTAGCTAGAAGGTTAGTTATATAAATATATAGGTCACCGCACTTCTTGTGGGTACAAACAATTATTTAAGAAATTAATAAGTCCAATAATTTTATCTTAGGCAGTTCTGTGAGTCTGTGAAGCAGAGCCAAATTACCTTACAACAAAATACAAAGAAATCCTAAACCGGCTTCGATTCTGGGACGGCAGCTAAATCTAAACGTCAAATTACCAAAAGAACCCAACAATGGGTTTATATAAATGTCGCTGGGTTTTCCAGCCCCCGATAAAAGATAAGATAAAGAAAACTGTCACGCTTCCTCATATACTAGATTGACTACGAGTGAGCGGGGCGGCGACGGGGGAGTTTGGCGGTTTGTGATACAGAACCTAAAATATACCTTAATAATTTCCGCTACAGGGTGACCATGTGAAGATAACGTTGGCGGCGCGCCTGCGCAAAGATCAGTACATGGCGTTCGGTATCTCCGGCGCGGAGGGCAGGCCCGCCATGCTGGGGTCCGATGTCGTCGTCGCGTACTGGGACACCAGGTGAGGTTAATGAGGACTGATTGTTTATGTTTGTTTGATATGTTTGTTTAAGTATCGTATGGTTAGTGGCCAACGGTATGTCTAAGGACGACGGTAACGACTTACCAGGTGATCTGTTTTCTCATGTGCTCTCCATATACAATAAGAAAAAGGTAGAAAATGAGTATTGCTACGTCCAATTTCAAACAAAAGCGTTCCAAACTGACAATAACACCAGTTCTCGCGCTACAGCCCTTGCTTGATTATCGTATGGTTGGAGACCAACCTATTGTCAGTGTTGTTCAGGCTTCCCATATACCTCTGACATGGCTTAACGACTACTGTCGAACGATAACAACCGGGACCGACGGCTTAACGTGCTCTCCGAGGCACGGAGGAGCTCAGATAAATTATGCTAGTAGCGGTCATCCATCCTGGTGCCGACCGCGCCCAACCGTGCTTGCAACTATGCTACGAGCTCAAACTGGACAGATAACGGATGAGGACAGTGTCAGATCCAGGGGAGGGGGAGGAGCTAGGTGCCATAGCCACACCTGTAAGATACATATATTTTCGATTTCGAGGCGAACATCGAAACAATTTTTCAAAATTTCCTCCAAAATTGTTTTCTGGATCTGTTCTTGGAGGAGGGAGCAGAATACAGAGGTAAAGGTCTTAGTTGTTAGGCCACGTCAGAGGCCTACGGGCGACCTGAATAACTCTGGCAATAACAAAACGACAAGACATAGACGAGGACAACGGTTAATATTTCATTGTAAATGTTCCAGGGTGAACGAAGGGCGCGTGGTGGACTACACGATATCGCACCTGGCGCAGTGCGACGGCGAGCGGGGAGTCTGTCCCGACGTGAGGCTCGGCGGAAGCAACGATGTCAGGATAAGTTAGTACAGGACAAATTCAATACCTAATGATTGGGTCAATTCAGGTTAATCATACTAATCTGATAGCTGCTATATGGGGGTAGTAATGGAAACCGTTTCACATCTCCTACGTGAATGTGACGCTTTCGCGGCAAAAAGGATGGGTCTGCTAGGGTCTGCCTATCCAGACCCAAGGGAATTCAAATCCCTCCCACTAAGATGCATAGTCTTGCTCATGCATGACATATTCGTTGAAATGATCAAGGGATAGGTACAAGGGGGATGAACACAAAAGATCCCAATGGGTCGAAGTGTCGCTGGGATCCATCATCAGCAGCCTACTCTAGTCCACTGCTGGACATAGGCCTCTCCCAGGGCGCGCCATTGAGCCCGATCTTCGGCTCTTCTCATCCAGTCGCTGCCAGCCACCTTACGTAGATCGTCGCTCCATCTAGCAGGGGGGCGTCCCACACTACGTTTGCCCAAACGCGGTCTCCACTCCAGAACTCGTCTACCCCAGCGGTTGTCGGTTCTGCGACAGATGTGACCAGCCCACTGCCACTTCAGCTTGCTAATCTTATGAGCTATGTCGATGACTTTTGTCCTATGCCGGATCTCCTCATTTCGGATTCGATCCAGCAGAGATACTCCGAGCATAGCTGTTTCCATAGCACGCTGAGCAACTTTCAATTTGTGAACCAGTCGCACCGTCAGTGTCCATGTTTCGGCTCCGTAGGTCATTGTCGCTGGGATTCCCAGCCCCCATCCAAAGATAAGATAAGAATTGGGGGCCTATTGATACCACTGAAGGATTATGTCACTCTTCCCAGGCATGTACAAATCTCATCCAAATTCTTGAACGCGATTTGATTCACACCAGATTTTGGTAACGTCGGTTGTCATTCTGAACTGTTGAATGTTTGAATAAGAAATGAATATTAATCAAAGGACAATGTTTTTTCCCCATACATTGCCTAAAATCCAGTGGTCACAGAAAATTAATGATTTCTGTTCCAACAAATGCATACATTTTCGTGAAACGTAATGTAGCAATATACGGTATTATCATTTGTCAAAAGTGGCCACTTTTGACAGTTTCGCTTTTTGTATCTTATTGTTTCAATATGAGAATACAAAACTATTTTTAAAAATTTGTTCTTTATTCGTGGAACCTTAATACCAGACACGTTTTTTTTAAATGCCTTAATTAATTGATATGAATTATTTTCGATTGCGCTTGTTTGCGCAATGCCTCGTCTTAAGTAAGTCAAATTCCTATTGAACCATAGGCTAAAAAATACTGTCCTTTATCATTACAGTAAACAGCAGCCAAATGGACGGCCTGACGACCATAACCTACCGTCGCCCGCTGGCGGCCATCGAACCTGCCAAAGACAAGGAGATCCTCACGTCCCGCTCTCAGTCCGTCATCGCAGCATTCGGGCCGCTCAACTCGCGGTTCGAGGCCAATGCGCACTCCTTCATGGATACAACGAGGAACGATGTGCAGCTCGACTTTGGTACTCAGGTGGGTTCATCATCAGCCTACTAACGTCCCCCTGTTGGCACAGGCCTTTGCACAAGGAGGTAAGGGCCATGAATCCACGATCCACCGTGCGGGTCCAGTGTTTATTCTTAGATTTCACATGTCTTTAGAAAACTTTCTTTTATTTTTCCTCACGATGTTTTCCTTCACCGTTAGAGCAATAGGTACATAAGACTTCGTTAAAATCCAAAAAACTCATTGTTACACAGCATTTCATGGATTTGAAGCCGACCTCACGCACGAGAGTCCGGCGTGAGCACATTGTATTTCCCTATGATGCTGGCATGACCGATATTGGGCCGAAGCCTCAAAAAAAGAAACAGATCAATGGGCTTACCCATTGATTGATTGTTACACCTGACTGAATTCAGTATATCATTATATACAATTTAGTCGACGATTTAGACAGGCTTCTCTTTATATCGTATTAATCGCAGACTGACCTCACTGAATACTATAATAAACACGTGTAATAAGCTCTTAAAAATATATGGATGATGGATGAGTAAATGTCTGTCCTTCCCAACAGAACGACAACACGTGCATCGGTCTGGCCGAGCTGGACCCGAGCGGCCCGCGGCCGTGGCCCGCGCGCGTCATCGCAGGGGTCTCCAACTTCACGGCCCGCATCGGGCCCGCTGGCGGGGCCCGCGGGTATACACCCATCACAGGTAAAAGAACAAAATTTGTTGACACATTTGTACCTTGTGATTTGTACAAAATGTACTTTTACATATTTAACGTTACCTTTAGAAAGGGCACGGTGCAACAACGTAATTAAAAACACTCAACTTTACCGCTGTTGAGATAGTGCATGTCAGATCAGAGGGTAAGGGCATAGATGGCCCGCTATCATTCTACGGGTTGTCCTCACCCTGTGGTTCTATTTTTGCTTATTAAAAAACCAGCGTAATATAATTTAATAACTATATTGACTCAATCAACTTATTTTAGAGTTATTTAACAGCAAATTAGTTACTGCCTAGTTACTCGATACTAACTAGCCACGGGTCAACCGTCTCAATAGCAACCACTAGTCACCGGTTAGACATTCAATAGTAACCGGCCATACGATAGTAACGAGCAACCAGTTACGGTTAATTATTCGGAAATGCAATATTCTCAAAGAAAATATCAAGTCCGACTGCCTCGTCGACCAGTCGCAAGTGAATGATGCCACCTCGGGTCGGGCGCCCACTTTTATAGAGGCCCGGTTTTATATCGGCTGTTGCTGCGTGTTTGCTTCGTTGCAAGCGCAGGTGGGCATTGCACGTGCACTATGACATCACTTGTTGTTTGCGCTGACATGCATGACCCCCATATTATGAAACAACAGTCCTTGTAAAACGGCAACATTAAGGCTGGGACTACATGGCGCCGGTTCCATCGCCGGTTCGGTTCGCTGAAGCCAATTACAAGCCTTCCGCTGATTTCCGCCCTCCCCCCACTTGAAGTCAGCGCCTCGTAATTGGCTGCAGCAAACCGAACCGGCGCTGGAACTGGCGCATGTAGTCCAAGCCTAATAAGGACTGTTGGTTGTTGTTACAAGTCCTAGGCTCGGACTCCACGACGGTTCCAGTATCGATCGGTTCCATGGAACCGGTGCTTCATATAAACTCAAACAAAAACGCGCTGTCGACTACACGTACCGCAGTTCCATTTAGAACCGGCCAACGCGGTTCCTGAACGGAGTGGGCGGGGATTGAGCGCAACGCATGAGTTTGAATGCAGTCTACTACACGGCCGGTAGCGGTACTTGAACCGAACCGTCGTCGTCTAGTCCCAGCCTAAAACGGCAACCCTATTAGAATTTCCCATACAAAATAGTCTCAATATTGCCATTTAGACATGTTACTTCGTGAAATAGGGTATTGGTAATCATCAGATGTCGGACTAGCTCTATGTATAGGTATGTAAGTATAATCCTGAATCCTGAACATTTGTACTCGAATTCGGATCACTTTGCAGCAACTTTCTTATTTCAAGATCTTAAAAATCGTTTTCACCTTCTTGACAAAATACAAAAATGAATCATCGGTTGATGAGGCAGGAAACCGCAGACAAATAAATAATAGATATAATATACCTACTGGTAGAATGTCCTATAAAAGAATGACGTTGTAAAATTGTACTATAAGGTTGTTGCTTACAATAAAAAACATTTTGATTTTGACTATATCAACGCTATAATAAAATTCGTCAAGTACAAAATTTCTAAAGCCAAAACGTGACCTATACCTGTAATTATAATTATACTTGCCTAACTTGTTTTGTACAACAATCAATTTTCTACTTCCTAACCATGCTGTGTTTACACGTTAAGGGTTACGACCTAGCTCATAACTTTATATTGATTTTTCTGTAATTTCAATGGTTGTAATCTGTTGTGTTTACCTAATAAATAAATTTAATTTAATTAACTGATAATATAATTATTTCTTTTGCTTTCATGCAGACAATGATATTAGTAAAGGATTTCAACCATACGGTAACTATTGCATACAATATTCTAGCTAAAATTACTCCCACGAGTTTGAATCTGTGACTAGGGGCACCTTGGGATTCCATCATAATCATAAGTCGGTCTCTGACATTGGCATCGATTCTGGGATAAATTCTGTAAAGTAATCGCTAAACGAAACTTCTTGCTCACTCCTACACAATCCAGCACTTGAGGGAGCGTGATAGTTTCATTTAGGGTTACCGTAGAATAGGGTATTAACCTATATATTTTTTGCATCAATCAAATAACATGGACATCCTGAAGCAGGATCTAAAATTAGTTTTTTGATATCTCAACAAACATTAGAGATATTAATGGTTTAAGTTAGTATTGGAGAGATGCTCTGTCCTTTTTTAAAAGCCAGGGCCTACTTGTATGGCGCTAGGGAACAGTGACGTCATAATTATTCTCTATTGCCGTTTCTTTCTACATTCTACCCTCGGATTCTTGATTACCTGTAGTTTTTTTCAACGAACTATACTTCGGTTTTCACATTTATGTCTATTTCTTAATTTTTAATGAAATGTTTTAAATATTTGTTACTTGGAAAGTACCCAATAGATGCCACTTTCACCACAAATCACCAATATTGACCCCCAGGCCACCCCTCATGGGGCATAGCGTGGTACATCAACGACCAGCTGATCCCAGAGCTGTACGTCGAGCGAGGCAAGACTTACACCTTCCTTGTGGAAGGGGGCGACGACCGGACCAACCCTGCCAAGTAAGGCCATTGTTATGATCTGGAGGATGTAAAAATAAAAACCCCCTATAGAGCCGAACGTTGGCCCTATAGTTCACTATAGGGCAACTTTCAAGTTGTCAGTATCCATAACTAAGAAACTATAGGGTCATTATTGTAGTGGTAGATCCTAATGTGAAGGATCGCCTGGGGTCTTATCTTATCTTGTGATAGGGGGCCGGGAATAACCCAGCGGCACTTCGACCCTTGAGGATCTTTTATGCCTACCCCATTTTACACATTGGTCATCTCAGTGTGCAGGTTTCCTCACATGTTTTCCTTCACCGTTAGAGCAGTCGTACGTAAGTCTTTCGAAAAAGCAGTCAATCAATTAATTCTTCAAAACATAAAACCTCGTTAGATAGATGGTGAGATCTGGAAACATGCATAGACCTCCCATGTGGGAGGCCCGACTTCCTTGCCTCTGTGCCATCGAAACGGTATCTATTCTTGTGCTCCATATTATTGTTTCTTGAGTGCAGTAAAGAATATTTCTATCGTATTGCATTCCCACCAGGTACCATCCATTCTACATCAGCGACTCCTCGGAAGGAGGTTACGGTCAGAAGAAGGAAGAGGACCAGAGGAAGCAGCGGATTTTCGCCGGAGTCGCCTTCGACAACGAACAGTACCCGTATCCTACAGCTGGTAAGAAATAAGGATATTTCATTTCGTTTATTTACCTTCTTTTTTTTTTAACTTTTTTCTTCAGACATGCAGGTTTCATCACGGTGTTTTCCTTCACCGTTAGAGCAGTCGGTAAATGTACGTAAGTTTTCGTAAAATTAGAGAAAGTCATTGGTACTTACATGGCATTGCATGGTTTCGAATCCAGAACTCTAATAGGTTTAACTAATTCCCGTCCGGTTTTTAAAATTAAATGAGGACAGCAGACGAGCAAACGGGCCACCTGATGGTAAGTGGTCACTATCGCTCATAGACATCTCACCTCACTGTATTGTTATTAGAGGGTTTTCGCTGATCTTGAGGGCTTAGATGGAGTGTCTCGTGTGCCACTAATTACGGTACTCTTGCCCTTCAAACCGAAACACAGGAACGCAAGCATTTCTGCTTTGGGGCAGAAATAGATAAGAGGGTGGTACTAGTACCCTGGCAATCCTGTCTGCACATCAGGAGTCTCATCAGCAGCCTACTCTAGTCCACTGCTGGACAAAGGCCTCTCCCAGGGCGCGCCATTGAGCCCGATCTTCGGCTCTTCTCATCCAGTCGCTGCCAGCCACCTTGCGCAGATCGTCGCTCCATCTAGCAGGGGGGCGTCCCACACTACGTTCACCACCTGATTCTACGTAATTTAATGAAATCCCCCAGTCGGCCGTTACTGCGAGTGGACGCACAAGACGATCGATCAGGCCGCCGACTCGGAGACCTTCGAAGACTACACGAAGACTTTACAACTGGAGTGCAACGAGGGCGAGCCGGCCGTGCTCAACTGGACCGTCGCGCACGAGACCCCCGATCTCGTTTACTATCAGGTATAGTTATATTTATTTCAAATTTAAATAAAAAATTCTAGCAAAACCTACTAAATTTATATCCGTGGTCTCCTTCACCTCATATCTCATTTACACCTCTTCGGGAACCCCTCTAATGAAACTGCTCCTGTTCCCATGTCTGTCTCGCATGACACCCCCGACTTGGTTTACTATCAGTGTTAAATAAAGTACTGAACTCAAAGGCAGAGACTATCACCAGGCTGGTTTCCTCCTGTCACTAAGCAATATGAAACTGTAGCTCACCTGAGTCAGTTATGCGCAGTCTAGACCATGCCATGCCATGCCATCACCAAAGCTGAAGCGGATCTTGCGGAGATTAGTCCATACACAGGAGTTGTATTATTGGTTAGTTACATAACTACATGTTAATAAGCACACACACACACTCACAAATAGCACAAACAATACCTTAAATTCACATAAAATAATGAAGTTTTCTTCAAATCGAAAAAGCGCGGGAACTGCCCGGTAACCAAGTACATGTTAACGCAGGAGCCTTCATTGAACGACTGCCCTTGATTTTGCTCTTGTCTTTCAATATGGCGGACACGCGATTTCATTGTTGTTCGGTCTTGTGTTCCGTACATTCACTCGTTCCATGGCCGGTGGCGCGCGGTTTTAAGGCGAGCATAGAGGCACACACTACTCATTGACCGAAAAACCACCAGCTCTGGCCCAAACAATCAGGTATGGTCATATGGGCAATAAAGGCAATGAATGGCAAAGCATCTCATTAAATCTGCCGAGTTCGTTGTGGTTATTTCCATAGAATGATCATGACCCTCATCAATGAGGAATACGAAGAAGATGGTCATATCCAGGGCAGTTGTCTTCACCTCCGATCCCTATTAC
Source organism: Hofmannophila pseudospretella (assembly GCA_947369225.1). NCBI lineage: Eukaryota > Metazoa > Arthropoda > Insecta > Lepidoptera > Oecophoridae > Hofmannophila > Hofmannophila pseudospretella. The sequence goes on from OX376334.1 coordinate 10,748,155, forward strand.
ACCCTTTCACTCTCCCATGGATCCACTCCTGTGCCATAGTCTGTAGCGCACGAGCCCCCGACTTCATTTACTATCAGGTATAGTCATCCAGTAAATCCTTAATCATTTTATTGTCTATCACCCAGTGCTACACACACAACAACCTCGGCTGGAAAATCCATGTGGTGGACCCGGGCACGCCGGTGCCTTTCCCGGACCAGCGCGCCAGGATCAACGTCGCGACGAGTTTCGCGCCATTTTTGCCACTTTTCATTCTGGCAGCTGTCAACTTAACGAGATAAGAAAGCGTTCCGGTTTACGCGAGTTCTGCTTTTCAGGAGGACAGTTTATTCGCTCAAAAATACAGAGATTTTTTCACAATTATTGAAAGTAATAGTTTTTAATTTTATAGCAATTTGCAAATATTTAAACGAAAAGAAACAACAAATCTACAAAAATAGGGTTACCACTGTGAATTCTTAAAATCTACCAAATGTTTTGTTTAATCAAAGTGGTAGGTACAGTAGACACTTACTTACACATACTTTTTTTTCTTATTTAGAGTATACCTTGATATGTTGCCCACTGTACACAAAATCTATATACCCAAAACGCAATAGCGTAGGTTGAGATTTAATCGAAAAAAGATAGATGTGATCGACTGGTACGTATGTAAAATACTCAAGAGATCCAACAGAGAATAAGAGAAAATAGTAAGATCAAAAAATAAAAGTTTAAAAAAATTTAAATGTTTAGGTACTTACTGAATTTTTATGCTCCTTATTATACAATGAGGGATAATAAAGCTAGGTACGTTGTTGGAAAGCAGAACTCGCTACAATAATGTAATAATTAAGTGTTTTTAAAACTGGGTGAATAATGTCAATCTACATGATATCAATTTCATATCAAATGTGAAGTGCATTTTGTGCATAATATTATATATATATTTTAGGCTTTGAATACTAAAAGTCTATAGTTTCTACTGAATTAATTATAAGTAGGTACCTACGCCTTTGAGCTTCGTGGAATCAATGGGAAGGATGATTGTTATTATCAGGAAGTGAGAGCTGTTTCGATCCATTTTGTATGTTATTTAATCTAACTGTTGATTCTATGTAGCCTGTGCGCTTAATAGAAGTATTTATTATTATTAAAATAAGTAATTTATTATACCTTTATACATTATATTTATATGGAATTGATTGCGGAATATAATATGGCTTGATTGGGGTTTGATAAATAATATTTACTGTGAACTATTTGCCACAATGGAAACATTGACAATAAAATGGTATTAAATTATGACAATAATTCATAATTATTTCTAGATTATTAATTTGTGAGGACGTCCTAGCAGTATTGACAATAATATTGATATATACTTACTTATAGGATTATTGAAGTTTTCCTATTATTATAATACTAGGTGTTAGAATTTTGGAATAACTTTTTTAAAATTATAAATGCAATTAGAATTTATTTTAAGTGAAAAAAAAGTATGTATTAGAATTTATTTACCAATATTTTAGAGGACAATACTTTTTAATTTTTTACAATACATTTTTTTGTATAGGTAATACATTTTTTTAGTGTAGGTATAGATTTTAAGTGATTTAATCAATGTTTGGACTTTCTAGTAAAATACCACATACCCAACTCTAGAAGTTAACTTTGAAGTTGGAATAATGAATTAATGACAATAAATAAAAGAAATGGTCACAAAATATAATAATGTAATAAGAATAGGTGAAATTATTAGAGAATGTGATTATAACGAATGAATGACAATAAACTCGTATTATATAAGTACATAGGGTAAGCACTGTACATCACCACAATATTATATCTTAAAATCATTTTCATTTTTGTAATCATTGTACATACTTACAAGATTCATCATCATCATCAGCAGCCTATTCTAGTCCACTGCTGGACATACAAGATTCGTTGTTATAATATTATGTTGCCATTGATATTACATAAAGGTAAATTAACAATAATGTTACAAAATGTTACTTATAATATAATTCAATCAATCATGTTACCTTCTGGTAGTAAGGTAGGTAAGTTAAGTTCCTACTGTCTGTTACTACTCTATAGGGATGTTACGGAGCTTCGACTCCGACTCCGAAAGGTCGGAACTTCCGATTGATTTTACACCTCCGACTCCGACTTCGGCTCCGATAATTTTGAATCGGAGGTTATACCGAAGATTTGTGAGCAAACACATTCAAATATCGATATTTTATTAAATAGTGTAGGACTACATAAATAAATATATTTTATTGCCGCAAACGTCGTCATAAAAAAATTGCCCAGTTCAGCTATAATAATTTAAAACGGTTTAAAATTTGAACTTCTTCTGAACATCTCTCTTCTATCTCCGCCTCCGACTCCGGTTCCGACTTCGGTTCCGATTCCGATAAATGAAATATTAAACTTTGAGTTTCGACTCCGGTTCCGGTAAAACCACCTCCGTAACATCCCTACTCTACTACCTGAACCGTCTTTACTTTGACCATTGTTTACTAAAAAACTACTAGTTTGATTATAAAAAATCTTTACAGTTAAATAGTGTTAATTGTAATCTGTCTACCAGTGAAAGAATATAGTTTTTTTGTAAACAATTGTCAAAGAGGGGGGTAAGGTAGTAGAGTAACAGACGTAGCAGTAAGTACTTACATATTAAATCATGTTACCATTTGGATAGTAGGTATTCGACTCGTTATTTTTTTGTTTATCTACATAATTTTAATAAGCAATGTTGTAATAATTATACATAATGTATTAGAAAAAATCTTACAGCATTGAGCGTTATCACTTGACTATAAAATTCGAATATTCAAAAATAATATCGTATTACTAAAAAATAAATACTTTAGGAAAAAATAATTGGTTTCTGAAATTTTTACCTATTTCTTATAGTATTTTAGGAAAAATAAAATTAGTGAGTAATTAAAATCATTTTACACTTTGTAGTTGTAGATGTTGATGCACAAATTTCTGTTTAATGTAAGAATTTTATTAGTAGTTAAATATTGTATAGGCATTATACCTACTGTGCAATTTTTGGAGGCCTCAGCTATATTTTCATGTTTAATGTGAGATCTTTTTAAAACATAATTGTTAATTTTATAAAATATTAACATAATATCATAATTTTATTATGTTCGACGTACTTGATTAAATAAGTGATAAAAAGTCAGTTGGTTTAAAGCAAGCCACGGAATTAAATAGTCGCCGATCGCCGGTTTAAATTCTGTCTCAGTTTATAACGCGCCTGAATTCGAAACTGAATTCGTGACGTAACTTTTACATTGTGCTGAGCAAAATGTAAAACTGAAAACGATAGCAGCGCGGTTCTTTATCATTCAATAGGGAGGCCTGATCCAATCCAATCCATCTCGGTTCCAATTTTTTAAATTCGATCTATACTTAAGTATTGTTACTAATAATGTTTATGGACATTTTTTGTCTGAAATAAAAATGATTTTATTTAATTTATTTAAACAGATTGCCTGAGCATACAGTTTATATTTTGAGTTTAAAACGTGTATTTAACATTTTGCTATGATTAGTCATACATAAAAAAATTAGTACAAAACAATAAGTTTAAACACAAAATGCCTAATTATTAAATAAATATTATAATTTTGTATACTAAATATTAACGTTAGTAATCGTGACAATAATTATCAATAATTATAGAAATGGCATTCATCTATCTAATAATAGCTTGTCAATTTTTATTTTTATTTTATATAAATTTCATTTAACACTTCACTTATATAGGTATTTACAAGTTATTTTAAACATGCATTTTATAAAAAATGAATTTATATTACATATTTAAGAGTAGGTATTCAAATAAATTTTTCTTCTGCTTATGAAATTACTAGGTACTTACCTACATTAATTATTTTGTGTATTATTAAATACCATGCACAAATTCATTTATATGTAACAATATTAAAATAGCATTATAATGCTTTTTACAAAAAAATGTAAATATTAGTAATCTTTTACTGTTAAGTCAGTTTTTGTAAAAACGCAGTAACTACAGTTTTGAACAAAAAAGCGCTGTTACTTTTACCTATGTAATTTATAAAATAACTTTGACAATAAAGAACTTTTACTAAACTAAAACAGTGTTTAATGAGCTAATGCTAACATCTACATAATGTGAGCTTTATATTGTATTATAGACAGTAGGTTTTCAAAAGTAGAAGTGAAGTATTTTGATAACCTACTGTATAAATTACTATTTAGAGCTCACATTTCAATGCTTTATTCTGAGTTAGGTTCGCGTCGAGTAGCTGCAATGGCCTTTAACCAGTAAATATTAAAATGTTAGAGCATTAGGCCCTAACCTGGGGCACGCCATGTTTAACCGTATCAAAAATGAATTAATGTTTAGTTTACATTGTTATCAAAGAAATTGGTGCGCCCGCCTCAATCCGACAGTGTGCGCTGGACCTTAATGATTAATTTATTTTCTACCACCGATAATTCAGTTTTGCAATTTTCCTACCTTTACTTTTATAAATTTAGTGTGGGTAACACCAAACTATACTGACAAAGTATCACGCAAGCACGCATAGTGCTTTTGTTGTATTATTTCCAAAATAATATGTACAGTGTTTTATCATTATTATTATGCATTGTTTCCAAATTCCAATGTAAATCCCTTGAATAATGTTTGCTAATATCGAAACATCGAAGTTTATGTGACTATCATAATCAGTGGATAGGCTATAAGTGAATCACACCCGTGCTGAGATTGTTTGTTTCACCTGTTTGTTTTTTACGAAGTGTATTTCGTATTAAATAAATCCTTATCATGGCTGAAAAAGTAAGTAAAACGAACCTTTTTCTTCTAATTAAAATATTTGCCAGTCTTTTTTGTGTACCTATTCGTTAAGGACAAGGTATGAATGAAAGCTGTCGGTTGATAAAAACTATGTTTTGAACAGAAATGCCACCCATGACATGAGCCACCTGTCTTTTTGTCAAGTGTGGCTTCCATAATTTTGGCAGGTAAAAATGAAGTTATAAGTGGTTAATTATAAAAAATAAACAACAAAATTCTTTCGATGTTCTAAATTTGCCGTGTAGACGTGAAATTATGTGAAATTCTTTGTTAGTTTACAATCAGGTTAGGTCATACACTAGGGCATTTTGCCTGTATTGAGGGATTTCATACCCTTTATCTTTGTAACATCTATGATCCCTGTATTAAAATAAGGGCTATTTATTCCAGAAAATCCAAGAAAATCCTTTACCAGAGGAGTCAACAGAGTCAGACAAGCCAAAAGATATGGCAAAGCCTGTCCCAGATAAATCAACAACGGTGGCACTGCCAACTTCAGTTACGGCTCCCGCTCCCCGCTTGTCCATCCCCTCATTCACTAAGACCCCTCCAAATGATTTATACCGGAGGTTGTTACCAGCGGTGCTGTTTCTACTGACCTTTGTGACGGTGATGTCTATGCTGTTGATTTATATGGATACAGTGGGTAAGTTATACTTTGGTTGATGTTTTATGTTTCAAACATGGTGAGAAACAGACAATAAATTCCGAATATAGTCCTAATAGTGGTATCTCTTTGTCTCTCTCTCACAAAAGGGATGATGAGATGATTTCATTTTGGAGTTCCCATTAGGAGAAAAAGTATTTTATATATAAATTTTATATGCTGTAAGATTTCTTGCAAAAAAGAAAATAAATAAATATAAATAACATTTCTGAAATCCCACAATCCCGCGGATGAATCAATATAACCCTAAATTGTACCCCTAATCTGATCACTGTTTATTTGTGGACTTTCGTAGTTTTTATAGCTAATGGAAAAACCAAATGCTATACAGAATTGATGTGTATTTTAAGCTCTGCCATTAAGTCTAGTTCAGTGTAGATTCCATTTCATTGAACAATTTGAACATTTGACATGTAGATGTTGTATGGACATTATACAAAGAGTCCCATGACTTTTGGTACTACAAAGTATAAGCTCTGATACAAACTATAATATCTACAAAGGAGTCATCAACTCAACAACAGAATCCAAGTGAGCTAGAGTTTGTGTATTTTATAGTCACTAAAGTTTAGTTGAAGTCACAATCATTACAGCTACTCAAAATGGTCTATACCCAGAGCTACAAAACGGTCAGTCGAGGGTAGGTTTCGGGGCACCAATATAAGTGCCTATGCACAAGAAACCTAACATAACCTAATCTATCAGAGTCAATTACATCCACTAGGTTTCTGTGAGACCGTTCATTTTTAAGAAATATGTCTCCAATGATTTCAAAATGTACCATACGTAGATAGCTCACTAGAGAAGTTTTAATATGGAAACCGCATCTGTCAGTTGACGCATGCGATGCATTTTACCATACATTAGTCAGGCAGAAATGTCAAATGTATAGAACTATGAGTGTGTTCCAAAACCAGTTGAAATAATTCACATTGACAGCTGTACACCTTCCATTGCTTGTTTCAAAAAAAGGTTTGATAAATCTTCAGCTGTTACCATAGTAATGTACCATGGACAGTTGTCAATGTGAATTATTTCAACTGGTTAAGAAACAGTCTCTATATGTGCATTTACCCAAACAAACCCTTTTGCTCTCTGTCAGTGCTCACATCAGTATTCTAGAGGAGAGGGTATTAGGTTGTTTTCAAACATTTATAAACACCTAATTAAATATGGATTCACACTGATGAAATTCGGAGGACCAGCTCTGTGTACTCTCTGTGACTCAGTTGATACTAATCGAAAGACTTGCAACTTTCATCAGTGAGAATCCATATTTTATTTAGGTTTTTATAAAAAAAAATTTCCTTCCAGCGTTAGGCGCGGCGCAGTTCCGCCTGAACATGTCTCGCGACTACGAGCTCGCTCGTATCGGTCAGCGCTCAGCGCCGCTGGTGCAGTACGTGCGGCAGCTGCACCTCGCCCCGCGCGCGCCGCGTCCTCCGCCCTCGCGCCCCTCGCCCTCCACGAGGGTTCCTGTCCTACAGAGCCGGCTCGGCGACCTGGTGCGTACTGACATGTCACTACCGTTGCCTATAGATATCTCATGTTATTAGAGGGTTTTCGATGCGCATCTTGAGAACGTCCTGCTATGTGATGCCAACCAGGTTTCCAACTCAGTATAACTGCATATCGGAAAGAAACTATACAGAGAACACCGACAGTGGGTTTTAACTACACCTTCGGCTTAACCATAGCCGGCGGCTCGTTATGGTGACCAGTGGTGAACCGTTATGACATTAATTCAAATGAATGTCTTACATTAAGTTAAGGGGGGTCACCCAAGAAAAATTGTGAACCGAAAAATATATGCTTTCGAAAGCTTCGTAACGAAAGTTTTAGAGTTAGAAAAGTAATAGTTATACCATCTTAAAGATCAGTATATATTTGTTACATCTTCTTTCGAATTTGAAGTAAATTTCAAGTGTAAAAATTTAATTCTACCTTTATTTACGTGCAATACTGTGTTATTCTCACCCGCAGTATAACGGCACATTCGTAGAGTTCCTCCCTCGCGGTCCACGCGACCCGACTACAGTGTACCTCGAAAGTACGCGACACTGGGACGGGGTGGTGGCGCGCGCCGCCGCCAGGGATTACCTCGCGTTACGAGGGGCCGCCAGGACCCTGCACGCGTGTCTCAGTCCCACTGACCATCCTAGAGAGGTGAGTTGAGTTGAGTATCACTGGGATGGGGTAGTATCACTGGGACGGGGTACATGTAAATGCCAAAATTTTCAGTGTGCTGTATCCAACAAATTGTCCAGAACTACCTACCTTTAATTTTTTTCAGTTTAATTTGGATAACGTTGATCCATTGTGTTATTAGTTGTACTTAAAAACTATGTTAGTATTAATCATAGTAGTATCAGGAAAAATTATGAGTTTATACACTTCGACCAGATGCTGATCAAGTCAATATCACTTGATCAGTACCCGAACGAAGTTTTTAAGGATATAATCATATTTGTCCGCTATCACATTCACGATGCTGTTAGATAAAAATCTTTCATGAATAATTCCTATCGCAGGTAACATACCAAGAATCTGATAGTCACGAGACAGCGTTCAGTTCCCGGGTTCTATGCCTGCCTCTGTTCACCGTACTGCTAGCTGCCGAGGCCACCCGGGCTGACTATGTGCTCCTCGGAGGTGACGCCGTGCTGCCGGCTCTGAATCACGTGCCTTTTGAGGATGTGCATTTGAAGGTATGTTGACAGATGGTAGCGGTGTTTGATAAATGTTGGCAGTGTTGTTGACCGGTGTTAGCAGTGTTGTTGACAGACGTTGGCAGTGTTGTTGACCAGTGTTAGTAGTATTGTTGACATATATTAGCAGTGTTGTTGACAGGTGTTGGCAATGTTGTCGACAAATGTTGTTGTCAGAGTAATCAACTCAAGCTACTGTAATGATGGTGGTCGCGGTTTCAATAAATTTCATCATTTTCAGGCACTTTGTATTGTATGTTAACCCATTTTATTTATTATGCATTTCTCATGCCAGGTATACTTAAATTAGAAAAAGGGGGAATTAGAAAACTTAGTTTGTTATATTTAAGTCAGCACAACAACATAGTATTTAAGTCAGCACAACAACATACACTGACATACAAATAAATTTATTTGAATGAATGAATTAAACTTTGCAACTTAAATTAATACAAAAGTGGTTGATGCTCTAAATCCCGCACTAGGATACCCTGTGTCGCGGGACTTAGGCTCTTCTATGTTGGTACAATATTGATTTATAAAGGAAAAATAAATAAATAAAATAAATGATAATAAGAATTGGTATACAATTTTAAATTAACATAAGATACTAAGATGTAAGCATGGAGTGAAAGTGTGAGAGTGAGAGTGAGGGTGCGTGTAGGGTGTGTGAGAGTGTGTGGGTGTGTGACTGCATGACTAGTATATGTGTGTTTACTCATTGTACAATTTCCAATACTTTCTCAGTGCTGTCATAGTCCAAGGTTGCAAGCCAGGTGGTCAGAGATTGTTTGCACCTGTATCGTGTATGATTAACAATGTTGAGTAATTCGATAGATAGATAGAAACACTTTATGTGTTTACCTTGGTGTATAAATACATTGTACGGATGGATAGGGACCGGTGGACCAGAAGAACGCTTGAGTGGAGACCACGGCAAAACACGCGGGGACAAGGTCGCCCACCTATGAGATGGGTGGACGACATTCGGGGAATAGCGGGCCACAACTGGATGCGCACCGCCTGCGACCGTCGGAAGTGGAAGAAGTTGGAGGAGGCCTATGTCCGAAGGCGGACCACACGTGGCTGAGATAGATAGATAAATACATAGTAATGATGTTTAGAACAGAATTATATGTCTACTTTTCACCATCAAAAGTTATTTCGAAGCGATCACTTACTATTAGTTTCTTGTACTTGATCAAATGAATGGTGTTTATCATCAGATGATCGAGATATTCTCCACGGATCTAACAACCCGGAACAAGACGACCGACTTCCTTGGCACTAAGAACTACTCCGTTGCGGCTACCTTCGACGACAGCGTCATATACGCGCTCGGAGAGAATGGAGCGCCCGCCGCTTGAGCGACAGGTCTGTCTACACGGAGTTGACTGACAGGTTCCGTATGATACAGGGTGGTAGCAGTATATTTGTATTGACATTTTCGATAATTGAACAACTTTTACTAAAAGATTACGAGTTCGTATAATATGGAGTGATAACGAAGTTATCTTTGAAAATTTTATGTACACCCATATCATTCAATTATTTTATGTACACCCATATCATTCAATTATTTTATGTACACCCATATCATTCAATTATTCTTTATATACTCATTTAATTATTTATTTATTAATATTTAAGTGAATATACATTGTAAAGTATCACGATGGAGTTGTTTTTATTTCGAAAAGTTGTTCACTTATTGGTAATATGACGCAGGAATTTTTAATATCCTGTTGGATAACTCAGCTTCTAAACTTTAATTGTTGACACTGAATCAACCTGTATGTGGAGTCTGTCAGTTAACACCCTGTGTTATTGTAAGTAAAACGTTGACATGCAATTTTACAAATGAATTACAAGTGTACAATTGGAGATAATCCTGCAATGTTTTACCACTAGAGGCGCCACTAGCACAGTTACAAAAAATACATTAAAAAATAAGACGTGTACGATTTAAAGATGATTTTGTAAATTGACAATAATTTGATAAATAAATAATGATTAAAAAACAATCGATAGAAAAGGAAATAGTGAAGTACAATTAAGGCGGCCTTATCGCTAAGAGCGATCTCTTGCAGACAACCTTCGGGCAGAGGAATATTGGATGATTTTACAAGATTTTTGTTTAATAAACTTTAAATCAGCACATAAAGCCAAATATCAACATGTAGATACGTACCGTTCCACCAAATTCCTTCAGACTCGCGCCACGCTGTTTTAACAGATTTTTTAAGTCTTTGAAATGGCCATATGATGCCATGATATCATCACAATTTTACAATAGCTTTGAGAAATGAACCCAAATAACGAGAAATAAGTGATATCTTGAAAAATAACGTTTCGTTTTGCTTTTCTGTTTACGGAGTGTGCTAGTGGCTCCATCTACGCAACGCTTTGCGTTTTATGTCCCATTGTGAAGACATTGGCCAGTTGTACTAAATTGTGTTAAAATATGTTTGGTCTTGTGAAGTATACGAGGGTAATAATTATAAAATGCGCTATGAGAGATAATTGTACAGTGGACAACACATCAGGCTATAACCTTTTAGTACATTGTCGCTTCAACTAGACACATCCATACGAATGTCATGGAATCATAATAAAAACTTATTGCGACAGGGTTCCACAGAGTATAGCTTGATTTGTCTTCCAGTTTACATTCACTAGCAAGTCAAGAAAATAGCATTCTTACTAAAGTAACTGGAATAGGATCTCCATAGAAACAAAGTGGCCCCTTTCGAAACCTCGTTTCAAAAACAAGTGAGTAAGCGAGACATATTGGAGTACGGCATCCTGTCTCTTTTCATCGTAAGCTGTGTTACCAACATTAATAGTTCTGCAATTGAATCATAGGATTTTTTTACTATGGTCACTGTGAGTTTCTCCCGCGCTTTTGTGGCATCCACGTCAGCTTTGTTTCGTTTTGTCTTGCAAATTGTTTTACAGTAGTGCTTTTCTAGTAAGAATGGTGTTCCTTGCTCGAAGAACTTCTACAAGATGTGAATAATGTGTGGGACAGTGAAGTAAAGTCTAATAAGACGTTGCAGCCCGATCCGTACTTGGTTGGATTTTGTAGAGCCATACTGCGTCCGGGACGCCTTCTTCTTTGGTTCGGATGGCGCAGAAGCATGGTTCATATAGCATTTAAATGTGTCACACCAGCATTTTAATGAAGACTTGAAAGAGTTGTTTACATCAGATTTGGCTGTATGGGCTCAGTTCCTTTTGCCTTAAAAAAATAATATGGTCACTGTAATAAAAAGAGATAGGATGCCCTACTCCGTACTCGCTTACTCTTCTTTTTTTTAAAAGCATTTCGACGGGGGCCACTTTCTTTCCATGAAGATGCTTTTCCAGTTTACTACATAGTAGTGTTGCAACTTCCTTGGTTAAAGTACAGTATCTGTCAAAGGGGTTTCAAGATTTTACTATGGAGAGTAACTTTACCTACTTAATCTTCGCCAATTAAAAAAAATATAATTCCAAAATGGCGGCCACGCATAAATCTACAAATCTATAGCGCACATCACAATGTTATAGACAAAATCTGTTTAAAAAAATACCAGTACAGTGGTTTTTGAAAAAAAAATCTCTAAACTTTATTAACCCTGTATACTTTTTTTAGGGTTGTAGTATTATTTATTTTATAAGATATATCGTAAAATAGATTAATGCATCACAACGCACAATAGGTAACGGAGGATTAAGTTTAAAGGCCCTCTGTGCAACTGGCCGGCGGAATCTCAAAGAAATTATTTATGAAATCGAATCAAGCGTGAAGTTTGAAGTATATTTTTTAATGTTTGACTTACCAAATTGTTTATAAAGCTTGAAAAGAATTATGGAATCCCTCTCCATATTGTTGAATTAATTTGAACTGTTTTTTCATTGTGATCTCTTAAACACAGATTATATAAGTACCAATAGGGTAAAGACCCCATGGGGATGGATAGATAGATAGATAGATGGAGTAGAAACCCAGTAAAGACTGGGTTTCTATTTTCCTGGTCAGAATATACATAATTTACTACGAATGAATTGAAATAATTATAAAGTCTGAATTTATTCATTTTGGTAAGTCAAACAAAATACTAAGGATTATTTTAATGTGATTTTAAAATCTAAGTTTATCTCAAACGATTTACTTTTAACGAATATTTTACTTTTTAATTAAATTAAATTATTATTTTAATTATGTCAGTGAATGTGCCTTAAAAGTTGCTTTTAAGTCGGATAATTATATAAAAAACTGATAATTATAAAATAGTGTGAAATGCTCATGATAATGGACCCCACGTATTTAAACTATTAGAAATTAAATACGCACTTTTATCTATGTACATGTATTTGATGGGAAAGGTAGGGTATTGTCTACAGGTGTCCCAAATAATTCGATATTAACTGATAAAATGTTATGTTAACAATAGAATAGATACATTTCTAGGAATACAGTCGAACCACTATTTGTATACCATCTGTCTAATTCCTCTCAACCTATATGGCAGCGTAATAAGGTTTATTTCAGTTTGGACCTGTTGTCACATAAAATGTTATGTAACAAAAAGGAATATAGTCCTTTAAAGGGACAGTAAAATGTACCAAAAAGGAAAATTGGCTATTGTTACATTTTACGTTACGTTTTTCCTTTTTGTTACGTTTTCCCATGTCAAAATATACAAAAATGTTGCAAATGGACTGGTTCGAATACCGTAACGACAATTCAAATCAGTCTCTCGTCGATCAATCTCAATATTTTCACTGAGGCATTGGGTGCTGGCAAGTGTACCGAGACCCAATGTCTCAGTATGGAGCTGTCCAGCTTATCAGCTATAGTGTTCAGGAGGCTGTTGAGATTGCAGCGCTTTTGCTAATCAGGGATTCAGCCCGTGTGCGCACTATGACGTAGAAGTCATCAGGAGGGCTTTAGTCCTAACAGTAAGGTGTTACGGAGGTGGTTTTATCGGAGACGACACACACAGAACGACGAAAAAAAAAACGTAACAAAATGGACAATTCTCTTTTTTGTTGTTACATTTTACTTTACTTTTTTAAAATGAAAAATGTAACAAAAATGGCAAATTTCCTTTTTGTTACATTACATTTTTGTTTTTACGTTTTTTTATTGCGTTACGGAAAGGAAAACCGTAATGTAAACTGTAACAAAAAAGAACAATTATCCTTTTTGTTACATTTTACCTTACCTTCCATATGCATCATATCGTATCACTGTTGTTATCTTCTTTTGGGGACACCTGTAACTCTGTTATCGATCGGACAATATTAAGGTTTGTGCGAAAGGTTGTTACATGGAGTAGGTAGCTAGTAGAATGAATAGGATAGATAATCGCGGTTACTGGTTAAGATGAGGACTCGATTCAGAATGTGGTCTAAGTCCTTAACCACTTTGATTAAATTCAGTCGACGATTTAGTCGACTAACTAGACTGGATTATGTTTATCGTCGTGGCAGTCCCTCGTTGCGAGGATGACTTCTGCTAATCCAAGGTATATTATTGTCTCTGGTGCGACTCGGAGTGGCTCAACAACCCGATCCTGGAGTTGCACTCGCGACCACATATGCTGCATTTTGTCATCGTTGGCAGCCTGTCTCTCAAGGCCGGGTTTGCCTCTTTCTCCTTCCTCTTACGTCTTTTCTCTCCAGCTTCCAGGTTGTAAATCGTAACCGTACTGCATGCACTTGACTGAATTTCATCAGCAGCAGCCCACTCTAGTGCACTGCTGGACATAGGGGCAGGGCGCGTCATTGAGCCAGATCTTCGGCTCTTCTCATCCAGTCGTTGCCAGCCACCTTGCGCAGATCGTCACTCCATCTAGCAGGGGGCCGTCCCACACTACGCGGTCTCCACTCCAGAACTCGTCTACCCCAGCGGTTGTCGGTTCTGCGACAGATGTGACCGGCCCACTGCCACTTCAGCTTGCTAATCTTATGAGCTATGTCGATAACTTTTGATCTATGCCGGATCTCCTCATATCGGATTCGATTCAGCAGAGATACTCCGAGCATAGCTGTTTCCATAACACGCTGAGCTAGTTTCAGTTTGTGAACCAGTCGCACCAGTGAATTCAGTCAAGTGTTTTAAACTTTACTGCATCGTAATCGTAATGTGTCGTCCATACATCTCGTTGCATAAGAATGAAACATCAACATATCAACAGCTTTAGTAAACATGCCAACTACCCACACACCATTCTTCAAAAAATGTTATATTGGAGTTACAAAATTGAGTTGCCTCTTTTGCCAAAACCGTTGAAATGTTTATGTAGGTATCTATACTCGTATCTACTTACTGCGTTTTGTGCTTCGGCTGTCATCGAATACTGAAATTGGTCGCTAGAAAAGTTTTTTTTATATAGAAACTATGTGTCCTTCGTAAATGTAATATTAAATCTAGATTTAGTGGCCACTTCTGAATCGAGTCTTGTTTTGTCATAGTTAGATATTTAATACACCTTTTTAAAAGATTTGTACACCAGTTTTTTCACTGTTCTTATTAAAGTTTCAATTTGAAATATTAAATTATTATGCTCTCCAATTCTAGAAATAATTTTCACTGCCATTATAATTTCAATTATTTTATGTGCTAAGTATTTTTTAATCTTTAATCTATTACACTTAGGTAGATTTTATGGAAATTCAGTATTTTAATTGTAATTATTCCATCCATCTCTGCTTATTCATTCCGATTTTAATTATTTTTAAACTCTTAATAATTTTATTTTAAACGTCCAGTGAAGTCCAGTTTTTCTTGCCTATAGATGTTTTATTATTATAAAATTAAATGTATGTCTTTTAATTGCAAATTATTTTGTAATGGTTCCATTCCATTCAATTCCAGTTTTATTATTATTATTATAATAATTATTTTAATAAGACTGAGTATGTATCGAATATTTTTTATTAAATCGGACACGAACAAATGTGTTAATTTATTTTATTATCAACTTATTTGCAGTATTAATTGAAATAATATAATTGATGATAATTTTATTCAATGAATTCTTTTAGTAATGTTTAAATTAAGTTATTAATGACAATGAATGTTTTAAATTAATTGAATGATCTTTAGTTAGCCGGTAGGTTGTTAATATTAAGGTATTTTTGTGTTAGGTTTAGTTTTATACGCGCTCAATTTTTCACGAATAAAACGCTTTAAAATATTTTGGTTTAATTATGTACCTACTTATAAGATATACAAGGACGTCGGTCTTTTCAGAGTTTTGCTCAATGTACGAGTCACTTTCTTGGCCGACCGTACCAATGGTATTGATATTTTTTTCGAGACACCCTGTCCAGGAATACAAAACCTCTTTCTAGAGGACGCCATTGTTGGTAGGTACTTTTATAGCCTTTGTTATGGAGTTCGCTATGAAAAAAATTGTTCCTTTTAATTCCGCAATAAGAATAAGATAATAATAATAAGTTTATTTGTGCGGTAAGATGACAAAGTATCCATAGTCCATTTTTTTATTTTCACTATTTTATATAATAATACCTACATATATACCTTATGTTTAGGTTTAAAGATATTTATTCACACTAAAGACATATTGCCACTTAGGTACATGAGAAAAAGACTTAAAAAGATGCATGTTCGCTTCTTACACTATTCACTATCACTATATATAGTTAGTAGAACGCAACGCACTAAAATTATGATGACGGGAGCAAACCACCTTTCAAAAAAATAAACTGCGCTAATTTTAGCTTAAATTCATTTAAAGAATTTGTGTTTTTAATCGGTGAAGGTAGATTATTATAACAGCGCGCACCCTCGTATGTAAGTACCTTATATATATACCTTCCTGTATTCTAATGTATAATTTAAAAATTAAGTGCCTTCCTTCGTTTCCTAATATTTTACTTCTGTTTATTAATGTTTCCGTTATTTATTTATATGTTCCGGTAGTGTATTATTAGGGAGTGATCCCTGGCACTCAGGGGATGCCTGAACATCAGCGCCGCAGTGCTAAAAGCGCTCCGGCAACAGGCGGAGGCAGTCCCCTTATTCCGGTGCTGCACGCCACCTTCATCATCAAACTTAATTACTAATGTTTATTTATTTTTATCTTGTTTTTTTAATATGTGTGCGCTAATCTATGTATACCAACTAATCCATACATACTGGCTGATGGATCATATCTCGAGCCCCTCGTGCAAACAGAGGTGTATGCCCCAAGGTTATGATGATGATTGAAAAAAGAAACAAAATCGGGTAATAATTAAGTTTATTAATACATCTTGTCTTTGACAACAGACATTCTTGATCCGATACTTCGTCATTAAATACATAGCGCTATCCGAAATAATGAACAACCTTTATTAATGAACATAACTTAATGATTTCCAACATTTTTCAATTAATAGACATGGAATTTTACATAATTAAATAATTATATTAATTAAAATAAAATACTACGCAAATATAATGATATTTCCTTAACAATAATTGTGCGAACAAATCGACCACGCGTAACACTGAAATATACATTTTAATAAAAACTAAACTAATAAAATCATTTCCATATAATCAACTACAAATAAATTTAATTGTAATTATTGCTTTGAAATCTCCATTGAAATTGAAATAAATGGAAGAGCTACGGGAAATAAAGTTACACACATATTTACATCCTACTTACAGCTATTGTATGAAGGTTTGTATGGAGTATTACAGTATTACAGCACAACCCGAATAAAAAACAAATATTTCTACCAAATATACTAGTTTCACTAATTTGGTAGAAGGGTCATTTTCAAAAGTTTTGTAAGTACCAACATACATTTTGACGTGCCAAAACGTAACAAAAAAATAATCCTGTTTTGTTACTTTTTCCTTTTTGTTACAATTTTTTCTTTTTTGTTACGTTGATATGTGCAAAATTCTTGAAAAGCAACTTGTAATTTTCAATTTTTTACAAGGGAGGAGCTTGTAATTAAGCACCGCATACAGCCCAAATGGACAATGAAATACGGCTAACCACTAAAGGCGAACAATTATACAGTAGTAACAAAATAAACCTGTTAATGATATCTTGCAGCTAACTGAACTCTAAATATTCCAACCGTGATTCAATTTCCAACCCAACTTTATAATTTTTTTTATGAAAATACGTTTTTTTTGGGTATTACCCGTGGTCTAACTGCAATGTCCAACTGGTTGTACTTTTAAACAAATCACGAGTCTTATCGATGCAAATAAATTGTACGAAATGGTTTTTTTTTAAATCCCAGTTATAGACAGTTTATAGTCTTTCTGTAAGTGGTAATTTGTTACACCTGTATAATAGTAAAAATACCCGAATTGTATTATTTTTTTCACTTTAAGTGGTTAGCCTGCCTGGCTGCCTGTCTACCAAAGCCGGACTATCAATTTATTCGCCTAATTTTTCACATTCCTGAGCATAAATGGTTTCTTGAGCAACTAATGATTAAGAAAAATTGATACCATTGGCAAATAACACTTTGGCAGGTCTATATTATGTAGTATTTCTGAGGCTTTGCTTTAGGCTCAATTTACATTGCCGCGGAATGGAATGGAAGCGAACTTTCGCAACGTAATTGTACATTGCATGTACGAGCCAAAAAAGAGATCTTCCGGGAAATCCTCGCGCATTCTCGAGATTTTTTTGGCTCGTATTTAATATGTATGTTACACAATTGACATAAAGTTCATTATGCTATGTACAATTACCATTTTATGCTATGTACAAATTCCATTCCATTCCACGGCAATGTAAATTGAGCCTTAGACAGGCAGCTTTAGGCTCAGCGCACGAAGCGTAGCGAAGGCGCTTCGATTAGGCGAAGCGACATCGATAATGAACTTCAACCGCCGCCGACACTTGATATTGGCACGCCGATTTGACACGTATTTTAGAGCGGTTAAGCTTGTTTAAATTGCCGCTGCCACTTCGAAGGTTTGCGCTGGGCCATAGGAATGAGTCGAATCTCACCAAAACATGAATTAAAACGATTTACAGTGGTGGACATGACTGTCCACTGACGCGTAAAGAAACTAATTTTACGAAGTAAATCTAAAAAAGTTGACGACGCATTATAAACAAAACTATGCACCAAAATTACAAAAAAGCACTCTAAAAAAACTGTCAGAATAGAAATACTGTCTATTCTATTCTAAAAACTGTCAGAATAGAAATACTGTCTATTCTATTCTAAAAACTGTCAGAATAGAAATACTGTCTATTCTATTCTAAAAACTGTCAGAATAGAAATACTGTCTATTCTATTCTGAAAACTGTCAGAATAGAAATACTGTCTATTCTATTCTAAAAACTGTCAGAATAGAAATACTGTCTATTCTATTCTAAAAACTGTCAGAATAGAAACACAGACTATTCTATTCTAAAAATTGTCAAATATAATGAAAATGTTTCAACTTCCATACAGAAAAAAAACACTTTTCTAAGATTTCTGACTTTGGTCCCAAACATTGTTTTTTTTCACGCTTTCCCGCGATCTACAGGCAAAAAAACTGCCTGTGGTACACCTAGGTGGACTGAGCAGGCAGATCGCAGGAAATGCTTTTCAAATCAAACTCATTAAAAATAATAAATATACATTAAAAATATAATAATCTAATTTATTTACTGTTAGCTGCCATAGTACACAACAATGTTTTAAAACGGAATGGTCTAAATGCATCTTTTTTAATAAATTGAAAATCTCAGAACAATTTCTTTAGGTAAAATTTTTAGACAAATTATAAATCAACAAACTGATCAAAGTAAAACAGTTTGATAATTATAGGAAGTTGACATTTTCAACTGGAAATAAACTACAATTAAATAATTTCCTTTTGTTAATAAACAATAATGGGCTCTGTTCACACAGTTATATATATATTGATCACTTTCTGGACGACTCACTATTGATAAAATAACTTCCAATATATGAAAATAGATGAAACACACAAACTTGTTTTAATATATAGACACTAAATAAATCGACCTAAAAGTAATCAATACTTGGATATTTTGTTACCCTATATCCTATATTAATGACATTGTAAAC
Organism: Hofmannophila pseudospretella; assembly: GCA_947369225.1. Lineage (NCBI taxonomy): Eukaryota > Metazoa > Arthropoda > Insecta > Lepidoptera > Oecophoridae > Hofmannophila > Hofmannophila pseudospretella. The sequence continues at coordinate 10,767,446 of OX376334.1, forward strand.
AAAGTCCAATTTTAAATATTTAAATAATACATGTTTAAGTACATAAGAAGGAAAAACGGACCTCAGTTTCTATCAGTATACGATCGCGTATCATAACCGTTACACTTGCCTAGTACAATAATATGTTACAACGTTCCACTTCATATATAACACTTATTAACGATTTAAATACTAGTTATTTGACACTACTACATCGATCGAGTCCGGTTGCAGTAACGAACGAAGGTGTATGGGATTTAAGTAAGTTGATTTTTAAAATTTAGGTACGACTAAACCCGCGTTTGACCTCAATCTCACTTGGTGGTAAGTGACGATGAGGCCGAAGATGGAGCATACGGGCTCAGTAAGTACTGGCTCTTCTATAAACATTGCCGAAATACAAAGTATCCTCAATTTTTTTAACTAACCTATAATGTAGGATACATTAATGAATGAAAGAATACTCCTTATTGCACAAAATTAGTGTGATACAATGCGTACAAAACGATTAATACAATCTAGGCGGTCTTATCGCTAAAAGCGATCTCTTCCAGACCTTTACATTTAGGGTTAGTTAAAAAAAATGTGAGGATACTTAAATTATTCAGTATTTGTCTTAAATGGGCGCCATTAATAATACATTTGAAACCTTCGCGTTGGTACAACCCCTTTGCGTGAGTACAACCCCTTCGCGTTGGTACAACCCCTTCGCGTTGATACAACCCCTTCGCGTTGATACAACCCCTTCGCGTTGATACAACCCCTTCGCGTTGATACAACCCCTTCGCGTTGGTACAACCGGAGCTCTTAGTTAAAAGAGGGTTACTTCTGAAACCACAACTACTTTGAAAGCAACCCTGTTTTCGACTACAATTTATCAATATAAGAAGCGGGTATAAAAATACTCTATCAGTTAACATTAAACGCAACAACTAGTTGAGTGAGGCTACAACCTGCTTCCGAAATTACTACATATATATGGTCCTAAGGCGTCAACGTGAAATCCCAGGTTAAACTAGGATTAAGTGGGAATTTTCATACAAAAACACTTTTAAACAGAGTTTAATCAGATTTCAGGTTGATGCAAATGGGCCTCAGTAATTTTATAACGTTACTTACCACTTGATTGTATTTTTTTTCTCGAAAACTATACCCAAGACAGTACACAATAGAGCTAGAATTTTAAGCTGACGAACAATGTCACTTGAGAATATAGATGGAGTGCCTTCTGTGCCGGTAATTACGCTGACTCTTTTACCCTTCAAACCGGAACACAACAAAGCCAGCATTGCTGCTTTGCGGCAGAAATAGGTGAAAAAGGATGGTACCACCTCAGGCTTCATGGTCAGCTACTATCCTGGGTATAAGGAAAATCCTCCTTTTATATGATGATGATGAGTTGATGACCCAGGGTACATTTTAATTACATCAAGTGGTAACCAACGCATACATTTGACCACGTTTTTAAGGGCAGTAGGTATTCATGAAGTGGGTATTTCTTATAATTATGTATTGTAGATCTGTCTAATATATCTATTATTATAACTATTACAGGAGCGTAGATTTAAGTAGAACGAGGGTGAGATAACATGGCAACAAGAATGTATTAGAAATAATAATACAGTAGTATCCATGATAGATTTTGATGTACAGTGGACAACACATCGGGATATATGCCCTTTAGTACTTTGTCGCTATAAGTTATTTGACACATGCATACCAATGTCAAGGAATCTTATTGCGACAGGGTTCCACAGAGTATAGTCTGATGTGTCTTTCACTGTAGGTAAATTCGTTCTGAAAATTCATAAGGATTTTATAACTTTCAAAAAACGTTCAAAATGCCGTCTATTTTCTGTAGAAGTCACGTATATATCGTATACTGTATATTCTAATACAGTATCATACAATAAATAACAGTCCGGTTCTCAGTTTGTTTAGAATAAATTGGTTTAATATTTAAGAAAAATCATGCAGTCCAAAAGAAATAGTCGAGAAACAGGAATGTATACTATAGTAGAACATTAAAAGGGTCTACGCGACTTACTTATCAGAAACTTGCTTCTAGCGACAGCGAAGCATGAATAAACAGTCTGTCTTATAAATAAACAGTGGAATTTTTATTTTTAAAATTACCCTTAAACAGGGTTTAAAAGGAAATCTATATCCCCCCACATAACTGAGAAATACACTCTTTTTGAGGGTAATTTTCAAATTGCTAGTTGGCAGAAATAGCCAGTCTATGAAATGAAGGCGATGGCAAACCGCCCTATTAAATCTGCCAAGAAAGCCATTTGGTTAATTCCATAGAATGATTACGACCGTATCAATGAGGAATACATAAGTAGTACGACAGACTGCGTTGAAACTTTATATCAGACAACGATATAATATCATATGATATACATTGATATGCGCGACTGTACATTATAGGCTCCGTAAGACTGACTGGAAACAACTAATGTCACTATTAATAATATTACAATACTGTAAAGGCCAGGAAAATTTTGAAGCTCCAAGACCAACAGAGGCTGATTCCGCCGAGGTTTGTATAGTGCTTTTCTCAAATAATGCGGGAAATTCGAAAATAAATAAATGAAATAGCAACGCGATTAAGTCCCGTTTTCGTAGTTAGAAAAATCTTTATTACAAGTCGTTTTGCTATATTTTCTGTTGAATTGGTTAAAGGTTAGCTAGCGTTTTTCAAACTTGCTTTGTATTTAGATGATTTTCAATTTTTTTGTACAATTTGCTTTAAGAAAACGTAACAAAAAGGAATAATAATCATTTCCTTTTTGTTACGTTAAACGTACATATATTTTTTAAACGACCCATAGTGGAATATAATTATTTTTTTCACTGGTGACATTAGTTGATGCCTGTTAGTCCTACTTTCGACCTTAAACAGTCCACGGTAGGGCACTAATATCAAAATCGTATAAAACTCTTTTAATTTATCTAATTTAATTCGAACCCAACTTTGATCACTAAAATTAGGGGTTTTTGGAGCAATGATTTCAACGTTGGAATAAAAAAAAATAATGATTTTATTAAGTTCGCCAAAAATTATGTAACAAAACTATTATATTGATCGTGTGCAGATTGATTCAATCAATCAATAAAACTATGATTTCGGAGCTCACTCTTAGCGCGATGACACACACACGATGGCAGACGTGCACCGATTCCGTGACGGAGAAATGAACGCCACCACGTAAAAATGGCAGCGCCACGAATAGATGTGAACACCCCAATCGAGGCAATAGAATCCTACCCATGCCTATTGGACCATATTTTAGAGGATTGTATATTTTTTTAGTAAAACAGCGTGCATGGCATTCTGTTTGTGAAATAGTAATAATTATGCAGTTGGACGAAAATAAAACGTCTCAAACCACAACCGTCTCCGACACCTGGAACTCGACTGACATTCCGTCACGGAACCGTTGCGTGTGTATACTGTAGTGTCGTCGCGCTTGAGCGTGACAGTTTTACTTTAGGGTGTTAATAGAGCTGCACGATCGACATAGAACGGTGGTATTGATCAAGATCGATTATAGACCGTTCAACGTCGATCATTGTGTGTAATAACACCAAACCGATCTGCCATTGAGCATTGAGATCCGACGTCGATCGTGTAATTGTCGATTGATCTATGAAAATATTCGACTTTAGTTGATTTATCCCAGCAACCAGCACAAGGTAGATCAATTATAGTTCGACGTGTTTTACAAGCCGCCATCATTGAACATTCTGAGCTATTACACCTACGCGATCCACGTTGATTAAGGCATCGATCGCGCAGGTGTAATAACACCCATATATTTAACGGCCCCGGTAAAATCGATCCCAGATTTACATGAAAAAAAAAAGCACTGCTCCAAAATGTACGCTTAACCGTTCTGGCACAAATCTGCCAGCACCCAATATCATTGCAGGAAAGAGTTTTGGTTTGCGAAAGGTGGTCGCATATTGTTGTTTATAACCCCACCGCTGGGAACGAAGTTATTGTTCATCATATACTGCATTCCCATTGGCTGTATCATTGGCATAGTCATCCCAGCGTTGGGCTTGTGGGCTGGGCTGTTTGGGCTGGATTTGAGCTGGTTTATGGACGGCGCAGGGCCGGCCTTAGGCGATCTAGGCGATAGTAAATTATCTACATCGATATTTATGGATCCTGAGGTATCAGCCCAGGTTGCTCCCAGTTTGGTTGTCGGTTTATTGTTGGCTGCTGGTTGCGGCTGGTTGCTTGGGGCTATTGGTTGGAGGAGGTTGACGGGCGTCGGTTGGATACCTGGTTTGAATTGAGGTTGTTGAAGAAACATAGACATTATAAAGTATAAAACTTTACTAGATTCTATCAAGTCAGTTACGCCGGCAGAGGCTGGAAAAATCAACAAAAACCAGAAACAAAAAATGTCACGTCTAAAGTAGTATTTTTTATTAGACGGACTAAACTAACGTTTCCAATGTTGTCAGTTTTTGATGAAATAAAAACAGTGTTGTGACCAAAGATCGAGTTCAATCACTGACCAATAGTTCACCAATCAAAGTACATTTTATTTTCTTCTGTAGTGTCGTGATTTTGTTGTTAATTAATAAGTTAAATCGCTGAGCCTCACTTTGTATGGGAGCGAAATCCATCTTCTTTCAATATATAATTCAACGTTATCTTTTTGGCTCACTGTTTGTGTGAACTAAGGGAACTGATTCACAAGTGAACTGAACGCGTCACTATTACATTAAACACGGCAACATAATTTTACAAAGTTACATTAGCACCTGTCAGTTTAGTGCGTCTAATAAAAAAAATCTAATTTAGTACAGAGTATTACTTCAGTGTTGCTTACTGTTGATTTTTAATATCCCGTAACTGATTTGATAGATTCTACACCCTGTATAGAAACCTATTAAGGCCCAGTGCACACTAACGAAGTGGCGGCACAGCTACTTCGATAATAATTAAACCTTAACATCTCTAAAATGCGGTTTAAAATGACATGCCTGAGATTTCGCGTACCGTCGCCCGGGTAACTTGATATTGGGTTGCCATTTTGAAAAATCACATTTTAAGGTTGTTTAAATTGTTAACAAAGTAAGTCATCGTGCCGCCACTCCTCAATAAACATTGCGCCTAAATGTGAGTGTAATAAAGCCCGACCAGGTATACATTGGAATTATTTTTTGTTAATTTAAAAGAAAAAAGTGGTCAATATCATTTCTGATTTATTTAAGTCGCCACAGGTATTATATACAGGGTGGAAAGTTTCGGCGGGGCACCCAGGGCAGCTACCAGATCCGTTGGAGCTACGAGAAAATGGTCTTAGGAGACCTTCCCTAATTCTTGGAGCAATTTTTTGTGTGAAAAATTGCATTTTTCTCGGCTGACTGTACCTTTTTTCAAAAATCTGTGAATGCAGTTTTAAATATCTCCAAAAGTTAGGAAAGGTCTCCTAAGACCATTTTCTCGTAGCTCCAACGGATCTGGTAGCTGTCCTGGGTGCCCCGCCAAAACTTTCCACCCTATATATATATATATATCAAAATTGGTTCACATAAAATTTCGTAACATGGCGCACTAATATCGCATCTAATATATTCCTGGTCGCACTTTTATCTCTAGTTTGTACTGGAAATTACATCAAAATTCATGTGACTGTTAAAATGCCAAGTTTATTTTTCCCATAAGGAAGGGGTTTTAAAAATAAGCGACACAAAAGTAAAAGCGAATTTATTTGAAACAAACATCCAAGGTGGGATATTACAACATATTACGAAACATAGCACGAAAATCTTAAAACTATACAATTAAAAATCTTAAAAACTCAATCGTCCTCGGCTAAACTCTTCTCAATCAAATGTAACACTTGACCAGCAAATATGCCAGTTTCTGACCTTATTCCACCAAATTTCAAGGTCAAATCCACACGGGTCAGAAGGTCACCCAACCAAGACCTAAACTCCATCATAGCTTCGAAGAATTCACCTCTTAAAATCGAAGCAGGTACAGCTAAAACTATGGAAGCCAGCATTGATATCACGCACACTTGTATTTTTGGATCGGGAGTGTACCTCATATACATTAACATTGGCATGAGTTCTGAACAGTACTGAGGACATTTGGGGCAATTCTTGGATGCTAATATAACATTGCCAATCACGGATAAGTATTTGTAAAGCAAAATACTGTCGGTATCTTGCTTTAAATTATGGTGGCTTAATGTCAACTGTTTAAAACCAAACCCTCCGACGAGAGGGTAAAAGAAACTGCCAGAAACTGCTGCGAATTCGTTCCGTTTCGCCTTTGAAAACGGATGCGGTCGCTTCGAGTGGAAATATTTAGTTTTATTTATCAAACGTCGACGAATGATCTCTTCCGCTGGTATATTTTCCTCTGCCTTACAGATTACTTCAGCTTTTGGTTTCTCTTGAATCTGAGGTCTTACATCAGCGATTCTATTTGCAGATTCGGATAACACGTCTAGCATGAAGATTTTTGTAGCAATGGAGTATCTACCGATGTCTGTGTGTATTTCTTTACACAGATGTTCTGCGCTGACTTTCGGTTGGGAACAAACTATAGCCACTGCAGTATTGAACTTTATACTGTCAAAATTGTCCACATAGAATTTCGGTTCCAAATGTATGAATAAGTCCAATAATTCTGTGGCTAATTTTGGACTTTCATTCTTCAGTTGCGATGTTACTAATTCTTCTGCTACTTCTAAACTCGCTTCAAAAGAGTCGTGTTCTTTTCCTTCATTAATAATTTCTATGAGATCTCGCACATAGTTCGGCCTCTTTCTAACGCTGACCGAAACGTCATTGTTCATGTCGTAAGGTTCTAGATCATCGTCCGAGTCTAGATCATCAGCATCATTCTTTCCATCTTTCTGTAGCTCATCCAATTTAGCGGCGATTATAGTTTTCACTATTTCCTTCGTTTGCTCTGTAGTTTTCACTGCACATGAAATTATGGTATTTTGAACTGGTCTGTGTTCTACACCTATAATTTTATCCGCTATAGAATCAAGAATTGATTTTACATCTAAGTGTTTAAGTTTAAAATCTTTAGGTGCTTTTAGTTTTTCATCTATAACGCATTTGTAAGCAATATCTTTTAGTGATTTATGTATTTCTACGCAAGATTTTCCCATTTCTTCGTAATCAAACTTCAAATTTTCGACAGCTTCTTTTGATTTGTCCTCAATTTCTGCCAAGAGTTTCAGTATTATTTCAATAGTGGCCATTCCTATGCATCTAAACTCTTTATTGAGAACATCCAAGTGTTTCGACATACCTTTGAACAAAATCGCCTTCACTTCTGTTAATTTCCACTCGGTTTTCGTTTGATTGTGAATAGTGACGCGATATTTAACAGCTAGTACGAGTAACTGTGACAGATACATGTGCTGCGTTATGTTTGACGTATTAGTTACTTTTACATCCGACCATGCGTTACTCAGTCTTAAAACCAACTCTATCAAAGTATTGTTACAATCTTTTGTTGTTGAAACGTAGTATATGAGATTTTCAACGACATTCGTGTCTTTATAATCATTGGGTTTGTAATAAAGAGGTATTTTCAGAGTTAATATTTCGTTCCAATCTTTATTTTTGTCAAAATTATCACCGAGAATGTTTAAAATTGCTTGTTCCTTTGCTATGTAATCTATTGGACATCTTTTAAGTAGAATAAGAGCTATGCAGTCTATAGCTTGTCGGTTCAGATGTAAGAAAAGCGTTTGAATTAGTTTACTTTTAACGAATTTGTTCGGTTCTTTGCTCAGGGTCCAAGCTATTAGTACATCAACGAATTTCAAAATGGCTTCAGAATTACCATTCATATTGTAATTTACGATAATTTTAGACACCAAATGAGATAAGTATGAAACATCGTACTGAATGCCTTCGTAAAAACTGCAGTCTGTCATAAAATCCATGCTTCGAATGACATGGAAAATTAAGTTAAAGGAATGATTTTCATGGGAAAATTCTTTTGGGGTACCAGTCTCCAATCTATTGGCAACTCTTTCGGGCAGTGTTGCCAGTAATTGGACATAATTCTCCCATTCGGTTTGGTGTTTGTATAGTTCAGTTTTTTCTTCAAAATTCACATCGCTGCAGTCTACTACAGCTATTAAAACTGCATCACTTCTGACATAGTTAAGCAACACAGATGCCAGCGCTTCCAAAACAGTTTTCTTCGTTTCGTTTTTCAAGAATCCACAAAGAACAGACAATATTTCTTTACTAGTCTCAAAACTTTCTTCTAAAACGAATAAATCTACAATTTCTTCCTTAAACAAAGGCCACTGGGGCAACAGAATCCTTATGACAGAGCTCAAAAACGTAGAATACGCGTCTAAAACCTCATTCTTCATTATGCTTTCGTCGGTCCTGCACAGTTTCTGGACTGTCAAGGGTCCTGGAAGACATTTCTTTAGGGTTTTAAAGCAGTCCTTGACCTGTGTGACGTCACTTTCACATAGAATCTTCCCCACAGCATGGAGAATTTGCGTGAAGTCTTTGAACGGACGATGCAAGTTTCCTCTGGGTCTCTTCAATTCACTGCCTGTAAATGAAAAAATACCTAAATGTGCCCAAAACTGGTTTACTTAAAGAAAATAATGAAAAAAAAAAAGATTTTTTATGGTTTCCGATCATGCATCGCGCGTAAAACACAGTCACATGTATTTTGATATTAAATACTAGATAAAACCACAAACAATATCTTGAAATTACTTTATGCATCACCTGATATGATCTCATCAAATAATTCAAAAAATCTATTTGTAGTCACTATGCCCGGGATATACGAGGCTAGTTTTACGAAGCTAGGATAGCAAGTTGTGCTAGTACATTAGCAAGTTAGTTACTCTGGATTCGTGTACACAGAACTAGCTTCAATTCTTATATGTGCTAAGTAGGACAGTAAAGCCAGGCTAGAAGGCTACCTTGCTTTCCTAGCTTCGTAAAACTAGCCTCGTGTTCCCGGGCATTATTGTGTATGGTATTTACTATACAGTTGAGAAGTTCAGGTGTCACTTAAAATATAACCTAACCAGGAAAATAAAAACCCAGTCGTCACGTCACCTTCTGTGTTATGGATATCGCAATAAAAAATTCATTTATCTCCGCAATATGAAGAGGATTTTTATGTATCTGGAGAAGTTTTGTGTAGAAATTTCGGACATAAATATTGGACATGTACTTAGGGCCAACACTGTGCAAGGCGGCGCGGGCGCGTCTATATTGATGTACGTTGCTTGTTAGGCCTGGACTACAGTCCCGGTTCGGTTCGCTGCGCCAATCACGAGCAGTTGCAGTGGGGGGAGAGCGGAACGGTTGATTGGCTGCCGCGAACCGAACCGGCGCATGTAGTTCAGGCCTTATTTATTTCATTCGCTAACGTTAAACGGCATTACCAGTAATGGATATTTCCCCGCCGCATGTGCACAGGGGAGGCCCTAAAGGCTCCTCTTCACAATCGGCCTTGATGGGCGATTACGAAGGACAACCGATTTTGGACGATCGTTTGGATGCTTTCCTTTGATGTGTGTATGAAAAACCGACGGCTACCCGATTAAAAGCCATGGTGGCCGATTACTCCACGATGGTGCGTGCCTGTAATCTGTGCCATCATGGCCGATCGTGAAGAGGAGCCATTATACGTAATTCAATCATCAAACTGAAGCACCAAACCCGCACTCACCGGTCTCCATAGTGGGCTGTAGCGAGGTGGCCCCTAGCTGTCCCGTCAGCGCGTCCATAGGGGGGAAGGGCATAGGGCCCCCTTGTAGTGGGGCCAGAGGGGGCGAGCCCAAGTCGCTGAGCAGGTCCAGGTTCGATGCGGGTGTAGCTGGAATGGAAAGGGAGTTTTAATGGCCGGTTTACATTAGTATTATTCGTTGTAGTATTTTTTATTAGACGGACTAAACTAACGTTTCCTGTGTTGCCAGTATTTGATGAAATAAAAACAGTGTTGTGACCCAAGATCGAGTTCAATCACCGACCAATAGTTCACTAATCAAAGTATATTTTATTTTCTTCTGTAGTGTCGTGATTTTTTTTTGTAAATTAAAAAGTTAAATCGCTGAGCCTCACTTTGTATGGGAGCGAAATCCATCTTCTTTCAATATATAATGTAACGTTATCTTTTTGGCTCACTGTTTGTGTGAACTAAGGGAACTGATTCACAAGTGAACTGAGCGCGTCACTATTACATTAAACATGGCAACATTATTTTACAAAGTGACATTAGCACATCAGTTAAGTGCGTCTAATCAAAAAATCTACTTTAGGGAGACTTTTTACGCAGTATATGCCACTGGTAAATATAGAACGCGCTATTGATACATTTTTAAAATTGTTATTTCACATACCGGTCGTTGTCACAGGCGCGGGCGCACCTATAAGGCTATCCGTAAATGGTGTAACAGGCGCGCTCGGACCAAAAGCACTGAAGTCTGCGAACTGCGTAGGGGGAGGCCCAGGGGGGACCGCCGGCTGCGCAGGAGAGGGGGAGGGGGCCCCGAACGCGTTCGAAAAGTCCCCGAAGTCGGTAGAGTCTTTGCGGTCCGGCTTCGGTTCCTCCGCTCTGGAAATGGTCACGATAAGATAAGATATGATTTATTGTGTAAAAGTTTAGGTAAGAATTACAAATATTGCAGATATAACATAATTAGCTTTAATATTATAAATATATATTAAATTAATGTACCTAGATATATAAATGTATATATTAATAAATTTTATAAATTTATAACAGTCATATAATCTCTTAAACTTAAATTGTAATTTTAAATTCTAATTCTGGAATCTGAATGTTAGATTGACACATAACATTGTAAAGTGGTCAATGTGTGTATCCATGTAATCTCCACGACAAAAGTAATTAGGTTTGATGAAGGTGGTGTGCAGCACCGGAAAAAGTAATTAGGTTTGATGAAGGTGGTGTGCAGCACCGGAAAAAGTAATTAGGTTTGATGAAGGTGGTGTGCAGCACCGGAAAAAGTAATTAGGTTTGATGAAGGTGGTGTGCAGCACCGGAAAAAGTAATTAGGTTTGATGAAGGTGGTGTGCAGCACCGGAAAAAGTAATTAGGTTTGATGAAGGTGGTGTGCAGCACCGGAATAAGTAATTAGGTTTGATGAAGGTGGTGTGCAGCACCGGACAAAGCACACTTAACTTTACCTTTACAGGTATACACACCGAATTCACAAGTTAATAATGTTTATACAGATTTTGAGAAGAAAACAGAAAAGTAAAAGAGAATGTCATTAAAATTTCTACAACGTCATTAATATTAAATTTATAAAATGTCCACTAATTAATGCTGTGTGAATAATATTAATACAATCATTTATTTAATAATAATCCAATAAAACTAAAAATATACAGGCAGCAATTGTCTAAAAATTCCTAGGCGCTATAAAAACATCTTTCCACAAGCCATGTTTTCAGAGTAGATTTAAGTTTAGTAATTAAAATATAGATACAGGGTAGCGTCAATAACCGATATTTTTTAAATGTATAATGTATAATTAACACCTTTGAGCGTTTAAGAGCGCCCGTGTCATAAGCAGCCTATTAATGTCCCCACTGTTGGGGCACAGGCCTCCCCTTGCACAAGGGGCTACGGGGCTTCGGAAACTTTTCATTTCCTCAGACATGCAGGTTTCCTCACGATGTTTTCCTTCACCGTTAGAGCAGTCGGTAAATGTACGTAAGTCTTCGAAAAATTTATGGAGTTTTCTTAAACATTAGAAAATCAATTTGGCATGTTTTTGAAAATTAACACAAATCAATAAAATCTTTATTTATTTCCATATGGTAGGTACAGTCGGCGTCTAGCTAAAAGTATACCATTTGTCAAAATTCTACAATTTAAATTAGAAGACTATGACGGGTGCATTAAGGTTCATTTCAGACAGATTAGCTAGAGGCCGACTGTACTTAGCGGCAATATTCCGCAGGCAATATATCAGGGCAGAATTATTGTCAGTTTCCTCACCTTGGGTCGAAGTCATCCTCCAGCACCAGCGAACCGCTGCCACTGTTCGTAGCTGGCCCAGGACATGTTTTGAACAAATCGTCGAGTAGCTCTTGCGACTTGGGATTGGGGTTGGGGTTGGAGTTGGTCGCTGTCTTGCCGTACGTAGCTGCCGCTCCTGTGTGATAAATTAACGAAATAGGGTATTTGACAAGTATAAATTATACAAGATTAAATGCATTTCTAAAACATTCATGAAAGACAGAATACGGTATTAACCTAATTTTTTTATTGCATCATTCAACTCACATGGACATACTATAGAAGGATCTAAAATTAGTTTTTCGATATCTCAACTAACATCAGAGATATTAATGGTTAAAGTTAGTATTGGATAGATGCTCTGTCCCTTTCTAGCAAAGCAGTCCTTTATATGCAGTCAGGACCTGCTTCTAAGGCGCAAGAGAACAGTGACGTCATAAAACTTATTGCCGTTTCTATCTACCGTTAGTAGTCTCACCTAAATCAATCTTCTTGACAGGTGTACTGGCCTTGGACTTGACGGGACTCTTGAGGTTGATACTGAGCGGCTTGTCCACCTGTCTGTCCCGCTCCCTCTCGCGCTGCACGTCCCTCTCTTTGTCCCGCTCCCTCTCGCGGTCGCGGTCGCGGTCGCGCCGCGGCGGACTGTCCGTCACTCTTTCAGAATCGCGGTATACGTTTTCTCTGAAGCAGAAAAATATAATTTTGTTTATTATGCATTTTTCCTGCGAGGTATATATAAATAAATGACGTCGTCTATATTGACGGTACACGGAGAAAGGGTTGACTAATTTGAAGTCAGCTGGATGTACTGCGATAGCACTGCCACGGAAAGGCAAGGTGGCACGTTCAAATTTTAGTGAAGAAACAATTTGATTTATTTTATTAGGAAAACAGACAAACAAACGGGTCATCTGGTGGTAAGTGGTCACCGTCGCCCTTAGACTTATTTTAGTAATGAACAATATAAGGTCCTTTTTTATTAGTAGCAAATATTTGGAGTGGGGTATGTGCTGGTTATTTGTACCACTTTAAAATAACCCTGTCATTCATAACGACATGGATGAGTTTATGCCACCAAGGCGCAAAATAATGGGGTTTATTTTTCTTTATTATACTAAAGAAAAATAAACCCCATTATGTTGCGCCTTGGTGGCATAAACTCATCCATGTCGTTATGAATGAACCGAGTTTCATCCATACTTCTTATTTCAGTATTAGAATAGCAATAATTCATTCATTTGTAGAATTTTCAAACAAACAATTTTAATTAATTAATCGTAATTTTAATTATTTGTCGTTTTTCACGAAAATTAAATAAGTAAAAACCTTTTTTGTGTCCAATCACTGTTGTTATAAGTTTATAACCCTAGAAATATTAACCGCTAATAAAATAGAACCTTATATACATGTTTTTTAACTAATTAACAATATCATATGAAATAATTATTTTTAATGAATATTTACGTCTTAATAAAATATAAAATGATAAGTAAATATTATTACCATGATGATTCACCTTACAAATATTAATTTTATTTGTCACCAAATCACTTAATCACTTAACAACAATGTAGTAAATATTAATGAGGATTTAATTAATTAATTATAATTATTGTATGAATTACGCATTAAAAATCCCGTAATCCCGGGATTGAAAAACATGCTCGGGATTGTATTCTCTACTTGCATTAAATAAAATATCTGAAAACCCCGTACCCCCTTGTGCAAGGGGACGCCTGCACAACAACAGTGGGGACATTAATAGGCTGATGATGATACATCACTAACTTGTTCGGTTTCCGTTGCCCGTGCCCGTGACCGTGCCCGTGCCCGTACCCGTCCCCATCAGAGTCTTCTCTCTCGTAGTCATCATCGTCATTGCGCTCCTTGGGCTCGTCTGCAATGGAAACTGACATACTATCACCATAAAACCTCCTTCTTCTTAGAATGGGACATAAAACATCTACTACATCTACCGACATTATTATAATTTTCAATTTATGTAATTTAATTTTTAAACAATTCAATTCAATATTTTAATTTTTCAGATAACTTGATCCATTGTGTTAGTGTACTTAAAAACTATGTTAGAAAATATATTCAGCAAAAATTACGAGTTTTTACACTTCGATCAGATGCTGATCAAAGATAACATCATTCGATCAGCACCCGAACGAAGTGTTTAGTCAATCAACAATCTTTAATTTCATTTTATTTATGGGGAAGGGAATAGCAAACCATCCCATTAAAATCTGCCACGAGAGTCGTTCTATGTGATTAATTCCTTAGAATGATCACGACCGTCAGCAATGAGATACGACTTAGAAGAAGAAGAATTTCATTTATTGTATCTAATTTCTAATGTGTGTATTAGAAGACTGTAATGCTTCTGGAAAATAAAATATTTTAATATTTTTTTTTCAAAACACAAAGCGTTGCGTAGATGGAGCCACGAGCACACTCCGTAAACAGAAAAGCAAAACGAAACGTCATTTTTGAAAATATCACAAACTCGTTATTTGGGTTAGTTTAATTGAATTTTTCAAAGCTATAGTAAAATTGTGATGATATCATGGCATCATATGACTATTTCAAAAAATCAGACCTAAAAACATCTGTTAAAACTGCGTGGCGCGAGTCTGAAGGAATTTGCTAATTTAAAGTTTATTAAACAAACATCTTTTAAAATCATCTAATATTAATCAAAATTGCAATTATTACGGTATTAACCTAAATTTTTATACTGCATCAATCAACTTACATGGACATACTAAAGAAGGATCTAAAATCAGTTTTTCGATATCTCAACTAACATCAGAGATATTTAAGTTAGTATTGGAGAGATGCTCTGTCCCTTTCTATCAAAACAGTCCTTTATTTGCAGCCAGGACCTGTTTGTATGGCGCTAGAGAACAGTGACGTCATAAAAGCGATTGGGGCAGCCCAACATTTTAAACACGTTTTTTAACAAAGGTAGAGGTGGTACCCCAAAAAAACACAGCTCGAAATTTCGCAGCAGATCCGACACAGATGATGGATTAGGTAATAGATGAAAAGAATTATAGGATTGCCTGTACCTGGCTACGCCCTTGGTCAGGGCGAGGACACGCGTGGCAGCCTCGCCCGTGCCCAGAAATTCGAAAAGCAGTCTGGTACCACCAGTATACGATCGTTAAGATCCATCGTTCACTCACCCCAGTTAGACCCCCGGTCGCTGTACTCGCCGCCGCCCCACCCGCCCGTCCCGCTCCCCCGCATGCCCATCACAGTAGCTTCTGAAGACATGCCTGCAAAAGAATAAAAAAAAAAAAAAAATAAGTCAGCTGTGAGCTGAGCGTTCGGTGGGAACTCGGGAGGTCCGGGTTCGAAACCAGGCAATATCATGTATCAATGAGTTTTTCGGTTTTTTCGAAAGACTTACGTACATTTAGGAATGGAACAGCCTGCCGGCGTCTGTATTTCCCGAAACCTACAACCTTGGGATATTCAAGGCCAGAGTGAATAGGCATTTACTGGACCCGCATGCTCCATCGTCGACCTCATCGTCGCTTACCATCAGGCGAGATCGAGGTCAAATGCGGGTTTAGTAGTCAATAAAAAAATTATTACCCACTGCTCTGACGGTGAAGGAAAACATCGTAAGGAAACCTGCACACTGAGATAACCAGTGTGTGAAATTGGGCAGGCAATGTTAAACCACGGCATTAAATCTGCCACGAGAGTCGTTCTATGTGATTAATTCCTTAGAATGATCACGACCCTCAGCAATGAGGAATACTACTTAGAAGAAGCTAGGACAACGGGCTCCCAAGCGCGAGGTCTGGGTTCAAAACCAGACCAGCCTGCAAGTAAACTATGGTTAAAACTTCCAATAACCCTACTATGATTGATTGCGAGTGAATAAGAATAAGTGTACTAATAACTAAAAAGTGTTGCTACTCGATAGAGGACTTATAAATTATTGTTTGCTTAGTATGTAACATACCTAACATTGCATAATGGACTTAAATTTAAATTTTTAGTTTAACATAATTTATTATTTAACATCATTAGATACTTAGTTTGACATTTATAATTATTAAAAAAAATAATTAGTCTTAAGTTTTAATTCGCACACAATGTATATTGTTTTTCGAATAAATTAATTGAATTGATTAATACCACTATATCGACCGGGAGGGGTAGGGTAGACCCCCCATTGTAGGATCAGATAGAGCGCAAGGCTCGACTCACCCTTAACCATTTTTCTCATCTCAGTATCTGATCCCATCCCTAAATATTTTTCCTGATCCGCTACTCGACCAACTTATGTATATTTTGCCAACAAGCATACTCATATTGTCATGCCATAAAGTTATATACACTGA
Organism: Hofmannophila pseudospretella; assembly: GCA_947369225.1. NCBI lineage: Eukaryota > Metazoa > Arthropoda > Insecta > Lepidoptera > Oecophoridae > Hofmannophila > Hofmannophila pseudospretella. The sequence continues at coordinate 10,783,835 of OX376334.1, forward strand.
TCGGAGTAGGTAGGGCTGTTTTTGGTACTTGCCACATACGGTCATAATATGGATAAGTATGCCCAATAATCCCGGGATTTCCGGGATTGAATAAATATATTATTTAGATTTTTAACGTTATATTTGTTTTGATACACATTTAAGATTGGTGGCGAAATATATTTTTTTAAGATTCAAGGCGCTAGTGTACCTATGGTAGTGTTTTAACTTCTTCGTAAGTTCACAATTTTAAAAAAATAGTAATCCGCCGAGTAAGGGCGAGGTTTATAAAAGTAATTTACAACATTTGCTCGATAACTTAAAACGGGATCCCGAAATCATATCCATATTAATATAACCTTTGAGGACATTGACCCGAAAGAGCTCTACCACTCCGATCACAGGTTATATATAATACAGAAATGCTGTATGTTATATCAGTATACATACTCTGTGATTATAAATAAATAAATCACTTTATTCATCAGAACAACAGGGAACCAATTTTGTTAGTAACAATGCAGGTACTTAAGACTATGTTAGTAGTTATTTATAAAATACATTTTAGGTATTGGGTATTATAGTGACAAAGATCATGCATTCATCAGGTTCACCCGAACCCGGTGTCTGATTATTATAGGACAATCAAACTCTCCGGCTATCATTTTCAGGTTATAATTAAGAAACATTACCTATATACTTGTCCTTATTCTTTTTAGCCTTTTTCCTCTCCTCCCTGAGTTTCTCGTCGTCCTGTATAAAGTCGATCAGCTCACGCACCTTGTGTCTTACGTTGATACCCTGGGGGTAAGAAACAAAGTTTTGTAGTCGGTGGCGTAGTGGCTAGGACGCCGGACTCCAATGCGGGACATCACGGTTCGAAACCATGCAATGCCGTGTACCAATGAGTTTTTCGGATTTTTTTCGAAGACTTACGTACATTTACCGACTAGCGGTGAAGGAAAACATCGTGAGGAAACCTGCATGTCTGAGGAAATTAAAAGTTTCCGAAGGCTTGTGAAATCCACCAATCACTGGGCCCGCTCGGTGGATCATGGCCCATACCACCTTGTCCACTAGCAGTTTCCACGAGCTCTCACCTGGTCCTTCCCCACCTCGTCGACATATGTGAAGTTCTCCAACGACCTGAGGTCGTAAATGTGCTCCCGCGCAGACGTCACGACGCGCTCTGACCCGTTGCGGACCAAGTAGCTCAGTAAAAGTAGACACTGCAACAAAATTGTGAAGCTTTCAAACACTGGTAGATAAATAGTTAATCACAAAAAGTATTCTAATGTATTTTGTGCAATAAACAGTTTTATCTTCTACCGTACATCACATGGTCCAACCATTGGTTGGTCCACGGTGAAAAATAAATCGACGTGGTCCAACCAGTTCATACGAATGTCAAGGAGTCATAAAACCTTATTGCGGTAGGGTGATATGTCTTCTACTGTACTTCAAAACTACAAGAGAGACAGACGCACACAGTCTGACTGTGAGAGATTGTCTAACAGTGTGACTAAGCGATTGTGTGACTTCTGCCCCGTGGGGCACCACAGACTTTGTACGTGCGGCGCCAGTGCGCGCGGTTGTCGTGCAGCATGCGGCGCCACAGCATCGACATGACCTCGGGGAAGTGCTCGTATGTGAAGGTGGCCAGTGCCAGCTCCTGCATCTGCTGCCCCGTGGGGCCCCAGGCCTCGTCCGACGTCGCCTCGCGCACCTTGCCCTCCACCTCCGTGTAGTTCATTACCACGTTTGTTCTGGAACAGACAAACTGGTAGTAGTACACAAAATGACAAATCATGGATGGTACAGTTATACTTATCGTTTTGTAGACAGTTTAAGATTAGTAGTTCTTTTATTTATGACTAGACCCGCGTTTGACCTTGATCTCACCTGGTGGTAAGTGACGATAAATCTGAAGATGGAGCACACAGGTTTAGTAACAACGGGCTCTTTTATAAAAACTGCTGAAACATATCAACGCCAAAGCGAAAATATTTCACGATATATTTTGCTAGTTACTAGTGTTAGTGCCTCGTAGGACACGCTTGACCAGTGGTGGTGAGGATATTCTAATCCATCAAGGACAACGGATAGTAGAAGACATTTAAAGATTTTTTAAATAAATTTTGAGGCTTTGCAAGCATTAGCGTGTGCAGGTACATCGAATTCTCAGACAGTTCAATTTGCAAAAAGTCGAATTCACAATATATGTAAAAAAACACGGGACCATGCTAGCAGGTTTAGATAGGTATGGTTTTCTATCACTAAACTGCTGCACTGAGACATGAACGGACAGTCTAAATATTCCTTATGAATTGGGCTAACTTAAAACACCTCAATATTTAGCCACAAGTTAGTTTTTAACCTGAAAAGTTTGTATTTTTAAGTTTGACGAATTTTCATGCGCACAGATTATTTATCAAACAAATTGTTGATCCATTCCCACCCTCAAGAAATCGCAGATTGCGTTTGCAAGTGGATTAACCTAATAACTCTAGAAATAAAGTACTCTAATAAATATAATGTGTATATTTTAACAGATATCGATTGAAAAAGGTAAAAACAAAAGAGTAACGAAATTCAAACTTGACAGTGTATAGTGGCCTATCAAATAGATATAAAGAAGTATGAAACCAAATAGTTCCAACACTTCCCCTACTTCTAAATAGGCGATAGGCCATTATTAGTGTTAGAATAAGCCTAAATCTTTCGTTAAACTCAGATGTCTTTGCTTTGGTAAAAACTTTGTAAAGACATCTGCTTTCATTTCATTTGTGGAAACATATTTAATACAAATAGTACCACTAGCAACAGTCTCTCTTATAAAGTGATGTCTAACATCAATATGTTTGGTTCTCGAATGATGAACGTTGTTCTTAGTTAGCATTAAAGCTCCCTGGTTATCACTATAAATACAGACACTATTGTCCAAACCAAATACTTCCTTCAATATGTTTTTGAGATATATGGATTCTTTTGAAGCATCACTTAAAGCCATATATTCAGCTTCTGTTGTTGAAAGAGCGACTGTTCTTTGTTTACGTGATTCCCACGAAATAGGTCCATTAAGGTAAAACACGTAACCAGTGTAGGACCTCCGATCAATTAGACATGCACCATAATCTGCATCTGCATATCCAGTAAGTGCAAGAGTATTTTGCTTCTGGAATCTAAGTTTATACTGCATTGTTCCTTTTAAATATCTTAAAACTCGTTTCGCTGCATTCCAGTGAACTGTCCCATAGTTACTGTTGAACTGGCTTAGCACACTTACAGCATGTGTAATGTCTGGTCTTGTTCCAACTGACAAGTACATCAAAGATCCGATCAATCTCTGATAAGGCAAATGCTCGGCTGCCGCTTTCTCTTCAGTTGAAGGATTTTCTAATTTCAGACTAGGATCAGCAGGAGTACTAGCAGGTTTTGCGTCAGTCATATTAAAAATATCTAAAACCTTTTTAATATATTCTTCTTGGTCAACGGTTATTCCATTGTCTGATTTTATTATTCTCATTCCCAAGAAATGTTTTAAGGTTCCTAAATCCTTGACTGCAAAGAATGTCTTAATTTCCTTTTTGAAAGTTTCTTTCATATCAGCATTATTGCTTAGAATACAAAAATCGTCGACAAAGATTGCGACAATCAAAATGCAAGTTCCTTTGACTTTATAGTATAGGCAGTGGTCATGTTCAGATCTTTTCATTTTAAGTTGCATCATTGCATCATTAAGTTTCAAGTTCCACTGTCTAGGCGCTTGCTTAAGTCCATAAAGTGCTTTCTTTAACTGACATACCTTCCCCTTGTTGCATTCTTTGGTGAAACCCTCAGGTTGTTCCATAAAGATCTGTTCGTCAAGATCACCATTGAGAAAGGCAGTTTCCACATCCATTTGATCCATGGAAATATTCCATTGTGCCGCGAAAGCCAGTAGTATTCTTACTGTTGACAGGCGTGCGACAGGTGCGAATGTTTCGTCATAATCAATACCGTAGGTTTGTGTAAACCCTTTGGCTACCAATCTGGCCTTATATCGTACAATTTCTCCATTTGCGTCTTTCTTTATCTTAAACACCCATTTGCTACGAACAATTTTTCTATCTCTTGGTCTATCCACAAGGATCCAAGTTCCGTGATTAGCAAGAGAGTCATATTCGCTTTGGAGAGCTTCAAGCCATTTATCTTTATCATCAGAAGAAACAGCTTCCTTATAAGTTGAAGGAGTATCGTCTTCTGTGGCTTTGTACAAAATTATATCATCTGGCCATTTTCTAGGAGTTCTATCTCTCAAGGGGTATCTCCTCTCATGTTCTTCTAGAGACTGTAGTTGAATATCAGGAGAATCCTCTATAATATTTTCCATTGAGTCGTGGAATTCCTCTTCAGTAATGTTGGGTTCAGGTATACTGGTTTCAGTTTCCTGGATTGGAGGTAGAGGTTCAGATAGAGTCTCGATAACTTCCCCTTCATTTGGAATTTCTGCAGAATTGTCCTGAATTATAATAGGAACAGATTCTGATGTTTGAGTTCCAATTTTATTCTCAATAATAGCTTCAGCTGGCTTAGATTTGTAAAGAAAATCATTTTCAAAAAATTTGACATCTCTTGTCTTGATGACAACTTTTGGATGTTCAGGATCTAATACTCTATATCCTTTTGTTTCAGTGCAATATCCAATAAATATGCATAATTTGGCTTTAGCATCCAATTTCTTTCGAAGAATTTTAGGGATATGAGCATATGCTTTACATCCAAAGACACGAAGATGTGAAATGTTAACTTTTCTTCCAGTCCAAACTTCTTCTGGGGTTTTACCTCTAATAGATTTAGTCGGTGAGCGATTCTTAAGATAATTCGCTGTATTGACAGCTTCTCCCCAATAAGTCCGAGGTAGACCAGATTCTGAAAGCATAGATCTAGCTTTTTCTACAAGAGTTCTATTTACTCGTTCAGCTATACCATTTTGTTCAGGATTATGCGGTACAGTTGTCTGATGTAGTATACCAGCTTGTTTCAAAATTTCTTTTAATTCATTATTTAAATATTCACCACCGTTATCAGAACGAAGAACTTTTATCTGTTTACCAGTTTGATTCTCAACTAAGTTCTTAAATACGCGAAATATATCAGTGACTTCTGACTTTTGTTTCATTAGGTAGGTAAATGTTTTTCTAGAAAAATCATCCGTGAAAGTAACGAAATATAAAGCACCTCCAAAAGATTGGGTACTCATAGGTCCGCAAACATCACTATGAATTAAGTCTAGAATATCTGACGCCCTTGAATCTGATGATTTAAATGGTTGCTTCGATAGTTTTCCTTCAACACAAGCTATACAATTATCCTTAATTGAACTAGCAGGTTTTGGATACTTGACACCAAGAGCTAAATGTAGTCGAAGTAGTTCCATAGACCTGTAGTTGAGGTGACCGAGGCGTTTATGCCATAAATAAGCAGAATCATCTGTAGCATCTGTCAGATTTGCTTGGGTAATAGATTTATCAAGTTTGTACATACCGTTGATGTTTGAGGCTGTACTTAAAACTTTTCCAAAAACCTTACAAGATTGTCCGTCCATAATTTTTCCTCCAGATGGTGAGAATAGCACGATGTTTCCTTCCTTTACCAATGAGTTCACTGAAAGCAGGTTCGTTGATAGGTTCGGAACATGTAGAACGTCAGTAATATTGGAAGAAGCATTTAGTTTTACAGTACCAATGGCATCTGAAAGAATTATATTGTTATTAGCTACTCTTACACGCTTTTTAACAGGTTTAGTGTTTTGTAACCAATCACGTCTGTTAGTCATATGACTTGTAGCACCGGAATCAATAAACCATTCATCACTTTTAACAATTGACGAATTTTCAATAGTAGATGACTTACTAATAAAAGAATTATTTATAAAAGGTTTACAATTTACCGAATTATCAAAAATAAAATTTGTACAATTACTTACAGGTTTATCATTGACCATTAGAGTTACCTCACAGGCATCAGCCTTCTCCTTATTGGATTTAGCTTTAAGAATCCTGCAGTTAAATTTAGTATGGCCTGGTTTACGACAGTAATTGCAAAAAGTTTTCTTAGAGTCTCTATTACACGTTTTATTCGATGACACTAAAGCTGAATCTTCTGGAGTATTACTGCAGCTGGCTAAATCATGACTGTCTTCCTTCAAGAGTGCAGTAACTACACTATCTGAGGTAAGATCGGAGCCGGAATGTTCTAGTGCCATTACAAGTGGTTTAAATTTATCTGGTAGACCACAAAGCAGTATAATTCCAACGAATTTGTCATCTATTTTCTGATTAATTTGTTCTAGTTGTTGATGTGTCGACATAATCTCATTAACGTAACTTTCCATGTTGTCAGTGTAACGAGTATTCAATAACTTCTTCATTAAAGTAAGCTTTCGGACTAGACCGCTGTCTGCGTATGCTCTTTTGAGATTGTTCCACGCTTCAAAAGCAGTTTTAGATCCAATAATCTTGGAGAATACTCTCTCCTGGCAACACAAGCCGATTTTAGAGCGAGCTCTTGCATCACGGCGTAGAATTTCTTGTGAGCTATCTACTAAAGGTGGGTGCTCTACGCAATCCCATAGTCCACAATCAATGAGCATCATTTCCATCGAGAAAGCCCATGTCGTATAGTTCGAACGTCCTTCCAGTTTTGTAAAAGATGGAGTACTTACAGTTTGTGTAGTTGTTACATGCGAAACTACACTGTTATTACTTGCATTCGTATTAGTAGGAGACGTTGTAGAAGAATCTCCAGCCATTCTTGACTTTGAAATACGAAATCACAAAATATTCGAAACACACTGTATTAGAACAAATTTAAGAGTATTAGGGTTCTGGGCCCATAACCAGAAATCGCAGATTGCGTTTGCAAGTGGATTAACCTAATAACTCTAGAAATAAAGTACTCTAATAAATATAATGTGTATATTTTAACAGATATCGATTGAAAAAGGTAAAAACAAAAGAGTAACGAAATTCAAACTTGACAGTGTATAGTGGCCTATCAAATAGATATAAAGAAGTATGAAACCAAATAGTTCCAACACCTCATACACTTGTTGCACCTGTTTCAAGTTTACACAACTTGTCATCCATTACATTACATAATGCGACCAAACTTCATAGTTACACATGCATTATAATTTCACTAGCAAGCTAGAGATTAGTTCAAGGTTATTCAGATTTATCATATGTAATACAAGTAAGGTTTAAATAGATTGTGCCTTAAAAAAACATATTTCTCTGTACTCGTAGTAACTCATTTCACACTTGTAATATAAAATCTTATATTTTCCGAATCACAAAGAATTAACAATAACATTGGTAGGTAAAAAGTCAAATCCAAACATTTTACGATCGACCGTGCATTTACAATTTATTTAGCTACTCTGTGTATAAAATTAATGTGTGAAACTTTCCTCAGGAAAGAAATATTTAAAATTTCCAATCCCAATAAAGTAAATGATATTTGCAGATAATAAGATCATGGTCTGTGGTTTATTCATGATCACGAGGAACTAAAAAAATGGTGGAGGAAAGTAAACACCCATCAGCATTGGTTGCTGCTGTTTATTAATTAGATAAAATAACACTTTTGTTTTACGATTTTTGTTAAATTTTATACCATTTCCAACTGACTTGTAGACAGAATATGTTAGGTTAGATTGTGGGGCTTTTGGTTTCGCGTTATAATACCTAAGCAGTCCTCGATGTGTGCTAGTAGACAGATTTCATGAACATGGTTTGAAATTCCAAAATATCAACACCATACAATATAATAACAAATATGCAAGCATCAAATGACAACAGGTAACTGATAATATGCTTATCAAGCATGTAATTTTATCATTCTGAACTTAATCAACAGCATTATAGTATTACCTTCATTTATAATTTCCAATATGTCACAGTAGGTACTACCCAACCACATGGTAGCATATTATATGATTGAGATAACATTAAGACAATTTACACATCACAGAAAAGTAGATAAACAAGGCACACTTGAAACAAGGAATTGCCCAATTCTCAAGGTTAGTTCCATTCCTTCACTGGAGATCGTAAATGTACTTGTTTTAATCATTTTACTCTTTTTGAACCCGCCTACAAGATCAAGATCTTTAAATAACCGGTTGTTAATCTACTAGAATTGCTCGATATCGACTATTTTGGGCAAAAAACCTGTCATCAATGCATGAAGAAAGGTATTGAAAAAGAACCAAATTTGACCGCGTTTATCAGACTTGCACAATGTAATTTGTTCACTTTTGTGTAAAAGGGATTATTATAGCTCATTAAGCCAGCATAACAGCATCACAGATGGGCGTAATTTACATAGAAATGAAGTAAAATGATAATGTGGCTTACACTTTGTCCGCCAACTCCCGCACCTTCCACATGCTTATAAATCGGTCCATTTTTGTTTTTGATCTGCAAAGCGATGTTTTGAAACTAAAATCACTACAATTGAACGTGAAATAACATAAAAATTAGCTAAAAACTCGAGATGATGATTTGGCTGACATTCTCGCAAAATGGCGAGAGATTTAGTGTTGCTATAACTAGATATAAAAATTCTACCATATATTAACCGTTTCAAATGCTACTAGGATTGGGTGTTTAAAAAATAAATCTTCAAACTGTATCTGATGCTCTGCTATTATACCATTCGTGCACGCCTATCAGGAAAATAATTACCCCAAAGAGGTTTAATCTGAAAACTATCCAGATTAAAATGTTCTGACCATGACATGTTCCATGTTAGGCTAAACGCAAACATCGGACTGTGAATCTTTATGGTCGATCTGCATAAGTCGTGTTGCAGTACATGTTTATAGGTGTCAGCGGGCAGCGAGGGAGCGGGGCATGTCTTCCCCACACGGCTTGGCGGCCCGTACTCATCCCTCGCTCTTCTGCGCCCCGCTGACATCTAAAAATATGTATTGCATCGCGACTCGTGCCTATATTCAGATTAACGCGCACTCTACTATTTAATCCGTGAAAATAGATAATACAGAACTCTATAACGCACACGGCGGCGTAGTATTATTTTCGCGGACAAAGTCCCATGTATAACGAGGGACACTCGCGGACCGGAGCGTACGATTATGTTCCATTAATGTACGCCGCGGACAGTCCGTGATCCGTCGTCTGCGTTGAGCCTTAATCTTAAAATCTGTTTCAATATGGGCATCTCGTTTCAAAAAAAAAATTAATACATAATATTGAAAAAATCGTATTTTATTATACGAACCGCAGCAGTCACATAACAAATAAGCACATACTTATGATTACTATCTGAATACATTGCAATTATTATAATTCAACTTTATTATATGCCAAAACTCAAAAGCGATATCTTATCATAATCATTAATTCTCGAATTTAGTATCAGATTTCAGAGTCCTTCTTTCAAACTTGTAGCGCAATCGTTCACGTCGTTTTACTTCTAATGAGTAAATACCCATTAGAAGGTCATACATCATTTCTTGATCTGGTCATTTTGCGGTTGAGCGCCGTAATATTGCCATAATTCAATGGCCTTGTTGGCCACTACTTCTTCACACTGTTCAGTTACCTGAAACAATTTATGAAAGTACTTAAGTAAAGCCAGCCCACACCATAGTGAGGTGAGATGTCTATGAACGGTGACCACTTACTATCATATAGACGGTCCGTTTGCTCGTCCTTACACAATAAAAAATAAACACGTGATGTACATTTCTACCATTCTAAACAATACAACTTAAATGGCAACAACAAACATCTTTTATTTTTCTGTAACATTTTGAGGCAAAAGTTTTTCGTCCATACAGCCTATGACCGATCGATTCGACCACAATGTTATAAAGTCAGAAATTTCTTGGATAAAGTAGACTCTCCCGTGTTTAGCTGTGCCGTGTTTGCATAAAAATGATCGCAGTCGAACTATGTGGTAACGAATTTCTAAAATAAGAAGAATAACGCAATATTTATACCTCTGAAACGCATTTGAGGATCTCTTCAGCATTTTTAGCTTTCAATATGTTCCTTCGCAACGTTATAACGAGCATGACAGCCACAAACGATAGTATTTTTGGCGCGCCGCTGCATACTTTGTCCCATATTCTGAAAATAAAAAATAAAAAAGTCGATAAACAAAAAATGGTGACCCTTTGTGTTGAAATGCGTAAACAAATATAAAAATGAACCGCGCCGCCTCTGTTATGTACCTTTTTACAGGTAAATGAAAGAATTTAAGAATAGATAATAACTAATAATTTTTAATGTTTTAACGACTTAGGTATCTATATATTATTTTTCTTTAGAATAGATTGGACAGCCACTTACGAAACTTGATGAAACAGGCCTCCTAACCCAAAAATAAATAAATAACGGAACGAATTTACATTTACATTCACAGGCCAGGCCAATGACAGCCGCGCAAAGCCGCGGGCGGAAAGCTAGCTATTAATACAAATTGAAAGCCAAAGCTATGGCGAGGCCATTTCAACACTCATCCAAGCTACCAATACCCAATCGCCCGCTTGTTTTCCCAATAAGTATAATTCAAGTTATAATCAAGTAAGGTAGGTCTTACTTCGCAAGAGAACTGTCATCCAGAACGCCAGCAAAGCAGCAGTTGAACCAGTTAGTGAGGGGCAACGCGTCCATAGCTTCAGTGTCTGTCAGGTGACTGAAAATAAAATAAATTAATAATCTTAAGTTAGTAAAATAATATTTACAGTGGAAGACATGGTATACTCTATGGAACCATATCACAATAAGTTCTTATTATGATTCCTTAACGTTTTTATGAATGTGTCTAATAAATTAGTAACAAAGTACTAAAGAGCATAACGGGGTTATGTTGAGCGTTCACGCTGCTATGGCGTGTTCGTCCCATTTTATTGTTTAAAACTAGTGTATTTTACCTAAAGATCGTCCATGCTAAGTGAACGTTATATAAGACAGTGAAATGGGTGTGAAATACTACAGATGGTGTGAATGTGGCAACGTAACCTAACACATTCATACAACACAACACGCACACACTGTTGCTTTCTTCGTCCGTGCAGTAACTGAGGGGCCAGCTAAAAATCAGCACCGTGGCTTGCCTCGGCATTATGCTGAGCTGGTGTACCCATTTTGGCACTGTACCACACCAGATGTTCTGTGCTGCATGTATTAAACTTTGTAAACTTCTGTATTCTGGTGTTTACAGCGATAAATAAACGATTTCAATTTCAATTTTAACCTCCAATTGCACTTGAAATGCAAGGCACTGGGCATTCCTGTTGCATACGACTCTCCCATAATCTCGACTTTAAGCGTTTCTTGGGTACACATGGCAAGGGCATAAAACTGCCGATGAACATACTTATAAAGCTCTCCATCTTCCTTCTCCAGCATGCCGGTGAAAGCTTCCTTTAGCTTCGGGATGTCTTTCTGCATGGAGCGCACCAGATCCGTCAGACCCTTGGTCATCCAATATACATCCACTTCATCTGAATACAGTTCCATCAGACTCTCTGCTATTGGGAGGAACGTGTTGGCTGACTGAAATGGAATAGATAGTATTATGGGTATCAGGTTGAATTTCATTGCAATTTGCAGGGATGCTTGTGGGTGCTCCAGCAATAAGGTGCAACTACAGTACCTATAGATCCCCAAATGTGTGGTGGTTGCAGAAATACACACATACACTTGGTATTTTCACCCGTTAAGAATTAATATACTTTTGCTGGATAGTTGCAGTCATTGATAACATCAAATATGTGCTCTGCAGTATCTTAATGCGCTTCTCGTATCAGCACCAGACTGCGATGTGTTTGCAAGTCGATGGGCAAGTGTGCGTGATGAGTGTCTGAGGTTCTTTGGAGTATGGATGTGGGTCCCTCTTCAGTTAGTGTGTAATTAATTATATAGATATATTTTTGTTTGAATTTCACAGTGCCTTGGTATCACTGTTATGCTGTGAAATTTATTGAAATAAAAATAAATAATAAATAAATGTAATAAAATAAGATATGTAGTTGTTTTTTAAACACAAATACTATCATTTATGAATAAATGATATGATCCCTTTTGTTGTACAAAACCAACCTTCACCTAATTGAATAATTGCATTATTGTACCTACAATTTAATGCAAATTATTGCGATAATAATGTTCTATATGTTATTAATTGCAATAGAAAATAATGACTTTGAATAGTACAATCTCACATTGAAGTCAGTGTGCGGGAAGTTGGGCGGCTCCGTGTGCTCAGTCTCCAACAGCCACATCTCCTGCAGCACGCGTCGCCGAGGAGCCTCGGCCGGCGCCAGCTCCAACATCTTGACGGCGTAGAGCAGGTCCTCGTACTGGCCCACGCGCTGCTCCCACACGAACTGGTGCGAGTCGGGGTAGACGGGGAGGATGTCTGGATGGCACAAAAACTTATGAAATTATGAAAATATATTATGAAAATAAATAAATGTCTGATCATGTTGTCAGTCGTTTGTGGCCTAGTGGCTAGTACGTCGTCGATGGGGTCGTGGCTACAACACCAGACTCCCGTGCGGGAGGTCCGGATTCAAAACCATGCAATGTCATATACCAATCAATGAGTTTTTCGGATTTTTTCGAAGGCTTACATACATTTACAGACTGCTCTCAACAGTGAAGGATGGCCCGTAACTGCCTTATGCAAGAGGAGGCATATGCCCCAACAGCGTGGACATTAACAGGCTGATGAGATGAGATGATCATGTAGTATCTGCAACCTGGGTGAACCCTTTCCAAAATTGGGACAGAATGTAGGTAAGGCAGCATCAAGCTAAGTCGAAAGATTATAATAAGCTAAGTCCCTAAACTAAATGAAATTGTCTTCTTTCTATAGGCGACAACTACTAAATGGCATAATTTGTTTGTTATTTACTTAAGTTTTGTATATTAGCTATTAGTAAGTTTTCCGAAAAGAATTAAATAATTCTGGGGTGTAACTCGCTACATTCAAACATTTTATTTTATCTACGATTCGCCATTCCCTAACCCATATCACTCCAGCTGTTCCATGTATTTTATCCTCGATAAATTTCCCCTCTATTATTCTGAAGAGACAAAGGGTTTGACCGAGGATAAAATACATGGAACAGCTGAAGGAGTGGAGGGATATGGGTTAGGTAATGGCGATCCCTAGCGACCTAGGGAACCACTGGGAAAAAAAGTAAAAAAATTGGGACTGGTTTAAAATGAACTGTTTCACAGAAACCTAATGGATGCGGAACCAACTCGGATATATTAGGTTATGTTATGTTGCATTATGACAATGACAACCACAAAAAGGACTCCATTCCGATTTTTCTTCGCGCCCCCTTAACTATTCTGACCGTGATATATTTTGTACCAGGAGTGTAAGAAGGCGGGGGACATGGATGTGTGGAAGCTGGTGCAGCGACAGGAGTCTTCCCCTTAGTACAAGAAAAAAACCCCAGAATCGTTGCCAGTGTTGACGAAGAGAGTAAATAGAAAATACCAACTCCCTTACCAAGTAGCACCTTCCACACCAAGTTTCGGTAGGCGGCGGGCACCGTAAACCGCAGGCAGAACTGTTTCAATTTCACTTTGTCCCAGGGTTTCTCCTTCATGAGTATTTCAAGCGATTTCTTCTCCTCTACACCCCGGCAGCCCACCTTCTCGTAGTAAGACGAGCGGAAATTTCGCTCGTCCGTCATTTTAGCTGCTGTTGAAGTAAGCGGCTCGCACAGAATTGTAACGAGAGGAATAAACACAAGAAGTCAAGTAATCGTGAATTGCATTTTGCACAATAATTATTTGTTTGTTTGTTTGTCAAAAGTGAACATACCTATACTCTAATCTGTGTTGTCAAGTCAATTTAACTTTTTTTTGTTGGCAATGTGTTTTTTCGCGGTGAGGGCGGTATTTAATATTGCGTTCCATACTACGCACGTATATCTTTCAGTGAGATAAAATAATATAGAATAGACTGTCAATGCTTTCCGTTATATTCGTTGGCGTACCTATTCAATGATTATACGTTCAATGATTCAAAATAAAAATAGGTATGTACCTGTTCTGTGCGAAAATAGTAAAATAAAAGATATGAAAACAATTCAATAATTAAAATAATCATTCTTAACCTGCTTAAAATGGATCGGTATTATTGGCGCTACATTTTAAAATTCAAATTCGAATTTCGATCAAACAAATTGTCGTTTGGTATCCATAGCATTTGATAACACGCGAAGTTTTATCTGATTTGTGTCAAGCTCATAAAATTCGATTTATCAGAGTGCTGCTGAAAAGTGAAAATATGGAAGCCTCTACGGCTTCACCGAGTGACGCTGCTTACATAGAGCAAAAGCGCGCGGAACTCAGGGAATTTTTCAAAGACGCAAAACTACCGCAGAAAGTTATAGACAACGCAATAGAAAATGAGCTGAAACCTCTCAAGGAAGGAGTACAACCCTACATTGCAGCTTCCTGTACGGGAGAAGTCCAATCCGAATACGAGGTAATGACTGGCCAACCTTTTACTGAAGTTGGAGATCATACTAAACCTTTGACTGTCGAAGAAATCAAAGAAATGCTAAAAGGCAACCCAATTATAGCTGAAAAAGCTAGGCAAATTCAAATTATGACCCATTCAGAGGGTAGGAATAGAAACATCGCTGTTCCATTAGATGAAATCAATCTGACAGGATATAGTGACATGAGAGATGAGCTAGCGTCAGCCAAAGGCAACAAAGAGAAAATAAACGACATAAATTACAAAAACATGCAGTCTCTGATGAATTGCGTTAGTGATTATAGAATTAAATGCGGGAATCTCGCTGCAAACGCAGTGAAAGAAGAATCCGAAGAGGAAGAATCTGATAGCGATGAAAGAGAATATGAAGCTATCGAAAAAGTTGTAAGTCAATACACTGACAAATCTTACGAGACCAGATTCCAGGAAACTAAGGACATGTTGCAGAAAATGGCCGACAGGTATGAGGACCCAGATAGTTCAAAAGAATCTATAATGCAGAAAAACAAGTTAGTCATAGAAAATAATCCAATTCTGAAAGAATCATCAAATGTACTCATCAAAGGCCAGAAGAGACGTAATGCTTTCCAGGAAATTAAAGAGACATATGCCATCAACGAAGCTATGAACATTCCATTGAAGCCACCTGCATTACCGAATGTACCTAATATCGAAGAAGAAAAGTCAATCAAAATTATTAAATCTACGAAATATGATGAAATAACAGATGCGGAGTTAGAAGAAGTATTTCCGAAGAGTTTTGAAATGAGAGTGAAAGATACCGAAAGAGCACTTCGTGAAATCAACTCCTTGATGGATAACATTCCAGCGAATAATCCAACTTCCAATGATAGTCATGCTGATGAAAATCCGGAAGTAAAGACTAACGATTCAACAGAATCTCCTACAGAAATTAATAATTCAAACCAAAGTGATCAACAACCTTCAGTAGAAAAATTCGACGAACGAATGGAGCAAACTTTACACAATGCTTTGGAAAACATATTTGAGATAAACAATAACGAAAATCAGGATAACAAGGAACTGGAGTTTAAAGAAATGAAAAATCTCGCACGAAATATTGTTGAAGGAGCTGAAAACCTTAGTACATTGATTCATGAAGACATTACCAACAAACTAAATAGTATGAATGAGCTTCTCAATGACGTTAATGAAGCTTTAGAAAATTCAAGAAAATCAAATATAGCCTATCAAAAAATGAAAGAAGATTCTGAATTAAAAAAACAAGATACAGAAAATGATGATACTGGAATAGTAATAACTGAAATAATAGAAAATAATGAAGTCCAAAATTCTGAAGAACAAGAAGTTAAACAAGAAACTGTTACGGATTCTCAAATAGATGATATAAACGCTTCTATTGTCAAACTTAATGCTGAAATAAAGAATCATGAAAGTAGAATCAATCAGAGTAAAGAAAGATATGAAATAAGAAACAAAGAATGCAAGAAATTCATAAATGAAGTCGATGACATACTGCTGAAATCTAAGGAAATTTTGCATCCGACTAAATTGGCTACTAGTACTGAGCCCGTAAAATCGGATGGAGATAAAGAGTCTGTATCAACTAAGCCTGCTGAACAAACCAATGAAAAGGGTGAGAAAGTACGTAAAGAGCTGTGGGACGTTGACCTTAGTTGTATGAATGAGGCTAATAAAAAAACAACTGAACTTAAACATCAGGAGTTACAGAGAAACAAACGTATTGACAATCTGTTGTTCGATATAAAAGATAAAATGAAGGATAATAAAGAAGTTTTGAGACTTGCGAATAATCTGCTAAGAAGAGAAGAATCTAGAAGGAAAGCTCTTGTGGTAAAAGCGGGTGCTCGAGAGCTGACCAATTCTGAAGTTGATGATAAAGCCCAAGGCGATAACATTAGAGTAAGTGATAATATGACGGCCAAGGGAAGTGACCGAAAAATACCATTGATTTCAGATGTGCCTCCGGCTGAAGGAACAATCAAAGGTTATATTAATCTCGTTATATATTTTAGTCACAAAAACGCTAAGCTCATATAAACTTATTACCGCGGTCATACAATTCCAGGAATAATCGAATCAGAAGAAGATAAAAAGAAACGCGAAGAGGAAAAGAAGAAACAAGAAGAAGCAGAGAAGGAAAAGAAGAGGCAAAGAGAGTTTCAAATAAAAGTGGAGAGGGAGTTGGAAGAGATGAACAAAGGGCCGCGGATGACGAAGGAGTTCATAAAGAACCATTGCAGGCAGCATAAGCTGTACTGCACTCCATATCTTAATGATATACTGTATTTGCATTTCAAGGTATTGTTTTTAATTTTAAAGTCGATAAAGTGGAAGTAGTAATCATCCAATACAATTCTGATAATGTTCATGAGATACGATTTAATACTATCTGAACTAAGATCATCATTACGTTATCAGGATTTTTACAAGGTGCCAGTGTTTTTAGGGATTCGCGAAGATCGAAAACTTGGAAGAATACACGGGCTTGAAGTGCATATTTTTGGAAAACAATGGAATTCAAAGAATCGAAGGTCTGGACACGTTATCGGAACTGAAATGCCTCTACCTCCATTACAACGTTGTTAGAAAGATAGAAAACCTTCAGGGTTGCCCGAAGCTGGATACTTTGAATTTGGACCATAACTTCATTGCTAAGATTGAGAATCTAGATGTGGTCCCTGATTTGCATACCTTGAGCATTGGCCATAATATGCTTTCTAGTGTTGGTAAGTCTTTGTCTTTCTGTTAAAAAGTTCTTCATACTTTTGTAAATGATCTGACGAAAGTGGATCAAAGCTTGTAACTGCTGAACGATCTTCCGTTTCACTATTAATCTAGCTAGACAATATTTATTTTTTACAGACGACGTTCACGAACTGACATTCTGTAAGAACCTATCAGTCTTGGATCTATCTTACAACCGCTTGGAAGATCCGCTTATCATTGACGTCTTACAGGATATGGCAATTTTGAAAGGTATATACTGTCATACATAACGTTTGGTTTTGAATGAATGAATGAATGAATGAATACTCTTTATTGCACAAAATTAGTGTGATACAATGCGTACAAAACGATTAATACAATCTAGGCGGTCTTATCGCTAAAAGCGATCTCTTCCAGACAACCTTCTGGTGGAGTAATTTTGGTGGAAAAAGGTAGGTTGTGCACCGTTTACAATAATATATATATATATATATATATATATATATATATATATATATATATATATATATATATATATATATATATATATATATATATATATATATATATATATATATATATATATATATACAAATACAAATATACATATACCCATACAAATAAATATATTTATATATACTTATATATAAAATATCTACATATACACACACATACATATATACATACATACATAATATTAAAATATAACTAGAAACCAAAGTTGTGGAAAAGTAAGGAAGGAAGAAGGAGTCATTGGGATAGATAGTGGGCCTTAACCTGTGCCTTGAAAATATCTAAGGATTTGGCTTGTCTTATGGATACGGGTAAAGAATTCCAGAGACGGATAGCATGGACAGTGAAGGATTGGTCATAAAATTTAGAAGTGTGGATAGGGGAATATAGAAGGAGGTTTTCAGAGGAACGAAGAATGCGGTCATGTGTGGAAGATATAAATTGGAATCGCTCCTTGAGATAAGGCGGGGTGGGGGGGTAGAACAGTACGGAATAAAGAAGTGAGAGAATGTGAGTGTCCCTGCGACGATGAACAGGTAGCCACTTGGTTTTGATGAAGGAATAGTCTTAGAATTGAAGGTGGTGTGACTCTGTGCAGTCAGTCTGGGGTGGTACCACTCTTTTACATACTTCTGCCAAAAAGTAGCAATGCTCGCATTGCTGTGTTCCGGTTTGATTGTTTTCTATGTTTTTTTTTGTTTGGATCTACTGGCAAGGCAGCTTGCAGGCCAACTTAACTCGCCACTGTTCACCGGTTTATACCACTGTCCTAACACACTTGACTAAGCACTTGATCAGGTGTAAACCACCCAGGTGGAGTCCTCTTTTACGCTTATCCTTCTAATCGCATCACAGCATTTCTCATTTGCGGTAGACTACTCCAGGATAATTCTGCACAGACTCATACCACCCCTTGGTCATTCTTCTATCTTCTAAGATGACCTCGCCCATTAAACCCCCACAGTACTAGTCCTCACGGGTAACCCAGTCGTCCGCAACATCCCCGCCTACCGCAAGACCCTTACTCTCCGCCTGAAGGAGCTCCTGAACTTGGACAATCGGCCGGTGTTCCCGAGGGATCGCGCCTGCGCGGAGGCCTGGAAGCGAGGCGGCGTGCAGGAGGAGATCGCGGAAAGGAGACGGTATGTAGGCATTTACTGGACCCGCATGCTCCATCGTCGACCTCATCGTCGCTTACCATCAGGCGAGATCGAGGTCAAATGCGGGTTTAGAAGTAAATAAAAAAAAATAAAAAAAAATGTCATGGTCTGGTCAACATACGCAAATAGGACCGCTTACGTATCTAAATGCGGAAACAGGCGACTCACAACCTATCCAAACTCTTGATAGATTTATAAAACCATGTCGCCGAAAATCTAGCCAACGATTGTTTTTGGACATCAACCAGCATCAGCCTATGCAAACAAAATGGCAGCAATATTTCTGAAGCAGTGCAGCGAAACTCAGCGAAAGTTGTCTAAATTGAACTTCACTGCACCCGATATACAGACCCGAACAATCTGTCTATTATATGTACTCTAGCGATATCATTGATTTTGAAACAAAATGGAGTAGCAGCGCTACACTCGATAAATAATCGATTTACTAATGAAGATCTGACCCTAAGGTACGCCAGACTGCTCGTTTCTCATTTAAGTTTTCGTGGTCAATACTATAGTTAGACACGGGATTCTTGCCACGGGAGATTCTCATCAGGAGCTCAAAACAACCCCCAAACCGTGGTAAGAATCCCGTGTCTAATAAATATCATATTGGTTTGTAACTTGCAGTCAGATCTGACTGTATTATAGGTTTAGAGTTGAGCTGAGCGTAGAGCTCTAAGCTACTAGGCGCTGTCATTGGCGTTTTTTGCTTCCCCCAATAGCTGGATAGCCAAAGACCAGGAGAAGGTGATGGAGAGCGTGCGCTACCTGATCCGCATGCGCGACGAAAAGAAATCTTTACGAGATGCTAAGGAAAAGGAAGAAAGGGAGAAACTGGGACTGCCACCCAAGGTGGGTCACTGTTGGTGGCTGTGAGCAAAGTGTAGATGTAATGTAACTACAGAAATGTAGATTGCGTAAATAAAGGGTGTCTGTGGCGTATTGGCTAGGTCGCAGGACGCTCACCCCACTCACATGCGGAAGGTCCGTTTGAAATCATGCAATGTCATTTACTGAGTTTACGGTTTTTCGTAAGAAAGAACAACTTCTCTAACATTGAAGGAAAACATCGTGAGGAAACCTGCACGCTGAGATAACCAGTGTGTGAAATGGGGAAGGCAAAGGCAATCCATCCTATTAAACCTGCCAAGAGAGTCGTTCTATGTGGTTATTTCCATATAATGATCATGACCCTCATTAATGGGGAATACGAAGAGAATGGAGAGAAGAAGAAGAGATGAAGTCTCGTGTCTGCTATCTACCTAAAGCTATGGTGTAGAGATGGGATAACATGTATTTTAATGAAGCCAACTTTAACGACGTTATGTCCAACTGACAGTATGTCGCCGACGCTCTTATTTTACACATGCCTGTTCTTCTTCTTCTTAGTCGGTAACTCTTGACTGTGGATTGCTCCGACATCTCAAGCAGGGTCGCTTTAGCAATGACAGCTGCTTTAGACCGAGAAAATGGTCGGACCTCATAAACTCAGTGTTTCCTGATCGAGTGTTCTCGCAATGCCACCAACCAAGCCAAATGTTGCCTGCCTGTTACCAGCAGAAAATTGCAACCTTTGTTTTTTAGGAAGTAGAAACAGAACTAACAGACGAAGCGAAAGAAGGCGAAGGACCTTCTCTATTGGACGAGAAGTTCGGCCCAGTGGAAGTGAAGGTGAAGGAAGGTACTCCGGTGGACATGCTCACGGGGTCAGAGGCTGAAGACTCGACTAGTGTTAGCAGCGATGAAGATAGCAGCGATAGTGACGGGAAGGATGATGGTAATGTTTTAACATTTGATTGTTTAATGCAAGTTATTTTATTTAGTCATGCAGGCAAGAGATGAGGGGTGTCTAGCAATCTTTTTTTGTAACGGTGGAAATCTTCTAAAGATGCCCAGCCTCCTGGGGGAGAGACCGGGTTATGTGAGATTTTTACTCACTGAAACCCCCTCGATGGCCGATCTCGTGCATATCGGAGGGCTCCAGGATCTCCAGAGGAACGCACCGGTGTCCTCCTAGCACTTCTCTTCCTGGAAGTTGTGTATATTTCACCTGCCGGTTCCTTCCGTCACAGCAGCGCGCGGCCGTGCCACGCTGCTGCCCTCCTCAGGGTGGCCGGCCAATAGTCGTCCAAAGGCCCCAACCGCCCGCGACCCTGATGACTCCTTTTTTACGACTAAAAGGAACCGTAGCTCTATTCTTCGCCCGAGACTACAGGGCTGACGGCCCAGGACGCGCATCACCGGCGCCCCGGCGTCTCCGTCTCCTAGAGGGGTCCGCCCTCTCCCGATCCCGCTCTGCGGTCTCCTTCTGAACCATAACGGTTTCACAGAAGGATACCACCGCTTTCCATGCTCTCTTGTCCGCCAATATAGCCGCTACTACCGCTGGCGGAGAGAGATCCGCCCTATCGGATATCTAGCAATCTAGCAGTGCACTTACGTGGGCTGTTAATATATTAACGATGCCGTTAAAACAGCATAATATAATTTTCCTAAAAGATGACACCAGCTAGAAAATAATGGTAAGGGATCGAAGTATTTATTGATCCTATTGAGTTTGAGAACGTGCAATCTGTTGCAATTGAAGGGGTCAAAAGGTATTTATTTATTATTTATTTGTTTACACTTTATTGTACAACAATAGACTTAATAAAAACAATAAAGGTACCTACTAAATGTCTGAAAAATGGGTCATTTTTATTCTGACCGTTTCTATCGCCCATGCGATGATAAACAAATCCACAACCACATTGTACTTTTTAAACAATTTGAATTACATCTATTTACCTCCTACCTATTAAACTTGGTTAGCTACGATGGCAGTACCAGATAATCGCTGGCAACAAACTCTTCATGACTATTAACGTTAGTTCTTCAACTAATACTAAAAGCTTTGTCGAATCAGAACCAGAGACGGGCAAGATCGAGTGGTCCCAAATAGATCGCGGACAGACACTCATCCAGGAGATCCGGCAGGAGAACGCTGCTCCGCCGCAAGACGACTATTGGTGCGGGTACCGCGGGAATGTTAAGCCTTCCCCTGCAGCCGGCACTGGCCGGTGAGTAGACGACAGCTTATATCTGAAGTTAGCTGCTTGTTAAGATCCTGTTGGTGAAAGACTCCGTGAGCTCCTAGAAAAACATTCGGGTATCGGATAAAATCGGCTTCTGTCTCTATCTTACTACAGTCCAGTACATTCGCTTATCGTTAACAACAACAATAACCGAAGCACACCTAAGTTTTCAAGACCCGAATGTTTTTTTTTTACTCTCGCATTGTACTTTTCCAAAATTACCCTTTTCCCACATTGACCACTTTCTCTCTCAAAATGATCTCAACGTACATACACTAGATGACATGTGGAATAGTTAATATTGAATAGTTCCAGGGACTTCGCAACAGACTTCCAGGCGATAAACAACTTGTTTTTCAACCAGCAGCCACACGTAGACAACAGGAGAAGAGTCACGAAGATTCTAGAAGGTTAGTTTTAGACTAGGCTAAGGTCTTAGAGGAACAATACTCCACTAAGCCTTAGGTCTTAGAGGAATAAGCCTCCTTTAAGGCAAAGGCTACTCCTTTTAGTCTTAGAGGAAGACTCCTCTAATGCTAAGGTCTTAGAGGAACAAAGACTCCTCTACGGCTAAGGTAAACGGCGAGGAAACTGGTATGAGAAAACCAACTAAGATTGGTTGAGGTAGCTGTGTTATCAGGATTATAGACTACTTACAATTATGAAATAATTGTTACGACTTACGAACGACTTATGGAATGTGAGAGGAATAATCATTGTCTTCATAATGAACAGCTAAGTAGGTAAAATAAACTGCGGGTAATTTTTTTTCAGATTCTAAAAGGCCAAAGAGCACAATGACTATAACAGAAATAGACGAACTAGACACTGAGAAAGAGAAATTGGAGTCATCTGACGCTATAAAGAAACCGCTAATCGAAGTAGTCGATACTAACAAGAAACCATTGATAGAAGAAGTTAATACCACTTCTGAAGACAATAAAGAACCAAATGCTGGTGTAATAGAGGAAAGAGACATGATTATTGATCTTGACAAAAAGATTGCTTTTGATAAAACAAAGAAAGATAAAGACGACAATAATGAAACTGTTGTTAAAAATGCTGAAAAAACTAAAAAATCCAACACCTTAAAGAAAGTTGCTATCAAGGAAATAAAATCAAGTGAAAGCAAAGTAATTCCAATAACAGAGATACCTCTGAAGACTAATAATCAAACCAAAGATAAACCATTAGAGAGCGATAAAGGGAAAGAAAAGGAAACGTGTAAAGGTAACGAAAGTAAGAAAGAAGAACATGATAGTAACGCTAGTATTTCTGGTAGTAGTCAGAACGATGCAGAAAAGAGAAGAATTGGTAAGTGACAACTGAAACTGATATGAATTTGTGATAGTAGTGCCAGAGTGTTCAAGAGGGTTTCTCCCCTTCCTGTCCATAATCCATAGTACCTGTTATGAAATCAAATTAATTTAATTATCACACTCCACTCTCTCTCTTTACGAATTTATCTTCTTCTAATGTTCAGAATTCTGAAGACTTCGTAAATGCAGGTTTTATTTTCATGGTTTTTATTCATATCTGAGTTAGCATTTAAGGTCAACAAGATAACAAATTGTCAAATTTTAATGCCATCCTTTTCATGGACATTAACCAGAAACATCACGACAAATGGTATGTCGATAGTTCATAATCCATCACCTCCAGTGGCACAGAGCGACGGCGACGGCGTTGCCCTGATCAACTACATGCATCGCATGAACAACCCTGAAGACCGAGACCTGGATGATGCAGATCTGAACTTGGAGCCTAGCGCTGAAGACCTGGAGATTTTTGCCGAACTGGAGCGAGAGCAGGAGGAAAGGCAGGCTAGGATCGACCGGGGCGAGCCGCCTGTTGACCCCATGGTAAGTGTGATACTTCAGCATTAAGCTTATGAAGAACTAGATGTTATAGATCTGGACTATTCTGGACCCCGATATCTTTGATGAGTCATAATGTGAAAAGGAGTCTAGGAGACCAGGATTGAACGGGGGGTGGTAAGTGTGACACAATGCTTTACGAGTATTTATCAGGAATTAAGTTTTATAATGCACGAAGTGACTGGCAGCGCCTGGATGAGAAGAGCCGAAGAACGGGCTCAATGACGCCCCGGGAGAGGCCTTTGTCCAGCAGTGAACTGGAGTAGTATGTTGATGAAGTATTACATTAATGCTAAGGGACATTTAGGGCCAACTCTCTTGCGCGTCCATCCTAAATCCTCAAAATATATCAGGTTTGAGGACAGTCAAAAGTTTCTCAAACTCTACTTATCACTTGCTATAGGCAGACAAATACCGTATGGCATTACTGTTGTTAGATGACATTCTCTATTAGATTTTCATTATTTTTCTACTCTTTATATTGGCACTTGATCTTCTTCTTCCCGGCTGCCATTGAATTATCAGCATCTCAATTCCTTCTGTCCTAGAAACTGTATGACAAGAAGACGATGGAAGCATACTACAAGGCCGAAGAACGCACTCCAGCTCATGAGGTCAAGCAGAAAAGTTTGTACACAACATACAAACATGACAATGCTTTCGACAGGATCGCGCTTAGCCAGCTCACTGGCGGAGACAGACCGGGTAAGTGACTTATGGGACAGATTTTCACAGTCGAAGATCGAAAAATGTCGCCTTGGAAAATATTTGTATATTATGGTGATCAAACCTTACCCCAAAGCGTCTAAAGAAACTTTTGGAATGTTTCGGATAAAGATCATGAATCTGGAGATAATTCTGCCTCGCAACCTATGAAAAGGTGGTTCCTCTCTTCCTCTGTCTACCTCCTCAGGGATGATGGACGTGATAGTAATATATTATATGTTTATGCAACCTATAGTTTGTTTATGCTCCTGGATACTAATGAATTTCTTGTTTAAAAAAGACATTGGACAAGACAATATATGTAAATATTAACCACTCCAGCTTGGCTAAAATGCCTGTGCTACGAGCGGTCCACTGCAATGGTACAGTCCACGTCACAGTTTCGTTCACAATGTTCTCATCTGCGCACTTTTGTACCTAGGAGAATGCGGCTATTGTCGTTTGACTGCAGTGTTAGGAAATGTCAGAGGCCTGAGGTATAATCAGCTCTGACAATAGGTTGGCCATGGCCATTAACCACATGAAAAGAAAAAGAATTCGAAACAGAAGCAAATGATGAAGGTGATTTCAGACGAGAGCAAGGTAAAGCTGACGCACGTTCCGGGCGCGGTGCTCTTCCAATACGTTGAGCAAACGCCGGAGACTGACGTCCAGTACGAGATTGGGGAGCAGACAGTGGATTCTGGACGTAATGATGCTAATATTGTACTTTATATTACCATAATATGTATAGATTAGGGATTATAGTTTGAAATAAATTTTGGGTTTTTGAGGACCAATAGATGATGATTGGGACGATGGAGGAAAATGTGGAAGAATCCGGCAGGTAATCTTCGGAAATCAGTTGACAAGATTCAGTTGGCAAACCTTTATTAGTATGCCCATTGCCCGTGTGAGGAATCTTTTATTATTGTGGCCATATCCTTTTTATTTTTATCCATTTCATAATTTCGTCCAACAGCATCATCAGGCGAAACCATTAGTATCTCCAGTACCTCAGATATTGAAGAAGAAAGTTTTGTGACGTCAGGATACGTAAAGAAGGCAAAAGAAGTAATTGAAAATAAACAGAAGGAATCTAAGAAAACAGAAGAAAAAACGAAGAACACTGAAGAAAAGATTGAATCAAAAGATACAAAGAAAGACGATCTGGAAGCAAAATCAAAAGAAAAAGTTGCTACCAAAGAAAAAGATAAGAAAGAAGATGAATCTGAATCAAAAGAAACAAAGCAAGAAAAAGAAACTAGAAAGCCTAGACCGAGTACTGCACATAAACCTAGAAGCAACTGGACTTGTAAAAGTGAGGATAAACAGACTGCATCAAGCACTCCGAAAAAAGCTCAGGTGGAGAAAACTAAAGCGAAGAAAGTTGGAAAGAGTCATGCCAGTAATGATGACGAAGACGACCCCATGTTTGAAGAAGAATCTCCTAGAGGTAAAAGTAGTTAATTAAACAGTGTTTTACTTGAAACAGTTGCAGATTAGAATAAACAATGGAACAATGAAACAGTGGAACTAACAATAGTTCCATTGTTCTGGGTAAGAGACCAGTGTTCCAAAAGTGGAGATGTACCTATTTAGATTAAAATGATAGTGATTAATGGATTAATGAAAGAATACACTTGAATACACGAAAACTTAGCGTGAGTGAAACAATGCGTACAAAGCGAACAAGATGAAATAAGATGAAATTAGTTTTGATCTTGGGACTAAAACATTGTACCTTGACCGATGTAGTTGAAGAACTAAAGGAATCATGCCATGGAACAACTGCGCTCTTTTCAGAATCACAGCGGCAAGAATCCTACCTAGCAGTCCTTCCACAGCCACGATCTAGAATATTGCTGAAACGTCAAGCGTTCAGATATTGTATGATATTAAAATTATGGCACTCTTAAAATAACTAATTTACAGGTAACAGATACAGCGCCCAAAGCGTGCCGACGACGTCATACGACATCATGATAAACGTGGACCGCGATGAGGCGAAAAGGTCCATCATCAGCACCTTCAACTCTTACGAGGACGAGAGATACCCCTCGCAAGGTAAGTTCCCCCTGGGGAAGGCAGCAGCCTGCCATGCGTTTCTCTGGAGATCCCGGTCCCGTCCGACGTGCACGAGGTCAGCCATCGAGGGGATTTTGATACCACATAACGGGGGCTGTAAACATTTATCCCCAGTAGGTATTGCTACTGCGTTGCGCTACCAGTAGTGTCATGGGAGATTTTGCTCTCCCGTTGTAGAGCAATGTAAATAACTCTTACCATTGTGGAGATCCCCTTTTTCCTGTTCATCATCAGGTCCACAAGGTTCCAAATGTGGAAAGGGCATTGAGCATTTGAGCTCAAACTCGAACTAGGTACCTAGAACCTACCTAATCATTAACCTTCCAGAGATTCCATCTGATGTCAAAGATACTCA